>CM052710.1:13301881-13314812 GCA_028551405.1 Uromys caudimaculatus | reverse complement strand
GTGGTGTGCCTGTGTAACCCAGGGTGGTGTGCCCGTAACCCAGGGTGGTGTGCCCGTAACCCAGGGTGGTGTGCCCGTAACCCAGGGTGGTGTGCCCGTAACCCAGGGTGGTGTGCCTGTAACCCAGGGTGGTGTGCCTGTGTAACCCAGGGTGGTGTGCCTGTGTAACCCAGGGTGGCGTGCCTGTAACCCAGGGTGGTGTGCCTGTGTAACCCAGGGTGGCGTGCCCGTAACCCAGGGTGGCGTGCCCATAACCCAGGGTGGCGTGCCCGTAACCCAGGGTGGCATGCCCGTAACCCAGGGTGGTGTGCCTGTGTAACCCAGGGTGGTGTGCCCGTAACCCAGGGTGGTGTGCCCGTAACCCAGGGTGGTGTGCCCGTAACCCAGGGTGGTGTGCCTGTAACCTAGGGTGGTGTGCCTGTAACCCAGGGTAGTGTGTCTATAACCCAGGGTATAAGCCCAGGGTGGTGTGCCTGTAACCCCAGGATGGTGTGCTTGGGGGTTGGTAGGGGAGAGGATACAGGGATTTCAGAGCAAGCTGGCTACTTAAAATAGCTTAAATGTTGAGATCTGGTTTCAGCTAGAGACTGCCTCGATAATAAGGTGAAGAACAATGAGAGAGGACCTAACAGTAACTCAGGCACACACACACACACACACACACACACATACACGTCCACCCACACATACACACATATATGTAACCCACACACATGAACAGACACACATATACCTGTGCACCCACATGTGTGCGCACACACGCAGATAAGCATGATAATATAATAATTAAGAGCCATTTCAAAGACAACTTCTGGCCTCCACCCATGCCGGTGCCATGGCAGTGCTGGTGAGCACACACGTATACAACCATATGCACACAGACATAAAGAGGAAGAAGTGATATGACACGGATGACCTTCACTCGGGTTTCTGGTAACACCTGAGAAAGCTAGCACGATGTCACATCCAGGGTGGTGACACCGACCTTGTGTGTGATCCAGAACCTTCCATCAAGAGGATCATCACCTCCAGGTGCCCTTTGTTCTTAGCCACACCCCCTTCCCGTCTACCCCAGTCTCTCCTGAACCCACAGCAACCACCATGGGGTTCTCAGCTGTGGTAGCTTTGCCCTTTAAAATGTCAACACATGGGCTACATGGCACAGTAGCCTTTAGGGGGTGGCTTTTTGTGCTTAACACAGTTCTGAGATTATCTCCCATTTGTGTGTTGGTGGCTTGGGCCTTCCATGGCTGGGCAGTGCCACAGCACGGAAATCTCATCCTCTGCTAAGTCATGATCAATGAAGGAGGTCCACTGTTTCCGGCACTACTGCTATGGGTGTTCATGTTCAGGCCTTGGGAGAAATAAGTTTATTATCATTCTGAAACAAATGCCCAGGGGTGTAATTGTTGGGTTATCTGACAGGAACACTCTTAGTGTTAAGAGAGACTGTCCTGGAACTCACTCTGTAGACCAGGCTGGCCTTACACAGAGATATCTGCTCCAAGCAGCCTTCCGATATATTTCACTGTTCTCCATGCTATAGCTAGGAAATAATTTAACTAAACTTATGAATTGATTCTTATGGCACTGGAGGTGGAGCCTGGGGCTTTGAGCATGCTAAGCAACTGAACTATGTCCCGGGTCCTTTATTTTGTATAGACTTGTAAACAAGATCTTGTAGTACATCTCTCAGTTTGCACAGCTTTTGTTTGTTTGTTTTGAGACAGGGTCTCACTATGTAGCCATGGCTGGCCTGATCTTACGAGGTAGACTAGGCTGCCCCTGAATGCATATGTACCTGTCTCTACCATCCAAGTTCGGGAATTAACATCACCAGGCCAGGTCTGTGACTTTGTTTTTAAAGTGCTGGGAATGGAACACAATTAAGCAAATGCCCTGATACCACGCAACATCCATATCTTGTTAACTCAGTGTGTGTGTGTGTGTGTGTGTGTGTGTGTGTGTGTGTGAGATGAGTATGTGTATGTGTGGTGTGTGTATGTGTGATGAGTGTGTGGGGTGGGGTGTGTGTATGGTATGTGTGTGTGTGTGTGTGTATATGTGGTATGTGTGGTGTGGTGTGTGTGGTGTACATGTGTGTGGTGTGTGTGTGTATAGTGTGTATATGTGTGTGTGGTGTGCATGCGCACATGGGTACACACGTGTGTAAATGAATACATGTGTGCATGTGTGGAAGCCGGAAGTCAACTTTAAGTGTCCTTCGTCAGGGACTACTGACGTTGCTTTTTGAGGCACGGTCTCTCACTAATCTGGAATGTGCCAAGTAGCCTAGCATGGCTGACCTCTAGAAATCTCTGCCTCTCCAGGGCTGGAACTGCAAGTACTTGTTAACACTCTTGGCTTTTTACTTGGGTGTTGGGGATTGAACTCAGGAATTTGTGCTTGCATAGTGTTTTACCGGCTGAATTATCTCCCCAGTGGCTCATTCTTAAGCACATTATTTGCAGTGGCTGCAGGAATGTCTAGATCTATCAGTTGTTCCTTGGGGGCTCTGTTCATGCCTGGTGGGTCCCACTGTGGGATAATGATCAAAGGAGTCTGAAAGCAAGTACTCCACAATAGCTCTTCTGGTTCTCCCTGCCCCTCCCCTGTGCTCCCTCCCTTCCCCTTCCTTTTCCTTCTCCTGCTTCCTCACATTCCTAGAGAGAGACTAACATAGATTAGAGAGATAGGCATCACTGTGGTTAAGCCTTGCTGCCCTCAGAGGCATCCTGCAGTCTAACCTGAGGTAGCTATGAAGGCGTCTGTGCCATCAGCTTTCCTCCACTGTGATATGACACGGGAGACAACAATGGCAAGAGAGGAAAGGCTCATTTTGACTCACAGTCAAGGCTCCCGTCTGAGGTCCTTTGAGCCTGTGGTATAGTATTTAGTGTCAGGCAGTGATCTGTGACAGGCAATCTGGCACCCGGTTGAGCACAGACGTAAAATCTGGGCGACCCAGCGGAACAATCCGCAAGGGACCAGAAAACAATATGCCAATGCTCCCGGGAGGCTTTTGGCTCCAATCACGGTCACGTGCCACACCTCCTCAGGTAGAAGCGTGGCCACACAGCCCCAAGCCACCCCCATGTTAATGAGACACCTGGAGACTTAGTCACGCCCCTTCCCAGTTACTATATCTGCCTCTCCTCTCCCAGAAAGGCGGGGGTACAATTCCATCCAGGCCACTCCACATGATGAAAATAAACATCTTAGAATTATGGGCTGTCTCTTCATCTGGACCCACTGTGGGAAGCGAGGGATCCGGCCTTCTATTACAGAGCTGCGTCTAATCTCTCGCTGAGAGCTTCCCAGCGCTCCCAGATAATACCCATTCACCCAAGCCTAAGCAGCTAGCCCAGCGCCCCAAGCCACCGAAATCCGGTCTCTGCGGGAACCCCAGCTATGCTCCAGCTAGCCTGTCTGTGGCACCCTGCGGCGACTGCTGTGCCCCATGGAGACGGCTGCCGTGCATTCCCTGAGAATGGCCCCCTCCCCCACCCACAGGCAGGGCCTGCAAAGGCTTCCCACAGCCCCCACCTGCCCGTCAGACTGTGTGGGAAGACGCTCCGCCACTTCCCGAGTGTCTCCTGTCCCACCCAGACACGTGGGGCTTCTTTCCACAGCACAAGGCTTGTTCCCACAATTTAGTAGGACATCAGAAAGACAGTGGAGGCTGTGAGGCCCCATTCATTTCATGGTGGCTGGGAGCAAAGATAAAGGAGCCAAGGTCTCCATCTCCTACATGGGCACACCCCCAATTAACCAAGCTCGCTCCAACCAGCCCCACCTCTTAAGGATCCCACTACCTCCCAGTAGAGCCATAGGCTGGGGACTAAGCTTGAAAATCTGGGCCACTGGGGGGCATTCTGGATTTCCAATATAGCAGATCTTTATTTTAAAGAAGGGTCTTGCAGACAAAATCAAGTTATGAGGAGATTGTTCAGGATTTTGAGGGGCCTACCCTAATTCACAGGTGGGGATCGAGATCCACCACAATCAACTATACCCCATCACTAAGGAGGGAGTGGGTGATGGAGCAGGTGGTCACCCACTGCTTTTGCCCCTATTGACCAAAAAGAGAAAGAGATTACTCCCTGACCTCCAAGCTAAGAATTTGAGATATTTCCCCAAAATGTCCTGTTTGGTCAGACACTTTTAGTTATTCTTTCCATGGTAGCTCCAAGAGCCTTCTTCATTCCCTTCTCATTAGGGACAGCTGGGGAAACTCCAGTCCTGAAGCTTGACTTCTGGTCTCCATACAGGTACCCATTTACATGTGTGTGCCCATGCGAGCACACGCGTGTACACACACACACACACACACACACACACACACACACACACACACACAGCCTAGTCTACATAGCAAGTTCAGGCCAGCCAAGGCTACACAGTGAGACCCTGTCTCAAAGCAAACAAATCAACATGCAGGCTGTACCCCCTTCTCCAGACCCCTTGCTTCCATTAATGGGACCTAGCATTCCCATTGCCTCAGTTTCCCCGGAAGTTTTTTCCACAAGAGTTACCCGTTTACGTGGAGCTCAACAGTTTCAGGCCTGGGGACCTCACATTTATCTCTGTCAAGTTTAATTTTGTTAGCATTGGCTTGAGGCTCTTAACAGGGAGAAAATTAACGGCCGATGAGAGAGCCAGTTCTTTTTCACAAGACGGAACGATGCTGTGCCGTTGACTAAGTGACACTGAGGTTCTCTTTAGTGCACGGTTCATTCTGGGACCCTCGACTGACCCCACTACAAGAATACAGAGGCACAGGAGAAGGGTGCTCACAGGAACACAGTGGCCCTCTGGAAGATCAGGAAGCTACTGGCATAAGAGTTTGTGAATCAAGTGGCCCCAGGTGAGTTATGTCCTCATCTGTCAAACCCAGGAAAGGACCAGAGGGGCTGCTCCTGCCTGATTTCCATGGCTTTCTGTGGAGATGTGCATACATGCCAGCGTGTACATAGGCATCCACTCATTTTCTTCTACCACAAGCCACTTTGCCTAAAGGTGTGTGCATGTATGTGTACATGTGTGTATTTATAAGTGTGTGTGTGTATGTATGTATATGTGTATGTATTTATGTGTATACATATATACGTGTATATACACAATACACACATGCATAATGCATAATACATACATACACACATACATACATAGCAACATAGGAAGTATCTGTAAAGAAACTTCCTAAGATATGTTCACTGTTATATTTCTGAGTGGTAGAGGATAATGAGCGAGCTAAGTTTGTGAATTCCCTTGTGTTTCCTGAACTTTCTGCCATGCCTGTAAACAGACCACAAAAGCTCATTTGAGAGGCCAGAACCTCTCCTTGTAAGGGAAATCACGGTGATGGAGGTGTATCTGAACTGACCACCGATGCCCTGGCTGTGGAAGCTGGTGAACCAGGCAAGAACTGTGGTGGCAGGAGTGTGTGTGTGTGTGTGGTGAGTGTTTCTGTGTGACAGTCTGTGTGTGTATAGGGGTGTGTCCGTGTGTGTGAGTGTATGTGTAGGTGTGTGAGTGTGTGTGTGTGTGCGTGCACAGTGGAATGGGGATAGCCTCTCCTTCCATAATCCTTCTGAAGGTCATACCTCAGGGCTATGCCATCACAGAGAGCCTGGGTGACCCATCCCCTGGACTCAAGGGATTCCAGAGACAAGATTTTCAGTATAAAAGCTGGGTAGTTAGTCACTCTTTGAGTCATCTGAAGGATGTTGGCACCTGACACCAGCCTTGGTGAGAGGCACCTTAGCAGCCCATTCTAATTAAGGGAATCCCAGGGAAGAGAATGCCAGCTGCTGTCTTAATAATTACAGTGATCATTCACGAAATTCTTTGTCTCCTGCATAGCCTTTCCCAGGTAGTACACCACTGGAGCCCCGCAAGCATCAACAGCAGCTAGGAACGGAACGCCAACCAGAACACACAGACACCCTCCTGCCCACCTCATACCTGCTGCAGCCATCAGCCTCTTGCACATGTCCCCTGCCATTCCCAGACTCAGCCACACCAATTATTTCTTGCCTTTTGCTCACAGAAATGGGTAGGTTGCCTGGGGGAACAGCCCTGCGGCACCCCTAGTTACCCACCCAGTAAACTTTGTGCAGGGGAGGACAAGATAGGAGCAGGCGGAGAAACACTTCCAGGCTCTGTCCCTTGGGCACCAGTTCTGGGGTCCATTCTAAATGACTTCTGGGAAGTTGGGGCCAGGGCTTCCTTCTTCTTCAGGTCTGGTCCTCTGGGATGGCCACCTTTAGGACATATACGACTTGTAGACAAAGCTGGGCTAGGGCTTAGGACACGTCTGACGTGCTGTGTAGATTCTGTGCACCGGCCTGATGCATCTCTACACCAAGGCTCCTTTGGAGATGGAGGAAGGAGCCTTGGAGAGGTCTAACGATGTTCTTGCACAAGCCGACTCTAGTGGCCCAAGGGTGGAGCCGCTAGGCATTTATATACACATTTTATCAGTTGTTGGAAAGCTGGAGAGGAGAGTGAGGCCAGCTGTGTGCTTGGTAAAGTAGCTTCATGGTTCCGTGTGCATCTCTTTGCTAACTCTTGGCTCCTTGCCTAGTGCTCCACCCCACTACTCTGAGGTTACCTCCATCTACAGGGAGGGTGGACAGCTTGGGTACCAGGCTAGCTTAAGAGAAACGGCTTACTGACTGTGAAGCCGGGAGAAAGGGCAGTGTCTAAGTCTTGGGATGAAAGTCGGCTTCCTATTTGCCAAGGAAGGCGGGGCAGGGTTGAGGAGCACTAAGGGCTCAGTGTAAATGGAGTGCGGAAGAGGCAGGTAGAGGAGGAGGGTGCTCTGTGGGATGTGTCTGACCACTCACAAACCATTCGTTCACCCCTCAACGCACATTCTTTCATCTTATTCATTCCTCAATTTTCACTTGCTTGCTTATCACCCATTCATTCCTTCATTCATTCACTCCTCAGCTGTAGTGTGTGTGTATGTATGTATATATGTGGTAGAAAGGTATGTGTGCATATGTATGTGTATATATGTATATATGTGGTATATTCAAAGATGTGTGTGCAGTGTATATATGTGCCATATTCAAAGGTGTGTGTATGTATGTGTGTATACAGTGTATATATGTGATATATTCTAAGGTGTGTGTGTGTATGTACAGTGTATATTTGTGGTATATTCAAAGGCATGTATGTGGGTGTGTGCACACAGTGTATACGTGTGGTATATTCAAAGGTATGTATGTGAGCGTATGTGTGCAGGGTATATATGTGGTATATTTGAAGGTGTGTGTGTGTGTGTGTGTGTGTGTGTGTGTGCATGCACGCACCCTCCCTTATGCATGCACACAGCCAGAGGATGACACGAGAGATGTTCTGCTCTAGCAGTCTTTGCCTTGTTCCCTGAGATGGGTTTCTTACTGAACTTGGAGCTCAGCCTGGAGCTATCATGCCCCAGACCCTCTTGTGTCTGTCCCCCAACATCTCTGGGTTTATAGGCACCCACATGGTCACCTCTGGATTTTTATGTGGGTGCTAGTATCCAAGCTCTGGTCCTCGTGCTTGTGTGGCAAGTGTGTTACTCCACTGAGCCATGCTCCAGCCTCCTCAACTGTATTTTTGAGGAGTGTGTAAAGATTACCAGGCACACTGCAAGGTGCTGGAGAGGAGGTACTCCTACAGACCTCCTGTTGTTAGGATGAATTGAGACTCGGGAAGATAAAATAAACGGCCATCTATATTATTTTACACACGACATGGACAAGGAGCCTGGCAGACAGCAGCAGACACAGGAGGGTTTTAGCTGTGGACTATTATCTAGAAATTGAAGCTGAATTCAGGGCTGGATGGTGGTAGAGAGGTCAATCAAATCCAGAGAAAGCCTCCTGCAGAGGCTCGCTACCTTCCAGAGTCAAGCCTGGAAGACTGGAAAAGAGCCCCAGAGGTCATCCCAAAGAAACAGTAAGTAGGGAGGGGGCAGATATTCCAATCACCCAAATGTAACCACTGTGTGTACGCATCAGAACATCATATTGTGCTCCATAAGTCTGTCCAGATGCACACAGGAGGGAACTTAGCCAGGTGCAGTGGCATAGCCTGTAAGCCTAGCATTCTGGAGGTTGGAACATGAGGGTTGTGAGTTCAAGGCCAGCCTGGGCTATACAAGGAGACACCCTCTCAAAACTTACAATAATGGGCATGATACCTTTGCAAGACAGAGGACCTGAGTTTGGTCCCCCACACCTATATAAAAATCAGGGCATGGTGGCACAGCTTGTAATCCCAGCACTGTGGAGGTGAGATGCAGATCTCTGGAGCTTTCTTGGTAGCCAGTCTACCTGAATCACTGAGTCCTGTCTTTTTTTAAAAAAAAAAAAAAAAAAAAAAAAGTGGATGTGGACTAGGGAGAGGGCTCTGTGGTTAAAGTGCTCTTTGTGCAAGTGTGAAGACCTGATTCTGGACTCTCAGAACCCACACAAACGCTGGGTGGGTCTATAAGCCCAGCACTAGAAGGCAGGGATAATAGATCTCAAAGTGAGCTGGCTATTGAGACCAGCCCTATCTGTGTGCTCTGGGTCTGATTGAGAGGCCTGACTTAGTGAACAGAGTAGAAGACTGATTAAAGATGAGTCTCAACACCAGCCTTAGGCCTCAACATGTACATGTGCACCCATATATATGTGAACACAAACACACCCCATGCTACACACAAGTATGTACAAAGGAGGGAGGAGGAAGATGATGGTGCCTAAGGAATGACACAGGTTATCTTGTTACACAGAGAGGGCGAGGGAGAGGGGAAGAGGGAGAGGGAGGGGGAGGGGGAGAGGGAGAGAGTAAGAGAGAGTAAGAGAGACAGAGACATAGAGTCAGGGAGAGACAGACACGGAGAGACAGAGATAGAGAGACAGAGAATCAAATGAGCACAAAAAGAGAATTGAAAGGAAAGAAAAGAAGAAAGGAAGGAAGGAAGGAAGGAAGGAAGGAAGGAAGGAAGGAAGGAAGGAAGGAAGGAAGGAAGACACAGGCATAGGTAGAGAATGCCCAGACCAGTCAAGGTCAAGGCAAAGACCACACCTGGCTCAACACCCTGCCACCTGTGTCTGAGTCATTTTATCAACGCAAGCTTTACATCTTATGAATTTTGCAAACATTTCCTACTCAGGCAATCTCCAAATTAGTCCAAATTAGAGAGAGTTCACTGGTGGAACACTCAGATGGGTTGACAGTGTGTGGCTCACAGCTCTGGTACACAGGTCAGATGGCCCAAGTCTTTAACTCAGAGCAGGGCATCCTGGGTCTCTTGCCCCCGTGCCTCTCTACTGCCATGGCTTCCTAGAGCTGTTTACCCGTGGGCTAGCTTCTATCCCATTCCCAGCGGGAAGGGAAGAAACAGCATAGCAGTCCTGGGCAAATGTTTCTGTGCCTTAAGCCACTCCAATCAGGAGCAATCTGGGACTCTGTGGGTCAAGTAGAGATCTGAGAGGGTGGGTGGCTTCAGCAGAGCTGAGGGGCAGGAGGTGGTGGCAGGGTTTCCTCATGACGGGTTTTATAGGAGTGAAACCCTTGGCATCACTTAGCACTCAATGCTTTATCAACACGGCCTTCATACTAATCCCGGGGTGGGCAGGATGACCACCACCCTTTGTGGCTAACGACCTACCTGGGATTTGATCCCAGTCCACTAGGCCTCAGAGACCAGGCCTTCCTACGCCGGCAGTACATACTCAACACTGTGGTTCTCATCATTGTGTGCACATGGGCACAGGCCACACTGCACTGCTAGAAGCCAAACGACAGTCTCTTCCCACTGTGCATGCATGTGTCCTGAGGATCGAACTCAGGTCACTGGCATTGGCAGCAAGCACCTTTACCAGCTGAGCCATCTTGCCAGCCCCTCAGACCACGGCTAACCTTTCTAAAGACTATCTCTAAACAAGATCACATTCTGAGGTACTGCAGTGATGTGAATGTAAGATTTGGGGGCAGGGGAGTCGTTTAACCTGGAACATAGATTTGGGAGAGGGTGCAGTGGCCGGGCATGCCAGTCAACAGACCTGAAGCACCAGACTGATCTGCTTTTAGGCTCTGTATCCTGCCTTGCTCCCCACTCAGAGGTCCTCTTCATAATCCCTCTACTTCCACGCCCATCTCCAAAGAAACCCCCTAACGACTGTGATTTTCCAATTGGCATGTTCTGGTCTCCTGCGGGCTGGCTGCTCTCCAGTGGCAGCAAGGCAGGCTGCCAGGGGAAACCTTTCCTCGGGTTCCTACAGGGAAATGCCAGGCTCTGAGAAACAGCGGGCTGGGCTGCACTCTCTCTAGATTCGTGGCCTTTAGTGACATTTTGAGACCCCGTTAAATAATCACAGACTTCACTCCCTTCGTGCAATTTCTATTTCCTGAGCACTTGCTATTCTCTTCTCTAGGCAACGGATTCTTGGAGATGTTGCAGAGTCTTCTCATTATTCTTGCTTTCCTGTCACTGGGCACATGGGCCATGGGGCAGGTGACCTTGTCGTCCTTTGGACTGTGAACAGAAGTGATACATGCCATGTCTGAGACAGGCTCTGGAGCAGAAAGTGTACCCATCTATCTCTTTCCCACCACCCCACTCTTACCAATCCCAAGCAATGGTAGAGAGACAAGCTGGCTTTCCACACTGTGGTGGATGGCTGTTCTCTAGCAGGGCCGCTCCCGTCAGACTGCTAACTCCAGCAGGTGACTCGCCATTGTGCTGGCTGCTTTCCACATCCCTGGTATTTCTGCTGCAGTATTTAATCAGTGATGAGAGGGATTAAGACATGCATGCCTCTGCCCTTTTGGAGCTGCCCTTTTGGAGCTTTCTATCGGCAGTTCCTAAATGGTGGTGAAGGAAAGGGGAACTCTCTACAGGAGAGTCCAAGGCTTCAGAGAACGCAGGACCGAGGTACTTGGCTGAGGCTGTGGTGTTGAGGTCAGAAAAGCTGCTTTTTTTAATCTCAATATCATGAGGAAGAAGAGGAGGAGGAAGAGAGGGAGGAGGAGAAGGTTCTCAACTCCTTACTTCTCGGGGATGCCTTCAGACCAGACTGGTTTTTGTTTGTTTTGTTTTTGTCTTGACTGGATAGCTTAACGAAGAGCTGTCTATGTCTTCTCTAAGGACAGCTTGGAGATCGGGAAGTTTCTCCAGCTAAATAGCGACCCTAAGACCCACACCCGCAGAACACCTCACACCTCAATCCTCCTACTCTGTAAAATTTTAAGTTAAAGAAGAGCATTTAAGGCAGGGTCTCTGTAGCCCAGGTTGAACTCAAACGCCCAAGGTCATCTGAGGATGACCTCCTGATTCTGATCCTCCTATGTCCACCTCCAGAGTGCTGGGATTACAGGTGTGCTCTGCCACACTCACTTCATGCAGTGCTGAGGATTGAACCCAGGGCTTTGTGTACACTAAGTGAGCATTCTGTATCCCAATTACATGCCCAGTGCTCTTGTCATAGCCTTAACTAAGTACCTGGATGGTCGACCTTCTGTGATCTTTAGGGATGTCCTATTAGATGGGGTTCACCCATTCAACCCTTTCCCCACTTCTTTAACCCAGCGTTCCTATGTTGATGCCAGGTCCCGTGGGAGTGAAAGGACGCAGATCCTGTCTGGGATGGGGAGGTGGATGGAAACAATGGGGCAAGGAGCAGGTCTGTGGGGGAGGGGGTCAAAGTTCAGTGCTGGATGGGGCTTATGGGGGAGCTGCCAGGAGCTGAGCACCTAGCAGTACTGGGCAAATGGCAGCTCAGAGAGGAGGCCTGGGAGACCCAGAGATTTGGTCTTTTGGAAGAGAAGACGGGGGGGGGGGGGGGGGGGATTGAGACTGAAAAAGGTAAGACTCCGTTACAAAGGAAGCCGTAGTTTCTCCATAAGGGGGCTGCATTTAATGCTACCTGCTCCAGCGTGCTGCAATGAGGGGGAGATCCTATTGTGAGACCGGAGAGTGACTGGCAGCTAGAAAAACCCCTCCTGACTCATGCTCTGGGAGCACTCGTCTCTGGGGATTCTGGATGTCTCTGGTGCCATTCCCAGCCTGCATGGGCATCATTTGGCCTGTTAGGGTTTGCCCTACCCTAGGGCTCTTGGGTGTCTGCCTCAAGTCCCAGAGGAGCTCAGCTGCCTGGGAGATGACAGTCTGCTTACCCAGCACTAACAAGCTCTCTCTTCATCACGACTTCTCACATTGGAACCCCTTCTAAGGACACATTTCTTGCTTTCTTTTTTGTTTTGTTTTTTTGATATTTTATTTACATTTCAAATGTTTCCCCCTTTCTAGATCTCCCCTTTGGAAACCTCCTCCTCCCTCCCCCTCCCCTGCCTCTATGAGGGTGCTCCCCCACCCACCCACCCGCCCACTCCCCTCTTCCCTCCTTGGCATTCCTCTATACTGGGGCATTTAACACCCTCAGGCCCAAGGGCCTCTGCTCCCCCTGATGGCCAACAAGGCCCTCCTCTGCCACATATGTGGCCAGCACCATGGGTCCCTCCATGTGTATTCTTTGGTTGGTGATCCAGTCTCCAGAGCATTGGGAGTTCAGGTCAGTTGACACTGTTGCTCCCTCCATGGGGCTGCAAACTCCCTCAGCTCCTTCAGTCCCTTTTCCAACTCCTCCATCTAGGACCTCACACACAGCCCAATGGTTTCTGTGAAGTGAATCTTGGGTATTCCGAACTTTTGGGCTAATAACCACTTATCAGTGAGTACATACCGTGTTCATTCTTTTGTGACTGAGTTATCTCACTCAGGATGATATTTTCAAGTTCCATCGATTTGGCTGTGAATTTCATAAAGTCATTGTTTTTAATAGCTGAGTAGTATTCCATTGTGTAAATGTACCACATTTTCTGTATCTGATTCCTCTGAGGGACATCTGGGACCAACAGATTGGGAAAAGATCTTTACCAATCCTAC
>CM052710.1:13218678-13301781 GCA_028551405.1 Uromys caudimaculatus | reverse complement strand
TGGACATAATACTACCTGAGGACCCAGCTATTCCACTCCTGGGCATATACCCAGAAGATGCTCCAACATGTAATAAAGACACATGCTCCACTATGTTCATAGCAGCCATATTTATAATAGCCAGAAGCTGGAAACAACCCAGATGTAAGAACACATTTCACCCTGGCTCTAAGTCAGCAACTTCCTGCAGCTGCCCGAGGACCTTAGGCAGCCTCTTGCCAGCTGCTGTCAGAGCAAGGGGCAGGAGGAGAATGGGGGGCATGTGGATGTGGAGGTGTGGGTGCTTCAGAATCACCCCATTTCTCCCCTCACAGGTTGTCAGTACTGTGAGAAGTATTACAGGGCCACAAAACGCACTGTGGGGGGCTGGAGAGAAGGTATCTGCTGTGGGGGTGCTCTATGTAAAGAGATGATGGCATTCCCGGACACAGTGGGATGCACCTATATTCTCAACACTCAGGGTGGGGAGGAAGGAAGGTCCCAGCAAACTGGAAAGAAAGAGGAGAGAGCCTGAACTGAGACTGCCACTGCAGAGGTGGCCTGCTCCTAAACAGCCAGGGGAGGAGAGGTCGCTTCTCAGGTTCTGCAGTCAAGGCACATAAGGGGACCCACACTGCATCTGCAGCTGGCCTCAGAACCTGGCAGCTTGTGTTCTCATGCTAATTATGTTGCCCAAAAGCCTGTTTGCAGTGTCCCGAAGGTAGGCTACAGGAAGCTTGACCCGTTGGCTCTGATTGGGAAGTAAAGTTGCCAGCAGCTAATAGCTAACTGGGGAGACAGAGGCGGGACTTTTGGGATTCTAGTCCAAGAAATGCAGGGGACACAAAAAGGAAGTTCTTCATGAGAAGGGCCACTGCGGGGAGATGGCTGAAATGTAAGTAGCAAGGGGAACGTGGCCCCAGAAGGGCTGCCCACAAGGGTCCATGGGCAGCAAAGATAAACTATAGATTTAGCAAGTATTAACTCAGGAATATCGGAGGGGAGTGCGTTAGCCACGCAGAGGTTCAGGAGTGGTCCAGCCATCTGAGCTAGTTAAGGCATGTGCGTGTGTGTCTTTCCATTCGGGATCCAGGACACTGTGGCGGGTGGCAAGGCGTCACAAGCACCCACCCGGAGTTTAGAGCGGGTTCAAAATATTACTACAGTGTCATCCACAAGAGGCTGGTCTTGTAGACATGCAAAAGCCAAGAGACAGCGCGTTGTAGAGACTTGTATTAATATTCCAGAAAGTTGCAGAGGTCAGATTTCCTGCAAGGAAATCCCAAGGCACAATTTTATGGAGTGGGTATAAAGCATCACTTGCAGTAGAAACTTGGGATGTTGGAGATGCCAGAACCGAAGGACAACTGTGGAGGCAAGATGGAGGCGTGGGGCAGAGTGAGCCCAAGAGATAGGCTATGTGTGCTGCTCAAAACAGAACCGGAGAGGTGGAGCTACTCAATGCCCTTTGTACCCAGATGGTAGCACCTCAAGCCCCAGATGCTGGACATGGAGCATCCGGTCTTTTCCCTGTTGGGTATGTCTTGCATTAGCCCGATCTTTCCCTGCAATTCTTCTCATCTCTCCCTTTCGGAATGGGGATATTTACTCGATTCCATCAAATGTTGGAAGAATGCAGCAGGGACTCAGAGTGACAGGAGTGTTGAAACTGTTGCAATCACGGAGAGGTTTGAAGCTGGAATGGATGCATTCTGCATTGTGAGATGACCACAGACCTACTGGGGCCAGCGGCAGAATGTGATGAACTTCAAAGGATGAGCCTGGGTGTCAAGGTGGTGAGGAGTGACCGTGTCACAGTTATCCGCCATGTCTGTGAGGTCATTAGTGAGCCAGTGGGCAGACCTGTTCTGACATGGATGGCATCAGCCCATGGCTGAATTCCGAACTGAGTGAAAAGAAGGAGAGCCAAGCATTAGATCATCGCTCTGGGCTTCCTAACTGCAGATGCAACATGAACAGCTGCCTCCTAGGCTGGCTGCCATTTCTCTGTTGTGATGGATGACACCCTCCATGTTGGAGCCAAAATAAACCTTCACTCTCTTAAGTTGTGTCTGTCAGGCATTTTGCCATAGTAACAAAATAATGAATGCAGGTACTCACAAGCCTCTTCCTTCTGTTGGACTTTCTTTCTTTCTCTCTCTCTTTCTCTCTCTCTTTCTTTCTCTCTCTCTTTCTTTCTTTCTTTCTTTCTTTCTTTCTTTCTTTCTTTCTTTCTTTCTTTCTTTCTTTCTTTCTTCCTCCCTTCCTTCCTTTCTTTTACTCTCTTCCTTCCTCCCTCCTCCCTCCTCTTTCTTTCTCTCTCTCTCTCTTTCTTTCTTTTTCTTTTTCTATTGAGACAGGGTTTCTCTGTGTAACCCTGGCTGTCATGAAACTCACTCTGTGGACCAGGCTGGTTTCCAGTTCATGTATCTGCCTGCCTCTGCCTCCTGAGTACTGGGATTAAAGGCGCCCAGCCAGAGGTGGGATTCTTTGAATCAACATTGACATCCAAACCAAGATGTCTCTTTAGGGTCTTATGCTATGGACAGCTAAATACAAAGGCAAAGAAATGGGCAAGCCACCCACCATGCTGTCTCTCCGTCATGTGACTTCTTCCTCTGGGAAAAGGCTTTCTCACAGAACCACCCACAGTGGCCATATTACCAATCGGGTGCTCTCTCATGAACACAGATCACAGAGTCAGAGGAGACCTAGGAGATGCTGGGGAATTCATAAGTGGAGTGTACTTGGCTCATGATGGAGGTCCATGGCTTTTCTCTCCCTTGGTCTTGGCTGAACTCTTCCTTAAGGCTATTTTCACATTCTTCCCCTGAAGCCATTGTCTATGCTGCAATCAAGAGGACCCTAGCTCCCTGCTAGCTGCACCTTAGTTTGTGGGGAGGATGTGCCAATCTGGTCCTGGCCAGCTCGGCAGCCTGGGCTCCACTCTCTACTCCACAGGGAAGGTCAGCAACACGGTTCTGAGATGTGAAAATAAGTTCAGGTCCCCAAGAGATCACAGGCCTCAAGGGACAAGAAGGAAACGGAATCAGGAAACAACATACCACATGGTTACAAAGGACATGTGTCTCCCAGTCTCTTTAGGTCTCAGCCACCTGGAAATTAACCAGTCCAGCCAATTATCTTCCCACAAGCACTTCTGAGTACCATCTCTGAAATAGGGTTATTCACAGACCCCATGGAGTTGCTATAATGAGACCACATATAATGAGTCCAAGAGGAAGAGGAGACTCATAAATGGTGGGTTCTCTTCTATCATTGATTTTTTTTTTTTTAAAGCCTCTTTGCTTGCTCATAGCCTACAGTGTGAGCCCCCATCTTCCTTCCTCAGGGCTACCTTTTCAGGAAACGCCAGCCGTCATGAGGACTGTCTTAGTTTGGTTTCCTGTCGCTGTGATAAAGCACTCTGGCAAAAGCAACTTAGGGGAGAATGTTTAGCTCACAATTCCGGTTATAGCCAGTCATTGCTAGAAAGTCACAGCAGCAGGAGCGTGGGAGAACTGGTCACATGACATCTAGTCTAGAGCAGGGAGCAATGAATGCATGCATGCTGGCTAGTGCTCAGCTGGCTCTCTCCTTTCCATTCAGTCCAGGGTCCGTCCCACAAAAACGCTACCTCCCCCACTCAGGGTGGGTTTTCCCACTTCAATTAACCCAGTTAACAAATCCTTCCCAGGCATAGGCACGAGCCAATCTAACTTAGATAATTCTTCATTGAGACTTCCCAGCTGACTCTAGACTGTGCCAAGGTGACAATTACAACTAGTTATCACAGGGGCCTCAGAGGTGACTCTGGGCATGGCCCATCTCCTGACCCTGGGCCTCCGGCTTTCTCTATCCCTTCTGGGCTCAGCGAGTCCTTCAAGGGCAGCACAACTCCAGCCTTGCCTCCTCCAGTGCACTGCTGCAGAACTGCCGGGATTTTCCAGGCTTCCTGCCGAGATTCATAATTGGACCGAGCCAGAGAGATTTCCCCGACCAATAGCTGTCTTCTCCCCCAGCACTGGGGAAAGGTGTTCTCTGTGATTTCTCTACTTGTATCTGCTCCGTAACTACTGCTTGGGTGAAAGCTTGGTTGCCAAGGGTTGGACTTTTTTTCCTTTCCTCTTTGCTCCTTCTTTCTTTTTAATGAGGAACAAATATGGGGCTCGGAGAGGGCAAAACAGCTCTCTGCAGAATCCAGGCTTCTCCGTAGCTTCCCTTCTGCAGCTCTCTGGAAAGTTATGCCCCAATAACCTGAGAGTTTTAACTGGAGGGCCTGTGTGGGGGAGGGAGAATCATAGTGGAGACGTACAAACTTCTAAAAGGAGCTCTAGAGATGGGCACCTTCATCTCCTTCACTTTATACTTTAGGAACCTGAGGCTCGAAGAGGTGAATGGCCGTTTCCATGGTGACAGGCTAGCTGGTGGACTGGCCAAGCCTAGATCACTAATCTCTGGATTCTCAAGCTGAGCATCCTTTGGCTCACCCCACGGCTGCCTGCCCTCAACACACGATTCTACCTTTCCAGTGTTCCCAATATCTCCCGGACAAGCGCAGTGCCACTGCTGAACGCTCTGCAAGACACTGGCCTCCCACTCCAACAAACTCCAACACAATCCTAAATGTCCAAAGCAGCTTTGTTGACGGTGAGTAAGGGAGCTGAGTGACCACCCCCATGGTAGACATGGCTAATCCACTGCAGTGCTAGTCATTTAGTCTGAATCACTCCCAACACAGCTCTCCATCCACAGGCGAAGAGTAGAGATGCTAGCTATTCGGCCATGGCTGAACAACATAGAGGTGGTGGCTTCAGAAGCCATTCTCTAGGGGTTGCCGTCTTGGCTCTGTCGTCACTGACAAGCTGGGTGATGTAGATCCTCCCTGTTCCTCATTTTCCCCACCTGTGAAAAGGGGATCCTTCAAGGTGACAGAAGGGTTTTGCAAGGTCCCTGAGCCGGGCATACAGCAAGTGCGTCAAACATGCTATAAGCTGCCATAACCAGGTGACCAGGAGGCAGCTGTTCTACCAGAGAGCCAAGTTTGCCTGCCTCATCCCCAGGACTACCAGGGAGTCCTCCTTGTCCTCATATGGCCATGACATATAAAACAAGTGGCTTGCCTAACTCTTAGGAGGCCCCTCGAAATGACTGGTTTTCCTCTAGTCCCACTGTTAATGAACTAACAAGAGCAGGCTGTAGCTGAACACTAAACCTTGCAAAGCCCTTTGCCAAGCTCTTCCCAATTTCTTATTTAAGCCTTAAAAATGCCTGAAGAGGCAGGCGCTCCCACAGCTGGGGATGTAGCTAGCTCAGTGGTAAAGAAAGGGTTTGCCTGGCACTCGCAAAAGCCCTGGGTTCGATTCCTGATATGATACCCTGTCCCCACAAAAGGAGGAGGAACTCCTGTAAACCTGTTACACACAAAGAAGGTTCAGAGAAGACAGGTACTTTGTTAGCAGAGTCCCAAGGGAGCCACTCCAGAATTCTCTAGAATCATAGTTCCCGGCCTCTGTGCTATCCTCAAGAATTCTCCAGAAGAGGAAGGAGGTAGAGGGGGCAGCAACGGAGGGAAGGCGCATACCCGCCAAGTCACTGGTGCCTTCCAGCAGCCAGGCAAAGCTGAGATAGCTCAGATCGGCTCACTGAGTACACCTGGGGCCAGGGCAGCAATTTCAGCCAAATAGAAACCGAATTCAAACATGATTTTCAATGCCTCCCGCCCCCCACCCCCATACCTGCGGTCCAGAGTGCCAAGTAAACAGTTATCAGCTGGAGCCCAGTTACCTACCTGTCCTTTGGAGGGGAGCCACCAGCTTCATAGGCTTGAATGAGACCTCAGAGCTCTGGGCTCATCAGCCACACCTGATGCCCATGTTCTCTGTCCTGGCCTCCTGGGAACCCCAAGCCTTGACAGTGTCAGTCCATTGGCTGTTTTCCAGGAAGGGTGTCACTATTTTTGGCCCTTACACGGTCCATTCCCTACAGCAACAGAGACAAATATCTCCTTATCTTGCCCGGGATGGGTCCCCCAACACAGAAGAGCAGATGTCCAGGAACTTAGCTTTGAATTCAAGTCAATATTTACATGGCCACAGCCTGCCATGTACCTGGTGCTTAGGCAACCCCCCCCCCCCCCCGCCTCAGCTGTTCCATCCTTTAGTTTGGCACTGACTTGGTGACTTGGACAGCTTGGGACCAAGCCAAGGAAGTCACTGGGAGAAACTGACATCACAGCTGAGCCTCAAGAAGAGTCGGCAAGCCAGACTAGGTAGCTGGTCCAGACACAGGGAACACACGGTAGAGCTCAGGGCCAGAGGCCGGTATGCCTGAGCAGGCAAAAGGTGGCTCTGGACATAGAAAGGTGTGGAGAGGTGACAGAGGTGGCCTGAAGGCTTTGCAACTTGGGAGCCATGACAGGCATTAAACCAGCTTTTTGTCCTCCAGAGTCATGGACAGAGAAGCAGAGGGGTCAGACAGAATCCAGATTCTGGGACAGGTTTTCGTGGAAGCTCACCTGCTGATTTGGGACAGAGAGAGGAATTCCTAAGAGCAACGTGTCTCTCCAGCTCTGTGCATCATCTGACTACCCATCCCCCACTTGCAATACTCTTGGCTTAAGGCCACAGTAGTTTTCCTGGGCTACCCCTTCCAGGTTGTACCCATGCCCAAGCCTCCAATGATGTCCCTCTCTTCCATAGTTTGTCCTCAAGGCCAATATGCCCCAGGCTCCCTGTTGTCAGTGCCAGATCAGGTGTTGATGTTTGTGGCCCCCCTTCCATATTTATTCACCCCCAGTCTCAGCTCCCTCTGCCTCAGCGTCTTCTAGGAAGTTTGGAGCTAAGGCTTGGGGATTTTGCTTGCCCAAAGAGAAAAAGGTATAGAGAATGTAAAAGCCAGCTTCCCTCTCTCCGCACACAGGCACAGTAGGCCTATGAGCTGCAGGCTTTGGTGGGGCTGGAGGCAGAGAAGACAGGCTGGCTGGGAGCCAGGCTGCAGAGAAACCCCTGGGAACGGAGCAGAACAATTGCCATTGTGAGTTAAGCAGGCCATTTATGGGGAGGATAAAAGTTAATGAGAAGCTGCACTTCAGCTCCCACCATTAAGCAAGAGCAAATGCTGGCAAATAAACCACATAAAGGGGTGGATGTGAAGAAGCAGTGGCTTGTTCAGTGGGGTGTGTGTGTGTGTGTGTGCGCGCGCGCGCGCGTGCGCGCAGTGGCAGCCTGCTGGCATGGGCGTGGGGCAGGGGGGCCAAATCTATCACCTGACAAGGAAGGTGGTCACGGTTTGGACATTGACAAGCTCATCAAAATTCTCCAGGTGGCTTCCTAATCTAATACCCAGTGTCCTCGTACTAGGGACAGTGGCAGTTGGTCAGGGAAGGAGGCGAGTGCTCTTTGATAGTTCATCTAGGTCAGTGGTTCTCAACCTGTGGGTCTCCACCCCTTTGGGGGTCTCACATACGATATCCTGTATATCAGACAGTTATTTACATTACAGTTCATAGCAGTAGCAAAATTAGTTATGAAGTAGCAACGAAAATAATTTATGGTTGGAGGCCACCACAGCATAAGGGTCACAGCATTAGGAAGGTTGAGAACTACTGAGATAAAGCTTTGTTCAGTCTCTAGAAGCTGTCCCATCGGACAGGACAGTGCAAACTTGAAGCCTTGGCTGTTCTAACAGTTTGCACTAGTCCAAGCTTCTCACTACTTTCAGAGCTGAGCGAAAGGCTTGGAACCAAAGCCTGAGGTGGTGGGGGCATCGAGGGTTGCTCTGATGGCACTGGTAAAGACAGCACAGGTAGCTGGCATCACACGGTGACGTCACTTCTGTCTTAATTCTTTTGAACCTCATTGTGATCCCCAAGTTACAAAAGAAGAAACTGAGGCTTCCTGGAGGTTCAGATTGTGCACGGTGGTGTTTAGAACCAGAGTGCTTAGACCACACTGCTCTACCCTCTCTGGAAGCAAATACACACACCTGCACACAGGCACCAGTTGGTGGTTAAGTGGGTTGGCAATGCCCAGCACGTAAGATGAAATGTTTCACGTCATCTCAGGAGTAAGATTCTGAACCTTTAGTCAGATTCTGAACCACACAAGGTGACCAAGAACCAAGGAAGAACCCTGGGACTCTTTGGAAATGTGCGTATTTCTTTAAAAATATATTATCATCGTCAGTGGTGGTGGTGGTGGTGGTGGTGGTGGTGGTGGTGGTGGTGGTGGTGGTGGTGTGTGTGTGTGTGTGTGTGTGTGTGTGTGTAAGACATGGAGAGGGTATATATGTGCTGTAGAATGCATGTGATGAAGCTCAGAGAGACTAGGTCTGTAGAATCTGTTCTCTCCTACTTTTACAAGGGTTCCAGGGATGGAATTCAGGTTGCCAGGGGAAAACCTGCAGAGCCATTCCGCTAGCCCTGAAGGTAGGTGTGTGTGTGTGTGTGTGTGTGTGTGTGTGTGTGTGTATGTGTGTGTGTGTGTTCTTATTTGCTCCCCCCCCCATTTCCTTTTATTTTTTGAGTCAGAGTTTCATGTAGTCCAAGCTGGCCTGAGTTTGCTATACAGTCAAAACTAACCACGAACCTCTCTGATCATTCTGTTTCCATTTCTCAAGTTCTGGGATAACAGGCATGTACACACGTCTCCCCTAACTCCCAGAGGCATATTTCCTGGGGGACTCCTCCCTTTGCCTATCCACCAGCCATTTTTACATTCTGATGTCGTCTCCTTCCTAGTCGTCTCCTTCCTGGTCGTCTCCTGGCCTCACTGCCCTGCCCCATTTTGGATCTGCATGACTTTTAACTGGTGTCCAGGCTCAAAATCACCTGCCAGGGTGGTTTGATGACACAGGACTTTAATGCTGTGCTTGACTTCCCAGCTCCTGCAGGAGCAGATGTAGGTACACCAGGCTTCCCCGCTCTCTCCAGTCCTGCTGTGGGGACCACCCTCCAACCACACCGCACTAGGCACAGCCCTCATCACACACTAACCTGTTCCCAAGCACGTTCTGTTTGCCTTGATCCCTGCCACTACATCTTGCAGACTTTTGAAGGTCATCAGGGAGGGTGCCGCACCTTCTAAGAACCCTCCTGGGTCCTAACCCTTCTCCCTTTTCCTGTATCCAGCCCTCTGTATCTACGAGTTCTGTATCAATAGAGTCAGTCAACTGTAGGTCAAAAATATGCAGGGAAAAAGTGCATCTATCCCAAACATATACAGACTCTCATCACTACTGCTTAAATAATACATATGTATTATTACATATGTAATACATGTGTTAAATAATACAATACATATATCATGTTAGGAATTATAAGCTGAAGGTGACCCAGCACACAGAGAAGGCTTTGTGCAAGGGATGTGCAAATACCTAGCTATTTCGCATGAGAGACTTGAGCATCCTGGACTTTGGTACCCATGGTTGGTTGGGGTGCTGGGGGCGGGGAGAATCCATCCTTTATGCACACCTCTAAGCATTGGAGCCTCTTGCATTGCATATATTTAAATTATGTTCCAATCCCTAAGCCAGAGGCCTTGGTCTGACATAATTTGTCTTTGAGCCTCTGCTTGATTCATGTTGGTGTGAACCAAAGGCTGCCTGCAAAGCAGGGGATATAGAAAGCACTATCTTTCCTGAACCTCTGTTTCTGTGCTCGTGTGCAAAAGGCAGAAAGAAATGCTCACTCAACACTCCCTTTTACCCTGCAGTGAGTAAAACAGCCCAGGACCCAGAATACCAAACCTGGACAGAGAAAGCCACAGAGAGGACATCAATGTCTGTGACCAAGAGATACCAATGAACAGAGTCACTTGTCATTGGCCTTTCTGCTGAGTCCACTGATCAATGCTGGAAGCCCAAGTAGATTGTAACCTGAAAAATACAATGTTCTGGAGGTAAACTGCAGGGTTCAATGTGATTGGATGAGTACGATAGTAACCAACTTGCATGTGTGCAAGTACATGGGTGCACATGTCTGCTCATATGTGTTGAGGCCGGAGGTCAACCTTGGGTTTCATTCCTTAAGAACTTCACCTTGCTTTTGTGAGATAGTGTCTCTCACTGGGTCTTTGGGCATGCTGATTTGGTTAGACTAATGGGCCAGTGAGCTCAGGGGACACATAGGCTTGTCTCCATCTCCCCAGTTCTGGAATAACAAGCTCATGCCACCATTCCTGGCTCTTAACAGGGCTTTGGGGATGGACCTCAGGTCCTTATGCTTGTACACTGAATACTTTGTTGATTGAGCTATGTCACCAGCCTTCATTGTAACTGATTTTTAATGTCAAAACGAAATACTACCATTAAGCAGGCTGGATAGACCACTCCAAGAACAAAACACAGAAATCCCAGAGATCTGTCTGCATCCGGTTTTCAACACATCTCGTCCCCAGTCCCTGCAGTCTGGCTGTTCCTGGAATGATACAGGTCAACCCAAGATGGTGGCAAGCTGCAGATGGACCCCAAGACTAAACCCCTGACGGTTCTTCTCTTCTGCCCCTTTTCGTGCTTCCTTTTGCTTGGCTGGAGCTCAAAAGCCAGACTCCTCAGGCATGGCGAGAAGCCACCTTGTGACCGCAAAGCTTTCATTATTCATCAAGCCATGTTCCCTCCCGCTTGAAATCCGGGTTTAGCCGCATGGTCCGTGCATCTTCAGTTCTCTCGCAGCCCTCTCTGGGTCACGGACAGAAGCCAGCGCTTCAGACATCAGCTGCAAAAATGCAGTCTGCCGAGATGCTGCAAAGCAGGTCAGCGGCCTGAGTGCGTGGCCGGGAGCCAGCACTGCCGTGTCCACTGAGGCCTGAATATTTTACACCTAGTGAGTTACAGGATTTAAGAGTTTCAGACACCAGATTAAACTTGATTTGGAACTGGCCCTGGAGGACATTTGTTAAAAATATACAAGATGCTAGATGGAGCCTAGTGTTCTCAGCGAGGTGGCTCCATCTACCTACAGTCTGTGTACTTCTGGAAATGTCCAGGTGCCAGCTCCTGCCTTCTCCACCTTACCCTTACCCTGGCAATCTGCCTTATTTCTCTCCATCGGCCTCTAAATAAGTACTGCGGAGATGTTGGCAACCTGCCTCCTGCCCCACCACCTTTTTATGTGTCTCTGTGTGGTGTGCACACATGTTCACATAAATAGGGGTACGTGTGTGTGCACACGCATGTGGAGGCCAGAGCTCGATATCAAGACTCCTAATCCCTCTTTCATCTTATTCATTGAGGCAGGGTCTCTCAATCAAACCCAGAGCTCACCAATAAGACTAACAAGCTAGCTCCAGGGATTCCATCTCAGCTGGTAGAGACTGACATTATAAATGAGCTCTCATGCCTACCTGGCATTTGCTTGTGCAACAAGAACTTTAGCCTCTGAGCCATGTCTCCAAGGACCCTCACCCCAAACTGCCAACTTTGTACTGTCACAATGATCTGGTGATTTATACCAATGGATCCAAGAAATCTGAGAGATGGGTGCTGTTGTTCCATTTCACAGAGGAGTCAACTGAGGCTCCAGAAGTGATCAAATGAGCAGGTACAGAGAGCTGGGTTTCAAACTGCTCATACTTGGCTCCAAAGTTCATGTTGCGTTCTCACATGGCACCCAGCTTGTGGTCACTGATGGCAGAAGAGGGCCTCCTGGAGACCGATTCAGTCTGGCTAAGGCTGTCCATGGCAACTGGGTAACCTCCTGCCCAGACACCATTCTCCACTTTCCTGTCAGGTTTGAGGTTGTGGGTTCCCAACATATAGATCTGATGCGACTCCTGGGTCAGCAGACTGAGGAGGAGCAAGCACTGGTCACCTGTAGCCAAAGCTTTTGTCCCTGAGGGGTAGGGATGGTGTGGGTTGGCTTCTCATGCACGGGATGAGGGGTGAGCAGCGAGCTCTGTCTGGCCCAGCACTGAGGGGGCTTAGGCAGATGAATACTCACAGGTGGGGTGCTGCCTTTCACCCCCATACGTATGATCTTTGAGAAGGTGTGGCCTACAGCAGCAGCTGCAGCAGCAGGGACAGGGCTGGCACAGCTGAAGAGGAAGAGCCTGGAAGCTGGGTCTTGCCTGCCCAGCCTCTTGGAGGCCAGGCCTCCAGCTGGGCCCTAATTCGCAGGGCTGCTGCCAGCGCTCATTCATAAATGATGAAAAAGCTCTCAGCAAATGTCGCTGTGCATCGGCCCCAAGGCCCCTGCTGGGGACCTGAGCGCCAAGCAGACTGAGTCCCCAGCACTCTGGGGCTGGCGAGTACCCTCAACTCTGAGGTCCACTCCTGCCAGTGTCTCCCTGGACAAGTGAGCAGGGCTGACTGCTGACATTCATCTGTTGGAGATGGGGATGGAAGCCCTCGGGACTTCCCTCCAGGACCTCAGAACAGCAAGCTTTGGAGGGTTCTCTTTGCTGACAGGGCTTACTATGACAGCTGGCGTTGGAAAGGGCAGCCCGAGGAACACGGTTTCTCATAGTCTGGGGAGGTAGAGATCAGAGGAAGGAAGCACACGCTGATGGTCCGCATTGGAGGAGCAGACTTAGCCTTTGGAATTAAAGCCAGCTCCAATTAGTCCCCAACCTTACTTCTGGAAACCCACTACACTTAAGTCCTAGAAGCCTACTGTCCTAATCCTCAAAGTGGGAAGGGAGCCACACCCAGAGGTGAGCATTTCCACAGTGGGTCTCCATACTGCCTTTCCTGAAGTGCCCCACAAGAGCCCAGAGCAACCCTACTCTCATGGGAAGCCCTTCTTAGGTGATGTGTTTATCTACAGTCTAGCAAGGGCAATCAAGATTTTATGGGCCCTTAAGTTTGTGTAACTGGGCAGATCCTCTTACAAACAAAACAAAACAAAACCACCCAATAAATGCTGAGCTGGACAGGCCTTGGTGGGGCTGGGGCTGGGGCAGTCTCTGCAGCTGTTGAGGCTACCACTGGGCAGACCCCAGGCCACAGGACCCACGCTGTATGCAGAAGCAGCTGTGTGAACACAACAGCCCTCCCTACCTGCTCAGGAAGCCCCTCAGGGTGGGCTCTGAATCAGGGTCTGGGAAAGTTTAAGACTCACAGGTTCCTTCCTGACACCCCCTATATCCCCTTCCCACCCCCACCCCCTGCAATTTACCACCTAATCCAACCCAGGCAGGACTGCTTCAGGCTATGTAAACAACTTTCTCTGAGAAACATGGGCAGAGTGGGGGTACTTTGAATGCTATTGGGAAAATTTTTTTATTTTAAAAGATTCATTTTTAATTTGGTGTGTGTGTGTGTGTGTGTGTGTGTGTGTGTGTGTGTGTGTGTGTGTGAGAATGTGACTACTGGCACCCTTGAAGGTCTGACGCATTGGATTTCTCTGGAGCTGGAGTCATGAGTCACCTAATAAAGGCGTTGGGAATTGAACTCCAGCTCTCTGTAAGAGCAATTTGTTGGTCTTAAGCTCTGAGCCATCTCTTCAGCCCCTGTAAGTTTTTTACTGCTACATGTTGGGTACCTGGGAATGCCTAGGGTTAGACTGAATAAATGACAGACGGATGGCTGGGTGGGAGATGGAGGCTTCTCAGCCCTAGACTCTGTCTCAAACTTTACAACTTCACATATGAACTCTTTGATTGACCCAATGTGGGGTCCAGGAGATTAGTACAGATAGCCCTTTGTAGCTAAGGATTCTTTGCCTATGGATTAACAAATGAAAAATACAATTGTATTATATTATATATTATATAGAATATGTATGTGTATAGATGGTTTCCTTATTACTCCCTAAACATTACAGCATAACAATGATTTATATGGCATTTATTTTGCTTTAGGTATTGTCAATCGTCCAAAGATGATTTGAAGTACTCAGGAGAACATGTGAAGGTTATATGCAAATATTACCATTTTATACAAAGAATCTGAATATTCTCAGGTGTCCGGAGGGGTCTGGAACCACCCGGATGGATAACCAGGGGCTACTGGACAAAGGAGAACGATGACAGTAAGGCCTTATTTCCTCTCCAGATCATCTGACACGTTCATTCACCCAGCAAACATTCACTTAGGCCACTGACTTGGATGCTGTGAAATCGGGAGTGGAGGCCACTGTCCCCTACCTCTAGGAGCCATAAGCAGATATCTGGTGACATGGCAGATACATTGTGCCCAAGTCCAGGCTCTGCCTTGGAACTCTGAGAGCAGAGAGGGGAAGTGTCATCGTAACTAGGGATGGTGGTCATCTGATGGATGCTTGGAGTGGGTGGGCAGTGGCTCCCTGAAAGAGTCCATTCCAGTAGGCAAGACAATATGGCTGAAAAGTAGACAAGGATTTCAAACCACAATTCTACTCTGAAATGGGAAAGCAAGCTCAGCCTTCAGATCTATTACTTCCTTCAGATCTTTTGCTTCCTTGTCCTGCATACTTGGACATCATGCCCCGAGATGTACATGGTCTCTGGCTATCATCAGCCAGAGACCTCAGACATAGTGCCCTGAGATGAACATGGTCTCTGCCATCAGAGTTGACTTTGCTGATTACAAGCAAGAATGTTAAGTGTGTAGTTGGCAGTTATCGGTTCATATCCTGGGCTCATAGTTGGGGGATGAGTGGGGGGAATTATTTCCTTTCTGGATGGGATTTCACCAGGAAGGGGGTACCCCCACAGGCTGGGACCCTTGTCCATGTGATCAGGCGACACTGAGAGTCCCACGGCAGCTTCTCCTGAGGGTCCTGAACCAATATACTAGACAGACACACGACCACACAGGAGCAAAGATGCCACTCACTAGCTTGTATCCTACACCCCTTGATTTTGCACCAGGAAGTGAGTCTGAGAGGGGGAGTTTCAGTCCATCACATGGGAACAAGTGTTTCTAGACTGAAGATCTCCACTCATCTTCTCTTTCTCCAAGCAAAGCTACTGTGGTTCCCACTGCTGGGAGAAATAGAGGGATGTTGAAAATTGTATTTTTTTTTTTTTTTAGGTGAATCCCACCCAAAACCAGACTGAAGTCTCACAGGCTTTCAGGTTCCAGAACCTGGTGTCTTCTGTGCGGCCCACGGAGCTGATGTTTTGTAAGATCTGTTTGCACAGGGGGGAGGGGGGCCATCATTACTGAGTGTCTAGCAACTGCCTGGGTTTGTGGCTGAGCTGATCTAATCCCCACAATAGCCCTTTAAGTCTGGTATTATCACCTTCCTTTTATAAAGACAGATACTCAGATTTAAGGAGTACTGAAGCAAATTCCCCAAGATTGTGCTCCTAATCAGAAACAAAGGCAGAAATCAAAGTCAAGTGCACCTGACTGGAAGTCACCCTTTGTAATAAAACCCCGCCATCGGTGGCAGGAAAATCCTAAGGTGGCCCCACGATCTCTCTCAGAGGGTGGGTGGAACCTGGGAACATGCTAATGGGGGAAGAAGCCACGGATATGTGTTCCCTCAGTTACCAGCTGGGAAGCAAGCAAAGGGCCTTGCTTTTGTGAACTGTCAGTGGGGTCACAGAGCAAGCCTCTGTGGCAGCTTCAAGGCTCCTGGCTGATGGAAAGTAGGTTGGCAGGCCTCCAACAGACAACCACAACTGACTATTTTCTGACAGCAACCAGCAAACTTGTAGAGGACACCACACTGCAAGACAGACTACATCCCATCCCACACCTCAACTGTACCCTCGGGACACTCAAGTAGAGGGCCTACGGAACATGTCCCCAATCCCAAGTCATGGTAACGGTGAGATAATGTCTGTGCTCTTTGAAGCCATTAAGATTTTCGTGATGAGTTATAGGAAATATTTTTTTTAAAAAAGAAATGAATACATGCTTCACAGAAAGAGTTCATTTTGCCTCTGGGAGCTCAAACCAGCCTTGAAAAGAGTTGTAGTCCCAGGAAGAAAGTCATGTCACTGTTGGGAAACTGTTTCATCTAAGAAAGATTAAGACTAAGATGACAACTGAAATGGGCCATGGTTAAGACTTATATCACAGGGCTGGCTGTAGGGAGCAATGAATAGATCGTAG
Source organism: Uromys caudimaculatus (assembly GCA_028551405.1). NCBI lineage: Eukaryota > Metazoa > Chordata > Mammalia > Rodentia > Muridae > Uromys > Uromys caudimaculatus. The sequence continues at coordinate 13,285,818 of CM052710.1, read as the reverse complement.
CGTGCATTCTTAGACTCCACAGTGAACTATCTCCCTCCCTTTCTCTCTCTCTCTCTCTCTCTCTCTCTCTCTCTCTCTCTGTCCATGTTCATGTGTATTATGAGCGCCCTCATATATACAGTCCAGGGAAGAACGTTGGGCGTTCTTCAATTGCTGTCCACTTACTCCGTTTTTGCGACAGGCTCTCTTACTAGTTTAGAACTTCCCAAGTAGACTAACTCCAGGGATCCACCTGCCTTCACTTCCCCACCCTGGGACTATAAACACTATGTCTGGCTGTTATTTTTGTTTCTTTTTTCTGTTTTTAAAAGATGGGTTCTGGGGATTGAACTCAGGTCCTCGTGCATCCAAGACAAGTACTTTTCTTGTTATCCTCCCCAGGCCTTCCACAGTGAGCTACCAAGGCTCAGTGGTGAACTGAACTATGAGTGTTGTATTCTCTTGGAGAGCGATACACAACCGTGTTCAGGAGCCTGCTGATTCTGGCAGACAGATGTGAGGCTGAATTCATCTTGGGTTCAATCTCTAGGGGCTGCTAGCATTAAGTCCCACACATTGGGTGGGCGGCTTCAAACAGCTGGCTTTATCTTCTTGGCCCTGGGAAGCTTGAGGTATGGACTGGGCAGTGCTCTCTGGTTCAAAGAAAGATCCTGTCCTATGCCTGTTCCTCTTCCCTGTCTCCTCTGTTCTCACAGGCATCCAGGATATTGGATCCAGGCCACCTCAACAGAGCATGACCTTAACTTGGTAACATTCGATTCTAAAGACCCACTCTGGTACCAGAGTTAGGACTAATGTATCATTAGGGGGCACAATACAGTCTACAACTGCCCCTCAAATGCTACATACAATGTTACTAAAAGGCATTGGGAACCCCCTCTTCTCCCCTCCCCCTCCTGCCCCTTTCAGATGATATATTTGATAACCTCTGCCAACGATTTCTGGAGCTTTCTGGCCCGATGTGTCACATTCCTCACTGGCTTCTGGAGCACAATGGAGACCAGGAGACATAAGGGATAAATGAATGATGGAGAATGCAGGTGAGGTGGGGCAGAGGCGTGTGTGGAGAGACAGGATGAGGACTACGGCAGGTAACACTGTTAGATTTCTAAGCAAAATAAAGTTGCCTCATGGTTTCAAAGAAACACTGGCCCTGCAGACAACCAGGGCCTCTTCCTCTTCCCAGGCTCCTCTCGCTTCTCTCTCGTTAGCAATGGTTTGAAGGAGGAAGATCCATCAGCAGGGTGACTCACATAAAGGCCAGGTCACAGGATAACCTGAGAGGAGGCAGTAGAGTCTTGACGCCCATGCCCCAGCCTGGGATGTTCTGCTACCCCACCTCAGTGTAGGTGACAGGATCCAGGCAAACAAGAGCTTCAGGTACCATCTGAGGGACTCCTGTGCTCCCTGGTAGGCACAAACAGGGAGTCATGCAGCCAGGTTGGGGACTGTCAGGCTAGTGGCTCTGTAGTCATGCAGTTTCATATGTGTAAAAAGGATGTACAGGTATGAGGTGGACACACATATGCACACTGCCACCACTTTTCTCCCTGGGTGGACCTCTGAGGCCTGCACACACCAGGACCTTGTGTGATCTGAAGTATGCCACCATGCACGAACTGGCACCAAGACCAATAGGAAACGCCGCTCACCCGTCATCTGTCTACTGAGATTCCTTGCCCTCCAAGGAACTGCACTTCCCAGCTTCCCTTGCTCTGGCTTCTCAGGAGGCTTGACCATAGGGAGGCTATATCTGGTGTCTACAACAGGGGCCAGCCATCGATTCTTATAGCAGTACTGGCTGCAGAGTGCAGGAGGCTCTCCACTGTCCTCTCTGCCCAGCATCGTGGTTTTGAAGTTAGGGACCAGAACCAGGATGCTGACAGACAGAGGTCCGGAGATAGTCAGTAGGGGCCATGCTGCTTCCCACGCAGTACTCTGTTCTTCCTGGAAGAAGCAGAATAGACAAGCCTCCTGAGAAGCTCCAAACCTTCCCATGTCCCAGCTGTGGGCTCCAGCAGGGCAGAGCCACCTACCCCATGTCCTCTCTTGCTGACCCAGAGTCATCCATCACTCTCACTCTGGATCATGACCTCCCTGGACAGTGGCTAGGGACACGACTCTGGAACTGGACTCCCTAGGTTCAAATCCCCGCCTTAGCTCTGACACTCGAGTGTTTCAGTTTCCCTGTCTGTGAAATGAAGATAAATTGTTAAGAAATTAATTAAGGCACAGTCTGGTCCAACTAGAGCGAGGCAGTCGAGCCTGCTTGCCCCTGCATGTGGCCACTCTCCGACATACCATCCACTCTGTCACCCAGTGTGTTCCCCTAAATCCCTGCATCTAGTCTATTTCCAGGATGAGAAACAGACCAAAGGCATGCTTTCTCCCTCACCCTCCTCAGATCCCATTGTACTTTCTCTGGATTCTTCTCACGTGTTCCTAACGATGTCTTGCCCTCAGGGCTTGTTCCTTTCCTTCCCATTCCGAATTGCCCAGAAGCAGCGAGACTCACACGCTGTTTGGCCTAGCACCTTTCAGCCAGGAGGGCAGGCACAGGCTCCCCACAGACAGGAGGACAGGGCCCGTTAGCTTCTGCCTCTGCCCCTCCCCTGCTGTCTGCTCAGACACCACTGCATTTCTTAGGCAATCTGTGGCTCATGTTCACACCTCCCCAGAGACTCCTCGATGCCCAGGGTTGCATGGCTGTGGATGCCTAGAGCGCCCTCCCTGTTCCCTCACCCACCTTCTGTCCTGAACCCTCTGTTTCCTGTCGCCCCCGACAAACCCATGGTTAACTCCCCAGCCTGGCTCACACAAAAATCTCCATAATTCCTCAGAGGGCACATTGGATGCTCAGACTCTTTGAGGAACAGACCAGCATTTTATGTGTCACAGGGAACTCCATTAAGAGTCAGCTAAATGAACAAGGAGTGCACACTGCGTGACTGAATGAAGATGACAGATGTCTCTGTGGTCCTTTCCCTAGCCTGAGGGAATCCTGCACATTCTGTAAGGCACAGAGGCAGCACCACTTCCTCCGAGAAGCCCTTCCTGATTTCTCCCCAGGCAGACAGAGGCTAAGTTGTTCTAGACCTGAGACATAAGGAATTTCTCCTGACCAAGGGTTCCAGCACATCCTCTCTCACTTAGGAACCCCTCAAGGGTAGGCTTACGCTAAGCACGCTATTGTGGCTGGAAGGGTCCTGTTGGAACTCAGATTAAGGCACGCCTGGGTTAATTCCTGCTGTGTTACCTTGTGAGGCTATAGGACCTACCTTTCATGGCATTTATGAGAATAACACAAGGCTTCAGGTCCCAAGGCATGAACCTGGGGGTGGCCACGCCACCCTAAACAGCTCCACACCACAGAATTTGCTGACAAAGACCCTTTTCTTCTAGCATCCCCAAAAGGCACTTATAAAACAACTGCTGAATGAGTGAATAAGTCTGTGAGTCCCCAGAACTTAGCAAGGGCTAGGTAGATGCATCTCCAATGAGTATATCAGATTCAAATAACAATAACAACAGCAACTAGAAGCCCCAAATTAGGAATTGTTAGGGGCATCTGAGGGTTGAAGGAGGTCATCTGGGGGGAGGGGCTTCATTACCCCACATGTGGGTAACTTTTATTGAAGCTGATACACAAAGCACACTCCTGAGAGAGAAGCCAGATGGACACGCCCCCACACCCATGTAACTACCACCCAGGTAGAGACAGAACATCTCCACAGCCTGGCAGACTCCCTTTGTCTCCCGTCCATCAGTGCCCCCAGAGAAGCCATTTTGTTACTCACACCCTAGACGGTCTTGCTGCCCTTTAACTTGATCTGAACAGAAGCCTGCAGGATGGGCACAGTCTTCACACCTGTGTGTGCTAGCCAGGAGGTGAGTGCCATCATTGGGATCTGGGTGTGGACGTCGGGGGGCATCCCCTGTGAAATTCTCCCCGGGGATTGGATGTGTGTGGAGACTGTCCTCTTAAAGAGTTGTCTTAGCAGACTGCCCCCCTGTCTCACTGACAGGACGCCATCCTCAGAGCTGCCCTGAGCCTCCATCCTCTGTGCGCTGGGGCAGATCTGAACCCAGCGTTGTTGTGGTTGAAGAACTCTATCCTCCTCCTCCATGAAGCCTGCCACGCCAGCCTGGCCCACAGCCAACATGCAGCAACCCAGGGCAGGCCCCTGCTGGGTGGGTCCTGCTTGCTCATGACACCCAGCCTTACCCTGTAGTGTTAATTGCTTCTATTGTGACCTCGCCCATCTCCTGGGGTCATGGCTCTCTGGGATATTCGTAGGGCCCAGAGACAATGCAATCCCCTTCTCCTTATTACTGTGTAGCATTGCATGATAGCTTTTAGCATAGGGCTGAGAAAGAGTTCAGCCCAGGCTTTGGAGCCAGAGACCGGGGTATCAGTACTCACTGTGTCTCGGGCAGTCATAGGGAGATGCGTGCATGCCACACTGCCAAGATGAGGCTTACTGTGGAATGCCCGTGTGTTGGTTTCAGTGGGTCATAGCCAGTTCTGTCATTGGTAGAGCTGAGGCAAAGGAGGAAAGCCAGAAGCAATTGATTTTGATTAGAACCTCAAATTCACTAGCTCCTGCTTTGGAAGCCTTAAGCAAGCGTCTTGACTTCTCTGTTCCTCGGTTTCTCCATCTATGGGACATAGCGATAGTTGCTGCCTCTGAGGGAAGCTGAGGATTAAGCAGGCGAATGGCTATTAACGTGTATAAACCACTCAGGGCAGCTGCTGGCACACAGTAAGGACCATTGCAACCACTAGCTCTCCTTCTGTCCACAATCTACCTGATTACCTGGTAGTTAATTCAATAATTAATTAAACACTGTTAAATCCTAGCTGTTAGGAGGAACGAAGTCACGTAAGGGAAGTGCACGAGCGGGAGATAATAGATATTGTGCTTGGTCCACAGAGAGCACTTAAGAGCTGCTAAAGGATTTGTAATTATGATAAAGAGAAAGGTGATCAGCACGGGGCGGGGCACATGAGCCGCCGCCGGTTGGAGGAGAAAGCACACACTGTGGGGACTGGATGGGGCTAGCCTGGGTTCTCTCTGCTTGGGCTCACTTCTAAAAGGGAAGAGGGTCTCCTGAGGGTCTGGACCCAGCATCTTGTCAGTGCCTGGCACCAACCAACCAACATTTTATAATGAGGTGTTGATTTTAAGCCAGAAACAGGCAAGCAGCATACATATATACATATACATGTGTGTATATATATAGCAACCATATATGAAATATATGTATGCAACCATATATAATCAATAATGCAGCCACATATAATATATATAATGCAAAACCAAAATTTCCAGGTAGACCTCCTTTCCTTTCCTCTAGAGGTGGGCAGACTCAGGAGAAATAAGCACTTCCAAGAATCTGAAGGGCCCTGAAGGATCACAGATGAGTGCTTTGTTTTCAGGTTCCAGGAAAGACCGAAGAAGGAAGAAGTGACATCACCACTGGAGGGACGGCAATTCTGATCAGAATAGAGAATAACTTTTCCAGGTCAAGTGCTCGCATCAGAGCAGGGGAGTGCTGGACTCTCACGGCACTGCATCTGCTTCTGAGTTCATTTATACCTTTGTCCTAATGGAGAGCCCTGCTAACGGGAAGCAGTGACCTGGCCATCGGGATGAGAGGGGGCTTAGACTCCGCGGTAAGTGGCTTTTAAAGGATCAGTCCTCCTGTGCACTCGCTATGCAGATTTTCCCAAACTTTACACAAATGGAATTAGTGGTGGGAAATTATTTTTGGAGAGAGTACTCTTTATTTGAACGAGTATGAGGAGTTTCAGAGCAATGAAGCAGTTTAAACTTGTCACAGGGGAAGAATTCCAGGAGCCAGGGGCAAGCAACAGATCAAAGCTGCTTCTGTCTAACCGTCACTAGATTCCTGTTTTTATGAACCTTGGTCACCTAGCTGCCCCGTTGGGAGCCTGTCAGGACCCCAGGGCTCGCTCTGAGGTACTCAGCTTTACACATGTGATAGAAGTTCCTAAGAACCCACATCCACATTTCATTTCCCCCTCAATTACTTTGTGGCACTTTTTATTGGAGGAGATAGCTCTCTCGGATGAAAACCCAGTACATAAACTGCAACGTATGGGAAATAAAAGATCCAGCTCTGGACAGCTCTGGAAAGCTTTGATCCAGGAATCAATTTGGTTATAAGTCAAGGGTGGCCAGTCGTGAAACCCCGGCCAGAAGCCATGGGCGTGGTGCCCAGATGCATTTAAGAAAAAGGAATTGAAACACCATGGGGGGGGGGGGGAGGAACACACGCATCCATTCATCTGTCTGGAGACTGGCCCGGTGGTTTCCCTTGATTTAAGCACGAGGTTTATACCACCAACCCCATCATAATAGAAAATTTGGAAACCATAGGAGATAAGATAAATCACTCCTGGTTACCATGACTACCACATTAACAGTTTGGTGAATTTCCTTCCAATATTTTTCCCAGCCTAATAAAACAGCGATCACCACAGTCACATCTACTCTGAACCCGATGATCTTTAAAGGTCCCACAACTGTGGGTTTTCCACTCACTCAATTTGCTATTTAATAGAATTCTCTGTGTTTAAGAACCATCCTAATCATCGCAGAGTTAAAATGATACTTTTTTTTTTTTAATCTAGGAAATACTTCAAGAACTTTAAAAGGGCTGTCTCGCACTGGAAGCTTGCATGATTTAAATATGGCTGACCAGAAAGGGAAGAGGAGAAATTATTAGAAAGAAAAATGGAAAAGAAAGAGGGAAGATAGACAGGAGAGGAAGGGGAGAAACTGGCATTTATGAAAGCAGGGTCTGGGCTGGGGAGATGGCTCAGTGGGTTAAGTACTTCCCACGCAAGCGCCAGGACCAGAGCTTGAGCCACAGCGCCCACACAAACACCGGGAGAGGTGGCATTCTGCCTGTCGTCTCGGAGACGGAGCAAGAGACAGGCGGTTGCTTGGGGTTGGTAAGCTCTAGGTTAGGTGAGAGACTCTGACTCAAAAAACAAAGTGGAGCGAGGCCAAGAGAGACACCTAACACCAAACCTGTCTTTCTCTACAAATACACACACACACACACACACACACACACACACACATGCACACACACTGGGGAATGGGGAGAGACAGAGACAAAGGGGGACACATGCACAAAAAGAAAAGAGAACCCCAGTGGCGGCCAGGTGTGTGAATGATAGGGAGGTAGCTTTGACGGGCATGGTGGCCACCCAAAAGAGGATCTTTGGGACATATCAAAAACAGTCACTCCAAGGAAAACGGAGCCGACTGAAACTCAGAGGCCAGAAGGCAACAGCCTCAGGGCCCCAGGCTGTAAGTGATCACGGGGTGGGAGAGGAGAGTCCTTCCGAATGGTTAAGCCAGTGGGACCTCTCAGCCACCTGGCATCTGGCCTGGACTCACGGTCAGGAATCCTTGGGCTCCTTAGACTCAAAGACAACAAAAGCCATTTTTCATGCAAGAGGAGTCAGCCATCAGGAGGAATCAGAGCCCCTTTTGTATGACAAGCCAAATTGCTGAAGCGAGAAAATGTCTCAGGCGAGGGCTCAGATGCGAGCCGGGGATGGCATGCTCGCCTGGGGAACCCTTGCTGTCAATGTGCACTTGTTATCAGAGCTTTTCAGAGCGAGGCCCGGAAGCGGTGCCGGGTAGCCTCACCCCACACCCACAGCATCTTAATGAGGAGTTGGTGGCATGGCCTTGCTGGGCTGTGCAGCCCCTGGATGGGAGCCTGCATGTCCTGAGATGTCCTGAGAGAGTCTTGGTGCTGGGGGCACCCCAGTGTTTTTCATAGCCCGTGCTTTGGGGTATGAATTAGGAGTGAGGTGGGCACAGGCCCTGGGATTGAACACCAAAGAATTCTGTTCCCAAGACCCATGCTCATTCTGGCTCTGTTACACCATCTCCAGGTGCTGGGCCTCCCTTGTGACATCGAATGAGATGAAGATGGTACAGGGTTACAGTGCCAGCCCCAAGCCAAGCACTTGTCCAGCTCTCCTTCACTTCGGCCTAGACTGCTACCAACCCATTTTACAAACAAAGCAACTGAGTCTCAGAGAAGGTGGACTGATTGGCTTAGGATTCCTGAAGGAGGAGGCAGTCTGGACTCAAATCCTGACTCACCCAAGTCTGGCTGCGTCTCACTGCCCTGCCTGCTCTCTGCAATGCAATTACAAGAATACTGTTTAGTTCAGGCCTGCTATATGATAGTCTCTCCCCACACCACACCGCGAAATGCCTTTCTTTGTTGTAGGTGGCTCTCCAGAACCAGAGGGGAAGTATTTGCGCCTTTTGGGCTAGCCGCGCCTAGCTCAAAGCTAGGTACCCATGAGGGCCCCTGCAAATGCCTGGGAGTAGTGGTGCTATAGTAACCCAGACTCCGACCTTTGAGACAGCCCCGATCCAGATTGGAGGTGCACAAGAGCGGTGAGTTCTAGCTTCTGTACCCACATCTGTCTTTACCCTACTGCCATCTCTGTGACCCTCTTCCCCCTAGCACAGCTCTTCTGTATCCCAAAGTCTTCTTGGAGCAGAACAGGTCGCTTACTGATGGCATTTGCAGGGTCCTCAGGAGTGTTTGCCATGCAATTGTAAAGACTGAGTCTGGATCTCCACATCCCATCCCCTCAGATAGGCTGGGCGTGGTTGTAATTCCAGCCTTGAAAGGCAGAGGATGAGGATCCCCAGGGCAAGCTGGCTAACAGGATTAGTCATACAAACAGGCCCCCAGGTAGGGCGAGACCCTCCCTCAGTAAGGTGGAACAGTGACAGAGAATGAGTCCCCAGATCAAACTTTGGGCCTTCACATAGTACATAGTGTGTGTGTGTGTGTGTGTGTGTGTGCGTGTGTGTGTGTGTGTGTGTGTGTGTGTGTGTGTGTGTGTGTATACACTTCCCACTGCCCCAGCCCGCCGTGAGAAAATGGGGGTGCTCTCTGCCTGCTCTTGTCTTCTGTAGTCCAGGCTGTCCTTGAACTCCCTATGTAGCTGAGGATGGCTTTGCCCTGGCCCTGATCCTACCTCTCCTAAGTGCTCTAATACAGATGTGCACCCCTATTCCTTGTTGATGGGCTGCTAGGAATCAAACACAGGGCTTTGCATAGCTTACCAAATGAGCTATGTTCCTAGACCCAGGAGTCTGGGTTTTTCCTAGCCATCTTGAGGTCAAATTTCCTCTCCCTTTCTTGCCCAAACAAGAAAGGCCAACCTTCCAGGATCCTCATGACATCCTTTGTATTGTAACTTAATACCCACTACAAAAACCTGTCACTGAGTCTCTCAGCCAGAATTTTAGTCCAGAAGTCTAATTGCCACCTTAAGCCCAAAGCACTGGGGTTTAGTTCACATCACCAAGGGGAGCTGTTTCCATCCATCCATCCATCCATCCATCCATCCATCCATCCATCCATCCATCCACCCCCATCCATCCATCCATCCATCCATCCATCCATCCATCCATCCATCCAATCATCCACCATCCATTCATCCATCCATCCATCTACCACCCATCCACCCCCATCCATCCATCCATCCATCCATCCATCCATCCATCCATCCAATCATCCACCACCCACCCATCCACCCACCCATCCATCCATCCATCCATCCATCCATCCATCCATCCATCCATCCATCCAATCATCCACCCCCATCCATCCATCCATCCATCCATCCAATCATCCACCCATCCATCTATCCATCCATCCGGGCTTCCATAGCTCTATCCCCAGGCCATGGCTGCCTCAGCCCCAGGAGAGGGGATGTCTTCAGCTGGATGCATAGTGAACTTGAGCTCTCCTCTCCCCACAGGTGGCTGGCTACTCAGCCTTGGGAAATAGGCTTCCTGGGCTGAGCCACTGCAAGCGTCCTCCTAGCCTCCTACTTCTGTGCCTGTCCTCCAACTTCCACACTCCATATCCAGCCTGTCGGAGTCTCCTTCAGGCTTCTGAAAACACCCCTCTTGGACATCCAACACCTACTTGCCTCCCACAGGCCACCTTTCTGGCTTCGACTCTTGTCATTTTTACCTCGGTGACCTCCCAACTTCCCTCCGTCTGCTCCACAAGAGTGTACCCACAAAACCCACTTAATGGCTGCCTACATGTAAGTCTAAGCTACCTCTCAAGCTTGGCAGGTGACACAGTGGCTAAAATTTTAAAACATTTATGTACTTATGTGTCTGTGTGTGTGTGTGTGTGGGGGTTGTGTATTTCAAGGCACGATTATGGTAGTCAGAAGGCAATTCTGACTGTCCTCTCACCTCCTGAGACCCAGGTAATAGGCTCAGGTCATCAGGTGGCAGCAGGTACCCTTACCCCCTGAGGCCTCTCACTGGCCTATGACTCAGTGACTCTTAAAGAACTGGTCCAGCTTCTTTCCCAGACATCACCTTATGCTGCTCCCAGCCTTCTGGCCATATCTTTAGCACAGCATGCTCTCCAGTGGGACAGTGGCACCACCATGTATGGGCAGAGTCTTTGGGGCTCCTTGGGTAGAATCCCATTTGACCTTTGTGGCTGCTGTCTGACGGTCTAGCATCCATAACCCATTATTTATAGATGAGAAAACAGAGGCCAGCAGAAACAAAGGAATATGTCCAAGTAGAGAGGAGCAAGACTCAAGGCCTTGCTGACAGCCCCCAAGCACTCTCCCTATCAGCGGGCTCACATGAGACTCTGGGAAATGTCAGAGCTGGAGGCCTAGGCTTTCCACAAGTGGGGTGCATTCTCACTGGAAGGAGCTAGGGAGTGATGTGATCTGGCTGATGGCTTGACAAGACCTTTATGACTGCATGCAGAGACTGAGCAGGGGGAAGACACCGCAGGCATCCAGGTGGAGGTGCATGAGTGGGCAGGGCAGCAGCCCCACACAGAGAGGAACTGGCTGGGGAAGGAGGTAGAGGCTATCTATGCTCTGGAAGGAGCCCAGGGGACTAGCAAGGATCAGGAAACAGGCTCTGCCCTGGCTCTGCAGTGGCCAGTGCCATGCTGGGCTCAAGGCAGAGCCCCTGAATTTTTGATGGAGACTGATGACAACCTGTGGGAGAAGGAAAGGAGACTCCTCTAGCTGGCAGACAGCTTGCCCCACACCTCATGTGTGAGGCTCCCGTGTGCAAGCCTTTCCCTATCAAGGTGTGTTGGGGGTAGGGGAGCCAGGCCCAGAGTGTTTCCGAGAAAAGGATTCTGAAGTCTCCATGCCTGCCACAGTGCCTCTATGGGAGCATGGCCATCGTCGGTCACAGGCCTTCCAAGCCTCTTCACACTGAATGTTTGTACAGCCGTGGGGGAATGGCAGAATATAGAGAGGAGGAGGAGGGAAGCTGGAGGAGGGAGGGAAGCTCTAAGGAGGAGGGAGAGAGAGCAGGGGGGAGGCACGTAGGCAGGGAGGGGTATCGTTTCCCAGTCTGATGACTGAGCAAGTCAAGGAGGCTTCAGAGGTTAAGGGACCAGCTAAAAAGTGTCCAGATGGTTAGTGGCAAAATGGGGACCAGTCCACAGCTCTGCTGACCCTCTGCAATGTTCTCCACGCCTTAGGACCCAGCCATTCCTTATCTGGCACCGCCCCAGACACTGGGAATCACAACCGGAGATCTGGAGTTGATTTGTGGCCAGGTTTGGCTCTAGGTGGGAGGAAGGATGGATCGACCATCCCTAGCTTCACCACAGATGTTGTCTTTCTGTTGCTGGATGCCAATGGCCACTCGGTTTCTGCTTTAGCCATCTATTTTGGGGTTCTCAGCAGCCATCTCAGTAGTCAGCTGCAACATCTGGGAGATCTATTTCTTATATGAACTTCCAAAGTTCAGAAATTACGGGAAGGGGAAATAAATGTGATAAGATGCTTCAAATGACTTCAGGGTGCCAGGCACAAGGAAGGGCCTTTTGCTTCTTTTGTAGCATGACATTAAAACAACCCCAGGAGCTGATCTCACACACCCTGATTTATATATTGAGAGAACAGGTAACCAGAGAGACTAATTTGTCTACAGACACACATCCGACAAGTGGCTGGGCTTAGACTTGAACCTGGGTCTTTGTGACTGCTGTGCTATTTGACTGAAGCGGGGAGAAAGGGTTATCTGTGATGAACTGTTTAGGTCTTGCTTCTGTCCCTGACAGTCAGGAGGTAAAAGGCGGGCAGCAGGTGAGACAGGCAGACTGACAATTTCTCTACTCGTTCACTTCTTTCCTAGGCTGTGTGGAACTCTGCTGAGTCAAGAAGCTTCTTGGCCTCTCTGGCTCTTTCTCAGAGATGAGGTAGCAATGGTGACAGCAGTGGGGACTAACAAACAGCACCTGCAGCAAGTGTGCAGGTGTGCATGTGTGCAGGTGTGTAGGTGTTCAGGTGTGTAGGTGTTCAGGTGTGTAGGTGTGCAGGTGTGTAGGTGTGCAGATGTGAGTCTGTAATCCCAGTAGCTGGGAGGCCGACGAGGAAGACTGTGAGAGGGCCTGGGCCATGCTGGTGAGACCACCTTAAGGAACCAGAACAGGTTCGGGATATAGCTCAGCGGTAGAGTGCTTGCCCAGCATGTGCAAGGCCCTGAGTTCAAACCTCGGTATTGTCAATAGCTGATCCAAGGCAAGCTGGGTGTAATGGTGCACATCTGTAATCCAGCACTGGGGAGACAGAGGCAGGAGGATTAGGAGTTCAAAGTCAGCCTTGGCTACAAAGTGAGTTCAGCCTGGACTACATTGAAACCCTGTTTCAAATATTAAAACAAACAAACAAACAACAATAAACAACTGAAATCATGGGTTCCCAGAGAGACTGGTTTTGGTCTGCAGGCACTTTTGCATCTGTATGCCCCTACCTGAGAGACTGTGGCTTGGGGGTGGGGTGGGCGGGTTGTAGCTACAGTCAGGATCCAACCCCATGCACCTGTGAAGTCACCAGTATCTGGGGACACCCAGGTGAATGCCTGAAAATCCCAAAGAAGGAGCTGACTGGGTATGGCTGAGAGTCCACTCTGCTATCTGGAAGCCAGAAGAGAGAGATTGAACCTGAGGTTTGGGAGGGACAGCACTGTCTCTGAGTTGCACAGACCTTTGGGTTGCACCAGAAGGGTCCTCTGTGTATGCTAGAGGCTGTCACCTAAATGGCTCTGCCTTTATGGCTATTACCCTGATGCATAGGCCATGGTGGCTGCTTACTGCCCAAGTGGAAGCTCTGCTGGGGACAGATCCTAGCAGGGTGGCCTCTGTACTTACTCGAGCTCTGTGGCTAGTGACCTTCATCACTACCATGTGACCTTGGGTAAGTTGCTCTGCTTTGCTGGGCTTGGGTGTCCTTTGCCTGCTCTGAATGAGAATTAGGCTCCATCAGCAGTTCCCAGCACGGCTGAGGCCTCGTGCTGGGGTGGCACAGGCAGGCGAACCTTACTATTAATAAAGGAAGGAGCTGGGCACTTAAAGTAGATGCCAGGTCACCCCATTAATAGACTTGCTCCACCCCTTGCTTGAGTTCCCTGTGTGTCCCTGAAGGTTAGAGAATTGATCAGAGCTTCTAGCTGGAACGGGGCCTGCCTGCTTCCATCCCCATAGCCATCTGACTAAATGATACTTCCTCCAGGCCAGTGGGACCAGTGGGACATGGTGACATCTTAGGACACTTTGAGTGGTCACAGTAGGAGGATGTGCCACTGGCTTCTAGCCGTTCAAGGCTGGGATAGAGTTAAAGATTCTTCAGCACAGGGTAGAGACACAATCCGGTTGCAGAGGCCCAAACACCAAGTGCTGAGATTCAGAAACCTTGCCCTGCAGGGAGTGGACAGTGGGGGTGAGCCTTGGGACTTGTCAGGAATCATGGGCTCCTGTGAGGTTCCATGGAACCTGTCAACACTGCCACTTATGAACAGGAGGTTCGTGATGTCAAAAATCTGAGTCAGCCCTGGCTCTGATTTCCTATAATTTCTTCAGACTTCCTCCTTTCGGACATGGTACCATCATCACCCAGCTGGCTGGGAAGCATCAGATCTGGGCAGTAGCCTCGACTCCTCCTTCTCTTCTCCCTACCCTTCCTTCATATCTCCTATCTCTGCAGCTGCCATTCGGTCCCAGAGACTGTAGTGTGGCCACCTACCACAGGGTCCAGATGGGCCTCCTAGCTTTCTGGATCCTTCACATAAAGCTAGAGGAAAAAACACAAACTGTCTCTGCCAAGCAGTTTTGTGGGGGTACAGACCCAGCCCTAGAGACAGGGAGGAAGCAGGATCAGGATTTAAGTTCAACTTTGACTACACATCGAGTTCAGGCCAGCCTGGGCTACATGAGAACTTGTTTCAGAAAAATAAAAACAAAAAGCTATCTGATCCCTTTTCATTCCTGCCCCAGCCCTACTAGCAGCAGCAATCTGGGATTAAAGGAGGAGGGGCCCCTAATTCTGACCTTGAGCCTCCTTGGGCTACCCTCTCTGGGCTATCCTCAGCCCACCTTGGTGATCTTTCTCCATCCACATCAGGTTTAGTTCAGCTGTGACTGTGTCTCTCCCAGGACACTCCTCTGATTCCATCAGGGAACAAATCAGCACAGAGTGTCAACTGCTCTGTTAGGAAGTGTGTTCTGTCTGCAGCAAGGATCCGGGGCCTCTCGGGTCTTAGGAGACCAGGTGTTTAGTGAGCTTGTGCCGATGGATGGATGGACAGACAGACAGACGAACGGATGGATGAATGAATGATTGGATGAAATGTGCCAACAGGCAGGCAGCTTACATTATATTTGTACAGCACAGCTGAGGTGTTCTAAAGGAACTTAAAGCCCCTGTGTCTCCCACAGAAGCACTCAGAGCTCTGCTCAACTTGCAAGCTAAGGCTGGGCTCTGGTAGGTGAGAAGGTTCCAGGTTAGCTAGACCCCATGTGTTAGATCAGGAGACAGAGAACTAGCAGCCTGCCCTCGGTACCTCGAGTTATTCCAGTTTGGCTGTGCTGGACTTTGCCTTCTACATTTCTGAGACCCTGGGTCCTAGGACCAGAGGCCCTCTCCTACTCTGCCCTCCTGTGACGTGCACCCTGAAAGTGTGCAGAATCTGAGCTGCCTGGGGAGACTAACACAAGAGAGGTCTACTGTAAAGACCTGCGGATTGCACCACCAAGCCAAGCTGAAAGCCCATGGCACTGAGCTTCTTCAGAGCCAGCTGTGATGGGACCCTCGCGGCATCCCTCGGACTGGGGTTCACCAAGATGCCCAGCCAAAAGGGGGGCTGGTATTTCCATTAAGAAGAGAGAAAGGGGAGACTTGGGATGCAGCTCAATTGGGTCAACGTTTGTCCAACATGTGCAAAGTCCTGGGTTCAATTCCCAGAACCTGCATAAATGGGACATGGTAATGCAGGTCTGTCTGTAATCCCAGCACTCAGAAGTAGAGGCAAGAGAATCAGGAGTCAAGGTCATCTTAGTATATTGAGTTGAATGCCAGCCTGGGCTACATAAGACCCTGGTGAGAGACAGAGAGAGCTGAGGTAAGGACAGACAGAAACAGAAGAGATGGAGGCCATCTGGCATTATTGGTAAATGTGTAGATGAGAGAGGGGACCTCCAAAAGACTGGGATGTAAATGCTAGCTGCTGATTGAGCAGTGGGACGAAACGCACCCCTGCCGTGGACTAGCTGTTGAGTGTCCCCAGATTCATATCATGGTCTCCTAATCTTCAGTGTGGACAACAGTGCATGGAGATGGGGCTTGGGCATGATTAAATTTAGATGAGACCATGAGGGGGTCTTCATGGTAGCATCAGCTCTCTTAGAAGGGACCACATAAACAGCCTCTTCTGTCTGTTATGTGAGCACTTTAGACAAGTGGCCATCAGCAGATCAGGAAGAACATCGCACCAGGAGCCCAGGAGTCCAGGAGCCCAGGAACCCAGGGGCCCAGGAGCCCAGGAGCCCAGGGGTCCAGGAGCCAGCCTCTCCACCTCAGTCTTCCTTGACCTCCAGAACCATGGCAAGAGAAGGCCTATCATTTAAATGGCCAGCCTCTCACATCTTTAATCATTCTTTTGGGTCAGCAGATATGGCAAAACAGACCCTTAGCTGCCCTTTCCAGAGCCTCAGTGGTTTACACAAAGGAAGCTATAGCTACTGAAAGCAGAGGGGCTACACTGAAGCTGAGGTGGGCTGGGAGAGCAACCCTGACACAGGAGCTCCGCCCATCTTAAACCTCAGCTTCTCTACCTCTAAAAGATAGAGAATTAATATTTACCCGAAAGTACTGTTGGTGAGACTACACACACCTATATACGTCTATAAATGATGACTATTATCAACACCAAGGGGACCTGGGACCAGGAGGTGGCACCTCAAAGCAGTAGGGATGGAGGGCCTGCTCTGGCTACTACTACCCACCTTAGCCAAACCGGATGGGCTGTCTCTAGGTGAGTGCAAGATAAAGAAAAACGAACATAAGAGGCAATGGTCCCGGCACAATTTGGGGCCTTGCAGCCACTGTGGAAAAGTTATTCTTTATACCCAGACTCTCTGAGCGGTCTGGCTCATCCCAGAGTGTGGTGTGAAGACTTACTTCCGATCTCACCAACCACGAAAGAACTGAAGTGTATGAAGAATGCACACCCCTCCCACCTATGGGCTTAGGATAGGGCTTAGGTTAGCTGGATCCTCTGGAGCAGACACCCTAGTCAGCTGCTCCCTTCTCACATGCAGGCCACAGGACTAAGATATACGTATTGTTCATCTCTGTGTCACTGTGGGAATGAAGGTTGGGGACACTAGTGACAAAGATTCTGGCCAGCCGAGGGAGGTGAATGTGATTATGGCAAAAGATTTGCCTATCCTTACTCCTTACATTCTAGAACTCTGTATCTTCTCCTTCCAGTGCCCAGCCCTCAGCCGGCACAAAAGAAACATAAGCGACACCCCCGGTGTCAAGACTGTCTTGTTAAGGTTCTGACAGAGTCGTGAGTGTGTTGGAGGCGGCTTCATCTATGGGTGACACGGTAGAGGGGCAAAGGAGGGAAGGGTGTTGTTCAGGCTCAACCTCATAGCACGGGGTCTCGTAGGGGTCTGGGCCTCAGAAACCTGTGTGTGTTTTGGGGGTTCATGGTGGGTGTGGAGCCTTGGCAGATGGTTCTATGCTCCTGCTTCTGTGCCCAGGGTCTTCTTTTCCCTCCATGTCCAAACAGTACTTTGGTCTCTTGGTGTCTGAGCAGGACACGATCTTCACCTTCCACATTCCAAAATGACATGAAATGAAACAAAGATTCACTGATGATGCTTGGGACAGAAATGACTTTATTTCCCCCTCCATCCATCCCTGGCCTTGTCCAGAGATAGACAAAGAGGGGTGCATAATGGGGGTGAAGGTAGCTTGGGGGGGGGCAGAAGAGTGACTGGTGGGGACAAGCTAGTCCAGAACACAATGGAAGGAGAGAGATGGAGTCGGAAGTAGAGAGAGACACACACACAATGAGGGAGAAGAGTGTGATATGCAATCTGTGTTGTACATACTCGCTTCCAAATGCCTTCCTGCCAACCACCCAACCTTAGAGCTGGGCTCTCCTGAGGAGCCAAATACGTGCTTCTATTTTTATTGGCAACCTAGAAGCTGCTGGGGAAAGGGCCGGGTAATATGGCAGCAAGAGCTTTGTAGTGATAGAGGCTCCAGTCTAGCCTGGCTGCTTCCTGCCTTGGTGTCTCTGGGTAAGTCCTGTTCTCTCCTGCCTGCTCATGGGGGTAAGGGTAGTACCTGGAAGGGCCATGTGAACCTGCTGGGGAGCACTGTGCACCTGCTGGGGAGCACTGTACACCTGAGACTTCTGACATTTGTCCGGTGGAGCGAAGCTGGGGCAAGGTCAGCTTGCTGAAGCTAGGCACAGCAGCTGTCCCTGTCAGGTGTTTCTGTGGACACCTTAGGATAGAGGTTGGGCTCTTCAGGGCTCACAGGCATAGGAAACGCTCAGGAAATGGAACTGGTTCTTGAGTTGCCAGCAAACTCATCTGGCTCCCCGAGCTGCTCGTGAGGCATTTATTCAGGGCCTGCTTGCAGTAGTCTGTTTTAGCCAAAGGTTTCTGCTTTTCAACTCCACCTCTTAATTTAGATGTCATGCTGTGTGTGTGTGTGTGTGTGTGTGTGTGTGTGTGTGTGTAGGTGAAGATGTCATGTGTGTGTAGGGTGCAGATGTCATGTATGTGTGTGGGGGTGCAGATGTCATGTATGTCTGTGAGGTGCAGATATCATGTGTATATGTGTGTGTGCCGATGTCGTGTGTGTGTGTGTGTGTATGTGGTGTATGTGGGGGGTGCAGGTGTCATGTGGGGGGGTACAGGTGTGTGTGCAGATGTCATGTGTGGGTGGTGCAGATGTTATGTGTGTGGGGGGGTGAAGATGTCATGTGTGTGTGTGGGGTGCAAATGTCATGTGTGTAGGGGGATGCAGATGTCATGTGTGTGTGTGTGTGTATACAGATATCATGTGTGTGTAGGTGCAGATGTCATGCTTATGTGTTTGTGGGGGCTGCTAGAAAACAGAAAGAAATAGTGCATTTTGCCCACAAAAGCTAATAAAGTAGCAGCAACCCTCTGAAACACTTCTTGGTGTCCCTAGGGAATCGCCTGAGGTTAACTGTCCTGTCCTGGTCTCAGCCCCTGGCCACGTGCTGACTGGCGTCACAGCAGGCATCGGTGGCTCTGGGAGCTGTCAGCCCCCATACTGTGTTATGAGAAAAGCTGGCAGTTCCCGCCCAGTTATGGATTTAAGCACTGGACAAGGAATCTTGAACTAACTCTCACAGCCCTGGGTCTCAGGTCCTGGTACACTCAGTAGGTACAGCCTGCTCGTCCCTCAGACCCCCCCCCCCCAGCTTTGGGGAATAACAGAGGCAGCCCAGTTCTTTCCATGAAGTCCCCCAGATGGCCCCCTCTGCCAGGCGAGCCAGCTGCCCTGATCAGCTAGGGGCTCTCTTGATGAACAGTGAGTTCAAACGGCTCGAGGCAGCTGGCAAGATGCTAAGCGCAGCATCAATCCTAATTAGGATGAGGGATTAATAAAGAAGGCACTGGAGTCACCATGCAGGCCAGGCTTGCCGGTGCTCAAGTTTCCCTTGGGAAATGGGAAGGTCCCAGCTCCATGGGGTTCTTGGGGGCAGGGGTGGGAGGTGGCATGATTCCCTGTACCACACATGGCATCCAGTGGAGCCTGCGAGGTAGAACACAGCTCTGCAGCCCCTGCTCTCTAACTCAGGTGCGGTGGCAGGTAGTGACGTGGGCACATTCTCCAGATGAGAAGTGTAGGTGTTCACGATCTGAGCAACTGCATACCCCAAAATTATGTTTTTTTTTTCCAGAAGAAAAAGGGGGATGTCATCGTGGGCCCACCACTTCCTTTGTGAGGCATGCCATCCCCCTTAACTATTGATCTCACACCTCTGTCATCTACAAACCTCCCAGAGCTAGCATAAAACTCCGAAGTGCAGAAGCAGCCCCGATCTGGACTCGGAATTGGGGGACAGAGATAGATAGGAGTCCAGGGTCTGGCGGGGCCGGGGTGTGTGTGTGGGGATCATTAAGTAAAACCTCACAATGCCTCCTTTCAGATGACTCGAAACGCAGCCAGGAAGGGCTATCTTTCTAAGAGCCGGTCCCAACCTCCTGTCGCATCCCACCACACTTGAGTAGCTGAAGGGAAGAGAGGAGGAAAGAAATTCCTCAACTACCCAGGGCGGAGTGCACACAAGAGAAACGGTGACAGGGAAAGAAAGACGAAACACTACGCAAGGCTTTTTGAAAAATTAAAGCAATGATCGCCAGCTCCGCTATTCTGTCCCCAGTCTCAAGAGCCAAGACCAAGCAGCCGATCTGACTACAACCTGGCAGAGCCAGACCGCCCCTCCGTAGACACCTGTTAGTTCGAGTTTCACAGTTGGACATGAGGGCGCCAGGAGGGCTAAGAAGCCTAATGCATTTCCGGCGTCGGAGGTTTCTGCCTCGCTGTCCCCACAGTCCAAGAGACCCAATCCTGATCTCTAGATGTATTTCAACCGTAGCACACCTCTCAAGTCTTTGCATCCTAGGGGGTCACAGAGCCCCGCCCTGCCCTGACAGAGAGACCACGCCCCTCCCAGCCCACTCTTGGTCCGCTGTTGTCTCTACGGTTCCCAGTGTGGTTCCTACGGAGGTCTCTTGCGACTTCGTGCTGAGGGGCAGTGACCCAGGGCTTGCTGTTTCAGTTACGGGAGACGCGGCGTGGCTCCTCTCTTGTCCCCATCGCGCAGGGAGGAGTGAGTCTGTGGTCTCATGGAACACGAGAAGGACGACCGGCTGGAGCTACCTGGCTCCCCCAAGACTCACTTGGGGCCCAACCTGCACCCTGCTCTTACCCCCTCAGTTGGGGGCTTGGAGTGAGCGCTTAGCTGCCCCGGGGCTCCCCGCCCCCGACCGGCCCCGCCCCAGGATGGCCAGTTCCCATAGCAATCGCACAGACACCGGTTGCCAAGCAACCCCTCCCCCTCCTCCCGCGTCCGCTTTCCCCCCAACCCTAGACTCCTCCCGCCCCCACGCCAGCCTCCACCTCCCCCAGGGGCGCCGGCGAGGCCCCTAGGGATCGCTCCTCTCTCGGGTTGCGCGCGCGTGCGTGAGTTTCGGTGTGTTTCGTTTCATTGTGTCTGTGCGCGAGGGGGTGTGCGCGTGCGAGCCCAGAGTTTGTGGGATCGGTGTGTTGGGGAGGTCCCCAGCCTGGAGGGACCCGAGGCTGCCGTGCCCGTGTCCACTCGGAGACCCACCCTCCTGGCTTCAGGTTCTTTGTGTCTCGCGTGGAGCCAGCGCCGCGCCCACCCCTCCCCCGGCCCACTCCCCGGGGCAATTGTGTGCGTGTGCATGTGTGCGTGTTATGTGCGTGCGCTGGGGGCCAGGGGTCGTACCTTCAATGCAACACACCCGCCACAGACCCGAATGGGTGAGGTCGCCGCGGGCGCGGCGGGGCGGGGGCCCGTCGTCCATGGTCAGGTTGGTGCCGTTGCAGATGTGCGCGCTGGAGTACAGCCAGTAGTCGGTGCCGATGGCGATGGCCATGAGCGAGAAGGCGGCGAAGGCTCCGGCCGTGGTCAGCAGCATCTGCAGCCCGCGGTCGCATCGCACCATGGTGGGCGCCTCATAGTCCGCCGCCCGCCGGCCCGGCCCGCCGCGCCCGCCCGCCCTCCTCCCTCGGCGCGCGGCTCCGGGGGCTCCAGGGGCTGGGGGGCCGAGGGCCGGGGGGCGGCGCCGCGCTGCGCGCTCCGACCCCGCGCCCCGGGCGTGCCTGCGCTCGGGCTGCGCGGGGCTCAAACTCCGAGGCGCGGCGGCGAATGAGGGCTGCGCGGGCTACGCGGGCCGCCGGGCGGGCTGGCGGCGGCGGCGGTGGCGGCCGGGGGCTCCTCCCTCTCGGCCCGCCCTCCCCTCTCCGCTCTCGGCCCGCGCCCTCCGCGCCTCCACCCACCGCCCGCCGCCCGGCGCGCTCTCTCTCGGCGCCGCCCCTCCGCCTCGGGCCCCGCGCTCGCTCTCCCCCGGCCGGGATTTTCCCTCCCCTCGCTCCCCTCCCTGCGCTCACGCGCGCTCTCTTTTCTCTCCCAGGCTTCATTCACATTATTAGAGCGAAGGAAGCCGAGGGAAAGAAAGATTGGTTCCCTGGAAGGACCCCGGGGAAGCCGCGTCTCCAGTCACCCCTCTTTCCAACCCGGGACAGCCAGGATCTCCTTAGTCCCCGGGATTCTTCAATCTGTGGAATGGGGATTGTGTACCCTTTCCTCCTTTCCCCACGGCCTGTGCCGGTACCTGATTATGAAGGTCTAGGCAGGGATGTACTGTGAGACTCTTCGGGTTTCCAAAGGCCCCAGATGTGGGTCACAGACCGGAGACATTCCTTATGGGCCAAGCCAGAGGAAGATCACCTCCACTCCAACCCAAGCAGCCAAGGGGTTCTAGCAGGCACTGGAAAGCTCTGGACTTCTTCGGAGGGGGGACCGAGGATGTGACACACTGTGGTCATACTTCTGATAGTCCATTGCTGGTAGAGGCAGGAACGCCACAACTGTATTAGAGTCTTGTAGCCAGCCTCCAGCTGTTTCTTCTCCCTGTCTTTCTCTGAACCTTTACTTTTTCTTCTGTTGGCTTTTCCTCAGCCTAACTGGCTCTTCCTCACCTCCCCTTAACCTTGTCAGACTCTGCCTCAGGCCCTCTGGCCTCTTCCTTTAATTACCTTTGGTGCTGGCAGGGTCTCAAGCTGGATACAGTCCTTGCTCCTTGGAGCCAGGCTCCTTCCTCACCACCCAGTTCCCCTCATCCCCCGCAGGAGGCCTGAAACCCACCGGGAGCTCAGGCGTTTTCTTACTTCACACCGGCAGCGCTCCTGTTGCATCCTTGAAGGTTGTCCTGTGGGCTGCTATTCTGAACCCCTGGAAATTGAAAGCGATACAAGGAAAGCTGCTGCCCTTGCAATTTTACTTCCCGGTGGCACCTTTGCAGCTCTCCTCAGAGAAAATTAATGACCCCAGCCTGGAAGCACTGTTCTTCCTCTCTGGAGAGTGTGAGCTCCCCCTCGTCTAGGATGTATATGGCTATGTGTGGTAGAAAATGTGCAAATGTTTGCCCTGGGAAAATTATCTTTTGCTGGGAGAGGGGAATATAAATACATAGAAAAAATACAGAATAATAAAGTGTGAGGACCAGGCTGACTAACCAATCAGCATTGCTGGCCTTTCCTCTGCCTTTGAGTGTGTGTGTTCTGATTTCTAAAGTTTCAAAGGACAAGAGTCATTGCTTTTCTTCTCTTTAAAAAAATTCACTGTCATCTAGGCTGGTATTCTGTACATAGCAGGTGCCTGATACATGGCTGAATGGACCAGAAAGTGTGTGATCTCCTGGTTCAGAAGAAGGCTGCTCACCTCTGTCTCCAGGAGCCTCCAAGATGAACTCAAGGTTCTGTGCTTTGAGAGAGGCAATTTTCGATTTTTGGGAGCTTGTCTCTGTTTCAGAGGTAATCCTTAACAGTCGGCCAACACAAATAAACCTGGTCTCCTGACTGCTGCTCTCTGAGGAAATGAGGTGGAGGGCACACACTCACACCCCACAGCTGGAAGCACCTCTGTGGTCCTCGGAGTTCCGTGAAGCAAGGTGTGAAAACCCACATCTGAGTTAGCCAGCTCCTGGGTTACACAGAAGTATCTTCTGGCTTCTACTCCTTAGAGCCTTCTCCTAGGATCTTGGAAGAAACCAATGCAGTGACCTAATTGATCTTCAAGGGTGTGTGTGTGGGGGGGTAGATTTCCTCTCATGCCTTCTTAGGTAGCTGTGAGATAATATCCCCTCCTCCAAGCAAGCAACCCTGAAGTCATACAGGAGGTAGGACAGAAGTCTTCAGTTCTAAGGAGCAAGTTGGACCAGCTTTTGTACTACACCCACAGAGGGGCTCGGAGAGTGTTAGATCTAGAGATGAGGGGACCTGGGCTTAAGATCATTACCATCTTGAGTACTGAGCAGGTTGATTTGGACAAGCCATGACCACTTAAGAGAAAGATTCTTCTCCAGCCTGCCTTTCAGATTTGCTTTGAAGGTCTCAGCCTTGGACACACATGCATTGGGCAGCCATTTGTGGATGAGTGGCAAATGCCATCTCTTCTTGCTATGGGCACACATAGGACGTTTTGTGAGTTCTCACTATTGCTCCTCCGTACCTTAGGACAACTGGACAGTCAGGGAGAATCTTGCTGAAGCTTTCTCCCAGAAGGTCAGATCACAGCTCTGCTCCTGGAGACTGTTATTTCCTGTTCTTTTGAGAGGACCCTGTTGGGGGCTTGTTGTTTTGCCTGTCTGTTGGTGATCACCCAACCTGCAGCCACACTTGGACCTGAGCTTAGTCGGGTGTAGACTGTGGAGTCAAATAAGGACTTGACCACTGGCGAAGAAGCTGGAGCAAACTCAAGGCTGTCTGAGGCCATTCATCATGCCTGGGTGAGCACAATTGAAATCTGGAAAATTCTGCTCAGCTAGATTCAAGACTTCTAAATGGCAGAGTTTTGCTGCCTGGGGACCCTAGAGTTTTCAGTGTCAGACTTGAGAGAAGGATGTATCCAACCCTTGCTTGGGAGAAGATTCTGGACTAGTCTTATTCCAGAGAGATAGGACACTTGGTGTTTCTTCCAGGGAGCCACCTAGGACAAATTGTACAGTGACTACATATTTTATTGCCCCCCCCCCCATGGTCAAAAAGGTGGGGCATGAGACTGTCAGTTAAAGCTGTCCTCCAGAATCGTTTCCACCCCAATTCCGAGTGGTTCTTTCCTCATTGGTTCTTTCTGGTGATTGCTTCAAATTTTCACTTTCCACAAGCCGTGTAGCTGGAACCATTGTGAGTGAAATTCCCACAGTCTCAGATCCAAGGATCAGCGGCCACACCAGGCAGTTAGTGAGGAGGGAGAGGAATACAGTTCTAGGCTGCATAACATGTGTGTCAGAGCATGAATGCCAAGGTAACTGGCCTTGCCGAACCGGGCTACCTCTGCAGCTGGAGAAGGAGAGGCCCCACTCCCCACCAGAGATGCAGACACTGTGGGTGGTGTCTCCGAAAGCCTTTATTAAGAGCTTTGTTTCCCTTTGTCCTCCCCCAAAAATGACTTTTATGTGGCTATGTTTTGTGACACCTCATTTCTATGCTCAAAGCAGATGGTTGTGGTGATTTCAGGAGGCTTATCTGAGGGGGATTGGTGAGGGAGCCTGGGCAGCATCTCAGGCACCTAGACAGAAAGAATGATTTTGAGTTTTTATAGGCAAAGGTTAGGGATGAGTCGCAGAATGTTCCAGGGCTTGGCTGGGGGTGGAGGAGGCTTATCTACTTGGAGGCTGCTTAGCATCCAGAAGAATGCCCCCTCCATCAGATTATGCAAAGTCTCAAAAAATGACTTTCTATTCTTTCCTATTTCAGAAGGTTCCTCCGAGGGAGAGCACAGACCAGAAAATGCCGCTTGGCTTTGTGGATTCAAGTTTATTCCATTTCATTTGCTTATCTCCAAGATCCCATTTGAACTGGATACACAGCTCTCCTATTCAGCTCCACCACAGTTAAGATAGAAGCCTCAGAGGCAGCCCCTTGCAGTGCAGAGGGAAGGGGTGCCCTATTTAGTGGGTGTCTTTTGGGGTCCTTGTGGCCTCATATAAGCTCATCATATTAGTCCCAGAAGGGAGGGTGTCTTTATCCACATTCCGTAAACAATGTATATGTGGATAAATAGTAACTCTTGAGGCAGGATCTGGACATAGCTCTCTCTAGAGCAGGCTCTGATCATTAACATTGCACCCCACTTCTCAGAGGATGCCGAAGCCACTCTGCTTACTCTGGTCTCTTCTCCACTCCTCCTGTACATTTAGATGAAATCAAGCTCAAATCACTATCAAAGTCACATGGGGATGTACTGTAGGACTTTATGGATTCCCTCCCCTTGCTTCAGAGAAGGCAGAGGTGGGGCTGAGGGCAAGTGCTCAAAACCACTGGTCTTAGGAGCTCACCTTCCTCTCTTTACCAGGACCTTCCCTAGGTGCTAGCTGGAGCAGAAAGCAGAAGATCAGCTCTGTAATATAAGAGCCCTTTGGCTCCCCCGCCAGACAATGCTGGCCTCTGGCTGCTGCTGTCTCCTGGGCATTGTCCGTGGGAGGAGAACCCAGCATATTGCTGTCGGTGTTAAATAGTGAACCAGTGAGCTGTGAGTGAAGCCTGTGTAGGCTTATTCCCTTATTCGAGACCAGTGTGCTTTCAAAGGGAATCACGTTAGGGGCTGTGCTGAGTGAGTTCCCTAGCAAGAAACTGTTTTGGTACCAGCCCCGCTGATGAGCATATTGATATGAAGGGCCATTTTGGCCAAAGCCTCCAGCCCAGCACACTGGAGAATGAGCTGGTTATTCTGAGAACATTTTTTCAAAACACTCAACAGGACAAACAGGCCAGAGGTTCCTTTGTCCTCAGCTAGCCTCTGAATCTGAGCTGACTCTTAAAGGTGGAGACAACTCCAAGGAAAAATGGGTAGGCACTGAGAGACAGGAAGCCTTTGAACACAGGGCATGAGCAGCAGGTGGGGAGGGCAGCTAGTGCAGGCACATTCTTCAGCTAACGCGTGTCGTTGGTGCTTTTACAGAGCACAGCTTTAATTCCTAAAATATAACAGCCTGTGAAGGAGCTGGGAGAGAGGGCAGTGCAAGACTCTGCTGCCAAGTGCCAGCTGCGAATGAAAGGTTGGCTCTGGGGGAAGGTCCGGTCCCTTAGCCTCCTGAACCCTCCTTTCTTTCACCCCTGCCTCCCACAGCCCTCAGCTGCCTGCTGGGGGCTGGAGGTGGGATGCTCTTGGCCCTCTCGGAGCCATCTTGATGTAGAGTGGGAGGGCTCGCTTTATGCTACAGGCGTCCTCCTGAATCACCCATGTCGGCAGATCGCTTGCACTCTCTCTCCTCCATCTGCCGTTCCGCCCACTTGGTCATTGGGAAGCTCCGAGTCTCCCATACTTACCCTTTGAGGAAGTGGAAAAGGAAAGTCATCCAACTCGGGCTAACCTGGGGTTCTAGTCATGCTTTGCCATCTGCACTACGTGGCCTCGGACAAGTGACTGAACCGCTCTGGTGAAAAGGGACCCAGGTACCTGTCTTGGGTGTCTGTGTAGAACCGAGGCCAGGGGAGGCAGAAATGCTAATAACTAATGTTTAGTAAGCAGTGCCAATGTTTTAAAAGCATTGCCTCATGTTGACTCACTCCCAGTTCTTCAATGTAGGTTCTATTCCAACCTCATTTTGCCAAAGTGAGGCAAGCGAATGACTTTCCAAGGATGGTGTGATTTTGAGACTCGGTAGTCTGGCCTTAGAGCCTCCGCTTATTTCGTCTTAAACATAAACTGAACGAACAGTTATTATCTCGTTTGGTAACACCTCTTAGCAATTAAACTTAAGTACTCAGCTCCCTCCTCTGCTAACAACTAGGGGCATTGCCAGACCCCAAGCATCCTTTGCCCATTAGCTTATCCAGCCTAGAAATGATGGTTGCCATCCATGAATCCCCCTCTGTGTTCCATATTGTCTGCTGGGAACCTGTGGATGGGGACATCCTTGGTGACGGGCACATAGTTAAAGTTTTTGCTTTCAATTACTAAAGTGTTATTGGAATTCTTTCCCCAGTCCAGAAGGGCGTGGCAATGCATGGCTCAGAAGGAGAGAAACATGAGTTGTACCCTATCTCGTGGACTCATGGAGAACTTGATCTCCCAGCTGTGAATGGCATGGTGGTAGCTATATGTGGATAGCTGTCGTGAGGTCTGGAGATGAAGTCTCCAGAGCAGAGCTAAGCAGTTACACTCTGTGCCTGACCCCACACAAAGTGGCCTGACATTAACTCAGCATACATAGATGCTTGTAATGAGAGCCAGTAGTTCCTGCTAGGCGTGGGAGAGTACTCCAGTAAGTCCAAAACTCAGGAACTGAGGCAGGAGGATTATTGCAAATTTGAGAACAACCTAGGCTTCATAATGGGTTTCATGCAAGCCGGGTGAACAGAGTGAGATGGTCTCTCACCACAGAACAATGGAGCAGAGGAGATGGATGGCTCAGGTAGTCAAGCGATTGCTGTGGATGAGGGCTTGAGTTTGGATCCTCAGAGCTCACGTAAAAGCCCAGAGTGACGGTGGCATCTCTGACCCTTGTGCTTGGAGGCAGAGACAGGAAGACACTGTCCAGCCAGTCCAGTGAAAGCACAAGCCTTCGGGTTCATTGAGAGACCCTGTCTCCAAAAAAAAGTGTAGAGAAGCACCTCTGGACTTTGCATGTAAGTACACACACACACACACACACACACACACACACACACACACACACACACACACACACCACAAACAAAAACAGGAGAGAAAATCTCCTGTGTGAACAAGCCATGCATTCAAGATATTCAGAAATTCTTCAAGTGCCACACAGCATCCCTGGGGGCATCTCCGGTTTGTCTGTCCAGAAGCATCTGCCCCCGGCACGACTGTTGTGTATCTCAGCCCCTTCCTGCCTTGCCTCACGGCAGCCCTAGTTCTTAGACACCATATCTGTCTCTGCTCTTGCTGGACCCCATGTCAGCCTGGGAAGGAACTGGCTACCTACATTGATGGTTTAAATGTATTAGGTCATTTGAAATTTCAAGAGAAGCACTCTGATTTTGTTTCTGGAGGAAGTATCATCACTTAGTGGATAGTACTGCCCAGTATCTGCAGAAACTTCCTTCAATGTCTGTGCCCAGACCTGGGTGGGGCCCCATAGTGGCTCTGCAGGGAGGAGAGGTGACCTACCTATCATAGCAGCTTGTGCTTCATTGGGAGCAGGTGTGATTAGTCCCAGTGACTCGGCTAGCCACTCTAGACTCCTCTGAGTATATCATAAACAATCCCCTGTCCCAGAAGATGGGATGCTGATGACCACCGAATATTCATGTGGGTAGAGCCTCTCCTCATGAGGAAGGTCTGCTAGCCTCATTTCCTAGATGCTGCTGCTGAAGCTTCCAGAGAGCAATTAAGTGGCTTATTTTAGGTCAAGGCTAGGATTCCAGTCTAGGAGTCTCTAGGGAGCACATTCTTCCTAGAGCACAATCATTCCCAACCCCAGATGCCTTTGACAGTGGCTTGGGAGATTCTGGAAATATATGGTCCACTCTCCGGTATTCTGGCTATCTGGAAGAGGACCTGGCATCATGTATTTGAAAGCTTCCAAGTGATTAATAGTGGAAATCTGGATGAGAACCAGGGCATGGGGCCATGATGCCTTTGGGGCTAGGTTCTCAGTGAAAGTGTTTGGTTTTCATCTGAGTCTACTATGGGCCCACATAGTCTGTCTTGGTCTCTGGGTAGTTGACAGGGACTAGAAGGCTGGGGGCTCC
This sequence comes from Uromys caudimaculatus, assembly GCA_028551405.1. Classification (NCBI taxonomy): domain Eukaryota; kingdom Metazoa; phylum Chordata; class Mammalia; order Rodentia; family Muridae; genus Uromys; species Uromys caudimaculatus. Next base: position 13,256,927 of record CM052710.1, on the reverse strand, counting down.
CAGAATGAATTTGACTAGCTGGGTCTTTAGGTGAGAATAGGGGAGGGTTAGCTATCAGGGTGGGAAAACTCTGGGGGATTTTGCAAGGCCCTCCTTACCAACCTTCATCCCTGCTACGAAGTTGACTCCTGCTGCCAGTGTGGAGCATGCTTTCTTGCTACGGTATGTCTGCCTGTCCCCTACCTTGCATGCAGGGAAGGCTCCCAGGCATAGGAGAGTCTGGGGATCCAGACCCAGTCAGCATACTAGAATTCTCCCTAGGACTAAAGTCCCTGAAAATGAGCCATTGGAACCTCAAGCCACAGCCCTGGGTGATTTCCCTGGAAGAGTGGGGGGCTTTTGCATCAATGTCCTGAGAGACAGGTAGGAGTGCTCAAAAGGGTCCCGAGTCCTGGCTGGTACAGGGCATTAGGACTATGGGATGTCAGGTTCCAGATATCCTGTTTTCTTGAGTTGTCCCAGCGCCTTCCACCAGGGCACCCCAGAGCCAGGGAACCCAGACTGAGGCCATGGGGCAGCCAGCCTGCCCCTTCCCTCTGTTCTGCTTCGGCCAGTCCTCAGGAAAGGCCCCACTCACTGCATTTGCCAAGAGAGGCAGCTGCTGCTTTGGGGAAAATACCTTCTGGAGTTTGTTGTCTGAGCCCTCCCAGCTGACACCCACGGCAGAGAAGATGCGCCAGGATAAATGGAAAATCTCTTCATAAATATTTGAAAAAGAAAGAAAGAAAGAAAGAAAGAAAGAAAGAAAGAAAGAAAGAAAGAAAGAAAGAGAAAGAGGCAAAAAGGAAATGGGAAAAAAAGGACAAAGCCCCTAAGTCCCAGTGTGGTTGAACTACATAGCAGTTGCTCCAAACAGATGGAAGAAGCCGTTTGCTGTGCTCCTGCTTATGTAGAGCGATTTGGGCAAGTCTTGATTCTCAGCGGGATCCCTGGGGCTCCATGCTTGATTCCTGGGGCTGTGGGTATCAGAGTGATCTGTTTAGTCCTGTGGACCCCCAGAAGAGAGGACAGGTCTACCGGAGCCCAGAGATAAGAGCCAGGGGAGCTGTGTTCCTAAATCTAGGTGTACCTTGGAAAGGCAGATGTGTACTGAGTAGACAGTCACCTTTCCCTTGGGACTTGTTGATCCAAATGGCTAATCAGGCTTCCCGTGTTCAGTAGCAGATCCTGTTTGGGGTTGGTGCCTCAAGATGGAGGGGGAATTCAACATGGGGTGCCAGATATAGGGGAACCTACCTAGAGTCCAGGTATGTATGAGGGGCCTATCCCCAGCACCAGTGTTAGAGGTCACATCAACCTTGGCCAAAATGTATATTAATCATAATTTCTCATGGGCTTTCCTCTTCCAGAAGTGGAAACCACCATTGTTTTGGAGAGATGTAGGGATGACCACACAGGAGACCTGGAGGAGTAGAGGGACTGGATGCCGGGCAGCCAGCCCTGGCTGGGAGATGGTACCTTTGCTCTTCTCCATCTTGGGAGGAAGAGACAGAGAAGCAGCTCTGGTCATGGCTCCCTCTTCTCCATCTTACACAGCAGGAGTTCTGCCTGAAACCCCTAACTGTAGAATTCAGCTGACATAAGAAACTGTCGGCGATACCAGTACCCTGCGGAACACTGGGTGGAAAGCCAGAATTTATTTTCTGAATTACCCTTGGTTCTTCTCTTGACCAATGAGCCTGCCTGGAGCCTACAACTGCCTGGCTCTGGGCCACTTCCCTGTGATTAGAGGATTATGAGATGCAGTCAGTCATCTTCTCAATTGGTAGATTGAATTTCTCAAAACACAAACCCATGCCCAAACCCCTAAAATCTGCAAATGTGAGTGCATTTAGTGGGGGGAAGGATCTTTACAGATAGAAACAACTTTAAGATGATCTTCGGGTCACCCCACATCAGGGAGGCCTGAGGTCCAAAGACAAGTGTCCTTATAAAAGGAGAGTTGGGAGGTAGAGAGTGCATGGTGGGGCTGTGTAATACTAGCATTGGGAAGATTGAGAGGGGTGGATCCTGTTGGAGGAAGTGTGGCCTTGTGGGAGGAAGTGTATCCTAATCAACTAGCCAGCCTAGCTTAGTCAACGCGTCCCAGTGAGAGACTCTGCTAAAAAATAAAGAAGGTGGGAAGTTCCTGAGGAATGATCTTTGGTGGGCACATGCCTGCATACACACCAGAACATACATACAAAATAAACACTGCATGGCTGGGGAGATGGGTAAAGTGCTTGTCATATGACTTAGCCTTTCGATTGCTGTGAAGAGACACCGTGACCATAGCGACTCCGCAACTTGTGTAAAGGAAAGCATTTGACTGGGGCTGGCTTACAGTTTCAGAGGTTCAGCCCATTACTGCCATGGTGAGAAGCATGGTGGCACGCAGGCAGACCTGTGGCTGGAGAAGATGCTGTGAGTTTTACATCCTGATCCACAGGCAGCAGGAGGAGACGGTGTGTCACGCTGGGCATAGCTTGAGTGTATATGAGACCTCAAAGCCTGCCTCCACAGTGACATACTTCCTCCAACAAGGCCACATCTACTCCAATAAGGCCACACCTCCTAATAGTGTCACTCCTTAAGAGCCAATCATTCAAAGACATGAGTTTGTGGGAGCCATTCCTATTTAAACCACCACAGCATACTAGCATGTGCATCCAAGTTCAGACTCCCAGCACTGGCATTAAAAAAAAAGTGTGTGTGTGTGTGTGTGTGTGTGTGTGTGTGTGTGTGTAATCTTAGCACTGTGGGAGAAGGGCAGACACGGGAGGATCTTGGGGGTTCACTGGTCAGCCAATCTAGCTGAATTAGTGAACTCCAGGTTCCATGAGACCCTGGCTCAAAAACCAAGAAGACAGAAGAAGATAGCCAATGTTGTGCTGAGTTCTGCATGGATGTGCACACATACAACACACACACACACACACACGCACATGCATGCACACAAATTAGGAATAAACAATTTTAAGAAGGAGAAGTAGAGGGGAGGAGGCGTCAGGGTGTGGCATGTGAAGGCAGAGAATGGCGTTAAGAAGCAACACCCACCGAGGACTGCCAGCAGCCCGCTGGGCACCAGACAAGGTATGGAGTGCCTTGATCTTAGGCTTCTGAACTCTGGAATGTGGAGAAAGTGAGTCTGGGTGGTTGTTTTAGGTTAGTGATAGTTTCTTGTGGCAGCCCTGGGTCCTCAAGTCCCAGGGCCCTGGCCCTGCCAACCAGGACAAAGCTGTGAGCCAGCACATGTGATCCCCAACTCTCATGAAACTTCCCATTCATCTGGGAAGGGGTGGACTTGATTGTGTGACTGTAGGGGGCATCTGAGGAGAACTCAGGCCATGCAGAGGCTCCTCCTCTTTCTAAACCTGCTCCTCCTTCAGGTTTCCCATCTCAACGTTATGCAGCCATCAGCCCATGGTTCAGGCCACAAGCCTACCAGTCACCTCTCACATTCCTACTGCCAGACCCCACTGCCACTGCCTCCTGCAGTCTCACAAGTAGGTATTTAGAAGCTTTCTGTGTGCCCCAGTCTGAAGCCTCACCTGGCTAGGCCAGCATCATCTATCCTGTAATTGACCAGAAGACCCGCTACCTAATTTGCCTCCTAGTTCACACTTCAGTGTCCTCTCCTTCCACAGGCTAGGGAACACATGTGAACCTCAATGGTGGTGGATGCTCAGCTGAGCTCCCAGTGGGACTTTCCATGTGCTCAGCATCAGCACCGATGCCTACCCCGGTCATCTGCTCTGCCCCGTCCTCAGGTTTCTCCTTCCTAAGAAGCCATCTTCTTGTCCTTGCTTTCCTCCAGCCCAACAACCCAGAAACGTCATAGTACAGCTCTGGGTCCATGTATAAGGTTCTTCCTCACACTCTGGTTCAACATCACCTCAGAGAGATCTTTCCAGGTCCCTCAGCCTGGTTAATGTTTTTATCTCTGTTTTCAGTTTTCTTTCCTGTCTTTATTAGCCAGGCTTTCATTATATAGCTCTGGCTGGCCTAGATCTCCCAGAAAGCTGCCTGCCTCTGTCCTCTCAATGATGGTATTAAAGGCATGCACCACCACTCCTGGCTCCTTTCCTTTCCTTATCCCAAGAATTAACATAAGGACTTTTGTCTGGTTATAATGTGGGAGATGGAACCCAGGACCTGTGCATACCACGGACAGAGCTTCAGCCCTAGCCCATGGCCGATGTGTTTGATGTCTACCTTCCGACTTCCAGCAGGTGGGCACCATACTTACTTCTTGTCCTCTGACCAACCCATGGGGTCTCACATATAGAAATGCTCAACAAACATTTGTTGAAAAAAATAAATGAAGATATTTCCTGAGCCATATGAAGGCAGAAGAATAAAGAAGAAAAACCAATAGTAAGGTGAGCTTCCTGACTCCCCAAATCTTACAAGCTCAATATTGCATGGGCAGCAGGCTCAGGGATGTAATTACTTTGTTTCCCTCTCTCCTCTGAAAGTCTTGGTTTTAAAGTTGAGTTTCCCCTTTGAGTAAATGTGTATAGTCACCCTTAGGGCTGGGGAAGGGAGAGGGGCCTCAGACTTCATACCTGGTGAGCAGATCCCCAGAAGGGAAGAGTTCCTGTCAGACAAGCATCTGAGAAAAGTAGTTAAAATGAACTCTCAGGGAGAAATGGGTTGCTGTGGCAACCACCCTCGTTCTCTCCCAGAAGAAAAACAGAAGGAAGAGGAGGGCAGAAAGTCAGCTAACTCTGTTCTAGGCATTGGAGAAGTCGCTGTCCAGACAGAACAGTAGAACAAGGCTATGAAACGTTTTCTTGCCAGGCTAAGATGGGGCTTTGCTAGCTCACCTGGGCAGCGGACACTTACCTGACCTAATTAGTCTTTTCTATTGCCTTTGAACTAGCTCATGTAGATAGTGGACGGGTCAAGCCTGCTGGACAGTGCCCCCTGAGTCTTTTCAAAGTCACATGCCAGCTTCCCCAGTAAAAGCTCCCAGTAACTTGGTCTTTAGGAAAACCCTATGGTGCATCCTTGACTAAAGGATTGCCTCTCAATTGTAGGCACTGCCGACTTTTATCTATAAATGGCTTCCTACAGGGGAAGCCACCCACCTGTGCTAGAAGAGTTCACCGAAGGTATCAGAGTGGAGAGTCACCTCTCCAAGGTGGCTTTCCATTGTGCAATCAGAGCACATGAGGCACAGCCACCAGGCAACCTGTGTCTGTGGGAGAAGGGCAGTTAATGGGGCCCAGTTGTGGCTGAGGCACATGGTGACTCTTGTGCCCACCTCAGTTAGTATCACCCTTCCCCAGCAACTGACCTGTTGAAGACTACTTTTCATAATGGCAAAAAGGTCCATAACCTTCGTAGGTTCCCTTCCGTCCTTCATCTCTTCAGGATGCATGTGTTGAGTCCCCTCCGTGGTGGACAGAATGATGGGTTTCCAAAGATGCTTACACCCTAATCCCTAGAGCCCATGATGGCTATGCCACAGGATCAAGGGATGAAAGTGAGGTGGATGGAATTGCTACTCGACTGACGTTAGGTCAATTCACCCCTCATTCTTTGGTGAATACCTTATGTGTATGAATGTTTTGTGTGCATGCCTAGTACCGGAGGAGTCCAGAAGAGGGCGCCATATCCCTTGGGACTGGAGTTACAGGCTGTTGTAGGCCACCATGTGGGTGCTACGAACCAAACAGTGGTCTTTTGCAAGAGTCGTCTCTCTAGCCCCTTCAGTGTTGTACTTCCTAATAGGTAAGTGTGTTTCTCTGAGTCCTGTGAGATACTCTAATAAATCGGGATGTGGGGACCCCAAACTACACTGTAGGCTGAGGGCACAGGATAAACAACCTTGGACTTTAAACTGACATGGGAAGTTGGGGGCATTCTTGGAGAATGGACCCCTCCTGAATAGGATCTGACATTAACTCCAGTTAAATAGGGTCAGAATTGAATTTCACTAAGGATACCCATCTGGTATCTTCTGTAGAATGCCAGGGTTTCTGGCAGAGCGATCTCCACATAGTTTTTGGTGACCACAGGTCTCAGAGCTCCTTGATGCTATGAGAATCTAGAAGAAATTGAATTGCTTACTGCTGTGTTTTCTTGGTTGGACACAAAGGATTGGCTTAGGGAAATGATGCAGGGTGTACGCCCTGAGGCCTGGTGTATAGCCCCGAGGTGTTGGCTGGAAAGGCACTCTCATAGGGGAGCAGCTTGGGGCCACCATAGGCTGACTTCAGCTTGGCTGGCCTGCTGCAATCTCACTCAGAGCCACGGGGAGCCTCTGAAGGGTTTCTACCCAGGGACCGACATGTTTTGATCAGTCTGACTGGAGATGTCAGCCAGAAGTTGAGCGTGTCAAAGATGACGAAACCCAGTGAATCAAAATAAAGGTTTACTGAGATTTACTGAGGCCCTGGGCTGAGAGGGGTCAGATTGCTGGGGAGAGAAGAGAGGAGCCACACACTTGACCCCTCACCCCTTTTTAAGGGTCTGTTCTTCACCTCCCTCCTGGCTTCTCATACCAGCCTGGGTCTCCCAGGTACTGCCTGACCTGTTTCAGAGAAAGTGCCAGAACCACACAGACTAATCCTGCTGCCTCCATCCTGTGTTCTTTCCTCTTCCTGAAGGGATGGGCACCAAGAAAAGGAGGCAAATGGGAAGCAAAGCTATGGCCACAGAAGTGCTGGGTCCACCATCCTTCTGTAAGTGAAATGCAAACTGTAAAAATCGATTATTTAAGGGATAATCACCATTATTTTCTAATGGGAAAAAGGACTTTGAATGCTGTGATGGATTGCTGAGGCCAAGGGAGGAGAGGCGATTAATTAATTTCAGGAGCCTGCAGAAAGTCACTGCTGTGAAGTCAAATGTTGCCTCAGGCTGTGGCATGCACGGCCAGCTCTGTGTGGCCCTTCTCCTGGGATCCACCCAGAGGCAGTAGGTGAGTGGGAAGGTAGAGGGGACCACAGTCTGAGCTCTGGAAGGTGGCGGTCTGCTTGAGGCACTCAGGGACCCTCTATTCCTGCCCAATCATTGTGAGCAAGCCCCTCTGCCCTCCCCAGTTCTGGGTGCTGCCTGCCCCTCCCGTCTCAGGCCACCCAGGTTCCCCGGTTGGCGAAACAACAAACACATTTTATTTAAAACATACTCCACCCTGCACTGAGACATGCTTTCACTCAGCGCCTTCCAAAACCCACCTTCCCATCTCACAGAGGGGAAGCCTGAGGCTCAGGGCAATCTAGGAGTTTCCCACACACCTGTGAGTGGCAGAGTCAGGATTAATCCCAGGTCTAGGAACTGAGGAGATGACTTAATTGACAAAGAGATTGCATGCAAGAATAAAGACACTAGTTCACCCCAACATCTATAAAGAAAAGAAAAACAGGCAGGGTGGCACTCACTTGTAATCCCAGCACTGGGAAAGCAGAGATAGGAGGCCCTTGGAGCTCAGTGGACAGCCAGCCTCGCCTACCTGGGGGTTCCAGGCTAGTAAGGGACTCTAGCTTAAAAGTAAAATAAAATTTAGTTTGAAAAAGGACAGCATGAGTCCTTCTCCATGCACACACACACACACACACACACACACACACACACACTCACATACACACACATATGCAAATGCACACACACATATACCCATACACATGTGGGTACACACACACACACACACACACACACACACACACACACACACACACACACACACCTGCAGGTACAATACTAACTCGTAGAGAGTCCATCATTCCCATCTACCACTGGTCACCCAGGCTTTGCGCCATAGTCCCCAAGGTTCAGCTCTGACAAGTACTGGATGGCATTGGGCCAACTAGTAGGGGCTGTTCTAGCTTGGAGCGATGCTTTCAAAGGCAGAATTTTCCCACTTACCTTCTGAGTGTCTGGCTCCTAATCACACTGGCTTCACACATCTGTGATGGTGGAGAAACTGGACTACAAAACAGACAAAGGCATTGACTGAGTCCTGGCTCTGGAGCCCTGTCTATCCCTGTCAGCCCTCCTCTACTGTCTACACCTGGCACGTGCATGTGCGCTTGCACGTGCTTGCACACACACTCATTTTCATCCTCAATGCCAGGCCAACAAAGCACAAATGTCCCCGCACCAGAAGCCCCAAACTGCCTTGGTCCCAGCTGCAACTGCAATATGAGTCACTTACAGGACTCTGAGCTAAACGCAAAGTCCCCATATGCCCCCAGGACCATCAAGCAAATAAGGGATGATTCTATATGATGATGTATGTGTGGACTGGGGAACTCCAGAGAAGGAGGTCATGATCTGGTCTGGAAAGCCAAGGATACGTCCCAGAGTACCGCCATTTAGTCAAAGGCACATAAACATGGGAAAACCTTCTGAGCTAGGAGCACACTGCATACGTGCAGCCACAGCCACCAGCTTTAGGGAGTAGAAAGGGACAGACAGAAACCTTGATTTTTTGTTTTTTTGCTTTTTGGGTTTTTTTTTTTTTTTTTTTTTTTGGCTCCAGGGTGGCAGGAGGGGCAGAGCCAAGGCCTTGTCAGAGAGAACTAAGGGTTTAAGTGACAAGGGTGTCCCCATCCTTTCTTGGAAGCCAGCGTGTGGCCTGGGATGTAACACACTTGATAGAGTGCTTGCGTAGCACGTGTGAGATCCTGCGTCACATAAACTAGGTGTGGTAGCACGTGTGTGTAATTCTAGCACTTAGGAAATAGAAGCACAAGTATTAGGAGTTCAAGGTCACTTTTGGTTGTATAGAAGTTCAAGACTAGCCTGGGGTGTATAAGACCCCCCTCTTTAAAAAATGCCAAGGGCAAGGGATTTCGGGATGTGGCTGGATCTCCTTTCAAGAAGCAATGGCTGTGTGGAGCCAGAGTGTAAGGGCCTTTGAGAGCAGGAGACTCTGGGACTGAGAGCAGGAGAAAGATCTGCTGGGCCTGGGGTAGAGGCTGGGAGGGAGGGGGAGAGAGAGGAAGGTGGCCGTGGGAGCTTTTCTCTGACTTTCATGAGAGCCAAACTAGAGAGGACATAAGACGGAAGCAGCCACTCACGCACCAGCTCTTGAGCGTGCTCTTCACAATCAGCTATGACCCTTTATGGCTGGCTATGTCCCTTGGAACTGAGCAAACCACACCTTCCTGACACTGGTGTGACACTTGCGTCCTGTGACTGGTACTTAGGAAGCTGGCATTTAATTAACTGAACACATCAGCCAAGGAGCCACTGTTTCCAGAGTGAAGGCTGAACTCGGATGAACTCTCCAGCTGTAGTAGAAGAAAGACCCCAGTCCAGCAGTCCCTAGGCAGAAGTAGAGGTGGTGGTGCAGCAGGGGCCAGCCCTGGAGTCGATAACTGTGCCTTTTATCTGCCTACTCAATGAGCAATGGTATGAGGGTCTTTAAATAGGGGGACATAGCCACTTGTAAGAGGACAGATTTCTGTCTCCTTCACCCCCCCTCTTACAGTGATGAATATTCTGTGAGCAGAGCTCCTCTGAAGGGAGCTGATTGTCTTCAATTTTCATTTTACTGGGCCCTATAATTCTTTATTACCCCTTGCTTTACAACCCCGGGAGGCTTTGGCTCTGAGCTGCCCCTTAACAGGCAGGCTGAGTAATTCACAAGACAATCATTCATTTGCCAGCAGGATGCATGGTGCCTTGTGTCATGAAGGGAGTGCTCAGGCTCTTTTCTTGTCACTCCTCTGTCCCCATGTGACACAGGTGTGTCAATCTCAGAGCTGTAGCATGCCTGCCCCCCTCCCTGAAGACAGATGGGAACAGGAGGCCTCAAAAGAGTCTCGGAGATGATCCAAAGTCAAGGCCACCTTCTGTTCCATGTTCCAGAACAAACGAAATGACTGGGGAGGGGAACATGCTTTAAGATGGCTCCCTAGTGGCCAGTGGCTTGGAAAAAATATATATAATCAGGAGAAGTGACCTAACTATGGCTCCATGCGGGCAGGGTGCTTTCCTCCCCTAAGATGGCCAGGCAGAGTCCCAGAAAGCTAGGGTGGCTGGGCGGCTTTTCAAAGACTCAGGTCATCTCTGCTCTCTCTCCTCTGCAAAGATACAGAACAGAACGCCAGCGCCTCCGGCAGCTGCCTCCCCAGGTTCCCAAATGCCTGGCCTCATTCATTCTCTCACTCATTCACTCTCTTACTCCACACGCATTTATCACGTCCTCCCAGCAGCGTGGCAGGCACCGGGGACATCGAGATGAATAACGCTCACAACGCTGTTGTCAAGGAACTGGCTCTCTGGGAAGGGAGGAAATAAAATACAAGCTCAGAAGAGAGCAAAAGAGCTCCGAGCCAGCTAGGAAAGAGACAGGTAGATCGGAGATGGGTGAGGAGGGGCCAGGAGGCTGGGGGCGGGGTCTTTTCTGTGAGGGTGTGACGGACACGCAAAGGATCGTGAGAATCATTAGCAGCCTGCTTGGCTGGAGTGGAGATCAAGGGGAGGAAAGGCCGGGCCTGGTGAGTCAGCTCACAAGGTTGGCAGCCTAGCTAAGCAATTTAGATTTTTATTTTGGAAGCAGTAGGGAGCCAAGGCAAGCCTGAAGCCCCAAAAGAGACACCAGCTAATGTATGATGTTTGCATTTTAGCAAGATTCTCCCCTCCCCCTGCTTGTGTCGGGGAGGGGTTTGAATAGGAAGTGAGTGAGGTTTGGTCAGGATGGCTAAGAGCCTGACTTATGAAGTGGGCAGTGGTTATGGGGTGCAGAGGGGAAGACCAAAAGGACATGTCTGGCTCTCAATGACCGATGGACATGGAAGGGTCTGAGGAGAGATCCTGTCCTGGCTAGTTTTATGTCACCTTGATATGAGCTATAGTCATTTGAGAGAAGGAGACCTCAGTTGTGAAAATTCCTCCATAAGACCCAGCTGTAGGCAAGCCTGTAGGGCATTTTCTTAATTGATTGATGGAGGAGGGCCCAGCCCATTGTGGGTGGTGCCATTCCTTGGCTGGTGGTCCTAGGTTCTATAAGAAAGTAGGCTGAGCAAGCCATGAGAAGCAAGCCAGTAAGCAGTTCCCCTTCATGACTTCTGTATCAGCTCCTGCCTCCAGGTTTCTGCCCTGTTTGAGTTCCTGTTCTGACTTCCTTCAATGATGAACAGTCATGTGAAAGTGTAAGCCAAATAAACTCTGCCCTCCCCTAGGTGCTTTTGGTTACAGTGTTCCATCATAGCTGGAGAAAAGTAACTACGATGTGGCTGTGTGAACTAGGGTACTGCCCTGTCTGCATCTAGACACTTTCAGCCCTAGTACCCACAATGACTTGAGCTATTTTATTATTCCACACACTGGGAAGTCTAGAGTTAGCTTAAAATCTCAAAGACCTAAGACCTGGTTTTCATTTTGCTCATCTGTCCCTAGAGTACTGGCTCTTTATCTCATGATTGCAAAATGCCTACTGAAGCACAAGTTATATTTGTGGCATCGAAGACAAGAAAATTGAGGTAGAAGTGGCTACATTTGTATCTATTTTCTTTAATCAAGGGGGAAAATGATTGGTTCCCCCTATATAGAGACTCAGAAAATGAGGGCATTTGTTTGTTTGCTTGTTGTTTCTTTGGTTTTTTTTTTTTTAAAGATGAAATCTCATTATGTAGCCCAGGCTGACTTTGAACTCAGTCTCCTGTTGCCACAACCTCTCCAGAGTGCTGGAACTGTGGGCATGCAGCACTATTCTGGCTATGAAAAATGAGTCTTTTGCCTTTAACTGTGCCAGCTAGGGGAGGCTAGGGAGACAGAAACCTCATCAGCTAAGATGGAAGAGCTAAGGGGAAAAGTCAGGAGAGCCCCAAGCCCTGGGACAAATAGCAAAGCTCTGCCCAAGGGGGTCATGGGAAATGGGTGCTGAATGGAGGAAGCATAAGCAGCTGAGTTTGGGTCAGCTGCTCCCCAAACTGGCTCTAGCTCTTCCACAGTCTTGTTGAGTTGAACTCCTGGCTCTTCTGTCAGCTGGTTCTGGACCTTACAGCCAGTGGGAGGCTCTTACAGGAAGGTTGTGGGTTGGGTGTCTCTTGCCTCTGTCTGTCTCCAGTGCCTGAGACTCCCATTCCCATTAGCTCCAGCTTCCTCTGTTTTTTCAGAGAAGGAAGCCTAACATGGCTTCCTGGAAGTTCTCCACTCTGGGTAGCCTGGCCACTTCCTCATTGGGAGCCAAGACCCTAGATTAAACTCTTTGCTGGAAACACTCAGGTTTCAGCCTTCTAGGTAGAATCCTCACAGATCTGTTGCCTTTGAGCAGGGTGATACTCTGTTCTCTAGAGAAGCAGAGCTTCTCAAGTGGATTTATGTTGCAAAGGGAAGTTATTAGGTTGGCTTACACAGTAGGGACAGGGTAGTTCAAACAGTGGCTGTCTGCATGCTGGAGAGACTGAGAATCTGGTAACTGTTCAATCCATGAGTCCCACTCTGGTGCTGAAGACTTAGAGGGTTCCTGGAGAGCCACTAGCCTCCAAATCATGTTGGAAGCCCAAAGCAGTCGAGTTCTGATGTCAGTGAAGGAAAGTGTTGGCAGTGACACTGAGAAAGATGAGCTCACCAGCAAGAAGTGAAGACCGACAGGCAAGTGAGGAGCCCTGTCTTTTTTTTTTTTTTTTTCCTCAAACCTCTGTGTATCTGGGATGGTGTCCAAAGTTCCACCCACTCTGGGGGAGGGTCTTCTCCCCTCAGCTAATCCTTCCTGGAAATGCTCCCACAGCACCCCCCTCCCAGGCCTCTTAGTTGTTCCCAGATCCCATCAAGTTGACAATGAAGATTGACCATCACTTGCTATAGTGAACTTTCATTTCTGAACTAATGGCCACAAGAGACCTGAGGAAGCATAGCTAGAAAGAGAGGGCCATCGATGAGTGTCCGGCTGCAGGAGAAACGGATCTGTGGGTCAAGGAAGGATGGTGTCTCTCTGGGGTTCTGAGGTTGGCAGGATGAGAAGAGACTAAGTCAGAAGAGAGTCGTGGCTACAAGCTTCAGTAGGCTGGAGGGTTGGGGATTCTGGATAGGTTGCTCTGGGATCTGTGGACATATGACATCCAAAGTAAGTGCTGCTGTGGCCACTGTTCACAGGGAGTGAAGTTACATGTCATGCATCAGGTATGTTGAATGGACAGATGAGATAGGCTTGCAGTGATTACGTCTTCTACTGGGTGATCTGCTAAGAAATAACACAAGGACTGGAGTATAGAGAACTCATGTTGGGTAGGTAAATGTCTCTGTCAGTGGGTGCTCAGTTATGCTGCTGTAACAAGCATCCCCCCAAATCTCATGAGATATTGCTGCAAACACCCTTCTCACTCATAGGGCAAGCCCATTGTCAGTCCACTCAAGAACATACCTGCTCACAGGGGTGCATTCCTGGATACCATAGCTGTGGGAGAGAAAACGGGAAGCTGTGTCCTGGCTCTGAAAACGTCCACCCAGGACACAGGCCATGTCTACTTCTGTTGCCTTGGCCAAACAAAGCATACACTCACCTCCTCACCTCACTGCCCATAGAGAGGAGATGTAAAGTCTTTGTGAATAGAATAATGAATGCATCCTGAGAGGAATGTTCTGGAACCGTGCAAACCGTGCCAAGTTTGCAGCCAAGTAAGAGCCTCCCACTGGCTGTAAGGTCCAGAACCAGCTGACAGAAGAGCCAGGAGTTCAACTCAACAAGACTGTGGAAGAGCTAGAGCCAGTTTGGGGAGAGCCTCCCACTGGCTGTAAGGTCCAGAACCAGCTGACAGAAGAGCCAGGAGTTCAACTCAACAAGACTGTGGAAGAGCTAGAGCCAGTTTGGGGAGCAGCTGACCCAAACTCAGCTGCTTATGCTCACGCTGATGCAGTCGCTGCAGTTCAGATAAGAAAGTCATGTGTTAGTAACAATTAGTGTGTGGGACAGTCTCTAAGCTGTGGTAACAGCTCCAAGGTCAGAAGCATACAGGGCATTGTCCAACGTTGAATACATTGGCTGAGACTTCAGCATTAGGTGGGATTCTGTAGATCTGATTCAAAGCTCTTTGCAAGCATTTGCATGGTGTGTGTGTGTGTGTGTGTGTGTGTGTGTGTGTGTGTGTGTGTGTGTTTGTGCATGCTAGAACCTAGAACTCACCAACTGGTTAGGCTTGCTGGCCATCACAGAGTCCCTCCTGCCTTTGCCTCCCCAGAGCTGGGGACTAAAGTGTGTGCCATGCCCGGCTTTTTATATGACTGCTGCAGATCCAAATTCATCTCCCCACCGCCCCAAAGTTACTCCCTTGTCTCCTGCCCACATTTCTTCCATTTTTGGCGAGGTTCTCCTGCTCTCTTTCAACATGTATGGAAGATGCCTCGTCACAGTGAGAGATGAAGTAGTGGCTTTTTTGATACCTATTCTGGGTTTATTGACTAGCAGTGAGATCATGCTTTCTTTTCTCTGCTGATTGGTGGTGTTCATCACCATTACTTCAGTCTATGCACATGCCTGGAGTCCTGGGCAGGTCCACCCCCTGCCTTACAAGCATCAGAGCACCAGTGACAAGTGGGGACAGAGAAGAGCTGCCCCTGCTTGTAAGGTGTCACACACCTTGTTCTCCTCTGCATGTGTTGCCTTCAGAATGATGTTGTCTTCCCCATTCAGTCAGGATCTCTCCAAACATTCAGTGTGGGCACTCCTTGGTGTTTGCAGCCAAGTCTGACGGACTCTGGGAGAGGAGGGAAATCCAGCACCATGGACAGCGGCAAACCGCTACTGTGGAAATTTTTTGTTTATCCTTGGTGGGGAGCTTAGTTGGTAGAGTACCTACCTGCATAGCTTAAAGTGCTGGGTTCCATACCAAGCACTGCATAAAACAGGTGTCGCTTATGTGTGTGATTCCAGTACTTGGGAAGCAGAGTTAGGAGGACTAGAAAGCCATCTTCCGGTGCATAGTGTGTTCAAAACCAACCTGGGTCACATGAGACTGACTCTAGTGTTATTACCCCAGGTGGTGGATGGTTTCTTGCCTCCTTGTAGAAAGTGGCACCCATCTGTCTTTTAGAGGACCTGCCATAGCTGGTTATAGCCTGTTGGGTTCCATGTTTAATGCTAGCCAAAGACTCCCTGTGGTTTCCCATTCACAGCCTCTATGTGGTAGGTCCCTGCCCAGGGCTGAGTGTTCCTCCCCACCTATACAGGACATGCCTGTGTAACTAGGTGAGCCTGCTCCCTGCATCCCAGATAACCTAACCAATGTAGTCAGGCTTCCAATATGACAGCTTGAGAGTAACTTAGAGACCACTGCACTAGTCCTGTCCTATAGCTGAACATTCTGTGGTCATGAGTTCATCAGAGCTGGGGGTGGAGTAGGGACAGAAGAAGCAGTAGCTGGATGCTGAGTCAGCTGTTTTCTGAACGGCTCTGACTTCCTAACCATCCAATATAAAAGCCTGTGTTTCTGAACAGTGATAGAAGGACTGAGCTGCTCCCAGACTTACTCAGTTTTCTGGGAGAGCACAGACCTAGAGGTTCCAGAGCTATGTGGCCCCCAGGATCCTGCATTCCCTCTTTTCCTTTTTCTCTGTGTATCAGGCAATGTTTCCACTTGTCTGTCATTTGTGGGGATGGGTTAGCAACAGAACCCAGGGCCTTGCACATGCCAGGCCCGCTCTGCAGCTGTGAGCCCCACCCACACGTCCACATCTGTGACTTGGAAGCTGTTCCTGTTGGTCAGTCAGGGACTTCAAGGATCTAAGCCTGTCACATCCATCTCTCCATATCATAGCCCAGACCAGGAAACCATGAAGGGCAGGCCAGGAGAAGCCCTGAAGATCATTAGTGATCTTTGGCTCAAACAATGGCTACAACAGCCCTCTAGGGAGCCCCCCTGACCACAATCTCATGGCCCCTAGGGCACGCCAGAGGGAAGGTCTTGGGAACATACCCATAAACTATGAACGCTCAAAGCCCTGCGGTGTGGCATCCTGACCACTTGGTCCCACTGGAAAGACCTCCACCATCCCTCTGCTTGGTTGATGGAAGCCATCTCTCCAACAGGTCCTCAGTGTCCTCCTCTGCTCTCCCTGCCACACAGCCTCCCTCTGACGTAGACTCAGCTGTGCAGGCCTCACTGATTCCCTTTGTCCTCTCCGGAAGTAGTGTGATACTCAGGCTCCTGTGTGGATGGTTTGCTGTGAGGTTACAGACCCCTTTTCCTGCCTGACCCAAGAGATGAGTGGTGCCTTTGAGTGAGTCTCTTGTTCCTTTTGAGCTCAATTCGGCAGCCTCATAAAGAAGGGTGCTTCCTTTAAGCAGGGCTTGAGTGTTACCCTAGTGAGAGACCATGTATATGTATGTGTGTGCATGTATATGAGTGTGTGCATGTGTGTGTGTCTGTGTGTGTGTGTGTGTAAATGTGGTATATATGTGTGCATGTTCACGTGTGTGTGTAAGTGCATGCATGTATGTGGTATATGTGTGTGAGTCTTAGATAGGGTTTCCATTGCTGTGAAGTGACATCATGACCAAGGTAACTCTTATAAGGACAACGTTTAATTGGGACTGGCTTACAGGTTCTCAGGTTCAGTCCATTATCACCAAGGAGGGAAGCATGGCAGTGTCCATGGTACTGGAGAAGCTGAGAGTTCTACATCTTGATCCAAAGGCAGCCAGGAGAAGACTGACTGCAGGCAGCTAGAAGGAGGGTCTCAAAGCCCACCCCCATAGTGACACACTTCCTTCAACAAAACCACACCTACTCCAACAAGGCCACACCTAATAGTGCCACTCCTTGGCCAAGCATATATTCAAACCACCACAGTGTGCATTTATGTGTGTGTATGTGTGCATGTATGTGTGTATGTATATGTGTATATATGTGTGTATGTGTATGCAGGTATGGCTAGATGGGCTAGTCTACATGCTCCTGCCTCTCTGTTACTAGGATTACAGGTATGTGCCATCATGCTTGGCTCAAACCTGGTACTGGACATCAAGGGGCAATGCAGTATTCTCCTAGTATCATTGTTAATCCGCATAAAGACTCTTGGGTATCTTCCAAAGTCAAGGTCACAGCCAAGTGGCTGTCCCTCTGTGCTTCCCCCTTGTGGGCGTTCAGGAAGGCCTTTCAGTGTTCCTCCCCCATAGCTGTCCACTTGCAGCTATAGGGGGAGAGATGATAAGGTGTATAATAATGTTTGAGACAGCGCTTACCTCTGTGGGCGCCAAGCAGAGCAGATGGCATTAAACACACAGTGACAGGCAGAGGTGATGAGCATCCTATCACACAGAAGCAGCCGGGCAGACCTGGGGCAAGGAAGGCTGCTCCACAGAGGAAGAATTCTGTGAGACAGCATCGTGGTTTCAGGTTAATCAGAGACAGCTAAACAGGCCCAATGTGGGTCACCTGCTAAACCCAGCGGAGACCATAGTGAAGACTGGGCTTAAAGAGGAAGAGAGGCAAGGACATTTGTATTCAGAATCTTCTCCTCTCCCCTCCCTCTTCCTCTCCGTCCCCTTTCCCCTCCCTCTTTCTCTCTTTCTTCTACTCTCTCTCCCTCTACCCTCTACGCTCTCCCTCTCCCTCTCCCCCTCCCTCTGTGGTGCTTCAGCATCAGCTGCAAATACCAGAATCCCAGGATGCTCAAATTCATTATATAAAATATGGTTGCATTTACATGGAGCCCACACGCAGCCTCCCCTGCACTTTAAATTGCTTCTAGATTATGCGTAATACCTAATACCATGTAAATACTTGTTATATAGTGCATTGTTTGGGGAATAACAAGGAAAAAGTCTGTGTGTGTTCAGTACAGATGGATTTTTTTAAACCAAATATTTTCCATCTCCAATTGGTTGAACCCATCTGTACCGGACCTGACTAAAATTCAATAATTGAAAGACACCTACTGTGCTGTCTGTGCAGGGAGAGGGAGACCTGGAGGCTAGCCAGACTTGGGATAGGGGTCTTGAGAATTAGGGGGAAGACTTCTCACCTGGTCTATCCCAAACAATGGTTCAATTTGTAAATTTTAAATATGCATGTTTTAACACAATTCTAAAAAAATGAAATGTGTTATGGTTAATATTGTCAATGCAGCAAGATCTAGAATCACCTAGAAGACACACCTCTGGGCATGTCTGAGGGCAGTTCTAGATTGTATCAATTGAGGTGGGAAGACTTGGTCTAAACATGGGTGACACCACTCCTTGGGCTGGTGTCTTCTACCAGGGAGAGAGCAGAGCCTTCATGTCTCGCTGCTTCCTGGATGCTGATGTGATGCACACAGCTCCCTCAAGCTCTGGCTGCCTTGTCTTCTCTACCATGATGGGCTGGCCCTCCAATCCATGACCCTAAACCAACTTGAGCAATGAGGAATGTAATACAAAGTGACCCATAAAGATGTCAGGAAGAAAGTGACACACGTGCCTAAGTCAACTTTTTCCTTTCATGCTCCTTCCTTTTCTATCTTTTCTCTCCCTCCCTCCCTTTCCCCCCTATTCCTCCTTCTTCTTTGTCACATTATGCCAGGTAAACACTCTACCCCTGAGCTACACCCCCAATCCATAAACTGACAGAAGCCATCTAGGAAGGGCTATAGCAAGCAAGTAAGTTTCTGGAGATGGCCCACCATTTTGCATGGCTGTGGTGGGTATGCTCTGGAGAGGCACAGCTCCAGAGACTTCATCCCAGGATTGCTTCTCGCTGCTGATATGACTTTCCTGTCACTATTATGTATCCTAATGATTCCTGGGCATTAGCCCACCCTACTGGCAAATTTCCTGCAGATCAACATGAAGATGAGCTTTCATAAATTAGTGCTATCTAGATGAATTAATGACTTTGTAGAATTCCTGATTTGAGTCAAATAATTTTAGGAAGAATGTTTAAGGAGATGGTTTTAGTCATTTTGCCAGAAAGATGTAATAGAGTTAGATCAAGAATAGAATGTGCCCACTCCTCATAGAATGTAAGTAAGGGCTGCATAATAAGGAATACAATGAGCTTTCACAATTACACTAAGAAGAGAAATAGGCTTGGGACAGATCTGTGATCAAGGAAAAACATTCATTCTAGGTCAGGCCCAAGGATGAAGCCACAGGTGTGCACTCTGATAAAGCAAGGCCATGTGAAACTGTTGCTTTGAACTTATAATGAGCTCATAGACTGAAACACTGCTTTGAACTTACTATCAACATCTTTCTGTAATTGCCCTTTTGGGTAACATTTTGTCTGAGGGCTAATTTATAAAGAACTTTTGTCTAAGATGATTAAAAAGGCTGAGAGAAAAAATAAAATGTGGCTGTTGGGGCTCTGCTCCATCCACCAAATGTATACATGCCTATCTGTCTATATGTATGTGCATACATACATATGTAAGTATATGTAAATTAGTATGCATGTGCACTTGTGAAATTGATGAAACAGGTGGTTGGACCCGGCCAGTGTGTGTGTGTGTGTGTGTGTGTGTGTGTGTGTGTTGTGTGTTGTGTGTTGTGTGTTGTGTGTGTTGTACGTGTGTATATGTGTGTTATATGTTGTGTGTGTTGTATGTGTGTTATGTTGTGTGTGTTGTATGTTGTGTGTGTTGTGTGTGTTGTATGTGTGTGTGGTGTGTGGTGTGTGTATTGTATGTGTGTGGTGTGTGGTGTATGTTGTGTGTGAGTTGTGTGTTGTGTGTTGTGTGTGTTGTATGTGTGTATATGTGTGTGTTATGTGTTATATGTGTTATATGTTGTGTGTGTTGTATGTGTGTGTTATGTGTTATATGTTATATGTTGTGTGTATTGTATGTGTGTGTGTTGTGTTGTATGTGTTGTGTTGTGTGTGTTGTATGTGTGTGTGGTGTGTGGTGTGTGTATTGTATGTGTGTGGTGTGTGGTGTATGTTGTGTGTGAGTTGTGTTGTGTGTGTGTTGTATGTGTGTGTGATGTGGTGTGTGGGTGTGGGTGTATGTGTGCACGCGCGTGTGTGCGCTTGCGCACATGCAAGCACACAAGCGCCACCTGACCATCTTTCTTTTTCTTTCTCTTCAGCCACTTAAGAGTTAAAAGAGTTCAGAGTCTCTTGCTGGGCATTCTTGCCAGCCCCAGATAATTAAGTTCTGTCAGTAGCGCTGACCCTGTAAATCACCCATCACTGTCAGCTCTCCACCTCCCTGTCAGCTGCTATTGGCATTGACTGCAATGGCTGGTGCCATATCATTGCCTGCCTTGGTTTACCCTGTGATGTCAAAGCTGATCTTTGACAGTAAACCCTATTTTTAAGATCTGTGCAAATCCAGCCCCAATCTTCCTGAGTCCAACCCTGGGTGCTGACCCCCTACAGGCCTTTCCACCAACACAAACATCTGCTCCTCACACAAGTGAAGTTCATTTAGCCAGCAGATGACTGGTCAGCCAGTGGACAGAGAGAAGTCCCCATACCACAGTGCTTAGAATTGCTGTCCATCTCTGACAGTGCCAGCTCCAAACAGCTGCATCCCCTCCCCAATTCCAGGCCAGCTGGGAGTGAGCTGAGGAGAGAGATACAGTTGACAGAACACATTAGCATCTTCCTATCTGCTAATTAGTTTTTGTGAAAAATTATTTATCTGTTTATTTTCACCAGAGAGCAACTGGAGATGCAGAAACGAGGGCCATGCTACACGGAAGGAAACTGCCTCTTCCGGGGAGGCTCAGCTCATCTCCCAAGTGGGTAATAAGCAAGCTATCCAGAGGTCAGGTCCAGATTGATGACTGGAGAAACATCTAGAATCCCTGGGTATTATTTGGCTCTTGGGAACAGTGTGCCAATCTCTTTATAAAAGCCTCACATTCTTAGGAGATGGAGGAAGATGCTCAGCACCCAGGGGTGTGTCTGGTGTGTGACTGGTGGAGCCAAGGTCACTTCCAAATCCACATCCTTGTTTCTACTTGAGATGTCCCCTCCTGTTTAGAGAGCAGCTATCTTTTCCCCTAAGCCAGCTCCACCAACAGTTCCCCTGAGAAGTTTTTGGGCTGTCCTGACTGGAGTACAGCCCTTCCTCCAATGCCTTCTAGGTCTGTTGGTGATCTACTACTGAACCTGTAAATCCATGGAGCATTTCTGTGGCTTCCAGGTTTGGCTCATGACTAAGTATCCTTGTGGTCCACAAATGTTGGCCAAGGCAGAGATGACTCAGGAGATGCAGGTTCTGCAGGTCAAGCTCAAGAGAGATGGATCCTTAAAGGAGGAGGCCTTGGAGCTGGGTGACAGAGATGGGAGGACAGGTCCAGGTGGCAAGGAGATGCTACTTGGTGTATGTCACCAGCTGGATCACTTACATGGAGTAAGGTAGGTGGGGCAGCACATCTGACATTGTTTGTCATGAGCACCCGGCCTGGCTAGTGTGGGTGTGCATAGAATGTTTGCTAAAAGAATAGACATCATGATAATCACAGGCCTGGAAGCTGGTCAAAGTGAAGTGTTGGCCTTTACCTGGGTTTCAATACATTGTCTGGTCTCTAGGGTTCCTGCTGACGGTTAAGTTGAAGATTTCCTTCTGATGGTTAAATGATGGTTTTGATGAGAAGTGTTCCTCCTAGGCTTACACTTTTGAACACTTGAGCCCCTGTTGGCACCTATTTGAGAAAGTTATGGAACCTTCAGGAAGTAGACCCTTGCTGAGAGAAATACATCAGTGAAGATGGGCTTTGAGGTTCTGTATTTTGCTCTACATCCTGTTCCTTCTCTCTGCTTCCTCTGTGTGGATGAAAATGTGATCAGGCAGCTTCCTGATCCTGTTACCATAGTTACCCTGTGTTTTAGGGTTATTCACTTGTAGGGAAACTTCTGTTAGTTAGGGTTATTATTGTGATGGATCACCATGACCAAAGCAAGGTGTGGAGGAAAAGATTTATTTGGCTTACACTTCCACATCACTGTTCATCATCAGAGGAAGTCAGGACAGGAAGTGAAATACGGTAAGAACCTGGAAGCCATGGAGGAGTGCTACTTGCTCTTCATGGCTTGCTCAGTCTACTTTCTTATATAATCCAGGACCACCAGTCCAGGGATAGCACCACTATCAGTGGGCTGGTTCTCTCATCAACCACTAATTAAGAAACTGTTCTCTAGGCTTGCCTACAGCTGGAACTTATGGTGTCATGTTCTTCATTGGGGTTCCCTCCTCTCAGATGGCTTTAGCTTGTATCTAGCTGACATAAAACTATCCAGCGCAATAGGCTCCCTGTCAGCTTGACACACAAACATCACCACTAAGCCACAACCTTTCCTTTCTTATTCACCCCCAAGATTTCACATTAAAACATAAATAACTTTAAAAGTCTCACCGTCTTTACAAATCAAACACATTAAAAGTTCAGTTTCTTTAAAAATATCTAGTCTCTTTAAAAATTCAAAATCTATTTTAAAAGTTTGAAATCTCTCAACAGCGGGCTCCTATAAAAATCAAAATTAAGTTCAATACTTTTTTAGTTCAAGAGGGAAGAACCAGGTTACAATCTTAATCAGATCAAAGTAAAATCAATCTCCTGACAGTGTAAACAATGCAATGTCCAATGTCTGGGATCCGTTCACCATCTTCTGGGCTCCTCTAGAGGGCTTGGCTCACTTCTCCATATCTACTCTCTATAGCACACACAGCTTGTCTTCTAAGCTCAGGTAGGATCTACTCCACCACTGCTGCTGTTCTTGATGGTCCTCTCATGGTACTGGCATCTCCAAAATGAAGTGGAAATTTCTGGTTTCTTTGGAAAATTGGTTGTATCATGTGATGCTGCCTTGCAACAGGATGAAACAGATATGTGAGAGAATATTTTGCTGAAGCAGACATATGAGAGGGCATGTGATGTTTTGCTGGAGCAGACCATTGAGAGGTTGGTTGTTGGGAAAGAGTATAAATGGAACCCTATAAACAGCGAGGGGTCACTCACTGCAATGCCGTGCAATGATTTTTTTGGCCTTCACTGGTCTTTGCTGGCCTTCACTGGTCATCACTGCTCTTCATTTCATAGAGAGAAGCACACTAAGAACTTACTGTGGTATTCTGGCTGATTCTGGCCACTTCTGATGACTCATGCAATTCTGCAGAGCCTTGCAGTTTCTGCTGGATCATGGAACTGGTACAGATTCATGTTTGATGTTTGCTATTGAACTAGACTGCTGCTGGATCTTGACAATCGCCCCAAAGAACTACTACCAAACAGATCTATAACCCCATTTTCCTATTAACCTTCTTTCTCCCCTACTTTTGGTCAGTGGTCTAGAAGGATGGTTGAAGCATTTAAGAACTCTAAATAAAGTAGGTTTACAGAAAAATCTAAGCCTATACCAAAATGCTGGGGTCTTTTGCTGCAACAGGATTACACTGTAATTAATAGCCTCTCCCAGGCTCTCCTAATGGTGCCAAGCCTCAACTTCCCATAGGACCTCTTTGATCTGGGTTTTCAATAGCTACTGAGGCTATACCTTCACCAATAGCCTCTTCTGGCCTCTCACAGTGCCAAACCTCAGCTGATCTCCATGATTCCTTCATATCTTCAAAACCAGTACCACCTGGATGACTCTTAACACTACCTAGTTTGCCTCCAGAATGAGGTACAACTGTGGTCACCTATCAAACACAGCTTCTGTGTGCTGACTCTCAAGAAGCACTGACTAGAAGATTTCACCTTAGTGATGCTGGCATATTCTTAGTCATCACTGATTTCTTAGCTCCAGCCGACCAGCATCAATTGTCCCAATAAAACAAAGGTTTTACGTTAGTGGTTTTGGTCTCTTGTTAATCACAGCCAGGTCTCCAGTTCCAGCTGACCAGACACCACAGGTTCTTTACACAAATGGCCTGGTAGAGTCTTTGCTTCTCTCTGAAACTTCACAAGCTGGGTTCCCACTGTCTGTATGGCTTTCAGGACTCTTCTAAGCAGGACAGAACAGTCCACTGAGCTCTGAACACTCAATGGCCTTTCTAGTCCAAAGTTTCAAAGTCCTACAATCCTCCCAAAAAACAAATGGTCAGGTTTGTCACAATACCTCACTCCTGAAACCTTTTTTGTGGTGTGGTTTGTTTTGGTGGTTTTTGTTTTTTTGTTGTGGATTACCATTGCTGTGATGAAACACATGACCAAAGCAACTTGGGGAGGAAATGGTTTATATTAGCTTACACATCCTGGTAACAGTCTTCCACTGAGGGAAGCCAGGACAGGAACTCAAACAGGACAGGAACCTGGAGGCAGGAGCTGATGAAGAAGCCACGAAGGGGTGGTGCTTACTGGCTTGCTCTTCATGGCTTGCTCAGCCTGATTTCGTATAAACCCCAAGACCTCCAGCCCGGGGATGGCCCCACCCATAATGGGCTGGGCCCTCCCCCATTGATCACTAAGAAAGAAAATGCCCTATAGGCTTGCCTGCAGCCATATCTTATGGAGCCATTTTCTTAATTTCTTATGTCAATTTGACATAAAACTATCCAGCACACTCTGCCATTTATCATGTCTTTTGTTCTATAATGGACTCTATTGCTCCGGAGCTGTCTATAAAACCATTTCCCCCTATCTAAGTTGCTTTTTATCAGGGTATTTTATCAACAACAGCAACAAAAATAAAACCAATCTTCTGCTCTTCCCATACTTGGGATATGAGGGAATCTTGGCTGTGACAATGTAATCAACTGATTTTTGAGGGTGGATTTGGCTGATTTTGCTGGCTAGGCTGGTATCCCTCTCCTCCCTCACTACTCCATGTGCATTTCTCCTGACACTGTGTGTTCCTTCCTTGATAGATAAAGACAACTCTTCAATCAAGTATGTATGATTAGTTGTACTCCAAATGAGCTTGAAGACCCATGTTTGGAATGCTTCCTACACTATAACTTCCCCTCCACACAACCAGGTAGGAATCAGAATTCACTTTCCCAGCCTCCCTTGCAGCTATCATGTTGACTCATAGTCTGATTTCCTGATCTCCTGAAGAACCTATGATTTGCCCTGAACTGACCTCTGAGGCCAGTGGGGTGGAGACCTGGTCACCTGGAGCTCTCTCT
Organism: Uromys caudimaculatus; assembly: GCA_028551405.1. Lineage (NCBI taxonomy): Eukaryota > Metazoa > Chordata > Mammalia > Rodentia > Muridae > Uromys > Uromys caudimaculatus. The sequence continues at coordinate 13,231,997 of CM052710.1, read as the reverse complement.
GAGATGAGGCTTTTAAATGGAACCTGAGCAGTAATTATCTAATATTGATTTGCAGCTACGTTAGCCTTATCCTGTTACCCACCAGCATTTAGCATGCAGATCCAGGTCATTTGCAAGAACTTGGAAAGCTGCAGTTTTGAGAGACCTCACTAATTTGGAGGACATATCCCTGGCACTGGTGTTAACTCTCATGAGTCACTCAGGACCAGGGTCATTACCATGAAGATTTCTGCTGAGCATGATACATGACTGGAGACAGAACTATGCTTCACCTCTCTTGGAAATGTTGTCTCTACACATATAGACCTCAGAGCTTTCATCTGGGCAATAGAGCCATTGAAAGCAGTCCTTGGAATGTGACAGCCCCATGTTCAAATCCCAGCATGGTTATATGCTGGCTTCTTGGCCCTGGCCACATACTTAACTTCTCTTAGTCTTAGTTTCTTGATAAGCAAGATTGGGACAATGATGTCTTAGTGTTGGATGAGATTTTGTATGTCAAGGGAATCATTTTGATATGCTCCCCCAAGTTCATTTCCATCCAACATAAAGTCACTCCCGCACTTAATAGCTTAGAGCGGCAACCATTTATTTGCTTCTAATTCAGCATTTGCATGGGGCTCAGGAGTGACAGCACACCTCAGTGTCACCTGGTAATGCTGGATCCAGGAAGCCCTCAGTCACATGCTTGCTCTTCAGTGCCTTCAGCAGCTGGGGACTGGCCTGCTCTCTTCCATGCCCTCTCTTCCCTCCCCTTTCCCTTCTTCCTCTGTCCCCCCCCCCCCGCCCCACCCCATGTCTTTCTATCTCCCTTCTTGGTCTTTTATCCAGTAGGACCTCTTTTTAGCTCTGTATCTCCCTGGACTTGACAAGATTACATGGGTCCTTTCCACTGCCTTTCATTGGCCCCAGCCACCTGAAATCAGCCGAGATTCAGTCCACACCAGATGATGGCAGCAGGTGGAGTGGGTTCTCACGGGGGCCATGGTGAAAAATCTCACAGTGGTCTCGTTGTTTCTTTGTCTTCTCTCCCTTCCCCCACTGAAGTACCCAGGCTCAGATATGAAAAATGGGGCAGCTAACAGGACAGAAAACAGGGAAGGAAATAAAGGATCGTCCTGAAAACTGGGCTTTTTGCAAAGAAAAGCCCTTGAGACTATGAATGTGAAGTCAAAATCAAGGAAATTAGGCAAATTAGGTGCCAGCTGTGCCTGCTCAACATTATGGTTTTTAGTCTTTATACTTAATTTTATTTTTTCAGTTGGTAAATACATCCCCATGATAGAAAACTCAACAGGTTAGAATGTGTATAGATAAAAAAATATCCCTCCATAGCCACCCAGATGTCTGATGGACCAGCCATTTGTATGTATCCTCTCAGAGGTAGGGAGATCTCTGTGGTTGAAGCTAGCCTGGTCTACATATCAAGTTCCAGGCCAGCCAGGGCTACATAGTGAGACTCTGTCTTAAAGAAACAATTGAACAAACAAACAACCAGTCCATCTCAGAGATGATTCAATCTATCTATGTATGACCTTGGCACTTCCTTTTCTGTGGCTACATAGTACTCCATTCTGTCTATGTATCATAGTTTTTAAAAAAAAATCTCTGCTGATTGTTTCCTAATCTATAGTTAACTTAGATAATGCTGAAAACATAGTCTCAGATACACATCATCCCACACGAGGAATTCCAGTTTTACTGGTAAAAAATAGTTATCACTCTCAGGTATCAAAGAAACTCAGGACAAATGTCTAACTGTGGTATCTACTAGCAAAGCAGAGCGCATGTTCAGGCTCACTCAGTACTTGTGGCTCCTCACCCCTACCCCAAACTTCTTCATCTCATGGGCTTCCTTCCCCCAGCTTCTCATTCCTATAGAACCCTGATGTTTTGCACAAAAACTCTCTTGGTCTCTCTTGGTTCTCTCTCTCTCTCTCTCTCTCTCTCTCTCTCTCTCTCTCTCTCTGCCACTCTTCTCTCTCACTCTCTCATTCTCTTCCTCTTTCTCTCCCCTTCCTCTCTCACTCTCCCCGACTCTCCCCTCTCATAGCCCAGGTCAGTCTCTGGCCATGTTTAGTCTACTACTTTCTTTTCCTTCTCTGGATACTTTCAGATGCCTCTGGCTGTCCTCTTTCTCGTGTCTAACAGTAAAAACCTTCCCCTCATCCATACAATGGAGTGGTCATGTCCTCACTTTATACAATCCCTACAGCACCCAAACCCCCACTTTATACAATTGCTGGGTATGGTGAGGCACACCTGTAATCCCAAGTATTTGAAAGGCTGAATCAGTAGGATCACATGTTTGAGGCTAACCTGGGCTATATAGCAAGACTTTGTCTCAAATAACAACAAGCTCCAATAAAACAACAAAACAAACACCAAGCAAATGAATGTACTGTCCTCCCCCCCCTCTCTCTGTGTGTGTGTGTGTGTTGGGGGTAGGCACAGGTTCCACAGTGTGCTTATGAAGGCCCCAGGTTTGCAGAGGGCAGCTCTTTCCTTTCACCATATGGGGGGCCCGGGGATCAAACTCAGGTCCTCAGGCTCAGCAGCAGGAGTCTTTACCTGCTGAGCCATCTCACTGGCCCCTCCTAAGGCATTTTGAAGACTCTCTTGGCTACTCTTTTAAACCTGACTTTACCTCATGCTCTCTTTCTTCTCTTCTGGGAGCATGTAGATTTGGTACTATCCCCAAGGCTTCTGTGTCTGGTTGCAATCACCAGAAAAACGTTGGATTTCTTTGGTCACTGACTAAGCATTTCACTGTTCATTTCTGCTTGGCTCTTGAAGAAAGAATTTGGTCCAACTGTTAGAACTGTCAACTTTGCCTTCCTGTGCAGAAAGCCCATTCTAAATGAGCCATGCTCTGAAATTAGCTGGGACACCCCTTCTTTGCTAGCTTAGACTCAGGAATGTTTCTATGAAGGTTCATGTGGTTTGAAGTCACATTTCTCCTCGAGGTCAGCTAAAGTCACAGGCTCTGTCTCTCTCTGCCCAGAAAAGCTGTGACATCCCTACACTCAGCTTGATCTACTTGGACGTTGGCTGACTGTTGCAAAGGAGAAAGATGAAGAAATCTAGACCCTGTGAGTGCTGACACGTTAGACACAGGAGTTAGAAGGACTAATCTGGGTCTGATCTGGAAGTGTCCTGCCTGAGGACAAGCTCACATGGTATCAGGAGTTATGCAAGCTGCCAAGAGAGAACAGCAAACAATAGTCCTACCAGCTGTAAAGCCTGTGAGCCACAACAATGGCCGACAAGGCACGATATTCTGAAAGGTGCAACAGTGGCACACATCCTGGGGGTAACCAACGGCTACTGATGGCAGGGAATACATGCCTGGCACTTTAAACTTAGCCCACTACCCATGGTATGGCTGGTGATGGCACGAAACCTAGCGGAGAACCTACTTCAGCCACCTTCCTAAACCAGTGTCATTCCAAACGGCATGATACCTGCCGATCCTCATACCCACAGGGAGGCATGGCTCTTACCCTGCTTCTTTTTGCAGCAGACAGATCGTTACAGAAAACTATGTCTGGTCAAAATGCAGAGATCAGCTGAGTGTGGGGTGCTTGTGATGATTTGTGTATGCTTGGGAGAGGGAATGGCACTGTTGGGAGGTGTGGCCTTGTTGGTGTAGGTGTGGCCTTGTTGGTGTAGGTGTGGCCTTGTTGGAAAGGTGTGGCCTTGTTGGTGTAGGTGTGGCCTTGTTGGAGTAGGTGTGGCCTTGTGGGTGTGGGCTTTAAGAGCCTCATCCTAGCTGCCTGGGACCCAGTATTCAGCTAGCAGCCTTCAGATGAAGATGTAGAGCTCTCAGCTCCTCCTGTACCATACCTACCTGCACGCTGCCATGTTCCCGCCTTGATGATAATGGACCGAACCTCTGAACCTGTAAGCCAGCCCCAATTAAATGTTGTCCTTATAAGAGTTGCCTTGTCTGCTCACAGCAGTAAAACCCTCACTAAGACAGTGCCCATCCCCAGTGAGTACATTCACAACATGACCCCTACACATGATGGAAGAGGAGGCAGAAAGATTGTAAGAGCCAGAGGTCCAGGACATCTGCTTCTACATAGTCTCCTATAAATTAAGAGAGAGAGAGAGAGAGAGAGAGAGAGAGAGAGAGAGAGAGAGAGAGAGAGAGAGAGGAAGAAAATGTGAGGTGAGGGGAAACAGGCTGTATGATACTATAAAAGAATTAACAAAATATGATGTTAAAGACGTTATGTGTACTGAAATAAATAGGCATAGACTCCTCTTCCAGCTTGAATTTGAAGTGCCCCTCACAGATGTGTATTTTGAACCCTTGCTCTTCCAGCTGGCGGCCTTATTTTGAGAGCCTGCAAGAAACTTAGGAGGTGGAGCCCAGCTGCGAGAAGGAGGCCCCTCGGGCTGTTTCTTGTCCCATCCCATTTCCTGTTGCCGGTCCAGTCTTCATCCTGCCGTGGAGAGAACCACCTCTCCCTCCACCGGCTCCTGCCGCCATGATGTTCTGTCCAAGTTCATGGAGCAAGGCTGACTATGTGAGGCCACACCCAGAACCGGTCTTTTCCGTTACATTGCTTTTGTCGGGAATTTTGGTTATAGTCATGCGAACGTAACTAATAAAACTGAGTTGGATATATTCAACTCTCTTAGTAATTATTTTTTCCTGTTTTTTAAAGGCCTCCACACAGAGGAGCAGAGAGGTCAAATAGCTTGTACCAAATTGAATATCCTGCAATTGAAACTTGAAGAAATCACAGAGCAGACCTCAGAAAGCCCCGTGCCAGAACAGTTTTTTGTTGCACTCTGTAATTCATCTTACCTGGTGCCAGTGGAATATTTTTATCTGTTGTCCTCAGGAGAGACAATGACTATTCCTGAAATGGCAGATTGGGTTCATCATGTATGCAGACTCTGATTGCTCCGCCATGGCTGCCTGGAGCACTGGGCTGAAAAAGACCCAGCTCCTGCAAGAGGTGATTGATTAATGGTGTCTGCCATTCAGAACAAGAGGCGGAAGCAGCAGGTGTGCCTCATCTCGGCAGTCTCCAGACCATCCCTTTGAACCCAGTTTATCTGGCCACTCCCATCCCTCCTGGGAGTCAGAGCTCACTCTCCTCTGGCACCAGCCCCTTGCTCCTCTCTCCAGCACTTGAAACTCATTGTCTTGGCCAGCCTGGTCTACAGAGTGAGTTCCAGGACAGCCAGGGCTACACAGAGAAACCCTGTCTCGAAAACACACACACAAAAAAAAAACAACAAAAAAACCTCATTGTCTCGGTTCTCCGTGTTCCCTGAAATGCTGCCTACCCTTCTACATCCGGCTGTGTGTGTGACTTCTTCCTCCAGTACAGACTTGTTTACAATACCCACCTCATTTGTCTTCATTTCTCGGGGTGTCTCTGTGGTGTGATGTGTGATTCAATACTTTTAAAAGAGTCAGAGGTGGATCTCAAGACTTCCACCAGACTCTGAACTTAGAGGCAGGCATGGGACCCATCCCTGCCTACTCTGGAGTCTAAGGTAGAGTCTGTGCGATTTGATCCTCAATAATTTTTGGTTGTGAGCCTAGCCTTTTATGGCTGAGCTGTCTCTCCAGCCCTTTGATACCTGATAAAATGTTAATTAAATAAGCTCATGACGGGATAACTGGGTGATGTGCTCTGTTTCTTTGAACGATTCCCATCTGTACATCTTTGAGCCTTCCCAGGGGGTCCTTTATTTCTGGAAGTATTGCAATAGGCAATGCCTTCTTAAAAATCTGTGGAGACTGAAACTGAGCTCATAAAATCTCCAAAGAGAAGTGGTTGAGCAATCTGAGTCGGAGATAAAGCAGTGAAGGCTTCTAGCACAAACACTTGCCTTCCAGACAGTAGCAGCAGCAGTGACCATGGCACTTGCAGCAGTGACCATGGCACTTACTGGGTGAACAATCTTGACTGAACAGAGGCTTATTGACTCGGTTCACTGAGCCTCTCACTATACACTATACACTGGCTGGCCCTAAATTTGTCACCCACTTACGTTGGTCAGCTGAGTGTTGAGAATTCTAGCATGCCCTATCACGCTAAATGCAATCTTTTCTTTAATCTAGCATTTCCATTGAGAAATAATTGACTTGGCTGGGCATGGTGGTGCACATCTTTGATTTCAGCACTTGGGAGGGAAAGACAGGCAGATCTCTGTGAATTCTGAGTTTCAGGTCAGCCTGGTCTACATGGTGAGTTCCAGGCCAGCTAAGGCTACTAGTATAATCCTTTCTCAAAAACAAAACAAAACAAAACAAAACAAAATAATTTATCCCACAAAGAGAATCAGAGCTTCTCCTCAAGTTATCTCTATAAACATGTTCATCACGTTATCTAAGATAATTAAATATGAAAATAATGTAAATGTCCATAGGGGATTGTTCAATCAATTATAATGGTATTATAGAGTACATATAACTAATACAAAATAGCACCAAATGTTCACAGTTCACTAAGTTAAAAAATATTGGAGGGGCTAAAGATGTGGCTCAGTAGTTAAGAGTGGTTGCTGCTCTTTTGGGGATCCCAGGACCCATGTGGCAGCTCAAAATCATCTGCAACTCCAGCTCTGAGGTAGCCCCAGTAACCCTCTTCTGGTCTCCATGGGCACTGCACACACACACACACACACACAGTCACACAGGTAAACATTTATACACATCAAATATTTTAAAAATCTTCAAAATACATTAAGGCTACGTTTTTAAAAATGAGAGCATGATTGAATATAAATAACGCTATCCTGTTTGCAATCACGCGGTGCAATGAATCGTGGTCTAAATCTGTAACTTACAGGATGTGGGAGACTAGGCACAATCCTCAGTGTATGAAGGGTGGGTGAGCTGAAGACCACTAAGAAGCATGTACAAGAGAGCTCTCCAGCCCCCTCCCTCCATTTCTTCCCCTATTCTATTTGCCTACATGTGGGACATAGATTTACAAAGACATCTCTTCCTGTTTGCCTGAGGAGTTGAAGAAGAACCATGGCAGACAGCTTGAGACTGTCTTTAGCTTGGGGAAAACACCAGAGGACATTATATTAGCAGACCCTCCTAACTAGTTGATAAAAACCAGCTCTTTCCTAAAGAGACTAAAACATGGTTTATTCTGAGCTAAATGTAAGTATCCACAGGCCAGGAACATGGACGCTTAGTGACACATTCCATTGTAGAAGTAGTTAGATGACTTTCTTAGCCACAGAGCAAAGACAACCATGCATCAATGTATCTAGCAAACACGAATTCCGGGAGAGCAGGCAGATGGTTTACCGTGACATGCTATAGCAGGTTTCAGGAGCTATCTGATGACATTCTTAATTCTTGTGCTGGTGGAAGCTAGATTAGAAGTTTGTTAGGTCAGATACTGAAGTAGGCAAAAATGTTTTGCTATTTCTGGGAACTTCGGTTCACGTAAGCTTTGTATCTCCTATGTGTCTTCCTCCCTTCCCCCAAGGTTCTGCCTACAGACTCAACTACACTTTCATTTGTCTCCTCATTTCTCTGAAGATGTTCTTCCAGGTGTGGTGGCACACACCCATGATCCCAGCTCTCGGGAGGCAGAGGAAGATCACAAGTTTGAGGTCAGTCTGGTCTATCTAGTAAGTTTCATGCTAGCCAAGGCTACATGAGGCTCTGTCTAAAGCAAAGGCAGAAGAGAAGGCGGAGAGAGAAAAAAATAGTAACAACAACAATAACAGTCTTTCCTGAATGTACCATCTAATGTGAACTCCAAAACCACCTCTTTGAAGTGCTGGAGATAGATAACTCGGGGAATGAAAACGCAGACCATTCTTACAGGGTTCAGCTCCCAGCCCCCGGATCAGAAGGCTCACAGTGACCTGTAACTAGTTTTAGAGATCTTCTTCCCTACTGCACAATCTACTTACATACAACAATAACAAAAGCAGCAACCACCACCACCACAACAACAACCCATAGCTTTGAGAACTATCCAACTCCTGGGTGGGGTGTGTGTGTGCGTGTGTGGGTGTATAAAATATACATGTTAACAAACCTCCATTTTTTTCTTGTTAACCTACTTTTGGTACTATTAGATAAGTTAGACATTTAGGTGTTGACAGACTTGGAGAGCCATGAGTGGATCCTCACGTATTATCTGCAGTTGTAGATACAGGAAGCTGCAGGGCTTTGTTTTCTGCTCAAAGGTGTGGGATCTGAGTTGTATCTTTGTCCTGGATAGAAACATTACATATTAAACTGCCCTGAAGCTCACAAGATAACTGTGTAGCTAGAGGCTTTTTGGTGTCAATCAAAGATATACCATTACTCCCTCCCTTGAGTTCATCCAAATAGACCTGTCAATCAACTGTTCCTTGAGGGAAGTTGTCTGTCTCAGAGACTTTAGATATAGAACAAAGCTTACCTAAGATTGACACATGGCTTCTGGCCATAGCCCACCCACACCCCATGAAAGTGTTCTTCAGTAGATTTTCTTCATCTTCCTCATGGTCATGCCTGGACTCCCTTCTCATCGACTGAGATCATGGAGTTCTTTGCTCTTTTTCACTCGCCATTTCTCTTGGTGTTTGCACTTCTGAGCCCGGTCCTAGGAAATCTTCCTTACTTCCCAGGACTTCCAGGACTATGACTCAGGTCACTAACTTTCGCTTCATTAGAACTTCAGTTTCCTTCTACAACCATCCTAACCCAACTCAGGTGCCTGGTTTTGTTTTGTTTTTTTCTTCAAAAAGAGATAGTTATACTCATGCAATGTGTTCCAGATGTCCCTATTACCATGTGATAAGGTCAAGACAACCTATATCAGATTTATAGGCAATACCAGACCTTAAAGGGTAGGTGGTTTTTGTTGTTGTTTTTGAGGCACCTATTTTGCATAATGTGCTTATTGCATCCTGCATGCCTCTTCAGCCGTCAGACTTCCACAGTGCTGCTGAGACATGTAGATCCATGTGTTTGGGTTTCTTCTTGATCTGTCCACATGCTTACAGGAAGGAAATCCATGCTATATCAGAAAGAGGCAGTTGTATCTTTATTATATATAAAAGGGTGACTCTTGATCCCTACCTTCCAATGTGATGCAAACCAGGCAAGACATAACAAACATGATCCCCGGTGACCTCGTGGAACTTAGCTCTTGTTGGCCAGAAACAATGCTCGCTGGCCAAGGCAACTTTGGGATGGGCGAGGCGTGTTACATCCAATTCCCAGCTCCTAAGCCAAAGAAGGTCTCCATCTCATTTGCTGGGTATCTCCCCTCCCCCTTTAATCTTTATTGATTCTCTTCTGAGATGTACCATTCATGGTCCAGACAAGTTAGATTCCCCAGACCTTAAAGAGAAAGAAATTAACTTTGTTCCACAGAATGTAATCAAACAAGTTAAATTAGATCTTAGAGAGAAAAGACTAATAGAGAAGAACCATTGCCCCTTGACCTAATGATAACTTTATTTCCTTTTTAGAGTTTCATGAGGAGGACACATGAAAAGACACCCTGATTCTTCCTACTTTGTAGGCAAAATCCCTCTCTGGGACAGACTGCTTACTCAGTGTGCTGCTGACATCAGAAGAAACTATCAAAGTTATCACTGGGACAGAAGAGTCCCACTGATAGTCTACTAAGTATAGCCATATGGAAAATTCTGTTTTATATAACAGGATCTAGAGGAGGAACAGAGAGCTATGTAATAGGAGGCTAAAGCAGAGAGTTGGGAGGGAGGAGAGCAAAGACGCATGGAACTTCCTGTGGTCTTACAGGCTACTTAAGATCTCCCACTGTGAGCTTCCTCATAGGAAGTAGAGTGTTGGAAGTCAGGTCCCTGGAAGAGAGATTGTCTGGTATTGAGCATCCTTCTAAGTCTCCTTGTCTTCGGTGTGACAAGACAGGACCCTAGAGGGCTTACTGACTGAGGATGCCCTGGATTGGAGCCCTCAATTTTGTCCTTGGAATCAGCAGGCTCTTGGATATCCCCCGACTTGACTGTCATCACCAATGGGACAGCCTTGAGCAAATCTTATGGTGTAAAAGTTCCTTAGCACTGGGACCTCTTACTCTGTCACCACCTCATACTCCAGACAACTGGTCTCTGGCTTTTGTTATGGGCATCAGTGGGATCCCATGACTAAACATTTCACTCTATCTTTATGCTATTTATTGAAAATTATAAATTAGTATATATTTCTAGCTTGCCTGTATAAAAGACACAGAATCCTGGTATTTTATTTACAGGCTGTAAGCAAGCCTAGATTGGGCAGGTTTTGAGCTATTTTAACACCCCAGTTGCATGTCCATTGTTACTTGCGGTTTGAGTCTTACCCTGGCTGCCTTTTTGCTCCATCAACCTATTCAAAGGGTGAACTTCTCTGGGCCACGAGCTCATGGCCCATATCCTTCTGGTGGCCCCCTCCTCTCTCTGTCTCCTTTCTCCTCTCCTGGTCTCTTGAGACCCCCATCACTCCATCCTCAAGTCCCCCCTTCCTCTCTCTACTGCCCAGTCACAGGCTCTAGCTTTTTACCAACCAATTGACTTTAAATTGGCGAGGAAGGTTTAGACAACAAAGGCAAGTGTACCTGACAATTCTCTTGACTGGGGGCAACCAGATCTTGGGATACAGAATTTAGCATTTGTATACACAGCACCAAACCAACTCCCAACAGAAAGTTTATAACTTTTTCAGAGTTTCTCATTGACCCTGGAACTCACAAATTCAGCTAGATTAGCTGACCGGAGCATTTCTGGGATCCTCCTGTCTCCACATCCCCAGTGCTGGGATTATAAGTGTGTATTGCCACAAACAGGATTTTTTTGTATGCTTGTTTTTTTTTTTTTTTTTTTTTTTTTTTTAAATGAGTGCTGGGGATGAACTCAGGTTTTCATGCTTGCAAGGTGTTGTGACAGAATACCGTGACCAAAAACAACTTAAGAAAGTAAGGGGTTCATTTTAGCTTACAGTCCCAGAGAGACAGAGTCCATCGTGTAGGGAAGCCATGGTGGCAGGAGCTAGAGGTCAATCTGGGAGTCAGGAAGCAGAGAGGTCACATTTTATCAGCACACAGGGAGAACAGGAAGTGGGGCAAACTCTCAAAGCCCACCTCCAGTGACATACTTCCTCCAATAATGAATCACCTCCTCAAGATTCTAGAACTTTCTTAACCAACACCTCCAACTGGACACCAAGTATTCAACACATGAGCCTACAGGGGACATGTCTCATTCAAACTGTCACACATGACAAGCATTTTACTGACTGAGTCATGGAGATTTTCTTATTCATCTATATGTGTCCAGTAATGCCCTGCCTGGATGTCCTTTCCTTTTTACCAAGCAGAGACTTATTGACAAAATGGAGGTCCAGATTATCTTCACCCTCTACAAAATCTGGCCACAATCACCTCTTCCAAAGATACAAAGATTCTCTCTTTGTAAGTCTCTCCATTAACACCCCAGTACGGACTCCTGGTACATCAGATAGAGCAGGTCACAGTCACAGGGACCATGGTCAGAATAAAGAAATCTCATGCTTTTCCTAACCATAAACGATATTTCCTCTGGCCTAAATCTGGAGTGAGACTCAATGCCTAGTCAGTGAATTCCTCTGTTATAGACTTTTAAATCCCTGCCTGTCACCTAATACTATCTCAATGCCAACCATTAAAATTATTTTTCAATTTGTCCTCCTGAGATCACTGCAAGTGATAATGGTCTTTCTTTAATTTCCCAGGCCACTCATTCTCTTGCTAAGTCTCTGGGAATTAGATATTATCTTCATGTCTCTTGTAGACCTCAATCCTCTGGAAAGGCAGAACGAACTAATCGAACCCCAACTTATCCATTGAGAAGCTCTACCACGGGGCTGGAGAGATGCCTAAGTAGGCCAAGTGTTTACTGTGCAAGTGTGAGGGCTTGATTTTGGATCCCAACACCCACATAAAAAGCCAGGCATGGTGATATAGTCCTGTAATTCCCCTGCTGGGAGGAAGGGACAAGAGGATCCCAGACACCCACTGATCAGCCAGTCAAAAAATAAAGCCCCCAACATAGACCTGTGGCTTCTATATATGCATACACTGGTACACCCACCTATGTATACAATAGCATACACAGGTATACAGTATACACATACACCAGACACACACACACACACACACACACACACACGGAGCTAGAGAGAGACAGAGACAGAGTCAGAGAAACAGACACCACACACACACATATATACACAGACACAGAGGGAGAGAGACAGAGACAGAGAGACAGAGAGAGAGACAAAGAGACAGAGAGACAGACAGCACACACATGGAGAGAGACACACAGAGACACAGACAGACAGACACCACAAAACATACACACACAGGGAGACAGAGAGACAGAGAGACAGATACCAGAGAGAGAGAGAGAGAGAGAGAGAGAGAGAGAGAGAGAGGAGAGAGAAGAGAGAGAATGTTGTATAGGTCCTCATTTAGAGCACTTGGCCCAAGCTCCTTTGAGGTATCTTATGGACATATTTTTTTCGGTGTTCACATCTGTTCCTAGATAACGAAGCCCAATCTTTAAGCCAGTTTGTCTCTTGATCCAATAAGTTCCATCAGGTTATCAAAATTATGGGTTACAGGGACTCCCTAATCTATCTGAAAAACAGGAAAACCTGTTTCCAACTTACAGGAAAGGCTCTCAGGGCCAACGGTGATCTCCTCTTTGGAAAGTCCTCTCCCCATACTTTCTCATCTCTGGTAGTCATCAAGGTCTCAAGATTTTTCAGGTGGTTCATCACTCCCAAGTTAAACCTTGGAAAGAAGACTTTTCCATTGGAACATCTCCTATACACCTTGAGATATAAGTGACCTAAAAGCCTATTCAGAGGAGCAGACAAAAAAAAAAAAATCCTGTTTTCTCCTCTCTCACTACGAAGCCACCCTTTGCTGTCTGTACTAGTTTCTATGCAGTTTTTTGTTTCTGACTTTTTATACATCTAAGATAAAACCTCTAGGTCACACTGTTAATTGATTTGTTACTAGACTCAAAGTATTCTTTATTGATAGTCATCCAGATTCCATTTTAGCCTATCTGCAGGATTAGAAGTTGTCCTTTGATCATGGCTAAATGCTGTCTTAGTTAGGGTCTCTATTGTTGTGATGAAAAACTATGATCAAAAAGCAAGTTGGAGAGGAAAGGATTTACTTGGCTTATATTTCCTTTCTTCACTGAAGGAAGGAAGTCAGGACAGGAACTCAAACAGGGCAGGAACCTGGAGGCAGGAACTGATGCAGAAGCCATGGAGGGGTGCTGCTTACCTGGCTTGCCCCTCCCCTGGCTTG
>CM052710.1:13141377-13218578 GCA_028551405.1 Uromys caudimaculatus | reverse complement strand
CAATGGGCTGAGACCTCCCCCATTGATCAATGGGCTGAGACCTCCCCCATTGATCAATGGGCTGAGACCTCCCCCATTGATCAATGGGCTGAGACCTCCCCCATTGATCAATGGGCTGAGACCTCCCCCATTGATCAGTGATTGAGAAATGCCTCACAACTGTGTCTCTTAGAGGTAATTTTTCAGTTGAGGCTCCTTCCTTTTTGATGACTCTAGATTGTGTCAAGTTGACACAAAGCCAGTCCTTACAAATGATGTATGTGTTACTTTTCTATGGCTGTGATAAAATACCAGAACTAAACCCAATAGAATTTATTTTGTCTTATGACTCTGGAGGGAGAGTCCATAGTGAACAGGAAGGCATGGCGTGGCATGTTAGTGGAACTGTCTCATCATGTCCTTATTAACAAAGGAAGCTGGTGTGTGTGTGTGTGTGTGTGTGTGTGTGTGTGTGTGTGTGTGTTTAAGTGGAGTGAAACTATAACCTCTCAAATCACTCCCCCAGAGATGTATTTCTTTCAGCAAGACTTTGCCTCCTAACGGTTCCATAATCTCCCTAAACTATACCACCAATGAGGAAAACACAGGACCTCAAATACAGGAGCCTATGAGGGACATTTTCCATCCAAGCCACAACAGATGCTGTGTGTATATTCCTGAGGATTCCTCTGGTGTCCCATCTGCTTTCCGTGATCTGCAGTGTCCATGCCTGGCACCACCATTCCCTTGGATGTGCTGTTTAGAACTGGAGCTTGGATTTTTGTGGTGGAAATGGGCTGTGCTTAGAAGCGATCCTAGCGATCTTTGAACTTTGTGGTCTTAACTGCTTTCTTAACCAGATTTCTTTTCCTTAACCGCCAATCTATCTTCAGAAAGCACTGAACATTCAAATTTATCTATCTGTACCCACCTTATCATCCCCCAAGCCCCGAAAGTCAACAACAGTGGGGACCCTACTTCAGTGTGAGGTAGCCAGATTGACTTATCTCTTAAATAATCTTAGGATCTCAATTCTTGATCAGGAATTGTTCAGTAGCTAGTTAGATATTAGCTTGAAGGTCATTGAGGTTGGCACCCAACAGTTGTAATGCTAGGAATTGAAACTTCAAGACTCTGAATCTTATTATTGCATATATATGCCAATCATCTGATCATCCTGGCTATATCTCTGGTCCTAGGTGTGGACATAATATTTGAAATCATCCAGAAAGCGTTAAGACTACTACCTAACTGAAAGATGTACTATTATCCCCAACCATGAGCTAATCCAAATGGGCCTGTCAATCAACTAGAAAGGGTGCTGTCCCTCGGGAGAGGCTGTCTGTTCTAGGGACTTTGAGAAACAGTATCTCGCCTATGGAAGATCAACACCTGATTGTCCACCCATACCATATCAATGTGTTCTGCTCCAGAATGGTCCGTTTGGCCACTGTCCACTCTGACCCCTTGAGAATTTGCTGTTTTATCCTCTATAATAAACCCTGGCTGTCTTCTACACCACACTTCCTGGTTTTCCTTCCACATTCTTGCAGTGGAGACCACAGGCCTGGGGAATAAGGGGTTATAGAGGAAGATCCTGTACCAAAGTCCACAGCAGAAGAGATTCTAGTCGGTTTATCATTACTCCCTCACACGTGTGACAGCGCTAAGAATACATTTGGTTTTTATCTGTTCTCCAGAGCCAGTTTTTTTTTTTTTTTTTTTGAGACAGGGTTTCTCTGTGTAGCTCTGGCTGTCCTGGAACTCACTCTGTAGACCAGGCTGGCCTCGAAGTCAGAAATCTGCCTGCCTCTGCCTCCCGAGTGCTGGGATTAAAGGCGTGCGCCACCACTGCCCGGCTCAGAGCCAGTTTTCAACCCTCCACAGTTGCTTTGAAATGCCGGTGTCTTTTGTGTATTAATGAGATGCCTGGTGGCTAGAGGGTCTCAAAGCTGGTCACCAGAAAAACCAAGGTGCACTGAGAGGGCTGGGAATTTCAGCTCCAGTCCCAAGTCACATTGATCATTGATGGCTACAATCAATCGGTCCTACGGAATCAGGCCTCAGAAGTATAGGTGACCCCTTGATGCTCGTGACTGATATCAGATGCTTGTGACAGATGGGAATGGGCTCTCCATCTGTGGGCTTTGATACTGTCAAAATTATCCTTCTCTTTCTGAGGTACAAGTTAGTGTGCTATCCCCTTCTTTTGGTCTGTGTGGTTGGTGGTTCTTTCCTAATACGGTGGTAATGCACACCTGTGTTTATATCAACCCAACTTTCTTTGATAAATTTGTGGGTTGCCCCCTTTTTTATTTTCAGGAATAAACTGTGCGTCAGTCTGTGCCTACAGGTGGTGGTGGTGGACAAAGGGTGTTGTTTATATGCTGCCATCAAGGTGCAGGGTCACCCTGCCTCTGTGTCTGCACTCAGAAGGGAATCAAATGTGGTTGTAAAATCAAATCTCCTGGGGCAAAGCACAGCCTGAAAGACCTTGTTTCTGCAATATGGAGGAGTGGATCGGGGAGCAGCCTGATCCCAACAGCTAGGGCGCTAGGGTTAAACCTGTCTCCTCATGTCATGTGTGGCTCAGGATTTCCAAAGAAGAAAGGATTTCAGTTTAGAAGTCACATGGCACTTCTGTCCCATTCCACTGGTCCAAGCAAGGAAGGCCAGCCCCGATTTAAGGGGCGTGGGGTGAGAGCTATGCTTCTGGCTCTTGATGAGCAGAGCTGTAAGCCTCAGGGGCTTTGTTTATCTGAGGCAGGGACTCATGAAGCCCAGGCTGGCTTCAAACTATGCAGTCAAAGATGGTCTTGAACTTCTGGTCTCCCTGCCTCCATTTCCTGTCAGAGCATTTTCTTCAAGAGCCACTCATTTGGTTAATATTTTCTGTCCATGGTGCACTCTGCTACATGCATGCTCTTTGCTCTTCATGGGGAGAGAGACACATCTCACTAGGGTTCAGGTCCAAACAGTACAGGCTAGAGGGATAGAGTGGAGATGGAACTGACCATACCATCGTCCTACCAAACACACTCATAAGCTTGGCTACTATCTCCCACTGGCATGATAGGCTGCCACGCGGCACAGTGAAGCTTCCAGCAAACTTACATAAGAGCAGAGAGGGGGTTTTCTAGAATGAGCAGCACGCTGGCTGGCTTGTCATGGGGCTCAGTCTGATCAGTGCATGCAAACTGCTCACAGCTTTACCTTAGACGCACATGAAAGGGAGAAAGCAAAGATCTAGTCGTTTCAGAGAAAATAAATCATTATTCTGGGCTTATCCATAAGTAGACAAGCATATGAAAAGGAATATATTTCTTTGATGTTATCACTGAGTCTGGCTGCTTTGGAATACAGCCTTGCCCAACTTCCCAAGCCAGTTAGAGAGGAGGCTGGGGGAGGTGTGGATACATGGTGTGTGTGTGTGTGTGTGTGTGTGTGTGTGTGTGTGTGTGTGTGTGATGTATGTGGGTGAATGTGGGTATGTGAGAGGTATACATGTGTATGTGAATGTGTGTGAGAGGTGTTGCGTGTGTTTGAAGGTGTATGTGTGTATGCGAGTGTGTGTATGAGGTGTATACATGCGAATAAGAGGTGTGTATGAGTGTGTGTATATGAATGCGTGTGTATGAGGTGTGTGTGTGTGTGTGTGTGTGTGAGTGAGAGAAAGAGAGAGAGAGAGAGAGAGAAACATCTTTTCTCTGAGTACAGAACACAGATGTTGGCTTCTTTTCTGCTTTAGTTGATTACATCAAGGACTTCGTCCCGGGAGCCCCCCTTCTCCAGGGAGAAGCACTTGCAGCAGCTTGGGACCCAATCTGGCAACAGCATCTGTCTCCTGACCCCGCATCTCCAATGGCAGTGCTTGTTGAGGCAGAAAGCCTGACCACACTGTGGTCAGAACACAGCTGTCCTTGTCCTCTGAGCAGCACACAGCATCTCCGTAGAGACACCCAGGGTTGACCTTGTCTTGTCCTGGTCCTTTCGTGAGCACAGAGGTTCTTGTAAGGGCAAAGAGGAAGAGGGATCCATCCCGGTGGTGTCATCTCTGAACTGTGAAGTGGAGTGAGGGCTGACGGTGTAGATGGAGGGGGAGTTCAGGAGCGTGGGCTTTGGAGTCTAACAGCAATACTGCTTGTGAAGATGGGCAAATCACTAAACCTTGCCCTACTCTCTGTAAAATGGGGCTAATGACTGTGTCTATTTCATAGGGTTATGAGCTTTGGTATAAAATACATAAGCTACTTAGCATGTGATAATTACTTAATCAACAGTAGCCATACTTTATTAAGGACATCACCAGGTGTTAGGGAGTGGAGGGCATCAGCAGACATTAACCCAAGAGCCCGTTTGCTTGGGTTCTCACCCTAGATGCATGTTCTTTCCCTCCACCCTCACCCCCAATGTCTACAGGGGCTCCAGCTGCAAGCAAAGAGTGATATCATGAAAGGTGACACATTTTATATTATCTTTAAGCAGAACACAACTCCCCTGGGTGGTCATGAGAGTCTTATCCCTGGTGGTGTTGGAGCAGAGTCAACTGGCAGCGAAATATAGGAGAGGTTCTGGTGGGCAGAGAGCCACCCGCTTTGAGAGCTTCTGGAAGCAGAATTAGGTGGCCACTGTTCACCGTTCAGCTGACTGACTCACAGAGGATTGCCAGTGCTTGAACGTCTCAGTCACTTTCTCTCTTCCTCAAACCCTTGGGAAGTACCTCCAATCCAGAGTCCATCTTCCTAAACTCAGATGCTCAGATGGCTGAGTCCAGGTAACCGGGTCTTTCTCCCGTGTACTCACTACATCACAGCCTGATCACTGTGGCTTACTTCTTCCTCCCATGCAGAAATGTTTGAAGCACTGTCTCTCCTGTGAGTTGCTTTGTCTCACTACCCCTTAGCCAACACCTGGGCTCACCTTGCTCCTGAAAACCAAGATAGACTCTGGTAGAGTCTCCAGCCTGATACCAGATTTTGCTCTCCACCTGTTGGCTGTCAGGGTTCTATTTAGAACCCTAATGTTGACCTTGATGTAGGCTGTCTCTCCTTTACTGAAGTCCTCCACCAAAGACCTCTCACAGAAATAGAGCTTGTTACTGTGTGCATTGGTTTACTTTCTCATTGCTCTGACCAATGCCTGACAAAGACAACTTAAGAAAGGAGGGGAAGCCGGGCAGTGGTGGCGCACGCCTTTAATTCCAGCACTTGGGAGGCAGAGGCAGGCGGATTTCTGAGTTCGAGGCCAGCCTGGTCTACAGAGTGAGTTCCAGGACAGCCAGGGCTACACAGAGAAACCCTGTCTCAAAAACAAAAACAAAAACAAACAAACAAACAAACAAAAAAAAAAAAAAAGGAGGGGAATATTTTGGCTCACAGTTTGGGCCAAATATAGCCCATCTCAACAGGTAAGGTGCGGCCTCAGGAGTATGAGGTGGCTGGTCACACTGCATCTGCAGTCAGGAAGCAGAGACGGACAGATGTTGATGTTCAGTTGACGGCCTCCTTTTGATTCAGTGCACAGAACTGGGCTGCTGTATTCAAGGTGGATATTAATTCCAAGATTCTCAGCCGATCCATTTTAGAAACATCTTCACATACATGCTCAGAGGTTAGTGTCCACGGCGATTCTAAATCCCATCACGTTGATAAGAACCACCACATTGTGCTTTGAGAGTTCAGACAACAAAGTTTTGCAAATATTTGATAACTTGCAGTTGACGTCACCATTGTAAATGTCGTCTTGGTCATGTCTATTAACAGCACTTCAGGGGTTCTCTGTGGTCCCCTTTCGTCCTCCACCCATCACCACAGATCTGGTCATCTTTGTCTTTTTCTTCCTTTTCCCCATTTAATTTTGCCTGGACATGTCCCTGCACCCCATAGTGGCCCATTCTAGAGCTTTCTGGATGGAAGCTAAGCTCCTTTGTCTGAGGAGCGCTCCAGTCCAGACTGGGGAACCCTTCCCCCCTAAACCACCATCTTTGCTTGTAGAGAACAGCACATGAAAACCAGGCATATATGGGTTCCTCCCCAACTTCTGGGACAGTAAATAAAATCAGATTTCTGGCCAAGTCCTCCTCGGAAACGGTTCACACTCCATGCCAGCAACCACTACAAACCCAGAGGTGCCAGGAGCTTACATGAAGCCAGCCAAGGCCAGTGCAATGGAAAATTCATTCCCTCTGGATGGTGGCTGCCATCTTCTAAGAACTCACACCAGAGATACATACGTTCGCTATTAAGATGCCATGGCTAAAGGATACAAGGACCAATGGTGGTGTGACTTCCTTTACTAATGATTGAATGTTCTTTTAGTTGCCCCAATTAAGGAGCTATTGTTTCTTGGAACCTTAGTGTTGAGACTTTCTCCAGTGACTGGCTGTGGAAGCCTGTGTCAGTCTGTTTCTCAGTGGCTGGCTGTGGAGGCCTCTCCTGATCCCTCAGCAGCTGCTTATGGAGCCCCTCCCCCCAACTTGGTTCCACAGTCTCATCTTTGACTGAAGGTCGAAAGCCCACCCACGTGGCTTCCTCTCTCTCCCTGACAGTACCGAGGTATTCTCCACAGACCCAAGAGGGACTTAGCAGAGAGAGAGCTCTTCACTCCCAGGCTCTGTGCCCAGACTCGCTTTATTCTTGCCATTATCTCTTCTAAGTGCCATGGCAGGGCAGCAGGCCTGATGGGGGAATTAAGCTTAATTAAGCCAGTTGGCTCCTTCCAAGTTACGGCTCGTCATTTCTTTTCTGAGATAAAATGTTGGTATCCTCGGTAGTTTTCCTCTCCTAAGGATTTTTCACCAAGAAATTTGGATGCCAGAGCAAATTACCCATAGTTCAAAGGTCAGTCTCTGAAGCAAGATGGCTGTTAAGATTCTCTCACTATTCCTCATGATACTGAGGCAGGCCGCTTGTCCTGTTTCTCAGTTTCACTGCCTGTAACCTACACGAAATCAATGCCAGTGGTCCTTGTTCTGTTTGCTTATAGGAAAACAACCAGAGGCCGTGACATCGGACAGGTAGAAGAGGCATGTGGTTTATGCCAACAGCACCTCACTGTGTGTCCTTCCTGGGAAGGTGCAGTGATGTGTGTGGCCTGGAGATGCCCAGGGGAGTGTGCCACTCACCTGAGTGGATCTGAGTCAGAATTCTTTCTGTTCTAAGTGACAGATACAGGAAATCGAGCCAGAGCCAAAGGAAGGGATTTATTCATTTTGTTGGATACACTGTGGGAGTGGAGAGAAATGGCTAGAATCTCAGGTCCAGGGTCAGCTGGACTTAGAGACCTGAATGTCACCAGGATGGCCCAGCCACAGCCATCATTGTTCCTGCCAGTGGCACACTCTCGTGTGTGTGTGTGTGTGTGTGTGTGTGTGTGTGTGTGTGTGAGAGAGAGAGAGAGAGAGAGAGAGGGAGAGGGAGAGAGGTGGGGTGGGGTGGGCAGAGACATTAACTGTGGCTCCTCAGGCATGGTCTTGCTTGTTTCTTTGAGTCAGGATCTCTCACTGGCTTGGAGCTTGCTAAGTGGGTTAGACTGACTTGCCAGCAAGTTCCCAGGAACCCTCCTGTCTCTGCCTCCCTGGGTGCTAGGATTAGTGTGTGGTGCCCGTAAGTTTTGGATGTTTGCACGTCAAGCCCTTTACTAGCTGAAGCATCTCTCTGTAGCATTCCTGACAAGGGCTCTTTTCTTTATGAGCAGCCTGAAAGGATGCTCCTGCATCTCTGTGCTGGCTACTGGCTGAGATGGAGCTCTCGGGGTGTGACTGCTGGTGGCTTCTCTATTCAGGTGCCTCTAGGCTCTGGGATAAACTTTTGTGTGTGTCAGCCCCATGAGCACTCACAGGTCTATCCTAGCCATGCCTTCCTGGCCTAGAGTGCCCCTCGCTTTGGCCCAACCTTACCCAACCACCCGAAGTACGACAAGACGAAGCAGTGGCTGTCAGCCAGTTCACCTTTAAAGGCCTAACCACCCCTCCCTCCTCTGTAGATCTGACCATTTTCCAGCCCCCCCCCCCGCCCTCATCATCAGTGACCTTGATTCTGACTAGCATCTGCATGGCTCCCTACTTCTTGCTTGATAAACTCTTTAACTCTGTCTTGGCCACATGTCTGACACATCTGATCTCGGAAGCTAAGCACGGTTGGACCTGGATGGAAGCCAGCCTTGGGATACCTGGGAGCTGTATGTAGGCTTAGAAGAAAGAGAAAGAAAGAAAGAAAGAAAGAAAGAAAGAAAGAAAGAAAGAAAGAAAGAAAGAAAGAAAGAAAGAAAGAAGAAAATTCTTTATTCCTCTCCCTGGTGAGGCCTCTTTCTACTGGGGTGTTCTTAGTGGTATGACTGGGGTCTCCCTCTCCTCCTTGAAAGGGCTGTTAGCCCTTTCTTAGAAGTCAAGATCTAAAAGTCAAAACCCCAGGAGGATAGGCAGTTTACTAAGACTGACTCTGAAAAGAACTGAGCGTATCTAATAAGTGCAGCTTTCCCATCCTGCGTGTGTAAGCTGCTGACCCACTATGCGTGTTCAACGTCCTCTGTAATGCAATCGAACACCATTGTGCAAAACAGGACTCAGGGATTTTGAAACAATGAGAGGACAAACAGTTGGAATCCTTCCTGAATTCTCTAACTAGAAAATTCCTTGTATTTTTTTATAAGACAGTGTTCTCCGATGTCTATGCACACACACGGTTTATCTGTCCCTGCTGGACATGAGGCTCACGCACCTTGATCCTGTAGTCAGTAAGGGGAGGTGTGTATGGGTGTGTGTGGGAAGCTCAGAGGCTTCTTAGGTCCCATAAATCCAAGTGTGGTTTAAGCTGAAGCCCAGGAGCTGTAACTTTTAGCTCAATTATTATTTATTTATTTTTTATTTTATTTTTTGAGACAGGGTTTCTCTATGTAGCATTGGCTATCTTGAAACTCGCTCTGTAGACCAGACTGACCCCAAACCCAAAGATTTCATAATACTGCCTAGCTTCAGTTTTAATTTTTCAAGATTTACTTTTACATTCATGAGTGTTTTGCCTGCATGTACACGCATACAGAGGTCAGAAGTAGGCATTGGATCCCATGAAACTGTAGTTGCAGATGTTGTGAGCCACCATTTGGGTGCTGGAGATTAAACCTGGGGTCTCTGCAAGAGCAGTATGTGCTCTTAACCCCTAAGCCATCTCTCCAGCTCCTACAACTAGTACAAAAGACACTCCTTATGTCTGTTACTTGTCCCTTCACTGTGACAAAATACCAGACAGAAGCAAGGGAGTGTGACCGTTAATCTTGGTTGTCAACTTGGCTGGACCTGAAATCAACTAAAATGCAAACCGCTGGGCAGTTCTGTGAGAGACTTTCTTCATTAGATTATTTGAGGAGACAAACTCTAAGTGTGGGTGGCACCCTCTGGTGGCAGCCCAGATAACAGAACATAGAAGGAGGAAACTGCTTTGGGCCTGCTTGCCCTCACTGTAGCTTGCAAGTTCATCTACTCTGTAACGGCTGCCTTCCTTGTTACACAACCGAGGGCTTCTGGCATAGGCCGAAGTCTGGCAGCTCTTCAGGAATCTTTCAGGCAGGCACCACACACAGTATGACAGCAGAAGCAAGAGGCAACTGGTCACGTTGCAGCCACACTCACAAGTCAGAAAGCAATGAATGGTGTCTTCTGCTTGCTTTCTCCTTTTTATTCAGTCCAGGACCCTAGCCCGTAGAGTGTTGCTACCCATGAGCAGAGGCTTCCCACTCAAACTAACATTATCCCCCCAGGGGTGCCCAGAGAGTCATCAAAGTCAACCATCACATTCCTTAGTCACAGGAGGTGAAGAGCCCTGTTCCCAGACCCCAGGAGCAGGCTTATGACTGGTCTAACGTAGGGGCTTTTTGGTGTGTGTGTGTGTGTGTGTGTGTGTGTGTGTGTGTGTGTGTGTGTATGTGTGTACAGAGCAGACTGTCAGCAGATTGTCAGGGGTCCAGAGTCCAGATGGAATACCAACCTTGCTTACAGAGTAAATGCTTTATCTCAGGCATATGCATTGGGCTGTCTACATTCTCATGTTCTACAGCCACAGGCAGAGCATATTTGATAAAAAGCCAAGCAGGGTGACATGTATCTGCAATCCCAGAACTCAGGAGTCTGAGGCAGGAGGATCATGAGTTTGAAGCCAGCTTGGGCTGCATACCAAGACTTTCTGTCATTGTCGTATACCCAGCACACAGAACGATGAGAATTGTTATGGCTTAAGAACAAAACAAAAACAAAAACCAGGGTCTCACTAAAAGTCCTCATTGGTCTAAAACACGCTATATAGACCAGGATGGTCTCGAACTCACAGAGATACACCTGCTCCTGCATCCTGAGTGCTAGGATTAAAGGTGCACACCACCATATCCAGTTGTTGCAGCATTTTATACATATGTGTTCACTGTGCTTTGTACTAATTCAGTTCCCCCTTGTTACTCATGCCTGTCCAATAGTTCGCGTTACTCCTCTGAGTGTAATCCCCCCTTCCTGTCACGTATGTCCCATCAGTTCCTGCTTTCCTCTCTCTCTCCAACACTTAAAACTCATTCTTTCATTTCATGGTCCCCTCCCACACATACATGCACACACAAACACAAGCACGCACACACACACACACAAACACAAGCACACACACACACACACACACACATACACACACACACACACACACGGGGGGAGGGGGGGAGAAGGGAATATCTGGATTTCCCTTATGAGAGAAAACATGGCTCAGGCTGGGGAGATGGCTCAGCCCTTAAGAGCATTTACTGCTCTTCCCAAGGACCTGAGTTCAGTTCCCAGCACCAACACTGGGTGATTCACAGTTGCTGTAACTCCAGCTTCAGAGGCCCCAACACTATCTTCTGACCTCTGTGAGCACCTGCGCCCCAAATGCACATCCCACCTGGACAAACACACATAATAAAAACTAAATATTAAATAAACGAACAATCTTAATAAAATAAAGTAAAAACATGGCAGTTGTTTTTCTGAGTATGGCAGACAAGCCTGGGTCTTTTCAGAAAACAAAGACAAATAGAGGTGAAGAAGGAAGAGGAGGAGGATGAATAGAAGGAGGAGTGGAAGGAGGAGGAAGAGTAGGAGCAGGTGGGGAGAAGCAGCAGCAGGAGGAGCAGGAGGAGGAGGGGATAGAGGAGAAGGAGCAGGAAGAGGAGCAGGAGGAGCAGGAGGAGGAAGAGGAGGAGGAAGAAGAGGAGAAGTAGGAGGAGGAACAGAAGGAGCAGCAGGAGGAGCAGGAGGAGGAACAGGAGGAGGAGGAGGAAGAGGAGCAGAAGGAGGAGCAGGAGGAGGAGCAGGAGGAGGAGCAGGAGAAGGGGATAGAGGAGAAGGAGCAGGAAGAGGAGCAGGAGGAGCAGGAGGAGCAGGAGGAGGAAGAGGAGGAAGAAGAGGAGAAGTAGGAGGAGGAACAGAAGGAGCAGCAGGAGGAGCAGGAGGAACAGGAGGAGGAGGAGGAAGAGGAGCAGGAGGAGGAGCAGGAGGAGGAGCAGGAGGAGGAGCAGGAGGAGGAACAGGAGGAGGAGGAAGAGGAGCAGGAGGAGGAGCAGGAGGAGGAACAGGAGGAGGAGGAGGAAGAGGAGCAGGAGGAGGAGCAGGAGGAGGAGGAAGAAAAAGATGAGGATGAGGATGAGAAAAGCTCAGAGAACTCACCTGCAATGAACATACACGTTTCCTTGTCATTGTTACCCAGGTGGTTCAGCTGTTATCTACGCACATTGTATGACTTGTATGACGTGGTTTAAAGTATAGAGGAGGATGTGCCTGGGTTGTATGATGTGCTGTGCCACTTATGTAAGAGACCGTGCATCCTTGATCTGGGTGCCTGAAAATCTTCTGGAAGCAATCCCTAGGAGTGCTGTGGGACACCTCGACAGGTGACTGTGCTTGGGCACCTTGCAGATGCTATTGTGAGCAAACCATGGATGGACTTCAGCCCTCCAAAGCTGAGAGCACTGCCGTGTGTGACCTGTGGATCTCAGACGGCACCTGATAAACGCACAGTCTCTAGAATGAGGGCATTATGGGTACGAGGTTGATATCTTTCAAGTCTGGGAAGCAATTCTCACCTGACCTGGCCTGCCTTCCTACAGGGGAAGGGATCAAGGCTGCCATCCCCCTGGAGTCTGTGTTTCCAGGGGAGAGCTTTGGCAGACAGAAGAGCAGACAGGGCCAGAGGAGGTGTGGGAATCTCATTATCCAGGCTGCTAATACATGAGTGCCCCTGTCTCAGAGGGGAGGCCCCAGGGAAGGCAAGAAAGGGTCCTGCTGCTTCAGACTATATTTCCACACTCAGGTGAGTCATCCAGGTCACCAGGCTTCCTTTGTCCCACCCCCACCTTGTGCTATATCTGCCCTTTCTGTTCTTTTTCCTGATCTGAGTGTTCTAAGCAAACCCAAATGCACAGTCCTGGCCAAGAATGGCACCTGAAAAGTGACAGATGAGGGACATCTGGTGTTGGTAAGTCACAGCTGCCTGCTGGGAAATGCCCCCTATTCCTGGCTGTAGTCTTCCCTGACACCCCCACATCCCCATGTGGAGTCGACTGACACCTGTTTCTGACAATGAACTAGACAAGAGATTATAAGATGAATTTTGCAAGCGGTAACTTTTCTGAAGATTCCATCCTGGAGACTTAAATATGGATATAATATTTCCCTTATTTCTGCCCTCACCACTAATCACAGCATGATACACTTAGCAATGCATGTTCAGAGAACCATAGTCAGACTTCAGATTTCAGAACTGGCGACGGTGGGGTCAGGACTGTGCGAAAGGAGGATTCTGGGGCATTCGGGATGACACCGACCTCCCTAGGTACAGGGAAAGACAGGGAACTCTGGTGACCTGGTTTCTGTTCAAGTACACCACTCCCAGTGTGATCTTTCAAGATCACTTAACCTCTTGGGACTGGGAATGGATGGTGGCTCCCACAGCTGTGGTTTCTGCACCTGGACAAGCAGTCACAGCCTCCTGTTTTTGGCATCCCGGAGAATTACACTCGGACCTTAGGAGGGTAGGGAGTTAAATAATACCCCATCTCTCAATGATGATGAAATCATTGTTTTTTGGGGGGCCGTTCATTCATTCCTTTTTGGCCAGTGCAAACCCTGGTCCATCCTGCTCCTCTGCCTCAAACATCCCAGTCCTGCTAGCTGATTCCCCCTTGAGACAAAGACGGGGAAAGGCTAGGTTCCAGAGAGTGCCACGCTGCAATTTGGCATGTCACCCACTTTTCTGGATGGCTAGTACTTTTCTTTATGTATGATGCTTATAAGAGACAACAAAACATTTTTCTTCTGTTTTTTTAAAAAATGTTTTCCACCTATATTGTGTGTGTGTGTGTGTGTGTGTGTGTGTGTGTGTGAGAGAGAGAGAGAGAGAGAGAGAGAGAGAGAGAGAGAGAGAGAGAGAGAGAGAGAGGACTATCCTCTGAACCAAACCTCCTCTATCTTTATCAGATCAGTTGGGCTTAGATACAAAAGATCATGGCAACATGGCTTTGTGGACTGCTGACTTTTCCTCAGAGGAGAGGGTGGGGAGGGTCACGGGACCCTCATTCAGACATTCCTCTGAACCAGTTGTGTTCAGGTCTGCCCTATTTGCATATGGCCTCAGGGCCTTCGGAAGGGCTAGAGTCTATAGGAGGGGGAAGACTCTCTCTACATGCCCACGGGGGAATCATCGTCTTTGCTAACTGAAGACCTTCCAGAATGGCTGCTTTAAGGCCACCCATGTTCCTGACCCTGTCACCCACTGCTCTGTAAGTAAGCCTAATAAGCTCATTGGTTCTCCAGACGGAAGTCTGGTGGAATTGTACTTCATACTTTGGTTTTTCACTGGGACCTTAGGAGGAGGAGGAGGAGACACTTTGCAATCACCCCTGGGGAAAGAAGTTTAGTAACATTGTATGTTGACTGGGTCATTCCACGCCATGCCCATGCAGGTCAGGGGTTTTCAGGAGTTGGTGCTCTACTTCTAATGGGTGAGTTGCGGGAATCGAACTCAGATTGCCAGGCTTGGCAGCAAGTCTCATGACCTGATGAGACCTATCACTGTCAGATTTTTCTTTTAAATGAAAAGCAATTTTTATAGAGAGATGTTAATTTAAAAATGGTACTTCTATGTTGCAGGAAAATATGGCCTTTGTTTGATACAGGGACATACAACTCACCTTCCACAGCCACAGGTTTCCATCTGTGGATCCAACCAACCTCAGACTCAAACTGTCAGAGAGGGCAGCTGCATCTTTATTTAACACGTAGATGGTTCTCCTTGCCAGTATCCCCTGATGCTACAATGTAACAGCCATTTGCATAGTATTCACATTGTACTAGATGTAAGTAACCCAGCAATGAATAAAGAACGTTAGAGGATGTATGTAGGTTATATGCAAATACGACCCCATTTTGTATAAGAAATTTGAGCATCTGGCTCTTGGTACCCAAGAGAGCACTACCATCAATTCCATTCCAACACTGAGGGAACACGCAAGTGTGGTTGGAAATTTTTATTTATTAACAACATGTAGATTTTGTTTTGCTTTTTGTTCTTTATAGCTTAAGAACACCTAGCACACCACTCCAAATGCTAGAGTGGTCTTGAAAATAAAGATACAATATTTTGTTAAATCTTTGAGAATTTCACACAATGCAATTGGATCGTATTTACCTCACACTGTTCCCCCTAACTTCTCCTCGACTCATCCACCCATCTCCCAGCCCCCAACTTCATGTTCTTTTTTCTTTTTTTAAATATTATTTATTTAATGAATATGTGTACACTGTAACTGTCTTCAGACACATCAGAAGAGGCATCAGATCTCATTATAGATGGTTGTGAGCCATCATGGGAATTGAACTCAGGACCTCTGGAAGAGCGGTCAGTGTTCTTAGCCGCTGAGCCATCTCTCCAGCCCCCTTTCTCTTTTTCTTTAATTACTATTATTACATCTATACATGCATATAAATACATAAATGCAACTCCCTCGGTCTGTTTAGTCTTTTGTGTGTATATTTGTTTTTGATGGATGACCACTTGGTATCTGATAACCAACTAGGGGTCTCATCTCTGAGGAGGACTGATTCCCCCTTTCTTCTCAGTCACTGCATGTAGCTCTTCACCTAGGGGTGGGCTTTGTGAGATTTCCTGCACACTTGTTAACGTGTCACCAGTATGATTGCGCAGGTCTTGTTTAAGCAGCCATGTTGTTGAAATCTCATGGGTGCAGCTTCCTTGTCCCGTACAGAAGACAACTTTGTAGTAGAGGTCCTTGTCCCCTCCCCCTCTTCCTGAGCCTCAGGAGTTGTGTATCGAGGCTGGACAACCCGAAGTCACTCACTCTCTGCATCTTGAGCAGTGTGGCTTCCTGTCATGGTCTCTGTTTGCTGCAAAAGGAAGTTTTTCTGTTGAGGAGTGAGAGCCACCCTTACCTGTGGACACAGAGATCAGTGGTTAGCAAGCAGGCAGGAGTTACGGTGGTTTGGGAGATAGGCAGTAGCAGGTCCTCTAGGTTCCATGGCCTCGTTAGCCATGAGTAGTTGGCTTAGGTTTACAGTGTCGGGCATGAATTTCTTCTTCTCGAGGATGTCACATGTCCAATCAGACAGGTGAGTTCATGTTGCTGAAGATACCACAGACTTTGAATACATGACTGTGTTGGAACAAGTTGGAGGTCTCCTGCCTGAGGACTATCAAGCCAAAAGAGAAAAGCAATCAATAGTCCTATACCTACCTATCTGTGAGGCTTACAAACCACCATGGCAACACAGCAAGGTATCCACAAATGTGCAATATTGATATTTATATTTTAGGGTTAACCAACTGATAAGATGCTTATTTATTTATGTATTTATTTTTCTATCTGTTCATCTATGTATTATCTACCTATGTATCATCCATCCATCCATCCATCCATCCATCCATCATCTGTTTTTTTGAGATAGGCCTCTCTATTAGTATGTGTAGACAAAGCTGGTCTTGAACTCCTGACTGCTCTCCCCACCCCAAGTTCTAGGATTAAATGTGTGCACCACCACGCCTATTCTGGGTGTGTCTTTTTCTTTTTTCTTTTTAAAAAGAACCCTGTGCTTCCTGTATTTTGTGGCTGTTCAATGCACCCAATGTCTGTGGGTTTAGTTCCATGAAGTTGCTACATCTGGCCACTAGATGGAGCGTCTCCCTTTGCTTCTGTGCGGGTTGCGGGCACTTTTCTCTACTCGTTATGTCACCATTTTCCGGACTTAATCAAACCTTTATTGTTGATAGGCCCCGCAAATGCTCCCCAACATTCAGATCTCAACCTAAATGTCACTTCCTCAGAGAACCTTTTTCTGGTTCTCCTGATCCTATTTTATCTCTGTGACTGACACTATGGCAGGTGTGTATTATTGGCTCAGCCCCCCCCCCCCGCCCCACTACTCCCAAGCTTCCTACACGAGACAATCAAGGATTCTGTCATACCAGCCTCTGGTGCACAGTAGGAATTCAAGAAGAATGCACGGATTGTAGGGATGGGAAGATCTTTCAGTGGCAGTGTAGATGCACAGTCAGCCTCCTATCGTCAGCCTCCTCTCACCCCACCTGCCAGGGGGGTTGGGGTAAGTAATTTGGGGTGTCCAGGATTCTGTCTTCTTATGCATGCAATGGGGAAAATGATCACTCTCTGTCAGGTCATCTGTGTGTATGTATGTGTGTATGAGTGTGTGTGTGTATGTGCGTGATAATGTGTGTGTGCATGAGCGAATATGTGTGGTCATACTGTGTGTGTGTGTGTGTGTGTGTGTGTGCATGAGCGAATATGTGTGGTCACACTGTGTGTGTGTGTGTGTGCATGAGCGAATATGTGTGGTCACACTGTGTGTGTGTGTGTGTGTGTGAGTGAATGTGTTGGGCACATGTCTCATGTCTGTGTGAGTGGTTGTGTATGAGTGTGTGCGTGTGTGTGAGCAAATGTATGTGGTCACACTGTGTGTATGTGTGTGTGAGTGTGTGTGTGCATGTGTGTGGGCACAGTCCGCATGAGTATGTGTGTAGAAGTTCGCGAGTGTGAGTGAGTGAATGTGTGAGGACACAAGCATGTCTGCGTGTGTAGGCCTGAAGCTGATGCTGAGTGTTTGCATAGCTCACTCTCCACCTTAGTCACTGAGGTGGAGTCTCTGAATTATTGAACCCAGTACTCACCAATATGACTAACCCAGCTGATTAGCTTGCCCCTGGAATCTTTTGTCCCCACCTCCCAAGGACTGGAATTACAGCAGGCCACCGTGCCTACCTGACATTCATCTGTGTGTTGGGGAACTGGAATTCCAGTCCCCACACTTGGAGATGAGCACTTTAGTTCATGTGCCCAATGCCAGCTTTGTCTCACTTGCCTGGAACCCACCACCATGTCGGCTGTCCACTGAGCCCGCGGCTCTGCTCGGCTCTACTTCACCAGCACAGGGATGCGGGCACATACCACTCTGCTAGACGACTTCCTCTTCCTCTTCCTTTTCTTCTCCTCCTCCTCCTTCCCTTCTCCTCCTCTTCCTCCTCGTCTTCCTTGTCTTCCTCCTCTTCTTCCTCCTATTCCTCCTCCTCTTTTTCCTCTTCTTCCTCCTCCTCTTCCTCCTCTTAACAAGTTTTGGAGTTTAAACTCAGGCCTTCGTCTTGTGAGGGGTGTGCCGTTTACAGCAGAGATACTTCCATAGCCACCCCCTCTGGTCATTCTGAACATTTACTGTGAGACAACTTACACAAAGTACCCAGTCCAACGTCTGTCACGTGACTGGTGTTCAGCCAGCACGAGTGGCTTCCCAACCTTTCTGGAGAATACATTGAAACAAACACAGAATGCACATTAAACACTTGACCTGGGGCTGGAGAGATGGCTCCGTGGTCCAGAGCACAGGCGGCTCCTCCAGAGGACCTGGGTTCAATTCCCAACACCCACATGGAGGCTCCTAACTGCCTGAATCCCAGTTCCAGAGGATCCAGTGCTGCCTTCTTGCCTCTGTGGGCACCAGGCATGCAATTGGTGCATAGACATACATGTAGGCAAAACAACCCACACATTAAACAAACAAACAAACAAACAAACAGCCCCCTTTCCTCTGAGTGTCCAGAAGTAGATTATTGACTTAGAACACCTGGGCACAGGCAGAAAGACATCTGTCTCTATGAATATGAAGAAGCTATGACTTGAACATTTCTATGGAAAAATGACTCTCTGAAACACCCTTTCCCCCACTGAAAAAATACTGAGTAATGTGTACAACTGTCATTTTCTAGACCCTGTGCCACCCCAGAACCTTTGCATACCCTGTCCCCCAGAAGAAAACCGCTCAAGGCCTTTGCTGGGGCACTCACTCATTCCTCAGAGCTGCTTGGGAATGCCTCTTCCTCAGGGAAGCCCTCCCGGATTACAGAGCCCTCCTATCAGTATCTTGCAAGCTTCCTTGCACATCTGTTACATTTTATTTATGTGATGGCATGCGTTCCTACTTGTCTGTGGCTGTACTGCTTGTGTGCAGGCACACTCAGAAGGCCGGAAGACGGTGTTAGAAGCCCTGGAACGGAAGTGCAGGCAGTTGTAAGTTGCTTGATGTGGGTAACCTGCAAGAGCAGTATACAGTACTCACTCTTGACCTCTGAGCCATCTCTCACCGTCCCTTGCTCATTTGTAGTTACCTTCTATGTGGCTTCTTCATCATTTGTTAACTGAGAATTCATTAGGGAACAGTAGCTGCAAGATGAAGCCATTTGCACTTCAGCCAAAGTCAGGGAATCTAGAACACAGAGAGAGCTGTGCCGAAGCAGCGGGCTAGGTACGCTCTGCCCAGAATATGCCAGAACCTGCTAGAAGAGCATCTGTACTCCGTGCGTTTCCATACCAACCAGCTGAGCTCTGGCAAGGGATACATGTTTCCCTAAACGACCCCCCAGGTCAACTGCAGATGGATCTCTACTGAGCCAGAAAACCTGTTTTGAAGTTGAGGAGCCCAAATCCATGGAGAGGTTTAAAAGTATATCCTGGAAGGAGATGCTCTAGGGAGTGAGCAGCATACTTCCAGATCTGGGGCTGAGAACCGGCCTCCGGACCACTGTCTCAGAAACCCCAGGTTGACCCAGAGGCTGGAGACCTGGCTTTGGCCTCTGTGACCACCCTTCTCTGGCCCTGACTCATTTAAAGTTAGTTGATGGTGAAAGTTTTTGGAGGTGGTTGTTAGAGCGTCCATATTGTTTCTTCTCCTTGGCTGGAGGTGATGGGATTTTGCAACAATGTATCATGTTCTCTGGCCAACTAAGCCTCTGTGCAGGTTTTTCCGCTTAGTTATGACAGCAGGGTGCCTGTTCTGCCCTAAGAAGCTTGGCAGTGTGTGTGCATGTGTGTGTGAGCATGCACCTGTGCATATGTGCTTGTGTGTGTGTGTGTGTGTGTGTGTGTGTGTGTGTGTGTGTGTGTGTGTGTGTGTGTGTGTGTATGCTTTCTTGTGTGTATGTGTGTTGCGGCTATTTTGTTTATATATTTGGGACTTTTAATCCTCCTGCTTCTTCCTAAGCAAAGGATACAAGCGTGGCTTGTCAGTAGGATATTTTGTTTTAGCCAATTTGGAGACGAAGTCTCATATAGATCGAGCTGGCCTCGAACTTGCTATATAGTTAAGATTGACCTTGAAACTTGTTCCTCCCTCTGACTCCTGAGTGCTGGGATTATACATATACACCACTGCATCGGGCTTATGTGGTCCCTGGGGACTGAACCCAGAACCTCCTGTGTGCGAGGCAATTGCTCTCTCAACTGAGCTACAACCCAGCCCTCTAGGGTGTTAAGAAAAAAATTATTTTGTGTGTGCATGTGTGTGGGCAGACAAGTGTTATGGCATACCTGAGGAGGTCAGAAGATAGCTAGGTGGGTTTTAATAATTACACTTTGGTTTTCAGGCTCGGTGCCAACCTGTTGTACCAGATGAACCATCCTGCTGACCCCACAACAAGTTTTTAATTGTTTGAGGGAAACACAGAAGTGTCTGCCAGATTTCCGTGATCAAACTATTTCTTGGGTACAGCCATCTAAGGCTTGATATGGGTCTCTCCAAAATTTGGCAAAGATGTGAACCAGGACAGACTGTCTTAGTCACTGTCTATTGCTGTGAAGAGACACCACTGACCACAGCAACTCTTATAAAGGAAAATATTTAATTGGGGTTGGTTTACAGTTCAGAGGTTTAGTCCACTGTCTAATGGCAGCATGCAGGCAGACATGGTGCTGGAGAGTAGCTGACAAGTTCTATTTGGAATGGCAGGCAGCAGGCAGAGAAAGACACTGGGCCTGGCTTGAGC
Source organism: Uromys caudimaculatus (assembly GCA_028551405.1). Classification (NCBI taxonomy): domain Eukaryota; kingdom Metazoa; phylum Chordata; class Mammalia; order Rodentia; family Muridae; genus Uromys; species Uromys caudimaculatus. The sequence goes on along the minus strand of CM052710.1, from coordinate 13,198,254 downwards.
ATTTGAAACCCCCAGTGACAGCTATCTCCAACAAAGCTGTACCTCCTAATCCTACATAGCCACTCCCTGATGATTAAGCATTCACACTTAGAGCCTATGGGGGCCATTCTTATCTAAACCACAAGGACCTTCACATCCTTGGGATGCAGGGAACACAGAAGGTTCAGAAAGAACAATATGAATATTGAAACCAAAGATGAAGACAAGCTCAAGAATAGCTCCCATGGTAGGGCTGGAGGGATGACGTCACCAGTGGATATTGTCGCCCATCCACAGGGGAACAGAACATCCATCCCATGGGACAAGTGCAACTCCAAAATGGAACGGAGACTGGAGTCCACAAACAATCGCCTAATAACTACAACCACTAGGTGTGTGTCTGGGCTTAGGAGTGATGGGGGGGGGGGGGGAGATCACCAAGGCACTAAAGGTGCCATTTGCCATCGGGTTTTGGAGCCTCTAGTATAGAAACAAGATCTGTATTTGTAATTGGAAATTAAGATAGGATGCACTGGTTATTAAGCGTGGTCCTAGTCTTTTGTTAGACAGAGGTCTCTTGGCCCCTCTAGGCTGCCATAAATGCTAAACACAGTAGGTGGATGTCTGTGGGTGGGACCAGGCTATTGAAATGACCACATCTTCTGCATTTCCAAGAGTAGATTTGCCTTATTCCAGTGCTTGACTGTGAAGGGAATTGTCTTGCACCACCCCAAGTCAAGGACAGATGAAGGGACAGCGACGATAAACTGGCCACTAGAGGGCAGTGTGGTTACTTTTTTTCCTTATAGAACTGGGAAAGCATTTGCGTTTTGGGAGAAGAAAGGATTCTTGGATGGTGCTCCTTCTGTGTTGAATATGCACCCGCGTAACGTGAGAAGGGATAAGGGCAGGGCATTGGTTTCAGATTCCAAGCATTGATTTCCAAATTGCCTGTGCACATTGGGTAGCAATGTACTTACCATGTGTGTGCGTGTATAGGTGTACATGTGTGTGGTCATGCTTGTGCCATGGGGTGCATGTGGAGGTCAGAGGACCCATCGGAGTCCATTCTTTCTTTTCACCACATGGGTCCCAGAGATCAAACTCACGCTGTCAGGCTTGGCAGTAAGCCACTGACCTGCTAAGCCATCCTGCTAAACCCGACATTTTCTTAACAAACGGAATGAATGAAGGCCGGCTGTCCACATCAAGATAAAGTCACAGTCCCCAGCACTGGGTGCTGGAGTTTGGAATTAACTCTGAAATCACACAGTGGGCTGGGAGATAGTTCCATGGGTCAGGTAAGTGCATTGCTGAGGAAGCATGGAGACCTGAGTTCAGATCCTCAGTTCTCACATAAAAGCCAAGTGCAGCAGTGAGCATCTGTTACCCCAGTGCTGGGGACACACAGAGACAGGAGGATCCCCGAGGCTCCATCTCTCAGCCAGGCTAGCCAAAATGGTAAGCCAGTTTCAGTAAGACTGTTCAGAATATAAGGTAGAAAGGAATTGAGGGGGCCACCTGATCCTGACCTCTGAGAAGAGCTCACATGTGCACATATGTGCATCTCTCTCTCTCTCTCTCTCTCTCACACACACACACACACACACACTCACACACACACACACACTCACACACAAACACACACACACACATACGGGGAGGGAGGGAAGGAAAGGAGGAAGAGAAGAGGGAGGGAGAAAGAAGGGGGAGGGAGAAGGAGGGAGGGAGGGAGGGAGAGAGAGAGAGAGAGAGAGAGAGAGAGAGAGAGAGAGAGAGAGATATGGAGGTTCTTCAGAGGACTTGACCAGGATGATGAATTGACTCAGAACCCCAGCACCTGTAGAAGGTGAGACTATTCAGTTTGTAAAAGAAGTAGCCTTCAGTGAGAACTGGAGATGACTCTAGAGTATGAAGCTGCAAATGTTAGGGTTTGTTTGTCTTACAGCCCCAAAGATTAAAACCAGGGCCTTGAACATGCCAGGCAAAAGCTGTGCCACTGAGAGACACTCCCCACCTACAAAGGCAGTCGATTTTCAGTCAGAGCGAAATCAGGAGACCAAAGTGACTTGAGGTAGAGAAAGAACATCAGGTATTGGAGGCACCTGATCTGAGTCATTCCTGCATGAAAAGGTCAGTGGGATACTGGGGACATCAATTACAGGTTGCCTGGGAAACAGGCATAGGGAACATCACGTGGCATGTGGGATCTATAGAGAGTGAGCTGTGGCTGTTGAAGTGTGACGAGCAAGGGGAGCACCATCCACCCAGGGGAGCACCACCCATTCAGGGAGCATCATCCACTCAGGGGAGCACCACCCACTCAGGAGAGCACCACCCACTCAGGGGAGCACCACCCACCCAGGGGAGCACCATCCACTCAGGGTAGCACTATCCACCCAGGGGAGCACCATCTATTTGGGAAGCATCATCCACTCAGGGGAGCACCACCCACTCAGGGGAGCACCATTCATTCAGCCTCTTTAACTTCTCTTTCCCTGCCTTCACTTTTCTAGGGACCCCTTAAGAATATCCCAGGACACCCAGAGTCCCTGTGGCAAAATTGAGCTGGTCATATGCCCATAACCTACCACCTTTTAGCTGGGTGATGTTGGATTCCTCACTCAGTCCTTCTGTGAGACCAAAGACAACGTTGTGCATAGTTTGGTTAATATGGGCACAGGGGGCCTGTCTAGTGCCTGGCTCCCCAGGCCAACCATGCAGCCCACGTGAGGGCTATAATCAGCCCTCTCTGTGTCCCTTGTCATCTCTGGGGACAAAAGACAGTGAGAAGGACAAGGAAACACACAGAAGTGGGAGGTGCAATCTGTGGTCCATTCCTGTGGCTGCCAGCAATTGCAGTAGGCGTCATAAGAAGTTCCAGTGACCATGTGTTGCAGGTGGTGTTTCTCAGGATGCAAACAATGGGAACAAAATGCCAAGCTGACAGGTCTTGGGACAGTGTTCTGGACTCAGCCCTTGAAAATGGACAGGTGGGAAGGCACAGCTCCCAAGAGGGGAGCCTAGCTGTTAGTCCAGACTCTACCCCTAGAGGGTGCTATAGGCTGGTGGAACTTAGTGTTACTGTGTGTGATTTCCATACCTTTGTATTCCCAAGTGGTCTGCATTGGATGTAGACTGTCCGGGGAGGCCTGAGGCTCCCAAAGGAAGGAGCTTCTGGCTGAGGGTTGTCTATTGACAGCTCTCCCAGAGCCAGCTAGAAGTTGAATTGTCAAAACCCTCACTGAGGGGGGTCCCTGGTACTCATGGTGTCAACCAAATGGTGACAATAATCATTAACGTCTTCACCCTGGCCGCTCTACTTGACTGCGAACATCCTAGGGGGTAAAGGGTGAGCTTGACTGTTCTCATCTTCACTCCTGGCCCCAGCTGAGAGCAGGGGCTTGGGAAGGTCCTCTTTAGTGGCTACATGCCCAGTGGACTAATGGCCACCTTTGATGTTTATCCTCTGAGTAACAAGTTACGTTTGCAGTATCTAATACAGAGGCATTGAAGGAAGATGGAGGGTCACATCACTGACCAGCGGAGGCCAGAGGGAGGAGCAGGTTATTGCTGTGAAGACCCTGTGAGCTATCCTGAGCAGCCTGCTGGGATATGACAATCGGATGTGTTACTGAAGTTACTTCTTGACCCTCCCACCTCCTAGCCTGGACTTCTGTTCTGATCCCAACTTGCCAGGAAGCCAGTTTACGCTTGAGACCCGCCCCCCACCCTACTTGCCCCAATTCTCCTTCAGATAACTGCCCCATGCAGGCTGGGGTGGGAGGTGGGGTGGGGGACAGGGCAGGAACAGGCTAGGATGAGCAGGAGGCAGAGAGATCCTTAGAGCAGCCATGGTGTCACAGGCAGGTACAGGTTGGGACCAATAATCTGAAAATCCAAAACAAAAACAAAAACAAAAACAAAAACTGAAGCGCTCCAAGTTGTGACACTTTTGAAGGTGATAGAAAACTCCTTATGTGACCTTATGTGACTGCACCCAGTTGAAACTGGTTTCTTTACTACCCCACAGGGTGATAAAATGTCTCAGGTGACATCTGGATGGGACAAAGCAGGCTTCCAATGATGTCCCCCACAGGACCAAGGCCTTGTGTGGCACCCTCTGTGTTTGTTGCTGACCTTCGATTGTGGTCTAAAATTATTGCTGCAAATGTCAATAAGGCTTTTGGGCTCTGTATAGGGTCACGGCGACAAGAAGAAGTGTTTACATTTATCTATAGCCCAGGGAGCCAAGCTGCTGGGCAAGCAGAACTGTGTGAGTGTAGAGTCTTTTTCTCTTTCTTTTTTCTTTTTGATATTTTATTTACATTTCAAATGCTTCCATCTTTCCCTTTGGAGTCCCCCCTCCCCCTCCCCCTCCCCCCGCCTCTATGAGGGTGCTCACCCACCCACCCACCCACTCACCCACTCACCCACTCCCGTCTTCCCACCTTGGCATTCCCCTATACTGGGGCCTCTAACACCCTCAGACCCAAGGGCCTCTCCTCCCCCTGATGATCAACAAGGCCCTCCTCTGCCACATATGTGGCCAGCACCGTGGGTCCCTCCATGTGAATTTTTTGGTTGGTGAGGGGTGTATGCTGTAGCAATCACGTGGTTGTTGAGGAGAACTTGTGGGAATTGGTTCTCTCCTACCATGTTGGCCTCAGGTTGGGTGGAGGGTGCTGTTACCCCCTGAGCCATCTCACTGGCAGGAATATGGAGTCATTCAGAGGTATGACTGACTGCCAGGCGTAGCCTAAGGAACAGAAGGGCACCCCTGTGAGGTCTGGGGTGAGCCCAGGGAGCTGAAGTTGGCGGAAAATCTGAGGGCCCCAAATTTCAACAAATCTACCTTCAGGCTATGAGGGTAAGATTATATCTAAAGCATACGTGGATTTTGTGTCTAGGTCTGGATCTCATCTCTGAGGTGTCTCGTTATGTATATGTGAATATTCCAAAATCTAAGATGAAATCTGAGGTCCCAAACTCTCCTGTCCCTGAGCAGTTCAGAGAAGAGATATCAGACTGTGCTTTGATTGGAGAGCTTTCACGGGAGGAGGAGTTTGAGGGATGTCAGCCAGAGGAGTGTGTGGAGCATCAGGGACAAAGGGCAAAGAGCAAAGGTCAGTCAAACGCAGGCCTCCAAATCTCTGAGTTGAGAGATTAAGTCAAACAGCTTCTCTTGGACTCAATGTGCACACAGATTAAATCAAGTTCTATATGCATTTAGTAGGTGTTGAAGACATTGTATTATCCCCCCGTCATGTTTCCCAAGGGTTTCTGGGAGTTGGCCTGGAAGAAGGAAGGTCCCAAGGAACGGGAAAGGTGACAGCCCTGTATTTAGGGGGTGAACAAAAACGCACAGAGAGCTGTGGCCTGAGCTACTATGTGAGGATAATTACTGCTACTATTTTTGCGCATTTGTTTAACAACGTTAATTTGGCGACAGCCTGGTATTATAACATCTCTCCCACACAGAAGTGGCTTTAGTTCTCAGTCACCAGATTCCGTTTGCATTTTCTCTGTAGGGTTTGGGGCCAGGAAGCTGGTGACTCACAGCTGTGGTGACTCTGGGAAAGGCTCTCCTCCCTGTGCGAGTGTGGCTGGGGGTAGGGGAGAGAGCTAGCTCAGGGCAATGTCATCCTGTGACAGGGGGAACCTGACCCAATCCCAGCCTCCTTCTGAGTGGCCTTCTAGCCTCATGGTAGGCCTCTCCTCTCCTGGCTTGATTGATTATGCTTCAGTCATTCCACCAGAGCAGACTTTTGGAGAACTTGGGAAGAGGTTGTTTAATGTCCCTGGAGCACAGGGCCAGAAAGAACAGCATGAATATTCATGAATTGAAGACAAGGTTGAAGAATGGCTTCTGGGGAGAGCCTGCAAAATGTCACTACTAGACATTGCTGGACCCAGCTCAAATGCCTCTCTACTGGGGATCTCATATGTTCACATGTGGGTACTGAACACCTTGGGGACAAGACAGAAATACCAGAATTTAGACAGGAGCTTCTCAGACAGCAGTGTCCTACCTTAGAAACAAAGGAAGAATGATATTGGACCATCACCATTTAAAAACTGCTACAAAATAAAACTGGGCTCTGCTTGCTAACCATAGGTAGATATATCAGAGGCCCCATGAAAAAGTATTAGTACTTGGGTCTGGGTCCACGTAAGTGTCTAGATTCACATGCTAATTCACAGGAGATAGAGGATCAGAAAACCAAAATCACCAACAGCATGGGGACCTAGCTATAAGCTAGGGGCTGCGGCTGTGGGACATTCTGCAGACTGACTGACTGACTGACAGACAGACAGACAGAGAGTAAAGAGGATGAGCCCAGTGACAGGGAGAAATTCGAGAAGCAGGGCTAGGTACGGTAATGGGAGAGTCAACCACAAATGGATATTTTAAATAACCGGGGAAGTCAAACATCAACATGGATATTTGATGAATTATCCACATTATTATAATGTGATTTTATTATAACATAAAGTCACATGGCTACCATGCATAAAGCTGTGGTGACATCTCCAGCACTGCCCCTCAAAAGATTTGCTTCTAAACAGCCTGGAGCTGAACGGGGTTGGTCCTCGTTGAGGCTGAGTGAGGGACAGGAGAGATCACTGTACCACGTTTGCTACCAGTTAACTTTTATGTGTGTGTAGTATACGTGTTTGCTTGTGTGCATGTGTATGTGAGGGTTGGGGGCATGTGTGTGTGCAGGTTTGTGTGCAAGTGTGTGCATGTGTGTGTGTGTGTGTGTGTGTGTGTGTGCGTGCATGTGCGTGCACGTGTGTGCAGGTTTGTGTGAACATGTGTGTGCAGGTTTGTGTGTGACTGTATGCAGAGGTCAGAGGTTGATACTGGGTATCTTCTTCCATATATTTTGAGACAGGGTCTCTTGCTGAGCCCAGTGCTCATTGATTGGCTAGGCTGGCTGGTTGGCCAGAGAGCTCTGAGGACTCTCCTGTCCTTGGCCTGCTCTACCCAGCAGTAAAGATATTGAGGTATAGCACTGTGCCTGGATCTGAACTCAGGCCCCCACGCTTGTGTGGCAGGCACGTGATTGAACAAGCTACCTCAATAGCCCCCTCTTCTATTTCTGAGCAGAGTTTGAAGGTGTCATAGCAAACATCACGTTTAAAACAATAGATTTCTTGTATACTTCAGGCTTTGGTGTCACACCAATCTAGCTTCCAGTTCTTGGGCTCTGGGGACAAGTTAAAGGATGTTTAGCTTCATACTGCTCCTTACCACCTCATCCTTGTTGTCTTTCTTTCCTGTCTCCGAGCCACAGGCTTGGCATCAGTTCAGATGTCCAAATAGGATCACAGGTCTTCTATGGTGAGCCACGAGCTCTCTGAAGGATGGAGGGTTACAACTTCTTGATAAAGCAAATTGCCTAACTCCCCAGTGTGTCCTGCAGTATATGATAGGTAGACTGGTGCTCCTGTCACGGGTTTGCTGCAGGTATAGAATGCAACCTATTGGACTGACAGAGAGAGAATGCTAGGCAAGGCTGGGTGCTTCTAAACTGGGGACATCCCCTGGACAGCTGGCAACATCTAAATGTTTGGGCTGCCACAGGAGGATGGATACGCTACTGGCACATGGTGGCTTGAGACATTGCTGAATAATCTGCCTTATGTACAGAGACTTTTCAGGCCAGAGTATCAGTGCTCCTGATGTTGAGAAATTCTTAGCTGTTTGTGTCAGCTAGGTAGGCAGGGAGATGCTCAGCCCCTGTTCATGGGACTAGAAGTCATAGTGTGTCATTGGGGTGTAGCTTAGTGGTATAGCATTTGCCTATTGGGCACAAGGTCCTACGTTTAATCTCAAAAGCAAACAAATAAAGAAAGAAAATAACAGCCCTGTCTCCCAAGCCTCCAATTTGAAGGCATGGAGGGTGTCTGGTTACATCAAGCATATGCAGGGTTGTGATGTGTTCATCTCTCTCCTTGTTCTTGTTCAAAGGCGTGCTCAATCATCAGGTCTGCAAGGGGGGGCAGAGGCTGTGACTCAAGGTGAACCCCAACCCAGTAGGATGCTGGTTATGGTACTGATGGCAGCCAGCCCCTGGGGTGAGCCACATCAGCACCTGGCCTCTGGATTTCACCATCTTGGTGTCTGTCACTGGAATTTTCACTAGGACTTGGGTATAAGGCAGTGATGTGTACTGTGGAGTCTTTGACAGGGGACCATAGGGTCTCAGAGCAAGACAAAGCGTTACCAAAGCATTACTGGATGAAGAGCATGTTTGTGATGAAGGATGGAAGCTTCACTTACGGGGAGCTGAAGACCTACATGCAAAGAAAGCCCAGCGCCAATCCTACAGAGCATGGAGCCCAAGAGATCATATTACACGCATTTGTACGTTGCTCCTGGAGAGTGGCTGGAAAGGAATAGATGAAACACTGAGAGCTAGGCCCCCGTGTGGACCACTGATGGGCGTGTGCTGTGTTCTGGAGGGCAGGCTTAGCTCCAGTTCTGCTCTGGCAGTTGGAGTCAGTAACTAAAATGTAGTGGTAGAGGTTAAGGACTCCATGATAGAAACTGCTTATAGAAGTTCATAAGCAAATGACTGCAACCACCAAAATAATGCCTTAGGACTAATTTAATGATTATGAAAGGAAATCGGGTAAATTGCTACAAATTCTGCAGACCATTATTTAAAAAGTCAACACTTTCCTTTTCTTTCCAATTGTGGAAAGAGTTCACAACTGAAATTCATGGTTAGTGACTCATCACGTAGTCCAGGGTGGCCTGGAACTTACTGTGTAGCCCAGGCTGGCCTTCTGTTTCCATCCCTTCTGTCTCAGCCTCCCCAGTTCTGGAGTTACATGTGTGCCCCAAACAAGACCTGACTGGACCCACAAGAATGTGAAGCATCCTTCTAAGGGATCAAGCAGAAAGAAATTCCTGGGATGGGTCAAGGAAAGAAGCAGGTCTATGGGATTGTCACTGTAGGAAGGAAGTGAATGACAGAGAGTCCTAAAGGGCCCGAGAGCTTGTTTCTGTGGACTCTGGACACCGACACTGACATCCTATCTCTGTGATGCTCCTGACAACTACAGTCTGATGACTGGGTGTCCAGTTACCCAATAGCTGCTGCTGTTCTCTCCTTATAGGACTCCTGGGCACCTCTTGGGAATTTCCTATCATCCATCTGAGCAGGACATCCAACTCAGGTTGAATTTGATTTGGTGAGCCAAGATGACATTTCTCACATCTTAGAGTGGTTGGGCCAAGTTCATTACCACCTTACTATGTTTGTTTGTTTTCTTCATCCTATGGAACTTTCAAAAAATACTTTCTTGAAGGAATGGAAATATCTGTCCAGTGAGGATCTGCTGACACACGAGCCTGACCAGGTGTCACAAGTCTTCCTTCAGTTATCAGTGGGCAAGAGTGGGTGAGCTTCCTCCTCTGAGTGGCTTCAACCTGCAAGCTCCCTAATTGTACTGCGGCCTTTTCAGGATGGTTGACGTCACGAGTAGAGATGGCAGATGAGGCATTGGGAGGCTCCTAGGGAACTCTACGCCACCATTCCCACCTAGTGAGACTTTCCCCTCCGTCTCTGATTATGGAAAGGATATATATTTGCCAAGCTGTGCATTGAGAACTGCAGATGCCAAACGGTCTTGGGAGTGAAATAAAACTTGCAGAGCATTGCAATGATTACCAATTCTGAGTGTGTACCCCTCCCCCGCGTGTGTGTGCGTGTGCGTGCGTGTGCGTGTGCGTGCGTGCGTGTGCGCATGCATGTGTGCATGTGTGTGCGTGTGTGCGTGTGCGTGCGTGTGTGTGCGCATGCGTGTGTGCATGCGTGTGTGCATGTGTGTGTGTGTGTGTGTGTGTGTGTGTGCGCGTGTGTGCGTGTGTGTGTGCATATTCATCTGTGGAGATCAGATGTCTCCATGCCATGTCTTCTTTAGTCAGACTCCACCTTACTTTTTTTTTTGAGACAGGATCTCTGACTGAACCTAGGGCTCACCAAGTCAGCTAGAATGTTTGACTCGCCAGCAAGCCTCAGGGATCCTTATATTTCTTTCTCCTACCTCTTCCTCCCCTACACTGGGATTACAGACATGTACCACCATGTCTGGCTCTTTGTGTGGGTTCTGGGGATCAAACTTAGGTCCTCGCTCTTGACTGACAAGCACTTGATTGAGCTGTCTCCCCAGCCTCCAAATTTCTAAACCTGTTAAGAAACTTCTTTAGGTCTCATGATCTTTCCACACATAGGATGAAGAAGATTAAATGTGGTCATGTTTGCAAAAACCTACCAGGAACTATATCCTTTGATGAAGGCTTTAGGTGTGTGCTGATGATAATGTCTGGTGATACCCTCCCGTGGGAGTGGAAGATGACGTCACAGTGTCTTAATTGACATTCACAAGAGCTTGTATTGGAGTTCACAAAAGTGAATCCTTTATCAAGTGAATGACAAGCCTCAGCCTCAGAGCCGACCTTGATGTTTCGCGTACTGAGGCTTTCTGTGGATTTCATAGATGATACTTACCTGGAATCTCTCATCGGGCAGATTTAATTTAGTCTCTACAATTCTCTTAATAAAAGACAACTTAATCTGAGGAGATTCTTTTCAATTTTTGCTGTGTTTGGGATTTTTAAATAAAGATTTGTTTATTTTTACTTTATATGTATGAATGTTTTGCCTGTAAACGCGTTACGTGTATGCAGTGCTCATGGAGACCAGTAGAGGGCACTGGATCACCCAGAACTTGAGCTATCGACCAGTGTGAGCCACCACGTGGGTTCTGGGAACTAAACCCAGGTCCTCTGCAAGAGCAGCAACTGCTCTTAACCACTGAGCCATCCTGCCAGCCTTCATGATTGAGTTTTGGAAACAATCGACTAGAGATCATTCTCGTCCTTATTCTGAATCTGAAACGGCGTGGGAGATATTTCGTGTGGGTGGATTTGAAATAAAATTCGACTGAAGTTGTGTTCACTCCGAGCATGGTGATACATGGTCTCTTTATGGCCCCAAAGCCCTCAAGCCCGGTTAATTAATAATAGATGAGTGCAAAATGAATTATTCAAAAGCCAGCCCTGGAGGTTGGCTAGTTCTATAGTTGGAAGTCTGAGACTACAAGGTCACCTTTGAAGATCTGTTGGCCTTCCTCAGGACTGGGTGTCCATTCTTGGCCCTTACCACACAGGAAGAAGAGCAGCTTGGCTCTGGAATGCTTAGCACTGGCCATCCTGGTCCTCAAGGGCAAGTTGTTATTGCATCCTAATGATGAAGGGTGGCTCTGGAGCCAAACTACTCACTGGGCTTAAATTGATACCTTGCCGATAGGCACAGCCTGCCTGAGTAAGGTCAGTGAAGGCTAGGAGGGACCAAAGATGGTCCTGGCACCTTTAGCCTCCTTGGTGGCCTGCCTGTACTCTTTTATCTTCTCCTGCATTTTGTAAGAAGGCAGCAATCCCGAAACGGACTAGTGAGAAAGTGGCCTTATCTTCATCTCTGATGGTAAACTCCATCAGACCTAGGTCCAAATCCTAAATCCTGGGGTCAGAGTTCTCTGGAGAACTTAAGAATATTCAGGTATCTAGAACGCCATCCTTGAAGCTTAGTGTATGTCATACCCTTGACATGATCCGGAAGTTGGTTACAGACACAGCCCACAGCCTGGAATAGCATCTGGATCTTGGGGCTGAGAGAACATGGGCAAAGCCAATCATGAAGTGATATGCTGTATTTCCAAGGTGGTCACTACACTAGATGCCAACTCGTGCTACAATGGAAGGCTGGCTTCACATCTATCAAGTAGTAGAATCTATGCTCCTATCTTAAACCTGGATGGTTTGATGATGATAATAAAAATGACTTTGGGTCACTTGTAAGGCTTCTTCAAAACCGGCAATATGGCTCCCAGCTGTCAGACTGTTAGAAAATCCTGTAGGCAGGTATCCCAGCCAACAACCTCGACTACTGCCTGCCAGTAGACCCCAGTGGCCAGACAAGTGAACAAGAAAGCCTTTGAAATTAGCCACTGTTCCAGTTCTACTTCCTGGGAGACACTGAGCAAAAACCATCTTCCTGAGGCCCAGCCGACCTGCTCAAATAGTTGTAACGTGACTGCTATCACCCAAAGTTTGGGGAGATAATTTGTTATATATCATTAGATGGTCATCCTATTTCTATGGCCAGAAAGTGGTTCAGGAATGGGTATGTGACCCAGAATTGGCCAGTGGGACATGAGGTGAGTCTCTGGGGCTTGGTACTGAGGGCATTTGTTGTCTTTGTCTCTAGGGAAGACAAAAGAAGGGGTTCCCCCGTATCTCTAAGGGTGCTATTGGATCTACCATATGATACTTTATACTACCCTCTTGCTGCCAACATAAGGATAAAGTCAGCTCCAGAAAGCACCACCAAGAGATGGCAAGAGTTGGGTTTATACATTTGAGTGTGTGACACAAATATTTTGATCAAGGAAAGACTACGAATAGTTTTTGAAATCAGTTTATAGATGGAAAAGAAATTATGACGGCGGTATGTGTTGATACATTCTCCCGTCCCCTCATGGGGAAGAAAGGGACCCAGAGCCATGACTACAGTAAGTGCACATGGCCCATTCCAGGGTGGGAACGCCCTTGGACTTGACACCTCAGCCTTAGACTGGGGATAGCATGCTCTAACAATACACAGTCAGCAGTCAGCTTACAGTTAGGAGTAGATTCTGTTTTTTCCCCATATGTGTACAGCAAGCCTGGCGCAGTGATAGAGAAGTGTTTTAGAGAGAGAAAAGTACATTGCGAGTGTTAATAACATTGACAAAAGTTGCAGTCAAGCACATCCAAACGCCTGGCCAGCTTGAAAATGCCTCTCAGCCGTCTCCAAACAGACTTGGGCAAACAGCGGCGAAAGCAAAGGACGGCCATTGTGAGGTGCGGATGGAGTGGGAAGCCGGGGCCTGCCTGTTGCCCTCAGCTCACAGGCAGATACAGAAATTGGCATACAAGAACAATGTGGACTGGATCGCTGGAGGTGTGGCTGTGGGTGTGGGGAGAATGCGTGGAAGCCGTCTCAGCTGAGCGTCTCAGCACTGAAGGGGTTGCCCAAGCATTGAGCCAGGGACTGAACCGAGAGGCAAAACGGGGCTTCTCTTCTCTTTCCCTCGCACTGTCTGTGAAACTGATGGAGAAATCTACAAAGCAATCTGCACGTTAGGGACTGAGTTGTGCTCTCTCCCAGCTTTGTACTCTGAGATCCCAATCTCCAGTACCTCAGAATGCGAATATATTTGTACATGGGTACTTGAATGATTATATTTATAGTTATTAATAGTGATCATTGAATTTATTGGACTGGGCTCTAATCCATACTGATTTTAAAATGTCTTGAGACACAGTCACACGTAGCCCAGGTTAGTCTCAAAGTAGCTGTGTAGTTAAGAGTGACCTTGAAGATCCTTCTGCCTCTGCATTCCAAGTGTTAGGATTACAGAGGTGTACCGCCACGCCTGGATTATACAGTATTAGGGTCAAATCCAGGGCTTCGTGTATGCTAGACCGAGTTATATCCCCAGCCTCTGGTGTGTTCTTTTAAGAGGTAATTTGGATATGAAAAAAAAAAAAAAGGCTCAGGTGCACCACGCGAGCACACAAGGCGGCGGCCATCTGTAAGCCGGGAGCAGACGCCTCAGGGATCAGTCTTCTGACAACTTGATCTTGAACTTCTGGCCTCTTCCATGCTGATTGAGTCAGAGTCCTCCTGTAGGCACCAGCTGTGTGGTTTCCTGTGCCACTTGCCAGAGCCTGCAAGTCACCCACTGTGGCTTTGTGTATTCGGGTACATTTGGCATCTTAAAGAGAACGAGGCAAGAGTAGGCCCGGCAAAAATCCACAGCACAGAGGATGCCACATTGGCTTGCCTCTCAAAGCTCTCAGATGGAACAGTGGTCCAGCTGAGCCGACACCTGGAGGACTATGGGGGTTTTGTGGACTTCTCAGAAGTGTTTGTAGCCTTCCAGCTCAGCATTCTCACCAGGAAAGCAGTTGTCTCACTGTCTGGCATGCTGAAGGCATGTGATTTGCCCACATATGCCATGAAACTGGGAAGCAGATGCTTCCTTGTGTTAGGATTAAGTTGGCAACCCCCAAATGTTCACAGGCATCACTGGCAGGGCAGCCGGGTCATCTGGGGTCTGGCTTGTTTGGGCTCAGAACGCACCGTGTCATCAAATTGAGCTCACAACTATGGTGTTCTTAGGTGGTACAGAAACCTGTCTACACGATTAGATCTTAGAGCCTTGGATGGAAATATGGTCCCTGAAAGTCAGGGACAATGTTCCCAGGGTTGGACACAGTGCTTTGGCGCTCTGAACACAAAACTGTCAAATTCTTGAGCTCTCATTATCAGTCACTTCTTTGGGTTAAGGCATCAAAAGACCTCATGAAATAGCTTATCAAGGGGTCATGTGTATTAAGACATCTTCCGCCATTAACACCCTTGTGACATCATTGGCATTGCTGAATACTTACCTTAGTCCCTGACCGGGGCCACTGTGTCCTGGAAGGATGAAAGTCGGGAATGGTCCAGAGTCTGGGGATAGCGGGGGGCAGTGCTACACAGAGAGATGTGTTTTGTGGCGAGAGGCCGATGACAAAAGGAACAGTCTGCTTGAGATTTCTGAGCCAGCCAGACCACTGGAGCAGCGTCACCTTTTGGTCTCACAGTCCAGCTTATGGATGGAGAACCAGGATGGTAGACAAGCGTTCAAGTCTGGCTTTGTCTGTATCAATCTCCGCAACTACAGCCTGGCCCTGGCTAACCCGGAGATGTAGGAACAAAACTCAACTAGAACTGAGGCATCTTCCACAGCACAGCATGGGATGCTGCTGGTTTCCCAGGAGCCCATGTCTATGATTGGCACTCTAGAGGCGGGGCTTCACCCATGCTCTCAGCCAATCAGCATGCCCCTGACTCCAGGCTCTGATGCCCACTGAAGGAACAGCTAGCTACTCTGGGTGCAGGGAGAAGACGTGGTCAAGTAACGATGGCTAAGCAGGGAATAGCCTGGGCCTCGGCTCAGGGGGAGAGGGAAACGCTGTCCAGCCATCCAAAGTTCAGGTGGGGAGGAGGCTAGGGCTGGCTCAGCAGGGAGATGATGACATCTGGTCATAGTCTGGGCACTTGAGCAAAGCTGGGTAGTTGCTGTTCATCTGTAGCGAGGTATCGCTGGAGATGTCCGAGGGGCTGCGACCCCGAATCCAGGCATCTGGATGTAGAAACTGGCCGGAGTAATCGGAGCAGTTGCTCAGACGTGGCCGGTAGAAGCCTGGGTGAGGTCTATACATGTCTTCAGCAGTGTACCTCTTCATGAACAGGTACACAGACATCACCCCAGCACTCTACAGTGAGAGAGAAGCAGAGGAGAGCTCACTGATGGTGGGTTCTTCTTGTAAAGTCCCAGCTTGTCTTCCTGGGACACAGCCATGGACCCTCTCCACTGGGAGACCAATGCATGTGTGGGCAGGAGTGTGTGGGCCCTGGGAACCTCCAGGATAGAAGAGACCCAGAAAAGCCAGGGAGAGGTAGACTCTGGGGAAGAGTGGTAGAGTGGGTGGGTGGCCCAGGATGCTGTGGGATGCTTCCCTCCTCCCCTCCAGGTAGGGCAGTACCAATCTGGCAGAGGGCAGTATGGGGCAGGTTACCTCTGTTAAGAGGAAAGAGATGGCAGCGAAGGCAAATGACCATCCGTATTTGTAGTTGAAATAGGTCTCTGCATCCTTGGTTCTGTTGAGCATCTCGTCATTGATGCTGGAGATGTACAGCACCAGGCCCACCACAAGAGAGAGGCCTGGATGAGGGAAGGGGAGGGAAGGGCACACACACTCAGCCTGGAGGTTCAGAGTGTTTGCCAATATGATACCCACTGAGAACAAAGCCTTCAATTTGGAGTTCAAAAATGAGCAGGAGTTTGCCCCCTGACGACTCTGTCTACACCAGCATCTTCTAGGTAGTGGACAGGCGCAGGTAGAATGTCCCTGTCCAACCACTCTCCTGAGCCAAGACACAAGCCTAGTGATTGATACGCCTCCCTCTGTCACACACACACCCTCCTGGGTATCCTTGTGCACTGGCCTGCTCCGGGGTCCCACTACTATACTATTCTAAAAAGCATTGCTATGATCCTGGGATGTGAACCCTGAACTACCAAGAAGATTTTTATTAACCTAAGGACTAAGATAAGGCTCTTCAGCAGGACCTCTTATCCCTGTCTCCAGCAGGGGGTGGTACATATCTCTCTGGACTCTGCCAGTGTGGCCTGGGGCCTATGCAAACCGTCTGGTTACACGGTGAATCCTCTCAGACGTCTTCAGCCAGGAGATGTAAGGGAAATTACTTCAGATCCTGGCCAGCAGTGAATCAGGAAGCCACTGGGGCTCCGAATTCTAACTGCCATTGTGAACCTGACTGCTTCAGGCAACCGTTTCACCAATTAGTAAGTGTAATTGAGTCAAGGCGTGATTAATTACTCTACATTGAGTTGTTCATATTTCATTCCATTCACATATTTTATGAAACCGAGGCCTCTCCAAGGACAGATGTTAAAGGGAGACAGGTGTGATTCAAGTCTTCTTCTGTACTTAACTCAAGTGTGAGTCACTGCTGTCCCCAAATGTCCCTCTGTTATTATCACGGGCCCACTTCATGTATATTAGCTCCATCCTGACTTAAGATCTTGTGATTCACTCATGGTTGGAATCTCAGGCATCCTGGTCTCCAACCATCTTGGCTGCTATGGAGTTCACAGAAGGAGAAGTGAAGAGTTTGGCCTTGAGTTTGTCCCACTCTGGCTAGGTGGGATACCACCGTACCATGTTGGGCAAATGATATTACAGGCGTTATTAGAAGGACGAAAGACTGGAAGGGTGGAGTAGAGGAGAGAATGCACAACAGGTGGGTAGAACACAAATTAGATGGGCAGAGGAGTGTGTGTGTGTGTGTGTGTGTGTGTGTGTGTGCATAAGGAAAGAGGAAGGAAGAATGGTTCTTGGGAGTCAGGTATTCTGTCACCTCACACAAAGATTATGTTGACAGAGAAATGGGAGAAATATCCTTAAGAGACTGGGAAGCCAGTTGGCAGTAAGGATGTCTAAGCCAGAGAATCGTTTTTCTTTTATTGTCATTTATCTGTTCATCAATTTTTCCATCCATCCATCCATCCATCCATCCATCCATCCATCCATCCATCCACACATACACCCACCCACTCACCCATCCATCTATCAACTAAGCCATCTAGCTATCCATCCATCCATCTATCCATGTATCTACCCACCAATCCATCCATCCATCCACTTACCCATCCATCCATCCATTCATCCATCCATACGTACATTCGTACATACACCCACTCACCCACCCATCCATCTATCAACTAATCCATCCATCCATCCATCCATCCATCCATCCATCCATCCATCCATCCATCCATGTATCTACCCACCAATCCATCCATCCATCCACCCATCCATCCACTTATCCATCCATTCATCCACCAACACCCACCCACCCATCCATCCATCTACCCACATACCATCTCTCCACCACCCATCCATCCATCCATCCATCCATTGTATCTAACCATATTTTTCAAACCACCTACTCATCTTCTACCTGAGAATCAACTCTTAGATCTCTTTTCTCTAGTCAACCATTCAGGACACTGAATGTCAACACCATGAAAACCATTATCCTTTAGGGCACAGGTCTCCGTGAGGTCACTGGGGAGGAAGCACCCATTTTATTCACCACATTCCTTTGCCTTCTCACATAGCTGCCATCTGTAAACTCATAATGACTCATTCTTGTGTCCCCTAGGCTAATGGCTCTTAAATCTTTGTGATTTAGGTGATTGTGTGAGCCCCAGATGCTGATGTCTGGCAGCTGTCTAGGTACCTCTTCCTTTATGCCACAATGAAAGAATTAAACTCGTTTGCTACACTGATCTTAGAACCTTTGGGCAAAGCTGTTTCTCTGTCTGTGATTCCTAGATCATGGATGTACCATCCACTCAATGTGCAAGCAAGCAGCGCTCATCCTTGATGCTTTCCTTGAGCCTGGTCCTGCTGAGGTTACCTTCTGAATGACACATGAACCTTCTGCTGCAGTATCAACTCCGTCTGTGCCACTATTGCCCGTCTCCTGTACTTCTGGTAGCTGGGGGACCTGCCCAGGTTCCTTGGCTCCTGTCTCACTTCCCTTCCTCTCACTGTTTCTAACAGCAAGTGTTCTAGCATCCAAATATGATGCCATTCCTTGGCTCAAATTCTCCTAACGGCTTCTCGTAAAGTTCCAGACCTTAAGACAGTTTGGGCGCCTCTATAATCTCACTTCTCAACACGTTTTCTCAGCCCCCGGAGACTCCATGAGAGTCCCCACACTCGATGCTACTTCTTCTCTCTAGGCCGTTTCCTCGGATCGCTACCAATTCCTACTCATTCTTTAGGTCAACTTCTCTAGTTTTCCTTGACCAGAAAACACCTTGTTCTGAATTTTAGCTATATTCTCAGTCTCCTTGGCCCTTCCCGGTGCCTCCTCTCCTGTCCCCTCCGCTCTGAGTTCCTGTTTCCAGTCTGCATGTTTATATCTCCCACGACACTGACCTTTCTATAGTCAGTGATGCCAGCATACAGAGCATGGCCTGATAGACATTGTGACTGACTGACTGATTGACTGACTGACTGAATGAATGAATTAATGAATGAGTAAAGTACAGCCTGATGATAGTCCATGAAGATATGTTTATGCTGAAGGGGCCTGCTGAGCTCAGAAAACAGGATATGGTTAGCTCGTGAAAGCAAGGGGTCTCTGAGGTAGCTGAGGATTAGGAGTAAAGGAACCTTTATTCCAACGGCGGATGCTTTCATTTTCCACTGCCATACCCAAGGACGTTGGTCCTTTCAGACACAGGAATGAAGGCCCGTCAGCAGGAGCTAGAGAAGTGTGCTGGTGTGGATCGTGAGGACAGCTGGGACATCCCAGCTCTGCCCAGGGTGAACCCATCATGTCCCTCCAACCCTGAAGTCTCATGAGCTTTATCTGGAATGTCACATGGGTGGGTCTAAGGACATTGGAAGTCTCCTTCTGCCCTGACTCAGTTCTGCCTAGGTCACTGGCTCAACTCATTCTATGTCCAGTCTTGGCTCACAGTTGTGAGTGGGATTTCCTGAAGCAGAATTGCTTAGAAGCTAAAAATCAAAAGTCAGGGCGTATGGATACAGAAGAACAGAACTTACCGGAGAGGATAAAGAAGATGCCAGAGACGAAGGCCAGTATGGTCCGGTGGGGACGGATGTGCCCGATGTTGCTTAAGATGAACCCGATAAACATGAAGAAGAGGCTGACCAGAGGGAACGGCGTGGCCGAGCGAATCATTTCTAATGCAGAGGACAGAGGGACAGCCTGTCAGGCTACAGTGACCTTCCTTACTCTGTCTCATTCCTGCAATGCCTACCAACAGGTGCTCAAAACCCTAGCCCCACATGAGTGGCCTAAAGGTCTCCTGGTACTGGCAGGGCTTTGGTTCCCAAGGCAGGACTGGGAGGTCTGACTTCAACTGCCAACATATTCAGAGATTTGTCTCCCCTTCAGGCCTAAGCTCCGCTCCTAGGAATCTATACCGCCTATCTATAGGAGAACTGTGAGGTGCCTGGCCATATCATCCTGCCTCATCTTCAAGAGACATCCACTATTTCCAAGAGTACGGGGCATGCTCCGACTGTTACAGGGGACTGGAACTCTTCATTTTTCAATTTATAATCATTTGGGGGGTTCTACTGCATAATAAAGAATTTTTTCTTTGTTCCAGGTTCCTGAGAGGTAACCTAAATCCTCGGAATTTCCCATAGAGTATTTTTGTTAGTCATGTGGGGTCGTGAGAGCACCCGAGGTTTTGTTTGTTTTTTCGAGACAGGGTTTCTCTGTGTAGCCCTGGCTGTCCTGGAACTCACTCTTTGGCCTGGCTGGCCTCGAACTCAGAAATCCGCCTGCCTCTGCCTCCCAAGTGCTGGGATTAAAGGCATGTGCCACCACCACCCGGCACAGCACCCGAGGTTTTTATGCTAACAGGTCACTCAGGATGACAGCAGGAAAGAACGACTACACCACTTAGAAAATTGGGGTTTGGGGCCATGTGGCATAAGCTGGACCTCTGAGGAGAGAAGGGGCAGGACACTGAGTTTAGTCATTTACACTGTAGTAGACATTAACCATTATTTAGAACCGACTCCAAGTCCGCAGGACAAATGTGTTGGTTATATGCACATTGAGTAGTGAACTATTGTGTATAACAGATGTGTTCACAAATGTTTGTATCCAGAGGGTCCTGGAACCTGCTCTCCTAACAGACCAAGGCCATGGATTGCATTGTAACATTGCAAGTTCATGCTGAGGGTCAGAAGCCACTCTGATGAGGTTAAGGCCATAAAGCCAGTCTTGCCACAGTCCAGAGAGACTGCTTCAGTATGGGGGTGAGTTCTCCTCTACTTTCGGGGGTCAGAGACATAGGGGCTCCAGCAATCTTTCTTCACCCCAGAAAACGTGCAGGGCAAGCTCCAGTGAACTACACTAGTATAACCAGCTGAAGTCAAGGGCACCAGCTCTTGAGAAGATTCTGGATGTCTGACTCTTTCCTCGTCTGGCTGTCTCTGTCCCATCAGTGGCGCAGGTTAGAATGTTCTACACACTTACTTAGAACATTGACTGTGGATTCTGATGTCATCTGGGAGTTCATGGGCATCACATACTCTATGGTGAAACAGCGTCCTCGCTCCTCACCTGTGGAGAGAAGAAATTATTGCTATTCCCAGGTTAGTTAGTACACTCCAAATGTTTCCTAAACCTTTGGACCTGTGTCTCTGTACTTGAATTGGATAAAATCTCTAGGTAAGTTTTCACCCCTGGATGGTGGCTCACAGCAGAAGTGGGGAACATGTCTTGATGTCTCTTTCTGGAGTAAGGACCGAAGCATGGGAAGAGGTCAGTACTATGAACTCTATGCCCAGAAAACATCTGGTGCCATCTGTTGCTTTTGACTGATGATGGTGCATGGCTGTCTCAGATGCACGAGCGTAGATTTTGTGCAATAACCTTCCGCAGCCTTGTCAATCAGACCCTGGTGGCCTCAAGACTCTGCTTCAGGTTAAGCAGAGACAGATGCCACAGCATCTGGAGCAGTGGGCGATGAGGTCAGAGTTGGATGCTGTTTCTAAAGCAGGCTCTACAAAATGACACAAGGTAGCCAGGCTGCAGCTGGAGGTGACCTTTCTGCTATACCTAATTCAACCTCTAGCCTGACCATGACAGCCCCAGCACCAAGATGGGAGAACAGGCTGGGGGAACAAACTGCATCTCTTCTCAATGCGCACACAGGTTCCAGGATTTCACAAAAGTAACTTAAGGACCATACTGTGGCTATGCTGGTCAGAACAGTTTTCACAAGTCTTGTCATGGGTCTATTCTTTTTTTTTTTTTTTTTTTTGGTTTTTCGAGACAGGGTTTCTCTGTGTATCCCTGGCTGTCCTGGAACTCACCCTATAGACCAGGCTGGCCTTGAACTCAGAAATCCGCCTGCCTCTCCTCCCAAGTGCTGGGATTAAAGGCGTGTGCCACCACTGCCCGGCTGGGTCTATTCTTGTATGGGGTGGAACCGGGCTGTGATAAAGGCCTTGAGGACAGGGCTCTTGGTGCAGGAACTCACTTGGTTTCAGAGAATCCGCAGTGAACTGAAAGGACATCCAAAATCTACAACCTCCCACAGACCAGACCCGGAAGGACGCACATTTGTGTTTTCTTTGTGCAGTTATTTCACAGACAGAAGAACAGGAAGCAGCTGAACATTTCCTGTTCCCAAAGCTTGCGGCTATCAGTGAAGTAGAAGTCTAAATGCATTTAAGCTGCCAGAATCTTCACATCCACCCTTTGCAAAGTGACAATAATAAGTCTGCTCTGCAGTTTCATAGGGAAGATTATGTGCGATCAATAACTTGAGGAGCTAATGAAAGGTCTGCACAGGTGATTCAGATCTGTGAGTTGTCATTCAGCACTGGGAGGCAGAGTGTGGGAAAGCCAGGCTTGTATGGACCATTTAGGAGGAGAGCAAGCCCTGGGACTGGAGAGAGCTTGCTTAAGAGGACCTTGTGAATCAGGGTCTGAGTTTGGGCCTGTGGTCTGCTGCCTGCTTGCACCACGGCCCAGAGGCAGTGGCGAACTGTCTACTGGTATCTCCTGGGTGTCTCTAAGTAGGGAAAGACCCCCCCCCCTTGGGGCAGGTATTCCCCAGGACTGTCCTTACCAGCGAGGAAGCAGACCCGCCAGAGGCCTGAGTGCAGGGACATCTTGACTTCTGTGCTCTGGTTCTGGGGAAGGATTATGCCTTCTTCCAGGTATAGCCAGTAGTCCGTGCTGACCGCAATGCCCAGCAGGCCAAGGCCACAGACAGCAAAGACACTGCTCAGCAGGGTCAGGGCCTTCCTCCCACAGGCGCTCATCTTTCTGGATGGTGATTGGGCAGCAAGGAGTGCTGTCTCACAGAGGGCAGAATGGGCTCTGGGGAAGAGAGAGTGTGTGAATAGGAGGTGGGGAGCAGTAGCTGAAGTCAGTCTGCTCTGGGTCATTGGATGAATAAGAGCAGCTAGGCTACTAGTGTCCAGATCATCTCCACTTAAGGGTGACCCTCTCCCTTTTCTCCTCAGGAACTCACAGCTTTCTCTTAAGGCTACTGTATCTATTTCTTTGTCTTCTGAGTTCCCCTTACTACACATGACCATTCATCTATCCACCTATCCACCCACTTACCCATCATTGATCCATCCATCCATCCACTCATCCATCCATCCATCCATCCATCCATCCATCTATCCATCCATCCATCCACTCATTTGTCTGTCCATCTGCCCACCCACCCAGGCATCTTTGCATCCATCTACTCATTTGTCCATCCATCCATCCATCCATCCATCCATCCATCCATCCATCCATCCACCCACCCACCCACCCACCCACCCACCCACCCATCCATCCATCCATCCATCCATCCATCCATCCATCCATCCATCCATCCATCCATCCATCCATCCACTCATTTGTCTATCCATCCATCCATCCACCCATCTATCCATCCATCCATCCATCCATCCATCCATCCATCCATCCACCCACCCACCCACCCACCCACCCACCGTGATTATATTTTGAGCCACTGTGGAAGCACACCTCTAGGTATGCTGTAAGGACTTTTCCAGAAAGATTTAACTGACTGAACACACTCTCCCTTAAGTTGCTTTTGCCATGCATTTTGTTACAGAAATGAAAAAGTTACTGATATGCGGAGAAAGCTCAGAATGTGACCTGAGCCTAGAACAAGGCAGACAGAGCCACCTCTATAAAAGATAGAAGCCTAGGGTGACAAGGGCAAGGGTTGAACCTATAGCAACCCTGCCGCAAGGTTCCCATGGTGTGGGCGATATTGAGTCCATCAGGCATAGGACCCTACCCAGGGACGATGTCATGCCTTGGCTGAGGCTGACATCTAAGCATAGGTGGCTGCCAAGACACCTGAAAAGCATCAGAAACCAGGTTTGGCTGTGAAGTTGAGTTGCTCGCCTAGTGTCAAGCGGTGACATTAGTGCTCTTTGCCTGGAAGGGGTTACAGCAGCAGTCCTACCCTAGCAGCTGACTGTGGGAGAGCTGGGAAAGCCACGGCATGGGCCACATGCTGGCACTCTGGAAGAGTATAAAGGCTGCAAGGCGAGAGAGCGTGGATCGGGAAGGCTCTACAAGCCTTCCTGTATTGGCTTTGACCAGTACAGGAAGAGTGAAATGCCAAGTCATTCTCTAAGCAATGTGGTGAGGTTTAGAGCAATAATTCTGTGGAATATTCTAGAGGCAAAGGTATCAGGAGTCACTGTATCTTGGTTTGGAGAATCGCATGGCATGACAACCACTTTAGTTTCACTTACTCCAAATTTCCCCAGACTTATTTGGCCACAAAACGAGGAATCCAGGAAACCCTCTATGGGAACCATGCTGCTCTTCAAGACTAATAGGACCTGTTCTGCCTCCTCCTACCCCCGAAATGCTGGGGGATTAACTGCCACGGTGGACAGGACTGTAGTTTGCAAAAGGCAAAGCTGGACCTGGTGTAGGGTATTATTATTCAGTAACAATGCAATAAAGTCCTGCTTTGTCTCAGAGCAGAAAGATCAGGGTGTCTGAAATACGACAGCCATTGCCTGGCCAAAGCTGAGCAGCCAATTTTAATGTTAAGCTTGGCAGAGAGATGAGAAAGATTTGGGTCTTAGAGATTTGGGACAATGAAAGTGGAGAGCAGATTGGATCAGAATCAGTAAAGCAAAGCATAAAAGAAGAGGCTGAAGGTGACCTTGCCTGCGGACTCTACAGGAGCAGGCCCTAAAGTCTGGAGTCTCCTCAGGCAAACCCCAAGAGTTACCTCTCTTTCTGGAGAACAGGGCAACTGTACGGCAGGTGAAAGGTAACACTTTTAGCAATTGCAAACCTATTTATGTGTTTATTGTGGCATTATATTTATTTATAAAGTACTAACTACCTGTTAATTATAGCACAAAGCCCTTATCAAACCTTCACAGTAGTCCCATAAGTAAGTAATCAACATTGAATTCATTTCCTGGATGGGGAAACTGAGGCTTAGAGGTGTCAAACAGCCTACAGGATATTCTAGGAGGCAGACTGGATTGAAACCAGGTCAAATGACAAACTCTGTGCCTAGACTGTATGGTTTTCTACTGGAGAAATGAACAGGCCCAAGGTGTGTTGGGGTGGTGGAGAAATGGGAAAGAAGGGTGTTCAGGAATCTAGAAATGTGTAAGACATGGGTCTTTAGAAAATAGTCTAAGTGACCAAGTATTGCATAAGACTAGACTAACAAATGTTTTGGGGCTTCCTATGGGCTGTCTCTGGGGTAGAGCTTCTGGTATCATTTCCATGGTGGACCACTGTGACTCAGCACTTCTGATTCCAAAAACCACATTGTAAGCAACAAGACTAATATTTTCCTCAACACACATGTCTGCCAATTCTAGAAAGGGGAGGGGCCTGAGATGACCCAGTCTGCTAATTCTGAGGAACAAAAGTGCAAAATATCAATATGTAGACAGATCTTTTATGGGCGTTCTGGGGTTCAAAGTCAGCCTCTTAGGTTTGTTCCATAAACGTGTTCCTCATCACCCTGTCACCCTTGCCCCAAGTCTGTGCTTCTGGTGTCTGCTTCTCTGTCTCCTGACTCATCCCTCTACAGTCGGACCATTTTCACACGTCAAGCATCTGTCTTTGTTGAACAGTCTAAGGTAAACATCTCTTACATATAGCAACTTATACAAATTCTCTTCCTCTCCCATCAGGAAAATTTCACAGACTCAGAAGATGCTTCAGGTAATGAGGTTATGTGTATTTTATGTTCTTTATACATTTCTGTGCTCCACACAGCTTCTAAAAGAACACATGTTATTTCTATAGCAAGAGAAGAACATGAAATTAAAGATTAGCGACATCAGTTCTCTTGCCACTGCTGTCAGAAAAACGAGGGGCGCTAACTCACTCCTGCGTTGAGGATATCAGGACGCAGTGTCATCCTTTGGAAACTGGGGCCCCTGGAGCATGGCTGTTTTGCACGGTTTATAGTGATTACCGGTGCCATTACCTCTAAGTATTAGCTTGTTAATGATCAGGAATTAACGGCCACTAATTATCATCCATGACTAGCAATTAGAGAGAAATGTCTTGCGGAGATTAAATCACTAATGGTACATTTCCCTGCCCAAGCCAGTCATGAAGGACTGTGGGGTGGAGTGCACAGGAACTTGGGGGTAGGTGAGGTAGTAGGTATAAAGGATTGTGGGGTAAATGGATGGGGTCCAATTGAGGAACATTGGAAAGTCAATCAGAAGGCACTCAGGGTCAATGCCCAGCTGGTTCAGAGGAACCCCAGTAGAGCTTCAATGAGGAGTTTGGGGAGTAGGCGCTGTTGGCAAGGCTTTGGAGCTGGCTACAGCTGCTCCTTTGAGCTCGTCCACTGACAGCACCACTGCTGTAGTTAGCAGCCAGCAGAATAAAGTAACCAGAGGGCTCCTAGTGGGTCCTGATCCCCATTATTTTCCAGGGGACTTAAAAACTGACCACAGGGGCTGGAGAGATGGCTCAGTGTTAAAAGTACTTACTGCTCTTGCACAGGACCTGGGTTCTGTTCCCAGCACTCACATGGTGGCTCACAATAATCTGTAACTCCAGGTTTAGGGGATCCACTATCTTCTGGTCTCTGCAGGCATCAGGCATATGTGTGGTGTACATACATGCAAACAACACACTCATACACATAAAATAGAAATAAAATCTTTTAAAAAATGGTTATAGATTATTTGTCACTCTTTGAACTCAGAGATCCACCTGCCTGTCTCTTGAGTGCTGGGGTTAAAGGTGTGCACCACCACCACTTGGCTAATTATTTGCATTGAGAAGTGGGAGCTTGTTTCTTTCCCTTAAATCTAGCCATGTTTGCAACTGTTCTGATTAAGAAAGTACACAGGAATGATGCTATGGGCATCATTTTATGGAGCCATGAAAAGATACTGGATTTTCTCCAGAGCTGCCTCAGGGAAAGTAACACTCATGTATGATGCTTTAGAGGGCAGTTTCTCAACCTACTGACCTTTGGGGAGGGGAAATTATCTTTTGTGAGGGCCAATCATAAATACTGTAGGATGCTTAGGAACAGCCTTCTATCACCAGATGCCAGTGGTACCTGGGTCCTGACTGAGGAAAATGCTTCTCTACGGGAAAAAAATCCCACCTCACTGGGACCTACTTACAGGCTAGTACAGATGCTGTGACTGACACTGGGCTGAGCTTCACGCCACTAGTCAGCAGGTGCCACCTAACAAATGCCAGCCTCCTGTCTCCTCTCTCACTTCCATACCAGCCGACTGAATAGATGTTAGGTCTTTATCCTTTGGAGAGTTAAACTGCTCTGTGTAACGATACAGGATGTCTTCACGGTGGAGAAAGTAGCATCTCTGAGGACACAGATGAAGAATGAATACCAGGCACATAGGGGCTCAGAAGGGACCGTGTCTTCTGAAGCCTAGAGACCTCAGCATCTCTCTCCAAACTTCCTCGGTCTTGGTTGAAGACGCCACCTTCCACCAAATGGTCAAACAGCTTCTGGCTGAGGAACTGCCAAACAGCCTGTTCTCCCTGCTGGTTCTACCAATCTCTCCATTGCATTACTGACGCCATTGTTAGGAGTTGAGAACTGCTGGGTAAGGATGTACTGCCCTTCAACAAAGAAGGACCCAAGGAGTATGCTTTCCGAATTTTAACACACTTTATTCTACGACTAAGCCAAGGCCAATTTGTCTGCCAGGAATTAGTGCTATCAAGCAGAGGATATAGAGCCCTGGCAGACCCCGTCACACAGTGTCACACAGTGTCCCTAAGCCTCATGGAGTTGAGGTTGATGCTTATTAAAACCCTTCCCACCCTGGCTTTGGCAAGAGGTGGTTAATCGATGGGTTTTCACAGAGCCTAAGAAGCATTGTGGGTAAGCAGCGAGGGCTGATGCCCACTGCCTATAGATGTCCAGCTGAGGTCAAATGACCATGACTTTGCTGAAGGTCCAGCAGGAAGCCTTGTGATGATTCTTCACTGTGGCCTGACGGGATGTGTGTGGAATCATGTAGAGATAAGAGCTCTCGGCTTGTCTGTGAGAGCCTTTCCAGAGAGGCTCGACTGAACAGTAATGTGGACATTACTGTCCTCAGGGCTGGGCTCCCAGACCCAATCAGAGGAAAAGGAGAACGTGAGCAGAGAATCAGGACTCACCTCACTCTCTGCTGAACCTGCACTACTACCACAGACTGTGCCCCACACTGTAAGTTAAAATAAACCTGCCCTCCCTTTGGGCATTTTGTCACAACAGTGAAAAAGGTTTAACTAATGCATATCACTGTGTTACTGCCTCTGCAGAATTTTTCTGTGCAGCTTAAAATTTCCTACGCATTAAAGATTGGGACCACATTACATGCACCTCATGTGTACCCAGTATAGCTTGACGTTGTTTTACTTAACATTACCAACATTTTGCATATTCTAATAGCTTCAGAATGCATATTCTCTGATTTGCATATGCTCAAAGCGAGATAGCCATTTCCCTACTGCAGAACGGTTATTTTCAAATCTGTCCTTATTACAAAAATCAATGAATAAATTTACTTATCTCTAAATATCAAGGGGACATTTGCAAGTATTTCTTCGGGATAAATTCTTACAAGCGGGATTTTTGGAAGGAAAGAAACCATCTTAGCAGTCTTAAAAGTGCCACCAGACCTACCCTGAAACAGCAGAGGCCTCCCTGTCAGAGGCCCCCAGAGTGAAAAGCCCTCCCCTGGATGGCTCAACACAGAACTTGGCCTCTGGGCTCTGTTCGGCTAATGCTGCATTGATGGGTTGTGTCAGAAGAAGGGTTCTCCACTACCCTAGATGGTCTGGGAAATTTCTAGGCTTCCCACGTAACAAGCAACATGTCTTCCATCAGGCGCTAATACATTATCCACATGTCCCAGTGTTAAGAGTGAAGTCCTCCGGGTGGTGCAGAACTTTTAAGAGGTGGAGCCTAGAGAGATCTTTAGGTGATTGGGGTTGTGGTCTTAAAGGGATACGGGACCCCAGTCTCCTCTTTCCTTTTCTTTGAGAAGAGCTGCACACTCCACCATGGTATGTTGCTTCACCACAGGCCCAGAGTAATGAAGACAAGCACTTATGAACTGAAATCTGCAGAACTGTGGGCCAAAATAACTGTTTCTAAAGAGAATGGATTGATCAACTTTGGTATTTGTAAGAATGACAGAAAACTGAAGACATGATCAATGGCTTGGTCAATATCCCTGGCTTAGCAATCATACAAGTACCACCAGAACTACTCTGATCAATATACTTCTTAGGATACCACCACCTGTGTGATAGACAGACACAGATATCCAGGCCAATCAGCTGGAAAAAGCAGTATTAAAAACAATCCAGTCAGGCATGGTGGCTCATGTCTAAAGTCCTAGCACTTGGGAAGATGAGGCGGGGGGATTGGTGTGGATCTGATGCTACCCTGTGCTACCCTGTGAATTCCGGGCTAACCTGGGCTACAGTGCGAGACTCTGTCTCAAAACCAAACCTCTTTAAAACAACAAAATCCAAGGGCTGATGTAAGTGGTTGGATGTGATTATAGCCACATAGGAAGAACAGCCAAATAGAAAAGATAATGATGATATATGGAAAACTGCTGTCTATGTAGCAACAGAATAGTAAAGTGTTGGAACTAAACTCTAAGTTATGTGCTGGTGCTATGAAAAAATACAGGACAGGCTCAATGCATATACTAATTTGTTTCTCTATTGCAGTGGCAAATTCTATGACCAGTAGCAACTTGGAGGGAAAGGGGTTTATTTCAGCTTACAACTCTCTCAGGACACAGTTCATCCCTGAGGAAAGGCGGGGTTGGAACTCAAGGCAGGAACCTGGAGGCAGGAGCTGATGTGGAGGCCATGGAGGGGTGCTGCTTACTGGCTTGCTCCCCATGGCTTGCTCAGACTGCTTTCTTATAGCCCCCAGGATCACCTGACCGGGAGTGGTACAATCCACAGTGGCCTAGGCTCTCCCATGTCAATCATTAATCAAGAAAGATTTGTGTCAAGTTGGCAAAAATTGATCAGCAAGTAAGGCCCTTGTGTGAGCATAAGGACTTGAGTTTGGATCCCCAGACCCCAAATAAAGCCAGATGTGCTTGCACATCTGTAGTGTCAGAACTCTTATTGTGATATAGGAAGCTGTTTTTATTTTTATTATTACTTTTAAAGGTACTTATTTTTTCTTTTATGTGTATGAATGCATGTTATGTGTGCCACATATATGCTGTATCTGCAGAGGCCAGAAGAGGGCGCTGTGTCTCTTGGAGTCATTGGTGGTTGTGAGCTGCCACTGGGTGTTAGGAGCTGAGCCTGAATCCTCTTCAAGAATGGCAGGTGCTCTTAACCACTGAGCCATCTCTCCGCCCCTACAGGGAGTTCTTCAGAAGATTTGGTGACTCTGGGCTTAGCCTAGAGGGGAAACACTTGCAAATAGCCAGGGATTTATTTTAAGGATGAGGACACATGAGTAGGGAATACCAGGCAATTATCCTTGTGACAGGGCTACCGTAATGAAAACAGTTTGATTCTGCTGAAGGGAGACAGCATCAATGGAAATTTAAAAAGTTATTTTTGGCTGTGATTAAGTAGCTTGTTAAAAATAGACATTTCTGGCTATGAATAACTAGCATATATTAGGAAAATTCTGCTGCTGAAAATAACTAGAGGAGTTGGGTTAAATATAAAAATAAAATAAAATAAAAGTTTGAAGATGTTGGATAGTAATCAAGAAAACCAGTATTTCCGTGGTCAAAGGGTACAGACAAAGGAGATGCTCTGAGATGGGCCGGGCACTTTGTGTAGTTTTCCCGTTTAAGTGAAGCACCTGCCAGTTCACAAGGATTGTGAGGCCGAGAGGCTGAGTCCAGGGCTTTACCCATCTTTCTGTTGTTTTTTTGTATTGTGGCATCAAAATGAGAGCTCAGCTCAGCTCACCAAGGAGGACAGGTCTAAGAAATAGCCCAGACTTTCCAACGTGGGACCTGGGAAGGGATGGATCTGCCTCTGCAAAGATTGAAAACCATCTTCAGTCTAGGTCACCCATGACCGGATGCAGGTGGTCCTCTGTAACGGGTGTCAAAAATGCAAGGGACACCCATCAGGAGCACCTATGGTTTTCCTATGTGATGCTCTCAGTGGACAGTTAGCAGACTCATCCAGAGGTGGGGCTGAGACGAATGTCAGATACTGAAAGACGAGAGTCAGAATCTAACGTGATAACACTTTTAATGTTATTAACCAAGTATTCATCAACGTGGACTTTTGTACCCAGCTGAGATCTCCCTTAGCATCAAAGGCAAAACAGGAATATCCTTAGACAAACAAAACCAGGAAATGTGCTATCCGTAAATTTCCATAAAAGGAATGCCAAATGAATTATTTTGTGTGTGTGTGTGAATGTTCACATGTGCGTGTACACACACGTGTGTGTACATGTCAAGGTGTAGAGGCCAGAGGTCAACCTTGGTGTCAGTTCTATGAAGCTATTTACTTTGTTTTTGAGTCAGCGCCCACTTTTGTCTCTATCTGTGAAAACTGGGAGGCTCTTTCATTTGAACCGTAAATTTAATGCTCTCTCCTGTCCTCAGTGACACACAGTGAGTTATTAGACAAACACATCTGCCCCTGGAGTTTTCTGTTTTGATGGATGAATCCCGGCACCTCCATCCTTGTAGTATTGGCTCAGACCTTCCTTTTGGACTCCTAAGTCTCAGCTTAGCCACAGGGCACATCCGGGAGTCTGGCTAGCATGAGAGACCCAGCAGCATCAGACCCACGAGAAGAGCCACCACCTCGACTTCTGAGACAAAAGCAATGGATTTTTTTTTTTTTTTTTTTAATCTTATAGCTGTTTCAGAAAAGCTCAATCCCCGTCAGGGGAAGCGACATCATACAACTATCTCCCTTCTTAAAATTAAATATGGTGGCAGCAACTGCACGCTCCATAATTCAGCGACATGAAGTCTTTAATTGTTGCCGATTAGAAGCCAGCTCCCGTGAGCTTGCCAGCTCACACCTCCAGCAACACAGAGCAGTAGCTAGCATCCGCTTCCCCCGTGGCTACAGGGTATGAGAAAAGCCCGTGAGAAACGGAAAACAATTTTTGTACCCCGCGACTTAATAGATGTAGACAGGAAAATGTGCAGACTTGATCTAATTCTGGTAACAACAGGCATCCATCAGCTCCAGGCTGCCGTTGCTGGTTGGGACGGCTAGGCCACATTGTTCACCCTTCCTCGGAACCCCAGCGGTGGGCTTGCGATCCTCTCTGCCGTGTGCGGCTCTGCCTCCCACCGGCTGATGTTTATTGGACCAGGACACGTGCCAAGCACTGTTGCGATCGATTTGCACATATTAACTCTCTGAACCCTCCAGTAACCCTTTGTTGTACAATTCAAAGGGAGGATGAAGACAGTGGTACTTCACAGGCTGTTCAGAGTTAAAGGAGCCAACATGCACAGTCCAGGTCAATGAGAGACCAAGGGGGACGGTGCCTGAGAAAGGACACCTGGGGTTGACCTCTGACCTTCACATGCACACTCACACACGCATGCACACACACCCAAAGACGTGCATCTGCATGCATGCAAGCATGCACACTCACACACATGCACACTCACATACATGTACACATGTACACACACACACGCAGATTATTCCAATTCTATCTCAGCAATATAATTACATATATATCGTTTAGTATCTTTCTTATTATTATCGGGAGAGGAAACAGGCAGTAATACTGTTCTTTTGTAATTATCTACATAATTACTTCTGGTATATTTAAAATTATTTTATGGGATTTAATAGTCTTATCTGGCTTCACTCGCTTTGAGTGTCTTGGAAGGAGAGGGTCAGGTAGTCATTCTAACAGTAAATGCTCTGTTTTGGTTTAGCTGGGTTATTTTTACCTTTCTGCCAGGTTCAGTTCCCACAGGTACCTTTGCTGGTTCTGAGATTCTTAGTGGGTGGCACCCCCAACTCCATCTTCCAGCTTTGTAGCCTTCTCAGCTACAAACACTCGGAGTGTTTGAGGGAGATTCTGCTCTGGAGCCTATTATGCGAGTGTGTGGCAGGGTGAAAATACCTCTTATGGTTTTTTCCCCCTCTGGCTGTTTCCATGATGCTCTTTTTCCTTTTAAAGATGTAATTTTATGTGCATTGGTGGTCTGCCTGTATGTATGTCTGTGTGAGGGTGTCAGCTCCCTTGGAACTGGAGTTGCAGACAGTGTGAGCTGCCGCGTGGGCATCGGGAATTGAACCTGGGTCCTCCTGAAGAGCAGCCAGTGCTCTTAACTGCTGAGCCATCTCTCTAGCCTCACCACGATGCCCTTTTTGTCTTTGCGTTGTGTGCATCTGGATGTAGTTGCATGATTCACCCCCACGATGGCTATTCCCACCCCGCTTTTAGGTGCAGAGGTTGGGAAGTCCCTGCCCAGCTGAAGTGTGTATGACCCAAGATTTGAAACCAGATCTGTGGTCCCACCAGTGTTTGGGTTCTGCTGACCTCTGTTCACCCCAGCCTGGCTCCTGCAGGGCTACAGAGGCCAAATGCCATGTTCTGCTTGGGTCCCCAGCTTGGGAGCACTCTCCTGAAAGGCGGAGATTGCCCACTGACAAGCAGAAACTTTGACCCAGTTTTCCTCACCACGGTCAGCATCTTGCCTGGCATAAAAGCGCTGATGGCTTCGGTTTTCCCCCTTAGGCTGAGTGTCACTCAGGTGGTTGGACAAGTCAGATGCTTTCCTTATAAAGCAGTGATTGTAAAAGAGGAAAAGGAGGAGAGAGGGCAGAAGAGGAGGAGGAGGAAGAGGAGGAGGAGGCGGGGGAAATGCCCTCGGGTAGAGGGAGGAAGGGCAGAAGAAGGAGATGGAGGAGGAAGGGAGAGGAGAGAGGGACAAGGAGGCTGATATGGGAAGAACAGGAAGGGGAGGGAACAGAGGGAGAGGAGGAAGAGGAAAGGGGGGGAGAAGGAGGAGGCTGCTGAATGTCCCTGCTGGGTAGGAAGCTGTCCTTGATTACTCCCAGGCCTCCCTTGGTGATTAGAGTCAATATTTATGTCCCAAGATCAATCAATCAATCAATCTCTCTCTCTCTCTCTCTCTCTCTCTCTCTCTCTCTCTCTCTCTCTCTGACATCTATGTCAGTTCCTCTCTCTGGGGAGGCAGCAGGGAGTCCTGAGAAGGGAAACCAGCCTGGACTGGCTTTAGAGATGTCCCCAGCTCAGCCTGGTGTCCTGAGAGCAAGGCTGTGTGTGCTGCAGAAAGACTTTCCAGAGAATCAAGTGTGGCCTTGCCTGCTACAAAGCACTGCCACACGGCTATAAATACCTCCTCCAGCACGGCTTTGCTCCTGCAGCCTATTTGACTATAAATCAGCATGCTGTGATATGTGGGGCACATGCCGAGCCCCCCTTCTCTCCACTCTCTGCATCCCCACTTCTTCCACATGTGCCAGCTTTCCTCCTTGGGGTTCAAGTGTCAAACAGAAAAGCTGCACAGCTTTCTGGGGGCCCAGGAACAATTTTCAGACTCAGTTTACACTCCCCAGAGGGCTGATAAAAATAGGAAACTGATGTTCCAGCCCCTCAGGCTGAGAACCTTGAGAGATGAACAGGAATAGAAAAAACTTCAAGAAGATGCTGGCTCTAAGGAGTGAGTTCTCGACTTGGGTTTTCTTTCCTGTCCCCATCCCTGTAACTTATGATAAAAACATGTCTGAGTAAACCTGGGGTCTCCAGTGGCCTGGTCTGGAGCATGTCCCCATAATGGAGGAAGCCCAAGGCCACAGCGGGGCAAAACAAATCCATTGACTCCCACAGTTCTAGAAGATGGCCCCATGGCCCCTTGGGATGCCTTGGTGTGACCCAGCTCCCCAGTCTGTGCCCTTCGCAGGTGCCTTTACACCTCTGGATGTACCCAGTTGCTTAGAGTCCTTTAAAAGAAATCTTTATCTCTCCTGACTGGGTGACAGAATTAAAGGCCTGGGGAGGGAGTGTAAAGCCTAGACAGGGGAAGTGTTCACAGCTCACTGGGCCCCTTGGGCGACTCCTGATGACAAAGTGGGGGAAGGCAAGGGACTGCTCCCTTCCCCTTCCTCAGCTGACAACACCATCTCACAGGACCCAGAGCCTCTGGGCATCTGAGAGAATTGGTCTGGAAGGGTCTGTGCAAAGGCAGGCAAGCGTGAAGCTCTGCCTCATGCCTCAGCCCCAGGATGGCCGGTTGTCTGGCTCCTACTTCTGTCCTAGCTGGGCCCCTCAGGCATCTTGCTCAGCCTCTCCATCTCATCGATGATTCAGGACCGACTCTCTGAACAGAGTCAGTATGAGATGCCCTTGGCAAATGGCAACCTTCACTCCGGCATCGGGAGGGGAGGTGGATGCTGACCCTTGAGGCAGTGGAACAAGAAGGGCGGATACAGCCATCCAACACCTGATTAGCATCCAACAAGTGGGACAAGGCAGCTCAAGACCTTGCAGTGTGGAGCAGCACAGAAATCGCCAGAAGGAGCAGTGTGTTTCCCAAGGGGTCAGCTGAGGAACGGAGAGTAAAAGGCTCGTGTCCTGGTCCTCAATCAGAGCCCATGGCCTGGCAGGACGGGACAGAACAGAACCTTCACAGCAGTAGTCCCAAGAAGATGGCTCAGTGGGTAGAGTGCTTGCTATGCAAGAATGAGGAACTGAACTGGGAGCTACAGAACACAGAGAAAGCTGGGTGTAGGTGCTTGTGTCTCTAAGTCCAGCACTCCTACTACAAGATGAGAAATGGGTCAGCCAGCCTGGCTTCCATGACAGCAAACAGGAGATGTGTCTCAAACAAGGTAATAGGCAAGGACCAATACCCTTGGTTGTCTCTGATTCCCATCTGCACGCCGAGGCACATGGATGCTCACACATGTATGTATAGACACACGTACCATACACACCTATATTATTAAAATTGATTTTACTTGTACCTTTACATTTTTTAGTATGTGTGACGGTTAATATTGTCAACTTGGCAGGATTCAGAGTCACTTGGGAGACAAAACCTTTGGGTGTGTCTGTGATGGGGTGTCTATAACGGGCTAATGGAGGTGGGAAGAGCCACCTGAAATGTGGGTGGGATCCTGGACTGAATGGTGACGAGAGACTGATCACCAGGACACTGGCACACTGGCATGCCACTCTCTGCTTCTGACTGCAGCTCTGTGAGAGCAGCTGCCTCAAGCTCCTGCTGTTGTGAGCTCCCCACAGGACAAACTGTGCTTACAAACTGTGAGGACAAATAAATCTTCCTCCCCTCTCTCCCTTCTCCCTTCTTCTCTCCCTTCCTCTTTCCTTCCTTCCTTCCTTCCTCCTTCCCTCTCTCCCTTCCTCCCTTGATAGAAATAACCAATACAGTATGGTCTTAGGAAAAATTGTAAATTATGGTACATTCCGTTTCTGCTGGTTTAGAGACAATCCAAGCAAGAGTGTGTGTGTTCTCCATCTCTAGCTGTAAACTTATTTCTTCTAGTTTTGACAGAAACTTAGCTTGTGAATTCATTTCTTTAATAGCATTGAAATGAGAGAGAGAGAGAGAGAGAGAGAGAGAGAGAGAGAGAGAGAGAGAGAGAACTAGAGGACAGATCAGAGGTTGCTGGGGTGGGGGTGAGGGAGAGATGGGATAGGGAGAGGCAGGTTGTGGTTAGAAAAGAGCCACGCCCTAGGGGTGAGGAGAGTCTGTATCTTGACTGTCTGGATGCCAAATCTTGATAGAGATGTGCTCTAACTCTGCAAGATGTTACCACTGAGGGTGGGGGTGGGCATGGAGACAGGGCACACGGAGTCTCTATACGTTTACTAGAACTGTACACGACCCACAATGACCTCAACACAGAGGGTCAGGTGCTAAGAAGATGGCTCAGTGGTTATGCACTTGCTGTGTTAGAACGGGGGCCATCTCTTGGATCCCCAGAGCCCAGGCATGGCAGCCTCAGAAGGCAGAGAGTAAATATCCCATAGCAAGCTCTCTATGGAGAATAGTCACATGAATGAATGACCTCTGGGTTTGATTGAGAGACACTGCTTCAATGAATAAGGTGGAAGAGCTTCTGAGGACAGTTGAGGATTCGTAACATCCACCTCAGCTCTCCACGTGTTCTCTCTCTCTCTCTCTCTCTCTCTCTCTCTCTCTCTCTCTCACACACACACACACACACACACACACACACACGCATACACACACTTGTCCACGAGCATGTAAATATGCAAACAGTATACAGAGAGAGAGAGAGAGAGAGAGAGAGAGAGAGAGAGAGAGAGAGAAGGAAAAAACTTTGACAGAGACAGGAACATAACACAGTAGACTTCATCTGGAGCAGTTTGGTCAAGCATTAAGCATCTTCATTTCTCTTGGTTCCAACAGAGCTACCCCCTGGGAGTTGCTGCCAGGAGAATAAATGCGAACACAAGGACAAAGCACACAGAGATGTTGCCTCACTCTCCCTTATCATGGCCAAGAGCTCAAGCCAGCGACACGCCTTTCTCTAAGGAACGTTCCATGACAAGGCGAGGCCATTCAGCAGGCTACTGGGTAGCCATGGCTAATGTTTGTGAGATGATGTTAAACAGCAACGAATGGGCTAGGCACACCTTTAATCCCAGCACTGAGGAGGCAGATGCATCTGTGAATTTGAGGCCAGCCTGGTCTACAGTGAGTTCCAGGCTTGCCAGGGCTGCACAGTGAGACTCTGTCTCAAACAAACAAACAACTGAAAACAAAAACAAAACCCACTACCAAAAAGAAGGTAGTACTATGTGTCAACAATTAGTTTGCTAAGTCTTAGAACTATCTTTTAGTGTAGAATGATGGGCATAGAAATACTAATGGTGGTTATCTTGATATTATTACTATAAATTAAAATTTTGGATTCATTATCCTTTCCATGGTTTTATTTAATAAATGGTCACTTTATTTACACTCCATGAAATGAAGTAGCCTTCTATTTCTAGGAGACAATGCTTTACCAGGGAAGAGGGCAGACAGTTGATGTGCCCCTTACTGGCTTATCTTGGTGGTGCACCATGTTGGCTTATCGTGGGACCATCTGACATCTTGAGTTGCCAGGAGGCACACATTGGATAGACTGGACTCACATTTATTATAGGTAGACCTGGGGGCCATTTCTACCTCGGCACCACTCAGGGAGTCATTTTCTAGGCAGTAGAAAGGAGAATCTGAAACATTGTAGCGTATTGGAACTCTGGCAGTAGAAAGGAGAATCTGAAACATTGTAGCGTATTAGAACTCTGGCAAGATATTTAAGTCTTCTCAGCCTCCTTTAGTAAGGATAGAAAAAAGGAACAATGTAATGTTTGTGTGAAGGAGGGTGTTACAGTGACTCTGGAGGTGTCCAATTGTCTTCCACAGTAGACGCAGTACCTGCAGTCTATGGGTTCATAGCACATCCCAGCCTCTCCAGCATCTGGGATTGTCAGACTTTATTCTTCTCAGTGATGGTGAGGCTAACATGGTACCTGGCTCCTCATCTGTGTCTCCATGGTTACCAATTATACAAGGCATATTCTCATTTATAGTCATATTATGCTCCTCCTTTTGTGAAATAACTTCATTTATTTATTTTCCTGATTTTATTAATGTTTTTTAGAATGTTCTATATAAATACTGAATTTATATCCCCCCAACCCTGTAAGTCCTCCCATGTGCCCCTTACTCCCTCTCATGTTCATGACCTCTGTAACCTGTTCGTTGCATTTAGTGTTGCTCTCATGTGTATGCGTGTAGAGCTGGCCACTTGGGATTGCATAACGTATCAGGAGACTCTCATCGGGGAAGAAGGATTCTCCCTCTCTCAGCATCCATTAATCTCCTGTAGCTCTTCATCCAGGTATATGTATGTGCAGGCACTCACAGAGGCCAGAAGAGGGTGCCAGATCCTCCGGAGCTGGAGTTACAGGCACTTGTGAGCTGTCTCATGTGGGTGTTGGGATCTGAACTTCCATCCTTATGACCGAGCAGATGCTGAGTCATCTCTCCAGTGCTGTCCTTACCAAATTTGCTACCTTTTCTCATTCGTTTATGGGAGTTCTCAAAGTAGTTCAGATATGATATTTGATATGTTTATGTGGAAATTATTTTGGGCAACATCATGACTTTCTTCCACTTTTTTGAGGTACATTGTGGGAGATTTTTAGATTCCAATGTGCTGTACTATTATTGATTTTTGTGTGTTGATCTTGAATTGGATAACGTTGCTAAACTTGGCCCTCTTGGATTTTCTGTGTGGATTACAGCATCCATGGACCATAAGCACTTTGTATTTTTTATCTCAATTCTTTTTTAAAAAGGAATTATTTATTTATTTTATGTATCTGAGTACACTGTAGTTGTCTTCAGACACATCAGATGAGGGCATCAGATCCCATTACAGATGGTTGTGAGCCACAATGTGGTTGCTGGGAATTGAACTCAGGACCTTTGGTAGAGTAGTCAGTGCTCTTAAGATCTGAGCCATCTCTCCAGCCCTGGATTCCAATTCTTTTATGTCACATTTCTTTCTCTTGCTGAATTGTGTAGGATCTTTCACACATACAAGCAATGATACTTAAATGATTTGGAAAAACTGTCTCATGTTTTATCACTGACTAAAGTATGTATTTAAAATATGGCACAAGGAGGGCAAAAGCTTTCTTAATTATTGCTAGTTAGCTAATTAAATGTTTAAATTTATAATGTATTCATTTTTAAAATAAATTTCTGCATTTCTTGATAGAACATGTTTATTTTCTGGCATTAAGCCATCCTTACACTCTGGGGGTCTGGCTTTCTGTTCTTATTTCATAATACACGCATGTTTGAGCACACATATGACATAATCAGCTTTAGTGACATTTGCATTCATATTGATATGCTAAGCTGTAACTCTCAGTGTCACCATAAAAGTCATAGAAGAACCACAAAGAGATACCATGACACACAGATGTGGCTAAAGTTCAGAAAAGACTGGCAATATTAAGTGTTGGTGAAGACCTGGAACAAATAGGGATTGCCGCATATTGCAGGAGAAAATGCAAAGTGGTCTGGCTATTCAGGAAGCAGTTACCATATAGTGAACCAGTTCCACCACTTCAGGATGAGAATTCTGGGAGAAATTTAGAGTCTCACAAAACTCATCTGCAGTAAAGATTAATTCAAGAGAATCCTAATTGTCGCCAGTATGCATGTCCCTTGTTGGTAAATGGATAAACAACTGAAAAATTTAAGAAGTGGGTGTGAGGGCTCAGACTTTAGCTCTAGCGTTTGAGAAGTAGCAAGGTCAGGGGAAGGAGGACTTCTGTGAGTCCAAGATGTAACAGCCAAGTTCCAAGCCAGCCAGGGCTACACAGTGATACCCTGTCTAAAAACCAAGGCGTTATGTTAAATTAGAATTGAGACACAAAGGTCCACATCCTGTCTGATTCCCATTGTGTGACACTGCAGAAGAGGAGAAGCTTTAGGAAAGAGATGAGTGGACCAGGGGCGGACAGGTCACTGGTGGAGTGGACAGAGAGCTGATTACAAAGAGGCAGAAGAGAATCGTGTCTGTTCGCTGGCTGTATGCGAGTAATTGAGAATTTTCACTATGTGTGGACTGCACCTTCTTTATGCGCTACATTAGCTTCCTAAGGAGGTTTACTCCTTATAGGTTCTTAAAAACTTGCCAGTAAAGCCTCATGGAGGGGAGGATAGCTCAGTAGGTAGAGCATGAGGAGCACGAGGCAATTCCCAGAACACACTCGAAAAAGTCAGGCATTGTGGTGCAAACTCATAATTTTAGTGTTGGGGATATAGAGACAGGGGGACCCCTGGGGCTCACTGACTGACCAGCCAGCCAGCCAGCCAGTGAATTCCACGCCAGTGAGAGACCCTGTCTCAAAACAAAAACAAAAACAAAACAAAACTCAATAAACAAACAAAAAACCAAACCAAAACATAACAAAAAAAACCAGGATCACACCCAGAGAATGCCACCACAAGCTTAACATCTGGTGTCCACACAAATATACGAGTGTGCATACACACGCACTCATACACACACACACTCACACAAACATGCATGCACGCACACGCATGCACATACGTGCACACACTCACACTTCACCAGTCTTTATTTGGATGTGGCTCCACCTGAAATTCTCTCAGTTCTTTTAATGACTACAAGCTATTCAACCTCTCTGCTTCTTCTCACATTACCTTTAGGAAAAGCATCCATTTTAATGAAAGGTCATGATATTCTCTTATATGTCAATTTTTTCTACTGATATATAGGTTCACCCTAATCTTATTCCTAATATTGTTTTTTTGTAAATCTTTCTTGTTAATTTTCTAGTATTGTCACATTTCTTCAGTGGGCTGTGCATACACATATGTCTGTGTGTGTACATTCATGTATACATGTGCATGAGTATATATTTATGTGTCTGACTACATATATACATATACATATATGCGTATTGTAACTTTTAAATTAACAAATGTCACCAGGTGTGGTGGTTGTACTGGCTGGTTTTGTGTGTCAACTTGACACAAGCTGGAGTTATCACAGAGAAAGGAGCTTCAGGTGAGAAAATGCCTCCATGAGATCCAGCTGTAAGGCATTTTCTCGATTAGTGCTCAAGGGGGGAGGGTCCCTTGTGGGTGGTGCCATCCCTGGGCTGGTAGTCTTGGGTTCTATAAGAAAGCAAGCTAAGCAAGTCAGGGGAAGCAAGCCAGTAAGCAGCATCCCTCCATGGCCTCTGCATCAGCTCCTGCTTCCTGATCTGCTTGAGTTCCAGTCCTGACTTCCTTTGGTGATGAACAGCAGCATGGAAGTGTAAGCCGAGTAAACCCTTTCCTCCCCAACTTGCTTCTTGGTCACGATGTTTGTGCAGGAATAGAAACCCTGACTAAGACAGTGGTGCACACCTTTCATCCCAGCACTACAGAGGCAGAGGTAGGCAGGTAGGTCTCTGTGAGTTTAACAACCTGCCTGACCTACATAGTAATTTCCAGGCTAGAGTTACATAGGCTCTGCCTCAAAAAGAGAAAAGAAATTAACAAATGTTTAATTTTATTCATTTTTAAATTAATTTCAGAATCAACAAGGATAGGAACAAATAAGGAACTTTATGACCCGCCCCCACGGCCATGAATTTGAACAACCATGACCTGACAATGTTTCCTAAACCGCGTCTGCCGTGAATATGTACAGACTCTTTGAGATGCTGCTCAGGAAAGAACACAGCAGTTGCTAGTGCTTGCTCTGTAAAAGCTGATATGGATGCTGAAGGAGGATTTTAAGTACACTGGCGGACGGCATGTGTGCCTGTGAATAGGCCACCATTTAAGAGCGTGGGCATTCTGGGACTTGGGTATCTCTGAGGATCCTGGAAGTTCCCCCTCACCTCATAGTGAGGGACAGCTGGATGAATACAGCCCTGTGACCTCAGCATCAAGGCCAACAGTGAGTGTCCTCCCCTCTCCCTCCTTCCTCCCAGGGCTCCAGCCGGCCTGCCCCAGGCTTTACTGTGTTCTACTTTTGTTTGCCCAGTTAACAGTGGCACACGTACTCCGGAAGGGGATTGCTCTTCTCTGGAGTTTATGGACAACTGAACTCAGACTGCAGATGCCCAGATCACATGGAGACTCTGCAAGCCACGAACAGGGTTGTCAGCACCCCACCCCCACTTCAACTTCAGCAAGACCAGGACAACAGCCAGCCTCTCCTCTGCCAAGGAAACAGTGAAGGGGCTGGCTGCAGGAGAGGAAGCCAGAAGACTGCCACTGGGCAGGGCCTGCTTGCAGCCAGCTCTCTGTGAGGGGCCCCTGTGTGCTGACAACTTGTTTTCTCACCTCTCCAGGCTTGTTTCTGACCAATTAACTCAGCTCTGGGCTAGACCGGCTGAGAACTCTGCTGGACTGGCCTCCTCCAGGAATGGGTTTTAAAAATTGTTGTTGCTGTTTTGTTTACTGGGGGATTGAGCTCTGGGTCTCGTGAATGCTAAGCAAGTGCTCTACCATTAGCCACATCCCCACATAATTAGTTAATTCATTTTAATTAATTAATGTATATATATATTTGAGAGACAGTCTCATGTAGCCCAGGCTGCCTCAAACTGGATATATTGCTATGATGGCCTTGGGCTGGATCCTCCTGCCTCCACCTCTCAAGCCACTGACATTAGAAGTATGTACCATTGTGCTCAGCTTTCTGCGGTGCTGGGCATCGAACCCAGGACTTCTCGCATGTCAGGTAAGCGCTCTACCAACTAAGCTACTAAGCTATATCCCAGCCTCACGTTTAAAACTTCATTTTCATCTCCACTGTAATCTACACTGTGTCTTCTGACCATCTGACACCCCAGAGTTTATACCCACAGAGCCTGGAAGAGCTGTCAGTCAAGTGGGGAAAACCACATAGCAATGTTTGTTGATTGACTATACTGACCTTTCCTTTTGTTTTATCAAACACTTTCACATGTTACTGCACTGGCTCCTTAACCAAGCCTACTGAGATGACATTATAGATGACATGGTTCATTTTATGAAGTATAAAATAGAAGCCAAGGGAGGTTGTCTTGCTCTGGGAAGCTAGGGCGGGATTTGAACTTGGGTATAGTCCTCCAAAGAGACAGAGTTTCCCCAGGTTGACCCCAGAACACAGCTCTAGGAAGCCACTCAGCTAGTGGGTGTCATCCTCAGGTAGAGCTACCGGTGCCCCAAGCAGAGAGGCTCCTAGCCATCACCCCATGCTGAATCTGCCCTCTCTAGGGGTGGGGAGAAGGTGAGACCAGGCAACTGCTGCCTCCTGGCATTCCTCACCCCCCTTTTCCTGGACCAGCTCCATCTGGCCGGCTCAGGGTCACTGCTTCCGCCTGCCTGTGCACAGCACAGCTCCCCAGGCACCTCAGATGATGACTGGTTTCGTCCTGCCCATAACGATGCATTTATCAGGAGGGAGACAGACGTTCCTATCCAGAGGGAAGAGAGAGGGAGCGGAGGAAATCAATATTGGAGAATGATGGGTCTCTTCTGCATCGCCCCACTCCAGGCCTTCCACAGAGGCAGCAGATAAAATAATGCTAGTTTTGATATTAATTGATCTTGAAGCTGGGTGAACCGAGCAGTGCCCCTTTAATAGCTAGCCACCACATGCTGGCACTGGGGCTGACAGTGAGTTCTCAATCAATGTGCACAAGTGTCCCTGTCTGACTTTATACCCTGTTCCACCCCGAGCCAGCACTGGAGTCAACTGCAGGGCTCTGAGGGTGGGGGAGGAAGGTCTCCAGGAGGGATCCCGCAGTGCCCCTACCATAATTTCTGACTTGGCTCACTGCCAACTGTAAAATTCCTCCCTATCTGAGATTCAGATGCCTTCATAATTAAGCTGAAATCCGAGCAGTGCAGACAGTATTACCAAGTCACTAACACTCTAGTATGAATGTTCACAGGCTTGTCCTTATGACAATAACTACAGAATCTGCTTCAGGGACATGGCAAGGGGGTACATGAGGTGAGTCACACTCAGGGCCCAGCCTACATCTGGCACTCTCAGCTTCCCGGGCCTTGGCCCTCCAGTTCCCAACTGGTTTACCAGCCGACTGCTCTGGCTGGAGCTGGCCTCTGAGGAATTCTATTTTCCTCCAGTAGGAACTCTCAGCTGAGGTGGGATGGCAGGTCCTGGTGGAAGCATCAGGCAAGATGGCATCATAAATGGGACTCAGCATAGTGCCGAGCACATGGTGACAGATCCTAGAATTTTCCAGAAAGGAGAAGGATGAAAGGAGACACTCATGAATGAAGGGGTATCTGCAGGAAAACCTCAGAGAGGGCAGAGGAGGGTGCAGAGGCCACAGAAAGGCCAGCTATCACTTTGTGCCTCACACTGAACTTGGAGATAGGGACACGGGGTAAGGCATGTCAGGACCAGCCCTGACCCTCCAAGAACTGACAACTCCAGGGGCCTGTCCTTCATGTCATCAGGTCAATCAGTATCCTCAACACAGAGAAAGCAGGTAGGTTGGAAGGACCTTCCCAGTTTAAGTTTATTCCTAGGTCGGTCTCCCAAGAAGCTACGAAAGCCACGAGTTGCCCATTCAAGCGCTCTGTCAGTTCTGATCCCGGCTCCAGCCCTTACCAGCAGAGTGACCTTGGGTAAGATACTCTCTCCTACTTTCTGTATCTATACAGGGGTGATA
The DNA here is from genome assembly GCA_028551405.1 of Uromys caudimaculatus. Classification (NCBI taxonomy): domain Eukaryota; kingdom Metazoa; phylum Chordata; class Mammalia; order Rodentia; family Muridae; genus Uromys; species Uromys caudimaculatus. The sequence goes on along the minus strand of CM052710.1, from coordinate 13,153,323 downwards.
AAAAAGTAGAATTCCTTTTGTGGGGTTGTGTGCAGGTGGATCAAAAGAGCACAGAGACAACCCTGTTAGGGACACTCTGATTAAGGTGACAGGACAGCAGGCACCTGTGTGGGGGACCAGGCTGAGCATTGGGTGACAGTCACATCTGCCACAGGGTGGGGTTCTTCCTGCTCCAAACATTCTTATCCACTGAAGCTGAAAAGGGGCTCTAGTCATTGCCCCCATAACTGGTAGTTTAGAAGGGGGCTTCTTGAACTTGACCTGGACCTCACAGTAACTGGACCTGGCAGGAGTGGTAAGAACAACCATGGGTCTGGCTGCCATCCTGCAGGTATCTGGGATCAGACAGTTGACCCTGGAGAGGGGGCCAGTGGGGAGGCCTGGAGCTGTGAACCCATCCTGATTAGACAGAGGTGTAGGTTGTTTCACCATTAAGTTCCCAGTCATCCTACACTGTGACTGAGGGAGCAATACTTGTTACTCCCCAGATGTTCGTCAAGGGAAGCCAGGGCAAGAACTCAAGCAGGAACTGGGGAGACTGCTTCTTTCTGCTTACAGATGTCCACAGCTGGGAACACCCAGCTAATGGATGTATAAGCAGTGCGGTCCATCAACACAGGGAGGTTTTATTCAGCCATCACAGGGAGGGAATCTCTTGGATTGATGAACTTTCTTTATGAGTAAGAGTGCTTGTTAAAAAGCATTATTATCAAGCATCCAACTCAAGTTCAAATCCCTAGCACCCACATAAAAAGCTGGGTGTCCACATGTGCCTATAACTTCAGTGCTGTGAGGGGGGAGAAGGGAGACACACAGAAGGACTGCTAAGGCTTGCTGGCCTCTAGCTTAGTTCCAAGTTGATGGAGAGACCCTGTCTCAAAGGAATAAGGCAGACAGCGATAGAGCAGGACACCCAGTACCTTCCGCAGGCCTCCACACTGTGCATGGGTGTCCACACTGTGTGCACACACGTACACACACACACACACACACACACACACACACACACACACACACACACACACACAATCTCAATACATGTTTCAGCTTGAAAATGTGTGAAACGAGAGAAACTTGACACAGTCATGGATCACATGTTCACATAAAATAGCCTGAGGGTGAAGTTGCCGGCATAGGAAGCAGCTTGGCAGTTGCTGGAGTCTCAGGGAAAGGGGGTACAGGGAGGGCGGTTACCGGGGTGCATCTCCAGTTAGGGTGATGCTGTTCTGGGGAGCAGGTCTGTCTGACTTTGCCACATTGGATTGTGAAATGCCACTGGACTAGACATTTCAGATGGCAAAGGCTGGCAAGATGGGTCATCAGGTGAAACACCTGCTGTGCCAATGTGAGGAACTGAGCTTGGATCTCCAGAATCCACATAGAAGCCAGGAGACACGGCAGCCATCTGTATTTCTAGTGCTCAGGACATGGAGACAGAGGGCTGGCATGTTAGAGCAAGCAGCCTGGTATGCAAGGTCTGGGTTCAGAACCCTGCCTCAGTGACTAATGAGAAGAGTGACTGAGGACGATCACACACACACACACACACACACACACACACACACACACACACACACACACACACACACTTGAATGCATTTCTTTGAAAGGCAGGATTTATGTTAATATAGGGGCGCATACTGCAAGTGTGTACACACAAGCAATGGAAAGGGGGCAGGAGCTAGGGGTGAGAGACTAGAAGCTAAGTAAAGTGTTCATCAAGGGGTAAGACCCAAAGCAGTCCCTCAGTGGTGCCTCAGGTCCTTCACGTTATTGCTCATGCTGAGAACTTGGACTTGACAGTCACATGGCCCTGCAGCCCTAGAGGGCAAGAGGAGCAGGTCTCCTGCAGATCAAGAGACCTATTACCTCTGGTACCTCTGCTAGCTGAGGACCAGACCCCAGAGATGGAACCTGCTAAAAGGCTCTGGACACTGAGCTCTGGAGGCCCATGATTAGTCTTTAGCACACAAGTGTCTTGGGCATTGGCAGAGCCACGATATGTATGGGTTTCTATGACACTGGAGTGGTGCTGTTTGGCCAAGTAATCTGGAGACACTGCTTGGTGCTCTTAGTCTCGAGGGAGGGACAGACTGGGGGAAGCTGGCTGCTACCATGCACCAAGGATGCCCCTAAGGCACACAAGGCCCCAGATAGGACCATCTTGGAAGGCTTTTTTGAGGAGGGGACACTTGGCTGAGTCTCTTGTGTCTCATGACTTCCATCTGGAAGTTTCATTTTAGATAAAAAGAAGACAATTTTATAAGACTCTACCCCTGGGTTAGATGTTTGGATTATATTCATTGGTTCATAAAGCAGCGAGATGACTTGAGATTAGCTAATGGTGCCTTGGTTTCATAGTCTATAAAATCTGGCTCATGGAGGTTTAGGAGATAGCTCAGTTTGTAAAGGTCTTGTGTTGAAATATGGGGACATGAGTTCAACCCCTGGAACCTACATTTAAAAAGCCAGGTGTGGTGGGGTACATGTTGTAACTCCCAAACTGGTGACATAGAGATGGGCAGACATTTGGGGTTTGCTGACTATCAGCCTAGTCTATTTGGTGAGCATTAGGCCAGTGGGAAAACCTGCCTAAAAATTAAAAATTAAAAAAAGAAAGGCAGATTGTCCCTGAAGAACAACCCCTGAGATATTGTCCTCTGGCTTCCACATGCCTGTGTACAACTATACACATGCCATCTGCACACATGTATGCCTGCACACGTATGGTCTCTCTCACACACACATGTACACACATGCACACAGGCCTCATGGTAACAGCCTTACAAATTCATTCTGTAGTTAGACAAGGTTGGCAAGAGTGCTAGCATGGGGACCCCAGAGTAGGAATAACGCCATCGTCATCACCATTGTGCTCAGGTCTTTGCAGATGGTGGCTTTGGGACCAGGGTCACCAACATGGTGGTCAGACTTCAGCCATGCTGGGTGTAGACATCATGCAGAGGGTAGGCAGAGCTCCACCCCCACAGCACTGGGAAGGTGAGTGGGTACAGGGGTGTCAAGGATCTCAATTTAAACTTGTCACCATTGGGTATGGGTGTGTGAGGATCTCAATTTAAACTTGTCACCATTGGGTACGGGTGTGTGAAGGACCCCTGGTCACTCTAAACTTGTCACCACAGTAGTAACTGCTTGCCACTTCATTTCAGAATTAAAGAAACCACAGCTCAGGGAGGTCAAGTGACTCTTTCAAGGCACACAAAGGGGTTGAACTCCAGGCTACATGCCCACGTGTCCACTGCAGAGATGGTGGGGAAGGGGATCGTGCCTAACTGGTCTTCATTCTCAGTGACCCACTGATGCAGCAGCAAGCCGCATCGCCAAAGACTGAGCAGGCAGGACACTTACCAGGCTCCATACCTGCTGTCATCTCCCAGGATGCTCCATTCTATATTCCCTCCTCCTAATGGAACCCCTAGGGACCCATGCTCCCACACAGTCCATCCTTGGAAGGGATGCTGCATCTGTACGGGCAACTCTATAACCTAGGCTTTCCCACCCAAGTTAAAGGTATTCCTCTTGCCCATGGGGTGTGAGCTCCTGGTACAAGGTCCCCCATTAGCTTGGATGCCCCTCACTCAGGCTGGCAGATGGCTTTCTTCCAGGTGCCAGCAGCACCCCTACATCTCTCCTCATCCTGGGATCCTTGGGCAAGGAGAAGCATCAAGCGTTTCATAGTGGCAGCCACCAGGGAGGTCACTCCTTTGTAGTTGCTGTGAGCTGCTTCCCCTTTCCCAGCTCTGAGCTATTTTTAAACCTCTATTTTTAAGAAGGACCTGACTTGCCATACATACTGCTTGATCAATAAATAAGGGCCTGCCTGGGACTAATTGAGACTCTGACTTCTGCATGGAGCAAGAGAGTTCTGGGGAGGGAGATGGTTTCAGCAATTCCGCTCAACTGTGAAACATTCCATTTCAAGGCCGGCCTCAGCAGAGGGAGATTGGCAAGCCAGCCCCGAAGGCCTGGAGAGACACTGGATCACATACACAAAGCTTCCTCTTGCTTCTCCAAGTCTTGGGTTCATGTCCCTTGACCTCCTGGGATATTGGTCCCAACCTCAGCAGACAGCCTGGGTCCAGTTCAATGAATACATACAAAGTCAAACGCCAGAGATGTTGCGTGGGGGGAGGGGGGCACTTACCTCCTAGTTCCTGGCTGGTACATGGTGACAGGCATGAGACATGAGCACTAAGGATAAACGCTATCCCCAAAGAGCACCAACATGTGGGGTGGGGGTGGGGTCACCATCCTCAGAGAGAACATAGGCACTGGAGATATTTTAGTGAAGGGCTAGAGCTGGGGCTAGAAAACTCAAAACGGCACAGCCCTAGAGTGCACTTTGGCGGGAGACAAGAGTGTGGGCTGTCCATTACATCTCCTATGTACATCCACCCTTCTGGACCTTACTCTTCACCATTGAAAAACCAAGTAAAGAAAGAGCACTTACCTCGGTCAATGTCAGCTAAAGGCAGTCAAGATGGCGTTGACACCCAGCAGACTGTGAGGGCTCAGTGTGAAAACCCAAAGTCCTGGGGGGGGGGGTGTTAAGTCATCAGACTCCAGCAACCTGTGTCTACCCCATCCACTCCACCCAGCCCCAGACACCGCCCCCTTAATCCCCCCCCCCCCCCAGCTTGGCAGGTGGGTCCCCAGATTTCTGCACACTTTGCTCTCTCCCCTTACTTCCCCTCTTTGCTGAAATGTCACCTACTCAGGCATGCCTCTGCTGAGTCTCCTTTAGAAATGGCCGCCCACCCCACCCACACTCTTCAGCCTCTCACCCCGCCCTCCCTCTCGCCAGCACTTCCACCCCGCAGCTGACTGCTTTTTTTGCTGCTTTCGCATAACGCTGCTCCTGAGGGAACAGGACTGGGTTTTCCCCCTCCTAGTTTATTCTTAGCTAGATCCCCGATGATTCTCAACATCAGGCTGCCTTGCTCCCCAGGGAATATCAGGCAAACGTCTGAGGACAGCCAGGGGTGGAGATGGGTGAGTGCTACTGGTGTCTATTTGGTGGAGACTGGGGACACCCTGAAATATGCAGCTCAGCCTACTTGTCACCAAACATAAGAATACCCATCCCCCAAGGCCAAGCATACCATAGCACCCTTGTCACTTATCTCAGTGGCTGGCACAAGTCCCCTGGGTGCTCATTATGGAAGAACAAAGATATGCCATCACCGTCACCATTATATCTAAGAATGGGCTGGGCTGTAGCTCGGCTCAGTTGGGCGTGTGTTTGCCGACCATTTATAAGGTCCTGAGCTTGGGCCCCAGCACCGCATAAACCTGGCATGCCTGTAATCCCAGTATTTGAGAGGCAGAGACAGGATAAGGAGTTTGAAGCCATCCTCAGCTATGTGAGTAGTTTGAGGCTAGCCTGAGGTACAGGAGATCTGGGGCTTTATTAGAAAAACAAAAACAACAGAATAAAACAAACAAAAAGATGTCTATTGGGAATGCAAGACTATAAAGACATATTAGTGACCCATTATGTCTCCTTTCTGGTTGTGATCCTGCCCTCTGGACCACTAGGGTGGGCTGCAAACGCTCGTCTTTGGACTATCATGAGCCAGGACTGGTCAACAGTGGCAGTGGTATTCACAGATCTAAGTGATGTTCACCTCCCCCTCCCCCAATGAGGCTGGCCCATGGGCTCTCTCAGCAGGGACTCCCCCCCCCCCCCCAGTTATCCAGCATGACCCACACTGAGACACTCAGGACCTAACAAGACATTCATGCTGACTCTAGTGGAATCCCCTGTCCCTCCAGCCCGGGAGCCATGTCAAGTGTGAGTGAACAACTGTTTCTGCTTTTCTCCAGAGAGGTGACATGAGGGGCAGGGCTTGTGTGTGTGTGTGTGTGTGTGTGTGTGTGTGTGTGTGTGTAAGGCACTGATGTCCTTGTTTTGTTGCCCTAACTAACAATGTAAGCAGCCGGAGCCACAGCCTAGACTCCAAACACAAAGAATGCCGCATGGCTGCCTGTGGGGGCTGGGGCTGTGTGCTGAAAGAAGAGATGCTGAGTGGCTCAGTGAGGCAGCTTTGGGGCTTCTTCACCTCTCACAGGGCCCTGCAGCTCACTCCCAGTCAGTTGTCTAGCACAGGCCTTCCTTAGTAGGCACTCACTCCCTGTTCCCTCAGAGAGTCACAACTGAGGTTCAGCCTTCCCTGCCTCACACTTGCCATCTGCCTCCCCAGCCGCCTTCCTCCCAGGGTCTGTTTCTGGGGAGCATACAGTTGGCAAAGTCCCATCTTTTCTCTCCCGTACCCCATCTTTTCCCCTTTCTGCTCTTCTGTCCTTACCCTCTCTTCTTAAAGGTCCTGAGTGTCTCTAAAGAAGCTATCGTTGTGACGGTTTAGTAGCTGACATAGGTTACAGGCAGGGGACCAAAGGAATAAATCTCTCACGGTAGAATATTAGACCTCAGACAGTTATACTCCAGGAGAAGTAGATATTTGGTGAAGAGAGGATTTACCAGTGCCTCTAAAATCACATGCAGTTGTCCCCAGTTCTGCCAGCATGTATGACTGGCACCAAACTCAGGATGGGATGACAGGCAGGCACGTGGTGAAGGACCAGCTGGCAATGACCCAGAAGTCTGCAAAAAATGGACCAGAAGCCTGGGGGGCAATGACAGCGCCCCCTAGAGTCATGGCTCCATAGTTACAGCTCCTTCATCCTCCTGGGAATCTCAACTCCACCAGAGCCCTCTCAAGCTGTGACCAGCACAGCACATTTTCCCTGTCGGAGAACTAATTGGGCTTCCTCAGTACATAGCCACCATCCTCAGGTCTGGTGTCTGAGGAAGCTGAGGCAGCCCTGGACATTTCTGCAAATGGATACTGTCATGTGTGACCTTACTTTGTTCTCACAACTGACAGCCCAGCTTTACCAGAGGAGGAAATGGAGCCTCCAAGAGGTTCTGTGCATCAGCCAGTGCTACACTGTCAGAGGCTGAGCGACTGGGGTTAGAGTCCACGTTAGCTATCACAAACTAAGGCCAGCCTCTTCCAGGTGTATGTGAACAGTTCAGCTCCCATGTTCCCAAGCCCTCTCCCAGGTCATGAAACCTCCAACCTGGGAATGCTTGGGTTTCTTGCCTTCTGTATGGCAAGACCAAACAGAGAGCTATCCACTTCTGAGCGCCCTGAGAACCAGCCTTGAGATGGGGCTCTCAGCAACACGGGAGTTCTCACCTAGGTACCTCAGATGTTTTTTTTAAAATCCCTGTTCAGCCCCAAGAGTTCACTTTAAAACTGTTCGTATGCTGCAGCTCCATCAATTGCCAAGATAAGATTTTAGTAAAGAGATCAAGTCATTAAATGGGGCACCTTAGAGTGGGGAAATATAGAGTGCTCCTGGGGGTTGGTATCTCACACAAAGCATAAAGGGGATCCCCATGGCTTATACTCTGCCACCACGGATTTATCAGCTCTGTGGCTTTTGGCAAAGCCTTCTTCTGGGAAGTGAGTCAATCACAGACCCTGACAGCCTAGGTGAGTTTGGCCCTCAGAGACCCACAGCCCAGCTCAACAGGTGGCAGAGGGCTTTACTATCCCGCATCCAGGTCATTTTTTCCAGTCCCACTCAAGTCTGTGGTGGGAAAGTGTGCTTTGGCTTTGGAGTGGGCAAATTGCTCGAAAACATCGGCAAAGGGGGTGTCATGATCTCCAACCCCTGCACACACGCACGCACACGGACACACACACACACACACACACACACACACACAGAGAGGGGGGGGAGAGAGAGAGAATGCCCCACCCTGCCCCTGGCTACTCAGTAAGGAGGCCAGCCCCACACTGTAGTGGTGGCACCACCAGAGATCGTTGCTTTCTGGACCCCCGACAAGGCGTGTGTCTATCCCTCCTGTTCATCTTTGCTCTTACCTCACGGCCACGACCCCAGACTCGCCTGGAAGGTCCCTTGCGGGCTGCGCGCGGTGGAAGGTACCCCGCTGCTGCCTGCCGGGCGCCCGCCCCGTCCGGTCCGCCACCGGAGCTGCTCTGCGCCAGCTACAGTGCGGGTGGCCGCCGCTGGAGCACCGGACTGGAAGAAGGCGGGGTTTGGGGCGGGGTATGGGCGGGGCCTGACTTCCCTAAGCAGTCAGTTGCGGGTGGGCTTTGGGACCGAAGGATGCTGCCTTCCACCGAGAGGAGAACCCTTGGGGTGGGGAAGCATCCTCGTGGAGGCTGTAGGTGAAGACTTCGGGGGTCGTCGTAGGAGAAGGAGAAGGGAGGCTTTCCAAACCAAGAACACCTGCCGTGAGTCAGACTCACCTTCCCGTGAAAGCTGCTGCAGTCGATGAAGAGAATACTCCATCCAGCCAGTTGTTTATTGAGTTCTGAGGCCAGGCACTAGTCAAAGGGCTTTTCAGATCTCTGGTCATTTGACCCTCAGAACACTCCCATTTCACGGATGCCAACAGGGAGGCTCAGACCCAAGGGTGTTCCTGAAGGCACACCACAGAGCCACATCTGCAGCTCATAGATGACTGGTTCTGGCATTAAGCATTTTTTCCTTCTCTAAATTGTTAACTGGAATACAGGGCTTCCACGGCGCCATCAAACTTAATCTCACAGGCTTATGAAGCCCGGGGCAATTTGCCCCTGGAGCCATGGCATGGTGAAGGGCTACCTAGCCTGACTGGATAAACACAGGGCTCACCCTTTCTGGCTGGAACATCAACCCACTGTCATGTCTTTGAAATGGCAGCTGGTATCTTTGTCCACACGTTTGTGAACTTTGCACACAGCAGCATTTGCTGCAAGCTGGAAGCATGCCCTGCAGGGATGTAGGCTTCGGGAGCCTGGCTACAGGGGTCTTCCAGCAACTTGACTCTTCTGTTAAGTTCCTTCAGGTGATGAAGTGGGACAAGATGGGGAGTGTTCGTGTGCGCACTCGTGTGCGCACACACACACAAGTATGCAGTTGGAATCTCAGGACTGGGACTCTGATTAGACTCAGCTGGCCAGTCAGCAAGCCCCAGGGATTCTTCTGTTACTGCTCCCTAGTGTCTGGACTGCAAGTGTCTGCTATCATTTTACTAACTCAGCTGTTTCCTTTGTGCAGTGGTCAGTGGTCAGACATGGAGACATCAGCAGTGAACACATTTACCCTAGACTCTAAGGCATCACTTGTACGGAAGTCCTTTGTGGCTTATAAGGTCACTTGATCCAGGCACGTGGGTGGACACTGCCATATATAAATTGCACCATATACAGGTGGTTCTCCTTGTGGTCTAAGGATTTATTTCTCCTCCTCCTCAGGAACCAGGAGTCATCAGTGTGGCAATGATGAGTTGATTGGCACTCTCCTTGATTATACTGTGAGCTTAGGCAGAAGGCTTAGCACGTAGCAGGTTCGAGGGAGGTGTTTGTTGAATGAATGTTGGATAGTTTTCAAGAGACTGACGCTGCCAAGAAGATAGCTGCTAAACAAACTACACGGTAGGTGTGGTGGATCTGTGCCATGAAAGGACAAAGAAGATCTGAGTTTGAGGCCAGCCTGGTCTACACAGTGAGTGCCATATAGCCGGTGCTACATAGTGAGACCAGACAGTCATTGAACTCACTGAAATCCACCTGCTTCTGCCTCTGTGCTGGGATTAAAGGTGTGTGCCACTGTGCCCAACTTTTTCTTTTGAAACTCTTTACAAATGGCATTTCCAGGGATACCCGTAGCTTCCTTCCCAGTCCTGCCCAAGGCAGTACACCCCAAGACTTGGGTGGCTGAGAGAGAAAGGATATGGGCTTGTTGGAATGTGGTCTTCAACCTGGATCTGCCACCTAGCTAGCTGTGTGACCTCAGACAAAATCTGTAACGTCTCTGAGCCTCACTTCTGGGTAACCAGGGTGTGGCTTGGGCAGTTGTACAACTCTCTTAGGAAGGCTGTGTTTGGTGTATTTATTGATTAGCTTTCCCACAATGTAATTCTTAATCACTTTGGCCACGATACTCTGTTACATTTTGCACAGATGCCCTCCTCACAATGTAGCCAGAACTAGTGAGAATCTTGAACTTTCTGGGTTACTGGGAAGCTTCTGAGACCTTGTGGGTGGAGAGGTATAGCACCTGACATGGTCTATATGAAAGTTACTTTCCTGGCCTTGAGATCTGGACCTGCAGGATGAAGAGCATTTCGGTAGGAAGGCAGAGGGCTGGAGTTTGGAGCAGAGGGAGGGACCACATGGACCATGGCCAGAGCTTAGAAAATTTCTCCCAGGTTTGAAATGCAAATGAGCTGGGGTTAGATGGGCGTGTCTAGCACGGAAGCGACAGCTGCAGACACAGACAGGGACTGTGTTAAAGCCCTTCTGGTTCTTGATGGAGTCTTGCCCTCAGGCTGGAAGACCCTTGAGCTGGGGCCGGGAAGGGAAGGAAGGCATTCAGCCCTAAGCAAGCCTCCATCCCTAGCTACAGCTCTGCAGGGCTGGCTGCAGATGAGGACAGGCCTCGAATGGCAGGAGAGGAAGTCTGCTCAGAGGCTGCCAATACAGTGGGGCTGGAATGCTCCTGTTGACATAATGGGAAAATGGTGTAGGTGTGAAAGCCAGCAGCTGTGCTTGGGGACTTGGGGACTCCTAGCCTGATGAATAATGGAGCAGATCTCCCTCCCTGGCTCGCTTTTTCTGATCCTTTCAATAATTCATGCACTCCCTGTTGGGCTAGGAGTTTCATGAAACACAAGCTTTCTCTGAATCCACAGCTGAGTTGAGCGAATCTGAGGTCCCGCACGCTAGTTAGGTCTTAATTAGGAGCACTCTGCCACACTGTGCACATGCATGTCGGCTTTGCCCAGCAAGCTCTGCAAGCATGTGGAAGAAAATGCCCAGTTATGTCCTGGATAGGGGTGGGGTTTCCTGACAGCCTCCTCCTGGCCCTAGAGGGTGGGAGGTGGTGACAGATGTCACTTTCAGGTGTCTGCTCTGTTAGCCAATTCTCTCTGCCTTTGGGATCATGGAGACAGGTGACATGATGTCTTCTGTCACCTGAGCTCTTGTATGTGATAACAAGCAGTAGAACTTCCTGGATGACTTTTGATAGACACATGCCACGGGGAAAAGACAAGCTGGTTGTTACCGCCATAGAGTGTTTCCTGGTGCTTCTGCCTTGCCTTGTGAGCTGACTGCTGCATGGCGAGCAATGAGGAGGTGGACTGGGAATGCAAACTCCAGGTCCCAGTGCTGGTCAGTGGAGATGTGAACCTGTCAGTGATGATAGGCGGTGATACCTTTTTGGTGCCAAGGACAGAGGGGATCGTCACTTTTCTGTCAGGCTTATATATGTGTGACTTGGGGACACATAGGTGTGTCTCTGTCTGTGGAGATGGAGAGAGGGAAGATGGCCCAGGGGAGGTGGGAGCAGGAGGGCAGGTAGGAGCTGAGTGTAAGCTCGTTTCCTCGGGGGGATGATTGATATTGTGTTTCCCTACCATTACCCAAGACAATCACACACTAAGTGTGTTCTCTGTGTTAGCATAGTTGATTCTAAAACCAAGGTTACCAGCTCAGACACCATCACTTCCTGTGGGGAACTGAAGGTTTAAAGAGGTAAATTCCCCAGGGACAGCCAGATGCCAGTGCCCAAAGGAAAATAGCAAGTTCACACCCTGCTTGCATGGGCGTCTCCTGTGCTGAAGGTGAGAGCAAAACCCACATCTTCAGGCTGCTCTCAGAGACAAGGCCCCAGATCCTAGGAGCTGATCATACTAGCAGAGCCAGGGAGTGTTCTGAGCCACACAGCTTAGGCTGGGGAAGCAGGGAAGGCCGGGATGACAGCGTGATTGGCCACAGGGCTTAAGGAATAGTAGGCTTCAAGAAGCAAAAAGCCAGGGCTGGTGATGTGGCCCAGGGGGTAGAGTGCTTGACAGGCAAACACAGTCCTGAGTTTGATTTCTAACACCACACAAATCAGGTG
>CM052710.1:12976034-13141277 GCA_028551405.1 Uromys caudimaculatus | reverse complement strand
AGAAGAAGAAGAAGAAGAAGAAGAAGAAGAAGAAGAAGAAGAAGAAGAAGAAGAAGAAGGGGAAGGGGAAGGGGAAGGGGAAGGGGAAGGGGAAGGGGAAGGGGAAGGGGAAGGGGAAGGGGAAGGGGAAGAGAAGGAAGAAGAGGAGGAGGAGCAGGAGGAAGGGGATGCAGATGGGGAGGATGGGTAGGGGGAAAAAAGGGAGGAGGGGGAGGAAGGGGAAGGGGAGGAGGGGGGCTGATGAGGACCTAGTAGGTAAGGCTGTGCTGTGTTGCTCACAGTTCTGTTTCGCCTGTGGTCTGCTCTGTAAGTGGCTCTCCTTTCCTCCTATACTTTTCTGGGCCAGGCATGACCTATGCTCTATAGAGACACTAGTATAATCTCCCCTGCCTGACTCTTTCAGACCCAGCCACGTCCCTCCATTTTCTATTAGCCAGCCTGAGATATTTTCCCACACTCCTTCCAGCTACCCAGCCCTCTCCTTCCCACAGCCCAGTAAGCGCCTTGTTGAGACTCCAGGCCCAGCGGGCAATGAAGTGATTTCCTTTCTTGCATGGGAACATGTTCTCCCTTATTCTCAAGGCAGCATCCTGTGGAAGCCGGGTGATGACATTGCCGCCTGCATCCCCACCTGGTGTGACTGCCACAGCAGCGCTCACTGCTTGCCAGCATGGCTGTTCTCCATGTTCTCAGTGCTGTGCTCTCTCCTCGCTCAAAGGCCAGCTGTTCGACTTCTGCTCTCCTGCGTCGTCGTCCCCTTGGTAACTAGATGATTGCTTCTAGAACAGGTTTCAAGGTCAGGGGAGCCCATACGCAAAATGGAGATGTCTCCTGGTTTTGACTACAGAGAAAGTTATAAGGAATAGCTTCAAATACAGACCCTGGGTGGAATAGAATAAGCAGGAGGCCATAAGAAACCTCAGCAGGAGGGTGGGAAGGAGAGCTGTCCAGTCAGCACCTGGACAGCTCCTGGCCGGGGCTAATGAGCCCGGCAATTGGTAGAGATCTCTCTAGGGAATCATAAACTCCAGACTAGTAGTCCTCAACCTTCCTAATGCTGTGACCCTTTAATACAGTTCCTCATGTTGTGGTGACCCAACCATAACATTATTTCATTGCTACTTCATAACTGTAATCTTGCTATTCTTATGAATCGTAATGTAAATAGCTGATATGCAGTTCTCAAGGGCTTGCCACTCACAGGTTGAGAACCAGGGTTCCAGACTGTTCCTTGTTTTCACCTGAACTTTGTAAAACGTCTTTGGTGACTCAAGTCTTGTGTCTCTGGGACATCCCAACCTCATTTGATAAGAATAAATAAAGACACTGAGCGGGAGAGATGGCTCAGTAAGTGAATGCTTGGTACGCAAGCACAGGGCCTAGCTCAGGTCTCCTGCACCCACAACAGTGCTGGGTATGGGGATGGGGGAGCACTGTTGAGGTAGGACAATCCCCGGGGCTTTCTGAGACTAGCGGCTCCAGGTTCAGTGAGAGGCCATGTCTAAACAATAGGCTCCAGGTTCCACAAAGGGGGAAGCAGCTCAGCTCCAGGGGCAGACAGTGCTCACCTCCCACAGGTACGTTGCACATGGCAGACCTCATCAGCCCGAGACGAGGCTGGACTCTCAAGGCAAAGGCTCAAGGATGGCAAGGGAGTGCAGACAAAGGGGAGGCTAGAAAATGAGAGCATTTCCATTCATTTCAGAACAAAGAAAGCAGGGCTAGGCTCATGCCACCTCCCAATTACTTGCCTCTCAGGATGACAGAAAATTGCGTCTTAAATAGCCATTTCCTAGCTTTGAAGTTAATGAAAAAAAAAAAAACTCTGAAATAAATGAGTGGAAGGGCTTGCTAGAAGACCTGCAGAGGAGCCGGATGAATCCCTTCTGCCCGTGGCAGCCTTCCACCCCTAGGTCTGTTTACGGGAACTGCCAGCCTCCACTGTACACTGGGTCACATCCTGTCCCATCTGTTTCATATAAGGCACTTTAGCACCAGTGTGGATCTTGATATCCTTGGATACCCCAAGGGTACTGTCCTAGCCTGGTTTCTGTTGCTATGGTAGAGATCATGACCAAACCCGATTTGGAGAGGAAAGGGTTCACTTGGTTTACAGGTCATAGTCCATCATGGAGGGACATCAGGGCAGGAGCTGAGGCGGAGACTGTGAGAGAATGCTGTTGGCTAGTTTGCTCATCGTGGCTTTGCCCAGCCTGCTTTCTTAATACGACCCAAGGCCACCCACTCAGAGGTGGCAAGACCTATAGTGGGCTGAGCACTCCTGAATCCTTAATCAAGAAAGTGTCCTACAGACAGATCCACAGGCCAATCCGATAGAGGTAATTCCTCAGTTGAGGTTCCTCTTTCCCAGGTGACTACAGTTTATGTCCAACTGACAAGAAAGTTAACAGCACAGATACCAAGGGACAGCTCCCTACCTTCAGCATAATGTTTTTGACTCTCATGTGTCCTAATTTGGGTGTTTAGTTACATGGTCACATGCATGTATCCTCGTGTGGACATACTAATTAAATAATAAAGGGGGAAACTTCCTGATCAAAGCTAGCATTCTGATTTTTACTCAGTTCTGCTGCACTGAGAGCCTGGAGACAGGTGTGTGTGAAGTGGCTGGGACAGGGTCAAGAACTTTCCCAGTCACTGGGAATGACACAGGGTTTCCTGGACGGAGCAATGCAACGCTAGATAGGTGCTCCTCCTACATAGATGCTCCTCCTACATAGATGCTCCTCCTACATAGATGCTCCTCCTACATAGATGCTCCTCTTACAGAGGTGCTCCTCTTACATAGGTGCTCCTCCTACATAGATGCTCCTCCTACATAGGTGCTCCTCCTACATAGATGCTCTTCTTACATAGGTGCTCCTCCTACATAGGTGCTCCTCTTATATAGGTGCTCCTCCTACAAAGATGCTCCTCCTAGATAGATGCTCACAAAATCACTACATAGCATTTTTCAGTCTAATAAAATCTTCAGTGTTTTCTCTCTGGCCTTTAATCTTTTTTTTTTTTTTTTTTTTTACAGCCTTAGTTTATTGTTTTTGGGTTCTGTTTTGTTTAGCTATAAATTGTTCTTGCTGCAGCTATAATCTTCTGAGCAATGCTCCCTGCTAGAGAGGTGATTTGGTGAATACAGTACTTTCTGCCCAAGTGTGAGGACCAGTCCAGATCCCCAGTAGTCACACAAAAGCTGGGAACTTGTATTGAACTCCTGTAATCCCAGCACTCTAGATGGGGGTGGGGGCCTGGGGCAGGGAAATTCCTTGGGCCAAACCAGTTAGCTAAAGGAGCCAAATCAGTAAGCTCTGATCAATGAGAGATCTGGCCTCTAAAAATAAAGTGGAGAATGATTGGAGACGCTATCTAAGGTCAGCCTTTGACCTCTATATGCACTAGCACTGATGTGTACTGATCTA
This sequence comes from Uromys caudimaculatus, assembly GCA_028551405.1. NCBI lineage: Eukaryota > Metazoa > Chordata > Mammalia > Rodentia > Muridae > Uromys > Uromys caudimaculatus. The sequence goes on along the minus strand of CM052710.1, from coordinate 13,137,843 downwards.
GTGTACTAATCTTCTAATGTACTAGCACTGATGTGTACTGATCTAGTGTACTAGCACTGAAGTGTACTGATCTGGTGTACTAGTCTTCTAGTGTACTAGCACTGATGTGTACTGATCTAGTGTACTAGTCTTCTAGTGTACTAGCACTGATGTGTACTGATCTAGTGCACTAGCACTGATGTGTACTGATCTGGTGTACTAGTCTTCTAGTGCACTAGCACTGATGTATATGTTCCTGCAAACAGATGTGGCACATCGCACACTCATATACAATTTAAAAAGAAGGAAACTGCACAAAAAACCACTTTCTCATACAAAAGAAACCTCTAGGAGCTTCTTCATATTAACCTGCTATCTCTGGACCTGACCCCAAACTAGAAAACTCTCACAGACCAAGAGCAGGCCATAGGAATCTTCAGTGGGGTCTTATGTCACAGGCTGTCACCTAACTCCCCTTAGGCAAATCAAATGAAATACCTAGTATTGCTTTATTCCAATGAATGTGGCTCTGGAGAACCCAAGGAGCACATGGTTACATCATATCAGCCTTGAATTTCTCGTAGCCATGGACATTGAGGCTGTTTTCAATGAACTGGGCAAAGTGTGTGGCTACACATGGAACCCTACCCTTCCCAGCTGACCTTCCCTATACCTTCCTCAGTGGTGGGGTGTGCTGCTCTGGCCATGTTTGGATCCCTAAGCAGCCTGTTCCTCTTAGCCACAGGTGACTGGATCTGAAGTGGGAATCTGACATGAATATTTTCTGACATGTGGACAAGTGGGAATCTGATGTGGAGATGGCAAAGTATTTTCATGGGTTTACTGGTGCACAGTGATGTGGCTCCATTCAGAAGCTCCCTGGGCCTCCTTTCTGTCTCTTGGAATTGGTTAATGGCTGGGGAGGCTTAAAGAATGGCCAGAGGCTAAGGAGGGGTGAGGGGGAAATGTGATCGGCTGAAGCTTTGGGGGAAAAAGGAGAAGCCAAGGAAGATAAACTGTACATGTGTCATGTCCCATACGCCTCCATTTAGACTAGTGATGTGTATGTGGGTGCTCAGGTCTGTGGAGGCCAGGGACAGCATTGGCTAGCTTCCTTTATAGCTTGCCACCTTGCATTTGAGACAGGGCCTCTCACTGAACCTGAAGCTCACTTACTGTGCTAGACCAGCCGGTCAGAAAGCACCAGGGATCCTCTTGTCTTCTCTCCCAGAGCTGAGGCTGAGGCACCTGTCACCACAACCCGCTGTTTCCACATGTGCTGGAGACTGGAATTCGGGCCCTCATGCTTGTGTGTCAAATGCTTCACCAAATGGAGCCATCTCTCCAGGCCTGCATGTTTTCATTTTACAACACTAAAAATGGCAAGTGGTATTGTGGCAGAGCACAGTGCTGGTTGCCAGCCACTCTGCTGAGTCAGGGGTCTGGCTGGAAAGGGCCTGCAGGAGTGAGTTTCTTACAGAATAGAACAAGTGCAAAATCCTGGTGACAGTGATGGTGGCTATGTGAGCCTGTCCTTGTGGTAGAATTTTATAGCAGCTGATCTCCCACACTGTGTGTGTGTGTGTGTGTGTGTGTGTGTGTGTGTGTGTGTGTGTCTTCAAGCATGTGTGCATGCGCGTGTGAGCACGAACACAGGTGAACTCTGTAGGAGGTCTTCAATGGGGCAGCTATTCCCTAGCTCTGGTCATGCACTTGTCTGTGAAGATAAAATCAAAGGGGAAATTGGCTGAGGGACAGATGGGAATTTGAGTCTTAAATTATTTCAAAATAACAAGTTTTTAAAGAGGGAAGTTCAGGCAAGGGGTGGGCTGAGATGGCTCAGTCGGTAAAGTGCTTGCCATGCAAACATGAGGACTTGGGTTGATCTCCAACACCAGAGTAAAAATCCAGTCACGGGGAAATGAACTTGTAATCCTAAGCACCGGGAGCAAAGAGGCAGGCAGACATCCAGGGCTAGCTGGCTAGCCAGCCTAGCCTAATGGATAAGCTTTGGGTCTCAATGAGCGACCCTATCTCAAAAAAGAAAGCAGAAAGCCCCTAGGAGGAACGGCATCTGAGGTTGCCTTCTGGCTTCCACATGCATGTACACGTGTGTGTACCTGCATACGTGAGTCCACACCCACACCCCGTACACACACCCACACCCACACCAATTGAATAAATGGATGGATAAATGAATATATGTGAGAACCGAGAAGCCTAAGTGGATGACTGCAAAGGTACGCCTGGGTCCCTGGTTCTTTCCCGGGCGGTGCAGTCTTCAATCCTGACAGCCTGGGAGAAGGAAGTCCCACCACCTAAGGCTTTGCATGCTGTTTTGGTTTTGCTTTTTCCTTTTCCTTTGAAAACGTCTTCCAAAGTGGAATAGCCGTGCGCGAGCACATTTTAAAGACTGCTGTTGCAAAATGCCAAACTGCCCTCCAAAATTATTGCACCAATTTCTGTTCCCACCCACAGGGTAGGCGAGGGCTGGCTTCCCCAACTCCTGCCAAAATTGGGTTTTAATCTTTAAAGCCGGCTTTTAACTTTTGCCAAGTTGACAGATAAAACATGGCACCTCATTGTTCTTTTTCCTCCAGGAATTTAAAGTCTTTTCTTGGACCTAGCTGGGCCGTGTCATTGGCTACACGTCCAGACACTGGCCTGAACACGCCCATCGGTCACCTTCATGAAATGGCATCTTTACATTATGCCAAGAAGTTGATGCAAATCACTAAAGATAGGCTGGGGGAGAGAGGTCACTGAATTGATTGTCTTTTTAAAAAAAAAAAAAAAGAAAGAAAGAAAGAGAGAACAAAGCTACTCCAATGTATCAGCACTTTTAGGGGTACAGGCCTGCGGTCTCAGAATCATGGAGCTAGAGGCAGGGGCATCAAGAGTTGAAAGTTAGTCTCAGATAAAGAGTTTGAGGCCAGCTTGTGTTGCATGAGACCTTTATCTGAAAAAGGAAAAGAAAACATCCAAAATGCCACTAATTTTTTTTTTTTAATGTTGACAATGCCTCTTTGATGCAATGAAGTCATTCCTGGGGAGTTTCTTTTGGAACTCAGTAAGAGAAAAGGCTTTCTTTCCCAGAGACGTAGGTTCCAGGAAAGAGAATCACGTGACTGACCGTCACGGCTCCCACTTTCTTAGGCTTCTAGGAAATGTACAGATAACTTTAAGATCAGTGACAGGGATTTTATTGATTCTTGTAGAAAATATATGTTTTTATTCTCTTTGGGCCGGACAGTCTATTTCTATTTAATTACTTGTTTGAAGCATTTTACTTCAAGCTGCTTTGAATCCTGCAGAAAGAAACTGAAGGTAAACATGCTCTTGACTCAGAACTGTGGCAACCATTGCATGCCCTGTATGTAGCCCGGCCCTGGCACATTGTTCAGAGTGTATATAAATGTTTGTTGAATGAATGAATGAATGAACTGACTTTTGGTGACGGCTAGGAGGCAAATGATCTAGAAACAGTATAGCATTAAAAATAAAACAAAACGCTAGTTTTTAGTTGATGCAGGGGCATGAAAATGCCACTACAGAAAACAAGGTTTCAAGCCAGGCACTGTGGTGCATCCTGTAATCCCAGGATTTGGGAGGTTGTGAGTTCAAGTCCAGCCTCAGCTACAAGTTGGGTAATCCAGCCTGGGTTATATTCGGTTACGTTTCTGGGACCCAACTGGGGAGATGAGATAAAATACATAAGACTTTGGATAGAAGGAGGTCACCACTGAATTATTCAAAATAATTCAAAGAATAAAGAACTCTAAAAAGTCAACAATAGAAGACTTAACAACAAAGTCAGTTTGTACAATGGAAACCAGGAAGTGCTTTAGATAGTCAATGGAGGTCTAGAAGTGGTGGCTCATGCCTGTACTCCCAGGACCTGGCAGGCGAAGGTAGGAAGATTTTGGAATTCAAAGCCAATGTATTAGTCGCTGTGATGGTTTATATATGCTCAGCCCAGGGAGTGGCACTATTAGAAGGCATGGCCTTGTTGGAATAGGTTTGTCACTATGGGTGTGGGCTTTGAGACCCTCATCCTAGCTGCCTGGAAGCCAGTATTCTGCTAGCAGCTTTCAGATGAAGATGTAGAACTCTCAGCTCCTCCTGAATCATGCCTGCCTGGATGCTGCCATGTTCCCACCTTGATGATAATGGACTGAACCTCTGAACCTGTAAGTCAGCCCCGATTAAATGTTGTCCTTATGAGACTTGCCTTGGTCACGGTGTCTGTTCACAGCAGTAACACCCCAACTAAGACAGTCTGATGCTGTGATGAAATTCCACGACAAAAGGCAACTTAAGGAAGAGGAAGTTTATTTTGACTAATTGTTCCAGAGGGACCAGAGAGCGCACAATGGGGTGGAGGCACCGGCAGGAAGTTGAGCACTCACATCTTTAACTAAAGCATAAGGGGAGAACTGGAGGTGAAGGTACCATCTCTCAAAGTGATGGACTTCCTTCAGCAAGGCTCACCTCCCAAACAGCGCAAGTAACTGGACACCAAGTGTTCAAATGATTTATCTTATTGGGAACACTTCTCATTTAAACTACCATAGCCAGCCTGGGCTCCCTTATGACTTGTGGCCAGCCTGTCTATGCAGCAAGACAAACAAACAAACAAACAAACAAACAAACAAACCAGTATAAAGAGTTCTTAACGACTTGATTAAGGTATGCAATGTTATGTGTCCTTGGAAATAGATATACTTGGAAAATCAGGATGGACACGTGGATGCCTGCCGTGTGCCCGACAGGGTAAGATGACACGCCAGAAGACAAGAAACAATCTTAGGCGTCATCAGTGGTCTCTCAGGCTGTGTGATGATGAGTGAAATTTATTATTTTTGTCTTTATTTTTCCATATTTTTCAAGATTTCATAACAAGATTTATTTAAATTTTTATTTTATATGTGTAGGTATGTTTGCATGCATGTATGTCTAGGTGACCACAAGCATGCAGGGCCTATGGAGGCCAGAAATGGCCACCAAATACACTGGAACAGGAGTTACAGGTTGTTAGAGAATAGTGTGGGTGCTGGGAATTGAACCTGGGTCTTCTACAAGACACCCAGTGCTCTTAACTACTGAGCCATCTCTCCAGCCCTCTTTCTGAGATTTTTAACTATATCTCTGTAGTGCAGTGATAGGACATTCTTAATTAAAAGTACAAAAGGAAAAGATATAAGCCAACAGTGAGATGTCTGAGGACAAAAAATGCCATTTCATGAAGAGTTGGGGACAGTCTTCTTTGCTAAGCTGCCCCAAACTCCCATCCCATAAAAGCTGTGAGATAGCAAGTATTTATGTAGGTAAGTGTCAGGATAATTAATTACCCAGCAGCCCACGGCTGTATTATGGGGTAGCTAGTGTGAGCTGCTGGGACATAGAGTGTATATGTTCTGTGTGTGTCTGCACAAGTGAAGCTTGAAATGACTCATCTGCCAAAAAGCAAAGCTCTTTGTTCTCCTAGGTTCAGAATACATTTTAAATTATATATAATTAACGCAAATACATCAAGTGTTCTTAACTGTGGAGCCATCTCTCTAAACCCTATTTATCAAACTTTTGATGTCTACTACATAAATGCTCTCAACTTCTGATGGGGTGACATCCCTGTAGATCCATCAAGAACTGAAAATAGAAGTAAGAAAGAAATGCATTGAATCTAGCCAAGAAAGACCAGGGAATGTTGTAAAAGTCAAGAAGGGCTCTGTCTAGTTTGCTTCTGATGGCGTGGTATGTGTGTGGTATGGTGTGTGTGTCTGTGTATGTATAATGTGGTATGTGGTGTGTGTGTATGTGTGTGTGTGTGTGTGTGTGTGTATGTGTGTGTGATATGTGGTGTGGTGTGTATGTAAGTGCTTGTGTGTGTGATGTGTGTGTTGGTGTAGTGTGTGTGTGGTATGTATGTATGGTGTATGGTATGTATGGGTGGTGTGTGTGTGTGTGTGTGGTGTGGTGGGGGGTCGTGGTGTGTGTGTGTGGTGTGGTGTGTGTGTGAGCGTGTGTGTGTGTGCTGCTCACATGATATAGGTATACATGCGCAAGTGTGAGAACATGCATGGGGGCCAGAGCCCAATGCCAGGCATCGTCTAAATTGCTCTCTGCCTTCTTTGTTTATGGGTTTGTTTTGAGGCTGCATCTCTCACTGACATGGAGTCCATCAATTCTTTTCAAATTGCTGGCCAGGGAACCCCAGGGATCCTCCTGCCTCTGCCTCTCTAGTGCTGGGGTACTGGCATGTGTGCCCCTGTGTCCAGACTCTTTATGTGAACTCTGGGGATCTAAACCCAGGTCCCACAGCACACCACACACACATCACACACACACATACAACACCACACACACACCACACACACATATACCACACTACACCAACACATTACACACACACACACACACACACACACACACACACACACACACACACACACATACACACACCATATGTACAAAATCAATAGCTGTGAGCCCCATTGGCATTTACTACAGGCTCTCTTTGCCAGCACAGAAAGACATGAAGACAAATTGATGGCCAGGCTGTCTGGTTGTTAAGTATGACAGTACTGTCTTCACAGTGATGGGCTTCGTTTTCCTTCTTTGTATTAGCTCTAGGAATCAAGGTGTTATTTTTGTCAAGTACTAGAATAGTAAAAGCATTCCTACAGTGTTCTGTCCCAGCCAAGTCCCACTGCTGCTCCCTGGGCTGCTCATTGCCGTAGACACTATCTTGTTCTGCTATGTCCCCTGTCCCCTACCCATTAGACCATGCTTCCCTCTGATGGCTTTTGACTCCTAGGAGAGGGGCCTCAATTCAAGACTGCTGTGGAGGCTGAGCCCCCAGCCAGCCAGCCATTCCTGAAGCTTGTTTTCTTTCTTCTGGGTCTCTCTGGGTAAGAGGCAGGCAGGTGTGGGCGGCTGTGAGGTACCTGCTGGGTTCTAAGAACAGGGATGCTATTTTTCTCTCTCCTCCCTGAACACAGACAGTGCTAAAGTGGGGGAAATGAAATTAGGAGGAAGAGGGTTGGGGGGGGTAAGCTTCTGCAGAAGGGCATCTAGTCTCATAAGCCAGTCAGACGAGAAGAACTTCCCCCTTGGTGGTGGAAGCTTGAAAGGAAGTGCTGAAGGGAAGAAGCCTTCAGGAGGTCCTGCATCTCTGGTTTATTGCAGCATCTTTAACCTATGAGTAGGCGAAGGTCGGGAAGAGTACACATAGGTGGTACCCAGCTTACAGGTGCCTAGTACCTGAGCCTTCATTTTTCTCATCATTGAGGTGTAAACCTCAGCCTCTACCATAGGGAGGTATCACAAGGTTTCCTCATCTGTAAGTCCTTACGTGACCTCTATCCCAGCAGGGCCATAGGAGTTAATGAGGTCATTATATCCAGATTCTATAGAAGGTGCTAGATGGACTTCAGCCCTTCTTCTCCCTCTCATTGGTTAGCTTCTACTTGCACTGATCGCCTCTTTCTAGTTCCTTCTTCCTCAGATCGCAGGTTCTTGGCCTTCCTCTCCATGAGACACTGGCCAGGCACATCTGATGTCCCTGTACTTATAGTGCATGTAAGACATCTAGAGTTTGCTTCTCTGGGTACTGGTATTCAACCTCTCTGACCTGGTCTTTGTTCTTATGTAAGATGAACAAGGTCACTAGGTTCTACCTGAGGTGGCTGTCACTGTGGGCTTTAAATAAATGCAAACAAAGGAACTGTAGAAGGTGTGTCTGGCACCTTTATGAAGGATCGCCCCTTTGCCTGCAGCTGTGTGACTGTGTCCACGCACTTGTCTGTCATCTGCTTCAGACTTCTGTTTCTTTGACATGCTCACCTGTCTGTGTCTGTTGAGTCCTTGAATCTGCCTCTAGCCCTTTGATTTTGCCAAATTCCATTTTTTCTTTTCATGATTAGAACGGGCTTGCCCGCAATATGTCTATTGAGCTAGCTTACAAGAAAAGAATCTTGGGATATTCAATTTTGCTTCCTTAGAGCCCAAAGCACTTCTTGCACACATCCTGCAAGCAGTACCCAGCTCCCTGCGATGCTCACTCACGGGACACAGGGTAAAAATATAGAGCCTTTGCTGTGTGCATAGTACCATGTTAGCTGAACCCTAATTACTACACTGCTGCCCCCAAGAGACAACTATAGGCTAAAGGAGAACCTCAGGGTGTTGACTGACCACTCAAGTGTAACCGCAGGCAACCACTGCCTCTAGACTCAAGGCTGAAGGACAGAAGCTGAGAATTGGGGTTTTTGAGGCACCATCCGCTCCTCATGCTTTCATCTTTGAGCCTTGCCCGTGTGCCTATTTTGCCTCCTTAGGGCCGCCGCACCTCCAGAGCAAGGACAATGGCCTCGTAATGTTTCCTGTAGTACCGTGAGGTAGCACAGCCTTCTTGGGGTCCTTTTATGCATTTACTCATTAGACAAGCATTCTTCTGGGGCTCTGCTAGGTGCAGGCACTGCTTTAGTTGCTGGGCCCCTCACTTAGCATATTATAGAAAAGAGCCTTACGAATATGTGCTCGGTAAGTCAGCATTTTGTGCGCATGCGCATACTGGGTGTTGCCCTTCAGGAGCTGTCTGCCTTGTATTCTGAGACAAGGTCTTTCTCTGGCTTGAGGTGTGGCTATTCAGCTAGGTTGGGTGGTTATGAGACCTGGCTCTACCTCCCCAGGACTGGGATTATAAGTACATAGCACCATGCCTACCTTTTAAAACATGGGTCCAGGGGATTGAATACAGGTCCTTAATGCTTATGAAACACACTTTACTGAGTGAGTTATTTCCCCAGTCCTCAAGTCAGCATTTCTGAACTTACCTTCCCGACTGTTGATCCAGTATCTAAGATTGGGTTATGCTGGCAGGCTGTGGATGGTGGGGGATGGGAAGCCATTGGAGAGCTTTAAATAGGAAGTGCCTGCCCCATCTGGTCCTGATGGCTGTTGTGCAGGAGCAGCTGTGAGAGATCAAGGGTCACCTCAGGGAAGGGAGCACTGAAGATGGAATGAAGTAGAAGGATTTGGGAGATATTTTAGGCTAGGCCCCTCAACAGCAGGACCACTGACTTTGAGTACGACAATGCTTTGAAGTGGGGACTGCCCCATATATTGTGGGAAGCTTGGCAGCGTCCCCACCCTCCACCCAGAAGAATCAGCAGCATGTCTCCTGGCTGTCAGCAAAAAACAAAACAAAAACAAAACAAAAAAAATCAAAACTCTAGACATCCCAGGAGCCAAATAGCCCCCAGCTGAGAATCCTGACTGAGTGGCCCCAGCAATGCCTGCTGACAGACTGGATGTCAATGAGTGGAGGAGGAGATGGTGGAGGCCCATTATTGAACAGAAGATCTAATTTTTGGGCTTCCATTCTGGGGACACCTGATACCCCTGGAAGGGTATTGTTTATGACCCCAGACCATCCCCTCCACCTCTGTAGGGCTGGGTGGACAAGCCACATTCAATCTTGCCTGTACCTCTGAAGCCACCAGGGGTAAACCTTGGTGGACTGACTCAGGCCCTTCTGGCCACTGGCTCTTCATGAGGGTGTTGTGTCAGGCAGAGGACCTGTGTGGGAACATACTGTTCTTTGCTTCTCCTCAGAATCCAGTCCCCTGGTCCTTTCCATGGCAGATGCAAGACCCTGAGCTTCAGGAGGTTAGGTGTGAGTTCAGCATTTTAGGGATAAAACATTTACCTAGTGGGTGCATATATGAATGCAGAGAGAGTTAAAATGAGCAGGCCTGTGTTGGGCATTGCAGGACTGGGGTTGGGAAGGGAAGTGGGGGTGCAGTAGAGCAAAGCTGTGAGTGTAAGGGGAGAGGCCTCTCAGAGTAAGATGTCAGGAGAGCATGAGCAAGACCCATTGCCAATGTCAGTCCTGGGCTTTTAGAGACCGGGTTCTGGGGGTTGGGGACATAGCTCAGTTGTCAGTCCCCAGCACTACAAATGGATGTGGTGGTTTGCCTGTACCCTAGCACTACGGGCAGGTGGAGAAGCAGGAGGATCAAGAATTTAAGGTCATCCTTGACTATCCAGAGTTTGAGGCCAGGTTGGATTATGTGAGACCTTGTTGAGAGAGAGAGAGAGAGAGAGAGAGAGAGAGAGAGAGAGAGAGAGAGAGAGAGAGAGAGCGCCAGGCACAGCATGCACATAGAAGTGAAAGATGTTTAGGAGTCAGATCTCTCCTTCCAGTATGTGAGTCCTGAGGATTGAACTTGGGTCCTCAGGTCTAGTGGCAAGTACCTTTACCTACTGAACCATCTTACTGGCCCAGCATACAGTATTTTGATTTCTTTTGAATATACTTATTCATCCATTCATTTGTATGTGAGTGTGTGTGTGCACTGCTCAGAAGCCAGAAGGTGTTAGATCCATCAGTGCTAGTTTTGTGGGATGCCCTGCTTGCTGTGTGTGCTGGCGTCAGAACTCCGGTCTTCATGACTGTACAGTGAGTGCTCTTAACCCCAGTCCCCAAAGCTTCTTTTGTGATTTTTTTTTTTTTTTTTTAAAAAGAGACTTTAATAGACAGCCATGCCTGACACGGGTGAAAAGAGGAGTGTTCTACAGAATGTGTCTGGAGTCAACGCCATTGCCATTCAAAGAAGGCTGGGTGGGAAACACAGGCGAGCGGGATGCAAATGACAGCTGCTCACTCGGCAGTGATCAGTATCTTTATTCATACACGCTTGCTTCCGAACTACAATGAATGCATCTAACAGAGCGAACCATGCAAACAGAGAGTAGAGGTTACACAAATCCAAGAAAGCTAGGTGGTAATTTACATATCTACCTCACCTGCTAGGTAACCAAACAAGCAGTGGAACAGCCCCGGGCTTATCAGTAAAGGCTATGGCCCCCACCTTCACTCCTTCCTCCAAACCAATTTAGGGTTTTGCACGGTGTTTTTTTTTTTTTCTTCTTCAATGAGAGATTTAAACATGGCGTGTCCTCCATAAAACAAAACAGAAATCATGTAGGAAACGCAACTCCAAATGCATATGATTATTTATAAAAGGTATTCTGAAAAACCTTCATAGTCAGGATAGGAGGTCGATTCTTAGAAAAATCTTTAGCCTCAAAATAGTAACCACCTTCATGTATAATTTTTAATAGTCTACTAAACCTCCCAAGGAGAGAGTCACATTTTTCCAGGCAAAATATTAACAAAAATCTACAAACGATCACAGAATAGTTTTAAAGTTAAGCAGGAGACAAAAGACAGTGTTGTTTGATCAGAAAGTACAAAGCCGCCTTTTGTCATAGTTTAGAAAAAGGGGTTCTTACAAAGTGGGCAGGATAGGTGTATTCTCAAAAGTAGGGTTCTGTCTACTTACATCCATGAAAATGGAAGCAGATGCTCAGGCACACTCAATGCTGCCTCTTCTTGGAATAGTAGGTTTGAATTGCCCAGTGGGCAAAATCCTTAGAGGGCATCTCTCCATTTTTATCAAATGTGGGAGACTGAGGGGACCAGAGGGGACTTGAGACAGAGTTGAAGTACCACCCCCTCCTTACTCTGACTCTTACAGTGCAGAGTGGGGTCCTCTAGATCCCCAAGAATGCTTTCCTATGGCTGTATCAGGAAGGGGGGGCTATAAAGCCATCATCCCTACAGATGAAAGATAGCTAAACCTTACACAGATATCTTCAGTGTCTACTAAGAAAGAGAGAGAATACCATCTGGCAGCTAATCCAATGTGGGCTCCAGACCTCACTGGCATGGGAAAATACTGTTGTGGGGATGCAGATCATGGGCAATCTATCCAACCTGGGTGAAATCTTCCTATAGGCTCTACAGAATTGGAATTTTATGAAAATTTTTTTATTTTAAAAACTCACTTGAAAAGAATTGAGTTATTAAAGTCCTCTATAAAAAAGTACAAATAGCCCAGGATACCCAGGTCTTCTATTGGAGTTAATAAGTTAATTTCTTGCTTTAGGTAAAAAAAAAAAAAAAAAGTCTTTGGAACTTGTGGGCTTCCAGGGAGGGTCACAGTAAGGCTGCTTAACGACTTGGTATGTCTTCTGTGTTTATTGACTGACACCTGACCAAATGAATGAGGGGCACAGAATGCTGAGCCATCCATGCTTTTTAACCATTACTGAGGCGTCACTGGGACAGCGGTGGACACTGTTTCTAGAACACTGTGTCTGTGCATGCCTCAAGCACCTTTTCCTGATTTTCTGGATTATTCTGACAGCAGAAAATAACAGCCTTTTCTAGATTTGCTGCGCTGGAGCCACTGCTAACCAGAGGACCTGTCTCCATCCTTGCTATTGTCCCTCCTCTCTCATGGTCAACATCCTTTCAGGTTCCTGGCTCAGCACACATCTCCTAGGCGTGATTGTTTGATGTGCTCAGTTGTGGTGTGGGGACAGGAACACATACCCTTCTTGGGTTGTAAACAAACAGGAGGCAGTGTGAGATGTACACACAAGAAATAGGTTATTTCATAAGACAAAGGTGAGAGAATGACTGTCAGGTGGTGTTGCCTTGCGGAGGCGTTTGAGAAAATAAAGCCCTGCACAAACACTTCCTATTTTTTCTGCTAAGCAGAAGCTGGCAGGTCGCTGTTGGTTGTTTTCGTGACTTCTGGACCTAGTCTCAGCAGCAGTAATTATCAGAGGGATAAAGATGGAACTTAGTGCTTCCATAGTCTGCTGGCTGGCCTGGCTCTGCCCAGGGCAAAGGATTTCCTACAGTTGGGAGGGTCTGGGAAGGAACAACAAATTGTATCTGACAAAAACAAACAAACAAACAAACAAACAAACAACCCACACGTTTGAAGGCTGACAGATAGTAACTTCCATTTACACTAACAACCCCCAGTGGAAAGCCCATGCGATACCACAGCCTCTCTGCCAACCTTCCATGTCTTTCTAGGTGCACTGAAACCCTGCTCTTTAATGTTGTTGACTTCTGCTTCCTCCTCTTTGTGATACATCAATGGGTAGCTCTTTTGGGCTTGGTAAGCCACCATGATTTGCTAAGAACTGGAGCTTGTGGGTGACACTTGAGGGTTAATACTGGCCTCTGTTAATCTTTCACGTGACCATCTCAGACCAAGCTTCAGGACAACTCTTGGCCTCCTGAGTTTCTTAAATTACTAATAAAAAGGACTAATTAAAGAAAAGGCTATTAGCTCAAACTAGGTCACAGAGGTGAGAGGGTGAAGGACAATGGGTTCAGCTCCTGGGGCTTCTCATCTGCTTTCTGAATCTACTCCTGCCTGGAGGCGAGCCTCCCATTAGCTCCCAGGGCTGCACCTGGCAGCATACTCCAGCTCTTTGCAACCAACGCAAGCACCAGGTAACTTTAGATATCACACTGAAGGCAGAGATAGCAGCCCACTGGCCTGTGGTAGAAGAGGGGAGAGCAGCCACTGGGCAATGGCCACCTTCCAGGGGAATATAATACGAAACAATTTCAATGGATTTTCTGGGTCACAGCCCAATGGGTCTTGTGGAGACTTGGACTGTGCTAGGTTCTCCTCCACAGATCCTGCCAATGCAGGCAGAGTCTGAGAGCAGGTGCTTTCTAAATAGTCCCCTCCATTCCCTTGGGGATTAAACCCTTTGAGGCACCCTCCTGGTTCTGGCCTCCAACATGGTTGCTTCAGTTCAAATGGCAGACAGCCTCATTTCACACAAGGTCTGTGAAATGGAACAATGATGTAGAATATTATCAATTGATCCTGCCTAACAGCTATTAATGGTTATCCACATGAGTTAGTTTTGTAGCAAAAACTGTCTCTGCTGCTTTAAAACATTAGCCTTTATCTGAATTTAACACTCAGCAGTATATAGAATCGTGAACAATTCCTTAAATTTTTATCATCTCTCCTAAGTTTGTTCTCCAGTTCCTTAGGCAAATGCTGGTCTGCGGCTCTATTATTTCCCTCCTCCCATTTGAGAATGTCAGTGGATATTCTCTAAGCAAACAAGCCATCCAAGGGATCACACATATTTTCTAGAGAACTTGAATCACTTGGAGCTGGATGCTGGCTGTTTAATAAAGAACCCAAGCCTGCTACTGGCGTGAGACAATCAGGCAGCTTAGCCCCTCGGGATGGATTGTCTATGAAAGCTGTGCTCCTTCTCGGTGGCTTCCCTCACTTTGAGAGGTTCAGCTTCCTGTTGCTGTCCCACCTGGGAAGAGCAACACTTTCACTTCCAAGGGTCATCCATAAGCCAGTTCCTTTATGGTTGGACTGAGTAGAATGTTTTTGATAAGGCTAGGTCGCCAAGATGATGAGCTTGACTTCTAAAATCGATACATGGCACTCCCCCCCCCCCCTCCCAGCTTTTTGAGGTCTGAAGTCCAGAATTCATGAAAGATTGCAGAAGAAACTGCTCTTTCCTGGTTTGGCCCACTTTCTACTCCATATCTTCTTCTGATTAGGGGTTTTCAGAACAGCCTATGCTCCGTATCTCAGACTCTTGGTGGGTTGCAGGGTATGTGACTGTCAAGCAGACAGGTGGAGAGTAACAAAGAGGAGAGCTTAGCTGTGAGAGGCTTTCGGGAGAGGTGCCTTCTATAAGGACTGGTGAGAACTTCCATTTTCACTTGTCCTTTATGCTCCAGAAGCCTGCCTCTTCTAAACACCTTGTACTGGGAGGTGTTTGGCCAAAGACATGCTCTTCAAAGACCGGAATGTTCTAGGAGCAGCTTTAAGACAGTACGTGCCTCTGAAGAGAGTCTGTTGGTAACAGCTTCAGAGATGGCTCTACACAGGCATGGGGATAAAGTTTGTCTCAAGGATTCCGTGTGTTCTGGAGTACACAGTGAGTTATTCTGGGGCAGAAAGACAGACTACATATTTTTGGTGTGTCCATATGCACACACAGAAAGGAATTCTCCCACCCTTTCATCGCTAGTGACCCCAAAGACATAGGCTGAAAAGAATCAGACAGACAGACAGACACCCCCCCCCAGACCAGGTGCTGTAACAATGCCACATATATATGAACGTATCAGGAATACTGGAATTAAACATTTCCAGCTGTCCCCAAGAGGAGGGGTGGTAGAGGAACCTGAACAGAGGATAACATGAAGAAGTTAACAGAGTCTCATCTCAAAAAATAATCCCCACAAACAAAACCGGGGTTTGCAGGTAGAATCAAATATATATATATACATATGTACACATATATAGTAAAAGCCTAGTTAAACTATAAAGTAGCCATTCATTTTTAAAATTACATCTACATTAAAAAATTAATATATCTGATAGAGTCCCAGTGTGGGGGGTAGTGGGTAAGAGAGCCCAGCAGCAATGAATAAAGCTAACACTTAATCTTAAAGCAGACTGGAAACATGAGCATCACAAATATAGCACAATTGTGTCTTATAAAAATTATCATAATACTCTTTATACTTGATACAATTATATCAATAATATAGATTAACTTGTTATTAAGGTTTATTATAAACATGCAAAATCCATTGCATGATGCACTCGCAAAACATTAAAATCCTTCTAGCAAGAAAACATCTTTAAGCTGATATAAGCATAAAGTATCTTGATCCTACAGCTCCATGTGTGTCGTTCAATTGGAACTGGGAATGGGAACCCAAACTATACTCTTTTTTTCATCTCTAAGTGGATGTGGGGCTAGAGAAAGGAGGGAAATCAACCGTTAAGGACTGATGCTAGTCAATACTTTGATTAAGTTACTATATACATTGTACTTCCATAAACGACACTGCAGCTTATTAAATAAATAGTACAAAAGGGGATGGGGGCATACATTTCAGCTTCTTAGGAAGGGTACCCACAAAGGTAACAAAATATTATTGTGTGTGTGGGGTTGGCTAACAATACTCGTGAACAGTGGCATGATTACTGATGGCACCCTGGATTGAAGAGTTATCTCCCAGAGATTAAAATAAACATATACATGGTTTATCCTTGATCTGAAATGATTTCACATGCTTGTTTAGCAAAGTCCTTAGACAATTTGGCCTCTTAAAAAGAATGAGTTATTGAGATAGTTATCAACCAAGCAGAGGATTACAGATGATAGATTCGATGAATATTTGTCTGAAGTTTTCTTTCATTCTTAAACTATGCACTATGGTTGTGCTATGATGATTGGGGACAGTAATCAGGTTCATTCTGTCCTCTCAGACTCCAGGGACTGTTTCCATTGAAGCAGAGAATAGAAGTGATGGGGTCTTGAATATACAAGCCCCCAACCTCTCTGCTTTCTCTTTGGGCTTCCTGTTTTTTTGTTCCAAAGACATCTTGGGTGGAAATGTTTCCATCCCTTGAGTTATGGTGGGTTCACTTTAATATCTCTGGTTGATTGGGATAGTGAAAAATCCAAAAAATGGAAGGTATGGAGAATATATCAAATCGTACCAAAAAATAGGGCCCAAGTCTCTTTGTTTTCTAGGAAGAATTAACTTGTAGCCAGATGTGACTTCTACATAATTAAACTATATTCTGTACATTATGTC
Organism: Uromys caudimaculatus; assembly: GCA_028551405.1. Taxonomy (NCBI): domain Eukaryota; kingdom Metazoa; phylum Chordata; class Mammalia; order Rodentia; family Muridae; genus Uromys; species Uromys caudimaculatus. Next base: position 13,121,384 of record CM052710.1, on the reverse strand, counting down.
ATCATCCACTAAGATAATGTTTTTGGGTGGGGGGGGGGAAGAAAGTTGATCACTATGGACTAATGTCCCTAGAATTTTTCAGGCTTCTGTGTGGAACAAAATACAAGGCCATAGCCTTAAAATTTTATGGTTAAGGATCACTTCCCACTGCTGGGGAGGTTAGGGGCTGGGGAGGCATTTGATGTTTCATTTTGGAGTTTCATACTGCACTTTGCAAGATTGGGTGCACAAACTGGGGGTTGACATACGAGAACCCTTCAAAATCAGACTGGTCTATGTTAGCAATGACCAGCTGATCTGGTGGTGTTAAGACAGGCTGCCCTCGAGTGAAGAACTTGTCGAAGTTTTCTGCTCCTTTGCCACACTGTAGGGAAAAAAATAAAAAAGAAGAGGTCAGAAGATACAAATCACAGAAGTAGTTTACTGAGAGCCTTAGGGGGAAAGGGCGTGCCACAGGGAAATTGGCCTGATTGGGCAGGAAGAATCTTGGAGAACTTGCAGGCCTCCTGGAATCAGAAGCCAGACACAGCAAACAACAGATAGTTACTTGATTGTAATTCTTTCTCATGTGATAATTCTGAGAATATTCTTAAGATGAAAACCCCAAATGGAAATGCACTGTTGGTTACAACATAGCAAAAAGATAGCCTCTCTTACTTCAATATTACTTCATTGAGCAAGCAGAGCTATTAGCAGGAATGGTGCACACACAGGGCCATCAGTCATAGCTCCATGTTGAAAAGGCCATGCTATTGATTGTTCCTGTAGGTATCCTTGAATTGACAAGGTGAGGCTACTGTCACATATTTGGTTCTTTGTAGTATTTATAATCAGACAGAGGTTGTGTATCTTTGATATGTAACTGGGATGTTTTAGAAATTCTAGCTCTCAGAGTAAACTTAAAGCAGTATGGGGTAGGTACAGTGACAATGTAGGAGATAAGTTCTTGTACCAAGCAAGAATTCTGCATATCTGGATAGAGTTGGTTAAGTGGCAGACAGGTCAACATGGAGCTCATTCACAGCATAGTCTCAAGACAGGCGAAGGTATGCATAGGTACCCTGGGGAGGCACAGTCGAGTCTGTGAACTGTCTTGAATATTATCCTCCTTCAGGATCCACTAAGGCATTCTTTGCAAATGGAGGCTTTTGGCATAGCTTCCCTGTAATTGTCTAACCAGACAGCTGCTTATGCAGTAGTGCATGGAAATCTTACTCAACTCATAGTCAACGATACAATTTAGAGTTATACAAGACCCATTGCACAATGCACTTGCAAAACATTAAACTCCTTCTAGGAAGGAAAGAAAGGAATATCCTCACTTTTCCAAATACCTAGAAAGGTTGTGGCATGTCAAAGTCTCTGGGACTTCAAAGAAAGAGCTGGGAGTTTCACTGATGCTACTAATAATGATCCTGAGCATGCTGCAAACCGTTACTCTTTTATCTGCTAGTGGCATAACTGGAGCAGCATGAACTCATTTTGAGTCAGCATACATTTTAACCTAATGAGGAATTCTTGGATCTCTAACACAGGACAGTTCTAGGTACCTGTGAGGTTTTGTGGAGTTGAGAAAGGAACTGTATCTCCCTCCTCATGACATTACAAAGATTAACTGTGAAGTTCCACATAGAACATAGCACTTGGTCCGAGTTCAGCACACATTTTTTATTTATTTAAAACTAAGATCTGTTATGCTCATGGGTTATATTTTCTCACCTATTTTCCAAATGGGTTTTCTAGAGAAACCTATTTCATTATAATTTTTCCACTTTCTTTGCAGCAAATAAAACATATTTCTAAGTGTCTGCAGAGATAGAAAGCATGTCCTATATTCAAAGGAAAGTCTTCAAAAACAACAGTGTCCTTTTCCAATATTATTTTCATTTAATAAACTGCCATTGTACTCTGAACTCAAGGACATTTTATACTTCAGTGACGGTGTGTGTGTGTGTGTGTGTGTGTGTGTGTGTGTGTGTGTGTGTGTAGATTTCTATATGGTGATGTTGTGGGGGACAGGATGTCTTCAAGTCACTCTGTGGAGTCCATATAGGTGATGAAGCACATTCAATAAATCAGTCTGGCTCCTATACATGGAACATGAAACTTTGGCTTTCAAACTATATATTCCCATGATGCTTTTCTTTGCAAGAATCCAAAACACTTCAAAGCAAAGGCCAGCAGAGGCAGAGCTTGCAATCACATGACCCCACATGCAGAAGATATCACTGAAAAAGGCTCTTTGGAAAGCAAGTAAGGAAATACTGTTTCTTCTCAGTAAATAATCAGGAGTCTATATTTTGGATTCACAAATCAGATAAACAACATAAGCTGGCTTCTATTAAAATACTACATTGAATTCTATTGCAATGATGTAAACATCTAAAGAAACAGTTGTCTTTTTGGACTTGATTTTCAACCAGCTAAAAGTTTTCCTCCAGGAAATCCATTTTCATAAAATTGTCATAACTTGGACAAGAGGTGCTATTGTCAACTAGTGGTTAGAGAGGGATACTGCTAAATGTCCTAAGATGAAGTACTTCCCCACTCCCCTAAATATTTATTGGCTCAAAATATCAATAGTGCATGTGTTGGGAAACACTTGACTCCATATATCTAGACTGTAATGAGAGGTCCTGTGGTTGGTGAAGGAGCCAAGCAAGAAAATTAGGCAAAAGCAGCCATGTGTGGGAGCAGAGCATGGAGAAGTTGAAGAAGGCTAAAGAAAAACTGATGTAAGCAAGTGTTACAGTCCTATGAGAGTTGGCTTTGAGGAGAACTCCCTTTTGGTGATGGATGGGTACCAACTGCCTGGAAGAACTCAAGTGCATTTACTGTGGATGCTTTCAGAGGATGGGCATGAGTACCCTTAAGAAGACATCATTTGTCATCTTTCTGATACTGACAGGAGATTCTAAGGAGAGAGAGAGAGAGAGAGAAAGAGAGAGAGAGAGAGAGAGAGAGAGAGAGAGAGAGAGAGAGAGAGAGAGAGAATATGAATATGTATCTCTATAAGGCAGAACAAGGCTAGTCAAGGTAAATGTTCTATTTGCTTGCCTGTCTAGCATTGTATTTATGGATTTGTTCTTTGAAAAGAGTGTATGTATGTGGTCCTTTATTTGAATACTGTCTCTATGATGCTCACAAATTAGTTTCCAGTAAGAAGTTTTTTTAGTACTGTGGCTTTATTGCCAAAACTAGAAGAGTCCTCAAAACCTACAAAGAGGATCCACATAAACACTGAGGTAGGTGAAGAGGGAAGAAGGCATCAAATTCTACAGCTAGTACTCCAAGAAAAGTTATTGCTAAGGCAGCTAGTGCTTATAAAGCCAAAAATTGTAATAAATGGAATGGAAAAACTCTTAGGTGAATCTTCATGGTGTCGGTACTGAAGACTGTGCAGCTAAGGGGAAAACATGGAGGCCCAATAAATTAAATCTCTGCTCTGTGGTCACACTGAATGGCCATGTGATTTTTAGTCTCAGAATTGCTCCCCACCAAAGACATCTTTCTCTTCTCTTACCACAACCAACTCTCCTTGGAATTTTCCATGGCTCAAATTGAGAGGGGGGGGAGGGAGAGGGGGGGGGGGAGAGCAAGCCTGCCTTCTTTTCTCAAAGTTTAGGTAAAGAGACCAGAGGCAAGGGCAGGCTGAGTTCAGAGAATAAAAATTGCATCACTGAAATTCAGACATATCAACCATGAGACAAAAAACCAAAACCAAACCAAAGCAAGCCAAAACCCCTCAAACAAACAAAAACAACGAGGGGTGTGAGTATAGCTTAGCAAGAAATGGGGTCGATAGCCTTTGAAAAACTGGGGGTTGAGACTGAAGATGAGATAAGACCCAAGACTCAGATATTTTATTCTGATGGTTTTCACACCAGAGTGAATGACATCCTAAAAAGCAGCAGGAATATTTTAATCATATATCTCATATTGTAAGAAACATAAATAAAAATATAAATTAACCTTACACGAGAGAAAGTCTCTCAAAAATGAACCTTCCATGCTTCTAAGCAAAACCAGGCCCAGAAACAGATGATTTCTTTTAAGAAACCTGGAGAAGATCTTAAACCATTTAAGGATGTTTTTAAAGATCTTAAATGCCACCAGCAAAACCAGACAAATATTATAACAATCAGATCTTTTTGGATGCTTTTGCAGAAGATAATATATTTAAGAATGCATTGTCTACTGCCTATGACCCAATCTTGAGATCATTAGCTTGATGTGTAGAGAGCTGCAGATGCTACCTTGGAGTTATGTAGGGAGAGATGTGAGGGGGTCACCCAAGTGGGATCTGTGGATCAGCATGTTAATGACTGGCGCAAGAAGCTAGTTTGGCTTCAGATGTTCTCTCAACATTATTACAGCCATTTGAAGGACAGCCTACAATAGCAGTTAGAACAACAGGCAAATTTAGGCTGTTTGTGGCCTCTGAATTCTAGTCCTCTAGACCTTCACAGTAGCTAAATAAGCATATGAACAATGCCTCTGGAGTGAATAGGCATGGTATTCACCTCCAAAGGCCACCAATAACTCTCACTAATGGAAACTTCTGTCAGCAACATGACCTGGGACAAACTCAGAAGAGAAATGGGCAGCTGGTGTGTGGACCCAGGCAGGCCCCTTGATCTCCTTGAGAACAGTTTGTGTCTGGTGCTCAGTACTGACATTTGGGGAGAGATAGTAGAGTAAAGGACCTGCCCAGAGATCAAGAGGCCCAGGTGTAGCTTTAGGAATCTCATTGCACGTCCCTTTAAAGGGAAAACTGGATGTGACCACCCACCTTCCAGAGCTCTGGTGAGAGCTAAAGGACCTATTCTAAATGATGAGACATTATACAGATAGAAAATATAAACATGAGCCAATAGCCCTGCATGCAAATAGATGATATTTGAGGAATAAACTAATGCTATTAATAATCTGCCTTCTCTTTTATCTCTTCATTAAGGAATTAAAATCTTTGTCATTTTTGATATCTCTACCCAAATGATTAGTTTTAATCAACTAGATGTGATCTAGAGCTACCTAGGAAGGCAGTCTCAATGAGGGATTGTCTAGATAAGGTTGGCCTGTGGATACGTCTATGAGGGATTATCTTGATTACACTGAGGAAGGCCTGTCTACTGAGGGTGACACCATTCCCTAAGCCAGGATCCTGAACTATGTAGGAGTGGAAGAAATGAGCTGAATGTGAACATGCATGCACTCTTTCTCTTTGCCATGGATATGACCAGCAAGTTTTTGCCAACTTGATTTGCCAAAAATAACGGACTGTGAGCTAAAATGAACCTCTTCGCCCTTAGGTTGCTTCTGTCAGGGTATTTTTATCACAGTGACAGAAGAGGAACCAAGACACCACCCATTTCGTAAATTCACCAATCAGTAAAGTGAACCCAGGAGAAATCACGCATAGTAAAGATGTTACAGAGCACAGAATGATGCAGACCCTAGATGGAATCTGGGTTGCAAAGTTCTGTGCTCACATCCTGTGTAGCAGACAGCCTTCCAAACCCTTTTGTTCTGTGAAAAGGGTGGAGGGAGGAGACTGAGCTATGCTGTGGGGTGTGGTTCTTGCCTGTGAGTCTTACCCCTGAGAGGCACTGAGCACAGCGGTACACGTGTGGGTCTACACTCTATGGTGTCCCAGGAGTGTCGGATACAACTCCATGGTCACTGGTGTGGAAACATGAGTGGTTACAGAACGATGACCACAAGGAAGCAAAAAATCACACAAATCCCAGATGGATAGCCAGAGTACAGAACAAATGAAGCATAGAGGTTAGCTGCAAAAGCACAGAAATAAAAAGGAATGTAGGGATCTCAGCAGGGTCTCTTACAGTTGCTAGATATGGCAGGGTATCCTTGGCATCGGGAGAATGCTTGCCTATATTGAAGGCTCTGTTCTGGGGGAGACTGCAGCACTGTGCTGTGTAGTCTGAACATTTATGAGAATATCACCCATCCTCTGCACAGTTCCCCGTGTATCTTTGTGTGGGTTAAATAGCCAGTGGCAGGCACAAGCTGGTGTAATCTGCCTTATGCTTTCTGGGAGACCAGGTCAGCTGTATAGAAGCCCCTGGGGGAGGGCCTCTGGCTACTTCTCTGCCCTTTCCATGAAGGTCAACATGCTCAGGAAGGCCTCGATGCAGGATGCGGGCAAGCAGCGGCACTCGGTTAATGGTGAAAAGTGAGGTTAGTTTGCTCAGTCACTCAAGGTTCTGGAAATGTGCTCACCGAAGGCCTGGATGCCCACTGAAGCCAGTGCATTTTGGTACAGAAAGTCTGGAGAATAAGAACGGACAGAGGAGAGGAATTGGAGATGTCGAGAATCAGGAACGGCTGTGTGGAGAATGCCGTGAACCCACGAACCTCTGCGGTACATTGCTATGTGAGAGATGCAAGATGCGAAACGCCATACTGTCTCCTTACGTACGGGTTTACACATGCATGCCACATTCTGGAAGGTCACAGAAAAGATCATGAATCGTGGGACTAGAAGTTAGGGTCGGGGGGAGACCATCCTTCCTTTTCTATTCTTACCACTTGGCTGATGATTTGGCTGCAAATGGATAGTATTTTAGTAATAATAACTGCCTGAAAGATACGGAGACTTACTCTACTTCTGGCCAACGTTCCCTGGGATGAAGGAGCAGAGAAGGGCTTTGGTTTCCTGGACACTATTAGACACACTCAGCTTGCCTACAGCCTTAGAACGTTATCTTGGGATGGGCAAATGCCGTTTGAAGGGAGTCTAATTTTATCCATGAGTTTGTAGATAGATACAGGGTATAAGTCCATATAAACGAGTGCATTCTTAGTCAAGCATGATGGCGCACACCTTTAATCCTAGCACTCGGGAGGCAGAGGCAGGCAGATCTCTGAGTTCGAGGCAGCCAGCCTGGTCTACAGTAGTGAGTTCCAGATAAGCCAGGGCTATAAAGAAACACTTTATCAAACAACAAAACAAAAAAGTGAGTGCACTTGTGTGTGTGTGTGTGTGTGTGTGTGTGTGTGTGTGTGTGTGTGTATGCAAACAGGTGAACTTGTACAGTTAGGTGAATAAGCAGTCTGTGTTCATATAGGCCAGAGGGCAATCTCAGCTGTTATACCTCAGAACATCTGTCTACCTTGTTCTTTTCAGACAGTCTCTTGCTAGTCTGGAGCCTTCCATGTAGGCTAGGTTGGCTGGCAAGTAAGTCCCAGGGATTTGCTTGTCTTGGAAAATGGTCGTGTGCTACCACTCCTGGCTTTTTCAATAGGCACATTCCTGAAGGTATAAAGTATAAAAACCCATGCAGGTATGAGGGTGAAAGTTCAACCTTCCCAAGTGTTATTTTCTATGGGATAAAAATGTGCACTCCATTTAGCCTTTCTTTGTATTGATGGCCAGAACCAAAGGATCTAAAGTTCTCTCTTCAGGAGTAGTACAGTGACCATCATTGTTGGGTGTTGACATTTGGACAAAGCAAACACATCAACTTGAGTCAGACCGGGTCTGTATGCACAATGTCCTTAACCACTAAAGCTCCAAGGCTTACAATTTATTTATATTTTTTATTATTTAAAATGTTTCATTTTTTATAAGCAGAAAAAGATTTGGGAGAAATAGTTATTAAAGAATAGAAACTGTTTGTTTCTAATTCACCAGTGAAAGATGGAGAAAGATTTAAAGGCTTAAATCAAACCCTAATACACCATGATGTGATTTCTTCTGTCCCCAAGGGTGTTAGCGTTTTTAAGTTGTCAGCAAAGCTCCTTGAGTCTTGAACATCTCAGTTTTAATTAGCATCCCTGTTACTGGCTCAACGGGCAGACCGGGAAAATGAATCGGCCTGCCACTCAAGAGGATGGATTAGATGTCCCAGAGGCATTCTCTCAGTTAGACAGTCTCTACAGACAGCCTCTCTCACCTGGGCAGCTGCAAAGTAACTTTGCAGACTCCTTATTAAAAGAACACTGTGCCATAAGATGCCTTCAAGTTTAGAAAATATGCACAGAATTATTTATGTTTAAAAAAGCATGACACCAGCAACTTAATCTCAAGTGGTACAGGAAAGTGTGTGTGTGTGTGTGTGTGTATGTGTGTGTGTGCATGTATGTGTATGTGTGTGCACATGTGTGCACATGTGTGTGTATGTGTGTGTGTATAAGACAGGAGTATGGGTCCAGAGAACAAATCCAAAAGAGGACAAAGCAAGCATGGTAAAAATTAACATCTCGGGGATCTAGGTAATGTAGACATTGTTTATATTATCCCTTCCCCCCCTTTTTCTTGCATGCTGGGATTGAACCCAGCGCCCTATGTATGCCAATCTAGTGCTATACCTCTGAGCCACAATCCTAGCCTTTGGTTTTTCACAACAGGATTTTACTATATAGTTCAGAGTGTCTTCCTCCTGAATGCTGGCATTACTGGAGTGCCGCCACCATGCCCAGTTTCCCAACTCTTTCACAAGTCTGAGAAATTCTTTCAAAATAATTTCAAAAATAACTGCCAACCTCAAACTATCACCATATTCTTTAAATAAGCTAATGATGTCATTCAAAGGGGGCTGCCATCTTGTGAGCATCCCTATTGCTGCCTCCCTTCATTGTGGTGGGGTGGGGGAAGGAAGCCATGTTTGTGCCTGATTGTTACAGTGCCACCTATGCCTATGCCTGCTGGCTCTTGCTATAAGGATGACAATGCTCCAGTGAAAGTTAGTTTTTCCTACATCCTTTTGATGACGTAACTACAGTAATTTCCCAAGAAAGGCTGTCTCTGAGAGACTGGTTCATTTCAAAAATGCTTAGCCTACCTGTGGATTTAGGAATATTTAGTTCTTGGTGTTGACTCTGCAGATTAAGACCCCTCCCTCTAATATCTCTTCCAGAACAGTGGCTATTTCTGGCTTGTCTGGAAAGGAGCAATTGTGCTTTTTGTGTGTGTGTGTGCCAATGGATAGAACTCAAAAACAGAAGAAAAAAATCAATTAACTGTATGCTCGTGGTATTTATATATACTACTTCTCATTTCAGGTGGGGAAACGGAGTGAAGGCTACTTCATTGCTTGACTAACACACCAGGAGGAATGTCCCCATGGACTGCATGACTAACACACCGAGAGAACTGCCCCTGTGGTCAGGGTGCCCAGTGACTAACACACCAGGAGGAATGCCCCCATGGTCAGAGTGCCTAGCTGGCACCCAGAAGCTTTTACTGTTTAGACCAAGCAGAAAGGGGACTATCCTTCCCTTGGTGAGAGTTAGGTGGCCAAGCGGGCTGGCTGACTTGCTCCTCATGTGGTATGCCCTCACCAGCTTAACACCACAGGTCTGTGACTGAAGATGGACCTTTTCAGAGGTGACATGTCTTTGAAAGAGATCAGCATCTTCTTCCACAGTCTTCTGAATATAGGCAGACATTCTTCTAATGACTCGGGTTGGCGGTGGGGAACACTGGGCGCAGCACGGCTGATGTTTCCTGTACACGTTTCCTTGACTAGCTCGCTGGGACTGGGCTGGATGGTGTTTTTTCATAAGGATGAGAGACATTTGTCTAGTGGCTCCACTTATAGGTTGGGACAGCTCACCTGCCTGGTTTTATCTTGACTTTAAAACAAGTTATCACAGGAAGGCTAAGGACTGTGAAGCCAAAATGGTAGCCTCTGGGGGGCAGACATGGCTCTCCTGAGGGCTGGATCTTCTCATCACTGGCCACTGCAGGTCAAATACTTCCCTCACTGCTGACACCACAGGAAAGTAGTGTCCTCACATCTGATGCCCACAATTCTTGTTCGTTGCTCTCTTGTATGAGTGGCCACCCACAGAAGGCTGGCCGCAGAAGCACCGTAGGTTTGACTTTAATGCTGGTGGGAAATGGAGGGTCCTGTATAGAACTTGCCGATGGAGCAACTGTAAAGGGTCTTTTGCTGTGACACCTCACGTTTTGCATGACACTTTGGTCTAAAGGCTACTTTAAGTGTTACCTAAGTTGTTACTTAACTGATAAAACAAAGACGATGAACAGACTGGATACCAAGGGAACCTTGATTCCTATAGGTCTGCCCTGCTGTGTAAAGTCTTTCCCCTCCTAGCATAGGACCAGTGATCCTGGAATCATTTTTCTTCAGAGGATTAAGAGTTAAGAAGTAGAAAACAACAACAACAACAACAACAACAACCACCGATCAAACAAACCCAAAGATAAAAGACTCCTGAATCTACAAGCACAGATGAGATGCCCAGAAGCAGCCAGCCAATACTGTGAGTACTGGCAGTCCACAGCTGGTCCTTGACAGTAAATGAAGGCTTAATTCCATGGAAGCCAGGGCAGCACAAATGGGAGAACAGCTAATAGCCTTTAATCCTGCAGAGCTCAGGAAAATTGAGTCTCCAGTGCTTGTTAGAAACCCACCAGGAAGCCCCGAAGACAAGGCTGCTAGGCAGGCCAGCTAGGGCTGCTCAGAGGTGGGGGTACTATGGGCCCTCAAAGCCAGGCTAACTGTGGGGACATGGGCAAAGTCAGAGCCTCTGGCAGCCACATTGCCTGGGTGTTTACAACAGAGAGGCCTGTATTGTTCACTCCTCTTTGAACTAACTACCTGTTGCTTTTTTTTTCTTTTCTTTTCTTTTTTTCCTGAAGACTCCTTTGAGTTTACACTTAGCTATGGACCAGTGAGGCATGTTTCCCTGAGGAAGCTGGGAAACCACATCCCAGAGCAGCTTCTGTCTGCAGTCCTCTCTCTCTCTACTACCTGTGCTAACCATACTGTGGCTTTGACTAAGCTGCATTCCTCTGTCCTAAACGGTCTTTTGACCCCTGAACTCTTCTAGGTGTCGGTATTTCCATACCAGCACCATGCCATGCAGACAGAGTGACGCCCTGGGGACCCTTGCATGATCCTCCTCACCTGGAATTAGGAGGTGACTGCTCTGTGTCTATGGCCTGGGGGTGGGGACTGAGCTCTGTGCTGCCCTGCATGTGACTGAGAACTCCCTCACACTCTCTCTGCTTGGACTCTTGCCTTGTGACAAAACAAAGCATTAGACCCCGCTTGCTTCTCACTCTTCCCTGAACTGTCTTCTCTGCAGCCTGGCTTCTGTCCCTGCATTCTTTTTGGCTGGTGGAGAAGAGGCTGGGGGGGGGGGAGAGTCATTGACCTGATTAATTTTAGTTTGTCTTCCGTCTGTGCTAGAAATGTCTGAGGAGAATGAAGTCCGGCGAGCTCGCCACTGCCAGTGTTATTCTTGGCGCAGAGGACACATGGGCATGTCGGAGGGTGAATTTGCTGCTCCTCCTCAGCAACTCTGTCACCACAGGACTTCCCTTGACCTGCTCAGGCAGGTTGGTTAGAGACAGATTGGGGCTGATCCAGCAGAGTGGAAACTTCTGACACTGGCCATGGACGATGGCAGCTTGCCTTACAGTATCTGGAGAGCACCAGGGCAGAGGCTCAGTGGAACTGAGACTTGGAAGGGGTGGCTCTCTGAGCAGATGTGCTGGGCACTGTGGAATGGCAGGCAGGGTGTACAAGGAGTTGGTGTCTTAAAGATAATCAGTTTAGTTTAGTTCTGGGGACAGAGACCTTGAGAAGGGGCATACTGGCTGCCATTCACTACAGAAGAAGCGGCAGGGCTGTCACTAACAGCCTAGTGGAAAGGACCCTGACTCATCCTTCTAGCATCTGCCTGCTATGTCTTCTAGTGAGCTACTCAGCCTCTATGTGTTTTGGTTTTCTCAAATGCAAAGTTGGGACAATCATGTCCATCTGCCTCTCAGGGGTGTTAGGAGAATTATGGAAACTAATGTTTAAAAAGCCCTGGGAATGGGTCTTTCATATAATGGGTTGGGAATCACATGATAGAAGCTGAATAAAGTCACAGTGCTGGCACTGGTGGTGGCCACCCACTCTGCACAGTGGATGTAAAAGCCACTGTGGGAACTGTGTTCAGATTCTCCCTGTGGGATGATGGAGATTTAGGCGTGCTTCGGGACCCCATGGTGGGGCAGGATGAGGGGAGGGCCGGGGGAGCAGGCAGATTTAGGACATAGATTTGAGACCTGAGTCCTGTCAAGGACCAGGAAAGGAAAGCTCTGCAGAGTACAGTATCCCCAGTGTTCAGGGCAGGCTGCTGGCTAATGGCCTGTGTCTTCTGCGGCCCATCCTTTAGAGGGTAAGAGTCTGTCCTTCTGTCTACTCTGGCCATCACATTCTAGGACTGTGCAGTCTTGAGCTAGTGGCTGAGCAGCCATTTTTCTTACTCTGCCAAGGCTAGGGTCACTAGCCTTCTACAGCCCAGAGAAAGGGAAGGGAGTGCCATGTGCAGAATCAGGGACCCAGAGCTCAGGAGACTGGCCTGCCTTTCTGGACTCACCACTTTGGGTTTGAATGGCGGTTGGATCTCTCTGTTCTCCAGTTTCTCCCAGTCGATCCTCCTGAAGAAGGCATGCTCTCTGACATCCCTCTCTCCCTCGGGCCCGCAGCCCAGCCGCTTGGCAGGGTGTTTGGTCATAAGCTAGAGAGAGAAAGAGACAAAGACACAGATGAGTGATAGAATCTTCCCTGGCCAGCACTGCCTCTGAATAGATGGCGGTGCCGCCTGAGGAGGCTCTGGAAGTCCACCAAGAAACACACATGTGGGGAGGTAAGTGTGGCCTCTGGGCAGTGATTTTCACAGTAAGGAAGCAGTTGGAAGCGATGACCGAATGGAAGAGATATTCAAACAGGCATCTCTGCACGTATCACGTGCTTTTTGAACCTGGCATCCTTGTATGTAGACGGTGGTGGGGGTGGGGACTGGGAAATGTGACACAGTAGTAGGGAACAACCTTTACAGGGTATAAAGCCCTAGGTTCAATCCTTAGCACTGTCAAAGGGGAAGGGGGGACATGGAAGGGAAGGAGGGAGGGAGGGGACAAGAGAAGTTCATGCTATTTACAGTGTCAACCCTGGGCTCTTCCAGGTAGGAGCTCCTCAGCTGCCAAAGGCAGTTCAGCCTTGACCTTCAAATACATTAAATAGGAAACACCGAGTGTGGTACACTCTCTTTTGATACATTTAAAAGGGGATTTTGTGACTTAAATCGTGACCACTAAAGACCAATTAAGTCCACCGCCACCAGTTAAGTTGCTAGCATTTCCCTGAAAAGAGAGTTGGCCAAGGACCCAGAAGGTTTAAAACAGCTCTATTTATAATAGCCTCCAGCCAAGGCGGAAACAATGCAAGTGCCCTCCTCACCTATAGGCCTACAGGGGTTGACTGTTCAACGTCCACACAGCAAACATGTCAGAAGGAAACATGGCCACACACGGCAGTGTGGCCACATTTTCTATGCCATGCTGGGTAAAGAGCCAGGCCTGGGGCACACACTGTGCAAAGGCCAAGACAGGCAAGATTCATCTGTGTAGTCAATACTGATTATCATGGGGGGGGGGTGAGAGCAACTATAAGGGGAGAGAGGAGGGGGCATCTAGGGTTCTGTCTTTTGACCAGGGTACAGTTTAGTGCATACATCCATTCTGTGAAAACTAATTGACATGTCTGCGGATGGTCTATACCCATTTTTAATATGTATATCTTAAGAGAGAGAAAGGATAAACTCTGTCACAGATGTGAGAATCAGCACTCCTCAAGGGCCTGAGATTATTTATTTGTGTGACTGTGGGTATATGTACACATGAGCGCATGTGTGGAAGACAGAGGGTGTATAAGGGTCTGCATATGTGTAGAGGCCAACCTTGGAACACATGGATTGGAGCTAGGCTGGCTGGCCAGTGAGCCTCAGGATCCGCCTGCCTTTACTTCAACAGTGTACGCCAGCATGCCCGGCTGTTTTAAGGAGTAATTCTTGTGCCTCTCCACCCCCACTGCAATGCTCCGAAGTAGACTGGGAACTGAAGTGCACAGAGAAAGAGAATGGGTCAAGACGTTTGGACAGTATTGGAACGTGAGTCTGTTCTGTCCCTCTATGCCCTGCATGTCACCAAACTTTGCAGCAGCATGCACTTGTGATCATTCTAGTCTTTCTTAGAAGGCTAGAAAAGGAAGTCGGGCATAGTGGTACACGCCTGTGATCTCAGCACGTGAGAGGTTTAAGGAAGCGGATTGCAAGTTCAAGGCCAGCCTGGGCTATGTAAAGAGTTCAGAGCTGGCTGAGCTAAAGAGCAAGATCCTGTCTCAAAAACAACATCAGGTATGGAAAGGGTATTTCCCTTGCCAGCCATCTTGGTTGACCACCAGAGAAGAAACCGGATATACTCACTCCTTTGCAGATGGAGACAGCTTCCTTGGACAAGGATTTGGGGTAGGACACGTTGTGCTCCATTATAGACTGAAACAGCTCATCTTCATCTTCACCATCAAATGGAGGCTGTTCCCGACAAAGGAGGGAAAAAACCGGAAGGAGTAACACATTACCATGGCGGCACTTAGAGATCGGTGAGAAGAAATGGACCACGTTTCCCCACACACCGCAGGCGGCAAGGTCAGCTCCGTGAACACAGTGCTGATGTGCTTATCTTTAATTAGGCTGCTGGTTGTGCGTTTCCTACTTTTTTAAACTGTCCCTCTCATTATCTTACCCTGGGCGACCCAAAATAATCTTTAGGGAAAATGTTTTTGGAGTAATACGTCTAGTGATTTGCAAATAAATTATAATTAATCCATTAATCTTGTAATTATGAGCTAAAAGTCTAATTATGAGCAAGTCAGGTTGCAGATGGCTCTGTGTTTAGAGGGTGTGTGTGTGCACGCACAGAGAATGCCTTTTTTTTTTCTGCTTTGACTTGAGGTGAAGGGAACTTCAGGCTAGGGGCAGAGAGGAACTGGAGCCCTTCGGACCTGACAAGACAGGTAGCCTGCAAGCCTGCTTGATGGCAATTGACAGGAGCTAGCTTTTAGATATGTCCTTTGTCCCTTCTAGTGGGCTGAGAGACAGAGGACCAGTGATACCATGGAACACGGACCTTTGTTTCCCAGCTGGATGCCCACACTCAAATGGCTGTTACACAGCAGTTCCTGTGATGAGGGTTCTGACTAGTTCAGAGACCAGTGGGTGGTACCCAGAAGAAGCTCCAGGAAGAGAGCTTACAGTTGCTACCGAGGCAGAGGTAGCTCTTGGGAGAGGTTGTAAGGAGACCACAGAACCGGTCTGTGACCAAGGTGCCCTTCGAGTGGTTTCTCCATTGTGTCTTTTACCTTGAGGGCACGATTCTCTCATGCCCACTCTAATGGGATGTGCCCAGGAGGATTGGACTTAAGGGAGATTCCTGAATATCATCTTTGGTACAACTAACCTTCAGCTTAACATAAAGATGGCAGGGGCATCCCTGGGTAGAGAGCTTTGAAGGGGAACTGGGCATGGGGCCAGGGCAGGAGAGCCACATGCTCTGAGAGAAAGATGCCAAGTGTATAAAGAGCCCCCCCTTTGGGCCGGGCATGGGGGAATGTAGTTTCGGTGACTCGTGACCCTTCATTTCTTTCTCTCTTGAGCTCTAGGTGTAAATGAAGAGCCTATTTTCTGGTTGCAAGTGCCCAGCTTTGAAAGGCACCTGTGATGTGGTGGCCATTTGCACGTGGGTGAGAAGGAATGAGTCTGGCTGTGAATTAGTCAGGGCAGGATGGGCAGGGCCTGCCATGGTGTGTAGGTGAAACCTGGTATCTACAGGTAGGTAAGCAGGAGAGTGCAGCTGCAGATGGCTCATGCTGGGTTAGGGCTGTGCCAGCCAAGAGGCTACAGTGGTGCCTGCCTTGCTACCCAACACGCCTTCTTTTTGGCCCCATAGCAGGCATCCTCTCGGTACCTTTTATTAGACATCCATGCATTGCCTCATCTCCCCTGATGAGGACCCCAGAAGGGAGTCTGAGCTTTGGCCAAGGAGGTATTCACAACTAAGACAAACATGCTAAGTACGTATATGAATAATTGTGTAAATTCAAGCTGCTGAGCCCATTTACTGTTGTTTATGTGAATACATTTGCGGCTGGCCATGTGGGAGTAGAGAATCATTTAGGGTGCTTATCTCTAAGGAAGACTAATTTCCCTCTCTTAAGAGTTTTAATCGCCTGCAATTTCATCTAGGGGTGGCGTCCCATGTGACTTCTACCATGCACGATGGCAGGCCAACAGGTATTGTCATCGTTCAGTTCTTGCTAGTATTAGCCAGAATGATGAGGGGCTTTTGTTTGATTTTATTTTATTTTACTTTATTTCATTTTATTTTATTGACAAGGTTTCCCTGAGTGGCCCTGGCTATCCTGGAACTTGCTCTAGAGATCAGGCTGACCTTGAACTCAGAGATCTGCCTGCCTCTGCCTCTGCCTCTGCCTCTGCCTCTGCCTCTGCCTCTGCCTCTGCCTCTGCCTCTGCCTCCTAAGTCCTGGACTTAAAGATGTGCACCACCCCAACAGGCTCTATTGTTCAGTTCTTAAGTAGCCATATTATGGACATTTCATATTCATATATGATGTATATAGTTTTCCTTGTCATATTTACAAATATCCTTTTATTTTTTCATGGATTCTCAGGTTTTCTTATATTATTTTTCAAATAAGATACTATCTGTGTTCTTCGTTTTTCTGATTGTTGCAAACACATTTCTCTTGGTAGCCAGCAGTATTCCCCGTTCAGGGCCCTAGAACCACCAAGATCTCTTCAAATGGATTCATGGGTCCTTGGGTGCATCAACAATCGCTTCGAGCAACATGTTTTGATAACAAATGCTAGTAGAGACATCTCTGCAGGCCGGCTCTTTTTTCCTCTGAATTACTTCTGTGGAACAGCATCCCGGGTGTGGGATTACACACCAAAGGATGTGAGCATGTTTGTGTTCTTGCTAGGACTCTCCAGCTCACCCTGGGGGCCTCTTTACCGATAATTACCTACTCGCAGGCCGTGGTATGAAGACAGGTCAGTGGTGCCGGGTTATAATTACACTCATCCTCCTTTCTAGTAAGGCCAGCTACCTCAGTGTGGGGAGACTGCTGCCTGGGTCCTTAGTATGTGGCCGCCTCAGAGTGCCTCTCTCGCCTACCATCCATGTTCCTACGGCTATTTTTAAGTATCTGCAAATCTGGACACAGTGTCCCAAGCTCAGCTCCCCATTAACAAGTCTTGAGTTTGTGTAAAGAAAATTTTCTGAATGTGTTAAGCCCCACGCCCACTGGAGAGCTCTCAGCTTTTATCAGACAAATGAGATGATGGTTCCCACAGTACAAAATGCTTCCTGAATTGCTTCCTAACAGGCAGTAGGGGAGGGCCTTGCCATGTTGCTTTGCAGATTGCTGAGGACCTAGGAGGAAGGGAGAGGGACACACATGGACCATTTGGGCTGAAGCTCCAATTACTGAGATGAAGCACCCGGTACAGATAAACATCTATGGAAAGGAAAGGATGCAGATGAGAGGGCCAGTCCCCTTATGACAAATACTGTGAACACTTGGAGCCGCAATGAGCTCATCAGAGGGCCACATAGGCACTATTAATGCCCCTGCCTAAGCAATTATGTTTGTCAGGCCATTCAGAAACTGGATATAGACTCAGGCTATTCAGACTTAATGGCTCCATTTGGCTGCTGACAACTGATAAGCTGAAGGCACATAAAATTGCAACCAGCCACCTTTCCCCGCTCATTGTTAGCCTTCTATAGTTAAGGAACAAATGTAGTGCCTGACCCCTTGGACAAGCTCACAATCAGTCTTCCTCCCCAGTTTCTGGGTCAGTCCACTCTTGTTGCTGAGTCCCTGTGACTGTGAGGGGCCGTGGGTATTTGGGTGACACCCGTGGCCAAGTCATAGACACACCAGGAATTCACTTCACTTTGCCAGGCTCTGACTAGAGCTGTGTTTGCTCTTTGTAGGCAGCCAGGTAAAGATGTGTGGAACAGAGGCTGTGGCCTGTGCCCAACAAGGCACCAGAATGTTGGAAACCTTACAGGTGTCATTTTTGAGGACTTTCAAATTAGAGACTTTGGGGGATGCCAGGCACACTAAGTGGCTGAGAAGCAGCATGGGGAATAGACTGGAAGGTGTACAGAAGCTCCAAGTGTGGGAACAGGGGTGAGAGGGACCTCCTTAGAAGGCCTGGATACCTCCTTGGGGTCCACATACAAGACCTGTGATGGTTCATCTATCCAGGCTCTGCATACAAGGCCTGTGATGGTTCATCCTGTCAACTTGATGTTGATTCAGAATCACCATGGAAACGAAAGCCTGGGCATGCCTGAGCAGAGTTCTAGACTTGGTTAACTGATGTGGGAAGGCCTGCCCTAAATGTGGGTGTCGACATTCCATGGGCTGAGGTCCAGGACTGACCAGAGAGCTGGATAAGCAGCAGCATTCATCTCTCTTGGCTTCCTGATTGGGATGCAATGTGCACAGCTGTGTGCTGCTGAGTGTACCCTCCGAACCGTGAGCCAAAACCACCTGCACCTTACCCTGCTTTCTGTCTTTTGTCACCACAAGGCCCAAGGGAGACTTACTTCCTGGGTTCCTCACTAGGGGATGCACCCTGGGAAATCCTGGGGAGGAAGGCCAGCAGGTAGGTGTGAAGGAAGAAAAGAGGGAGGAAGGAGGGAAGGAAGGAGAGGAGGAAGATAGGACTTCACTGCAAGCTGTTCTGAAACCCTAGTCTTCTGTCAGCCAATAAGGAGTCAAGGCACGGATGTTCTTGGAAAATGGAGTGCCCTTAGGAAAGCCAGGCTGTGTCTGTGTCACAGTGAGGGCAGGGCTTGTTTTCTGGCCCTGAAAGCTCGACACTCAGGATCAAGGAGGGGGCCAGACAGTATATTGCCTACATGCTTGGCAGGGCTCCCAGGTGTCTGGCAATTCAGTCAAATTTTGTTGGTGAAGTTTTCAGGAGGGGAAATTGGCTTCCAGAACAGGCAACCTGTGCTCCCCCGGCTGCGTGCCACAGGCAGTGAGCCTGTATAACCTGCTTTTCTGGGCTCATGCACTAAGGCATTACACCTAAGAATAATTCTCAGATGGGGGGGGGGACCTGGGTAAACAAACAAACAAACAAATAAGCAAACTGCTCTTTCCATGTCACTCAAATCTTAACAGCATAGAGGAATGCTCACTGAATGTAGGCAAGTGCTTGCATCTTTCTTTAGCTAATCAAATTTTTAGTATCTACTAGATATGACATAAAGGAGAGGCTTCCTGTCCTAGAGTAAAAGTCCTGAGGTGACAATTATGTTCATGTGGCCAGAGACCTCTGGCTTTCTCTGGTTTACTATGCTCCAGAGCCGTGATGGTAGCTTCCCTTCAACTTCTTAACCCGGGCTACATGTTTTTTCCTCTTAGTTTATCACTAACGTATATTTTCATCTTCTAATTAGTCTCTTCTCTCTCTCCTTCTGAGCTGTGAGCTTTGTGGAGGTGAGGATTTCTGTCTGTTTTATCCTCACTGTATGTAGGAAGCATTCAGTGTGCAAATAAGTTATGGCCAATGAATGTACCATCTCAGAATGGTAGGCATTTTGTCCCCAGAAACATATGCATCTGCTGCTCAGCATGGGTACGTCTGCCCTTTCTTGATTATTAACGTTCTTGCCTCTAAGGTCAAGGTCCCCAGCACTACCTCAGAGTTCTAGGAATTTAAAAAAAGAGTTGGGTTTTGTAGTGATCTGAATGAGAGTGTCTTCCATAGGCTCCTATGTTTGGAACTTGGTCCCCAGTTGGTGGAACTGTTTGGAAAGGATTGGGAGGTGTGGCCTTGCAGGAGGAAGTGTGGCACCGACAGTGGACTTTTCATTCTCAGCTCTTTCTGTCTCTTTCTTGTAGGCAATGGATGTGAGCTCTCAGCTCCTTCTCCAGCACCATGCCTGCTTGCCTGCTTCCATGTTCTCTACCATGATGGTCATGGACTATAATCCTCTGGAACTGTGACCCTCAAATTAAACGCTTTCTGTTATAAGTTGCTTTGGCTATAATGTCTTATCACAGCAACAGGAAAGTGATAAAACAGGAATAAAGTCAGAGGTCCCTCAAGGCTTTGCCAAACCCACTGCCTTCAGTCAAGCTCTCAGACAGCTCTACCTCCTGGCCCTCTCTGCAGTCAAGGGGAGTCAAGTGGCCTATGCCACATAGGCAGGGGTGATGGCCACCACTTAGGCCGGCTTCTAAAATGTTCCCCACGATGGCTCCCTCATTCTCTCTTCATTGCTGGCTGAAATGAGGTGTCAGTGGACGACTCAGGGGCCTTCAGCCATGGCAAAGAGAAAGGACAGGAGAGGGCTGACCTCGAATCCTCACATGACTTCGGATTGGGCTCACTCTCCCGGTCTGCCACTTCTGCTGGCTGCAGAGGATCTTATGGAGAGTGGGAGGCAGCTGCTGAGATCTGGAGGTTGTTTATCAAAGAAGTGGCTCAGGCGTGGAAGCCATTGCATGGGGCAGTGCTGTGCTAGGCAACGCAACTCGGTTCTCTGATAAAAGTCTCGTCTGATGCGATGCCTAATTTGCCTTTTCCTCACAGAAGTTCAGCCTCGCTGGACTTTGGTGGACATGATCCTGCGTTGCCAATGGTGAGATAGGAGGAGAGGGAGGATCTAACAGTGAGTGTCACAGGCTTCTTCCTCCTTTCATAAATAAGTCATAATCAATGGCTGGGATGATCTTTGTTGACCAAGTTGTAGGGAACTATAACCCAGTCCCAGGTCTGAAAACCTTACAGCGGTCATCGCAGTCATCAATTTGCAAGGGGCACAACAGGGTGGGCGCCGCGTCCACACTCCAGACTGCTACCTCCCACTTGGAGTTTTTATGATCAGGAGATATCATGTCCTCTTCGGAGCTTTTCTCCCTCTCTCCCAGGTCAGGGGTTTGGAGCAACATTTGTCACCCTGTGCTGTCCCTCTGCCACCTGTGCCTTCTGTTGGGTGAAGGTCACACCACATGCAAGAGCAACACACACACACACACACACACACACACACACACACACACACACACAGAGAGAGTGAAATATTACCTGTCCAGCTAGCATCTCATACAGCAGCACGCCGTACGCCCACCAGTCCACAGACTTCCCATACGGCTGGTAAGCGATTATCTGTGGGGAAACAAACGCGTCGGTTATGTGTGGCACTAACTCAAACTGCTCCTGCCAGGAGAGGTTAAGTTAAGCAGACAGGCATGTCAACACAGCTCTCACTAACCAGGTAGTGATAGATTCTGTCTCTCTTTCTGCACAGGGGGACAAGGAAAAGACCCTTCAAAGGGGGGCGGGTACCCCGAGAAGTGCCATTTCAGGATATACCACCCAAATCTTGTTTTGTGAGTCCTCTAGTGGATTGACTTGGGGATGTCACTGACTGTCTGAAGCTAGATCTACTTATCCTCAGTGGTGAAAAAATGTAGACAGTGAGTTGGATTTAAATGTTTAAAAAGCACAGGGGGTGGTGGGGTGGAGAGATGGCTCAGTGCTTATGAGCGCTTGCTGCTCTGGTAGAGGGCCCAGGCTTGACTCCCAGAACACACACCAAGTGGTTAGAATTGCCAGAAACTCTAGTTTCAGGGAATCTGATACTTTCTTCTGGTCTCTGCAGACATCTGCATATACATGGTGCAGGCATATACACTCAGGGGCACACATATACATAAAACAAACAAATATATCTTAAAAATGACACTATCAGAGTTCATATACTTTTGAATGGCTACAGTGTTTAATTTAGGGATAGGACACTGATGATCTGTAAGTTAGTTTCTACTGATTTATCCCTGATGGTTGTTATTCTCAATAAGAATTAACTAACAAGAAACTTTACAAACGAGATTATGCCTGCCTGCTAGTCTGTAGTAACTTTATTTCAACAAGAGACCACAGGGGCCTGGAGAGATAGTTTGATGGTTAAGAGTATTTTTGCTCTTATAGAGGAACCAGGCTCAATACCCAGCACCCACACGGTGCCTCACAAGTGTCTGTAATTCCAGTTCCAGGATATCCAACCTCCTTTTCTGGTCTTCATGGACACCAGGTATGTGAGTGGTATACAGACTTACATGCAAGTAAAACATTCACACATACAACACTAAAAAAATACTCAGTAAGCCATGAACATCTCTGCAAAATCCTTGAATTATTTCTGTAGGACAAGTATTTATGAGTAGAACTGTTGGGTCAGAATAGTTCTTTTTGCCTCCGAAATGAAGCTCTGGGCACCGTCAGACTGCTTGCAGGGCAGCAGGCTGCATCTCTGTCAGCTGCAGAAAAGCTGAATCTGTGTCCTTGAATTCTCACCAACAGCTCTAACTGCCATTGGTTCTCAGACTACCAATTTGATGACCGGAAATGATATTTCAATATTTGCATTTTATTCACATGGGAATTAGACACCTGGGCTTCTCTTTTTAGTAAACTGCCTGGCAATCCTGACTGACAGGCCCATTCATTCATTCTTTTGGAGACTAAGAGAAGTGCTAGGGATACACTGTAGCAAGGACAAGATCCCTGCCCTCATGGATCACAGGGACATTTATTATTTTTATTGATTGATGAGATTTCTTTATATCTTAAGGATATGGATCCTCGACTTTGATTTTTACAAATGTTCTTTACAAACCCTCAACTTCTCATGCTTTGTTTAGTATACCCTCTGATAGTTCAAGATTTACACTTTTAAATAGAAAAACTTCTGGGAAGTGGACATAGAGAGGAAGTGATATTTTAGTTCCTGGTTGAGGCAGGCTCATTTGTCTCCTGCCATGGTGATTCTGGGTATTCATAGTCAGGATGACTTGGATGCAAGGCAGAGAAGGTCGTCTGACCTCTGCTTGCTCGCAGTGAGCAGATGTCTACAATGGTAAGCAACTGAAATACTAGTCACTAGAGTCAGTTACCCCATTAACAACAAATTGCTACCTCACCTTTTCTTCAAAGCCCATCTGGACCAAACAGAAAGCAATAAAAACCCTTCAGAGAGTCAAAGTCTACATGTGGGACACTTTACAGGCATCTTGTGCCTTCCCATGTCACATGATGGAGAGACATGACTATTCCCCTTTTATAGATGAGAAAACTAAGGCTCAGAAAGTTAACAGACTTGCCTAAATCCACCCAATGATTAAGTTGTTTCTGAATGCTGGTTCATTTGTTTTTTTAAGAGAATTTTGTGGCTTTCAAATATATCTATGCTGGACTTGATAGATGTTATCAAAGAGCACTGAAGATCAGTCTAAAGGGTCTGAAATAATCTCAAATGTTTTAAAGTATGGCGGTATAACAACAACATTTGAAAGCAGTTGCATAAACTGCTCTCTTCAGCATACAAAGCCAGTTCTTCTAATCTGCGTTCCTCACTGTCCCAGCAATCTGATGTTGAACCCAGAAGGTAGCTAAAAGAATGAGGAATTTAGACTTTATTTCTTCTCAGGGTCTTGCTATTATGCAGTCCAGGCTGGCCTCGAACTCACAGCATCCTGAGTACTGGGATATCAGCAAGAGTCAACACGCACGGCAAATGTTCATTCCTACCATTTCGTATTATATATGCCACGAATCCCTGAGCAAGCCCACCGGCCAGACCCCCGTGTTCACATGGTGTTAAGTCATGTTTGATCCTGAAAGCTGTCAGAGAGTTTGGGAGTCCATTTCTGTTCAGACGGAGCTATAATTCCTAAAGGTCACAGCCACCTACAGAGTTTTTTCCTTCTCCCCTCCACTCGGCCCGGCTTACCCTCTTTCTATTTCTGCAGCATTAACCTCCCATGACCCCTACTGATAACACCCTCTCCCTTCTCCAGGGCTCACAAAAGCAGAACTTTGAGTGCCATGGACTTCTCCCACCCACTGTGTTGTTGACCCTACGGGCCACCTGGTCAGCTGCCGGATGGAGATTACAGTCACTATGAGCACAGTGTGCTGTCAGGTGTAATACAAAAGTGACATTTGGAAGGCAGCCCGAGCATTTCTCCCCGGAGAAGTTCATCAGTGCCACTGAGGTTGTCATTGCTATGCAGAGACACCATGACCATGGCAACTCTTATAAAAGACAACATTTCATTGGGGCCGCCTTATGGTTTCAGAGGCTTAGTCCATTGTCATCATGGCAGGAAGCATGGCAGTGCCCAGGCAGACGTGGTGCTGGAAAAGGAGCTGAGAGCTCTACATCTTGATCTGAAGACAACAGGAGAGTGCCCCACAGCAGGCAGAGCTTGAGCACAGGAGACCTCAAAGCCCACCTCCACAGTGACACACTTCTTTCAACAAGGCCACATCTCCTAATAGTACCACTCTTCACGGGCCAAGCATTCAAAACACGTGAGTCTATGGAGGCAAACCCTATTCAATGCACCACAGCCACCCTGGGCTTGCACACCAGACGATCTCAGTCCCAGGGTCCAGTGTGCAACCCCACCACCAAAACTATCTTTTCACAGGAAAGCACACTTTCACTCAGGGGTCTGCTGCTGTGAATAAACATCTCTAAGGAACCAAAACCCGCAGGGTGGAAGAGAATGCTACTAGGAGCCCTTCTTGAAGACAAGTGATCAGAGCCACGGATCTGGAATGCCGTTGCCTGGGGCATGCTGTCCAGGGGCCATTAGGCATGTGTTGACTAAGCTTATGAGATGTGGTCAGTCTAAACTGAGGTGTCTCTAGGTGTAAAATATAAGATTTTTGAGAATTTCATAAAAACATGGAAAATAGCTCATTTGCAGTTTTTTAATGTTGGGCATACTGCGTTAAATGAGATATAGCAAAATCAATTTAATCTGTTTCTTTTGTGAGTATTAAAAACAGGCCTGCTAGATGCAGCTGTGGTTTGCGTTTCATTTCACTGGGCAGAGAGGGGCTGGGCCCTCAGACTCAATCAATCCCTACAACTTACTTAGGTTCTCTGGCTCACACTGGCCTCGGGGGTTCAGCTTTGAGCTGAAGACCAGGTTCAGAGAGCACAGAATAGATATGAGAGTCTCTTGTGTCTGTCACCAATGGGGACAGATGCAGGTGCCCCTGGCACTTGTGGGCCAAGAGAGGCCTGCAGCCAAGCTTGGGCTCCCTGGTATGCAGAGGCCCAGGGCCAAGGGCTACCATGGCAATTTGGCTCCCCATAATGGGGCAGCTCACAAAAGAAGGCTGGCTCGGCGAGAAGGTCTAGAGTTGGCGGGTTTCCCTGCAGCACATGGGAGGTTGAACTCTGGCTTTGAAAACAGACCCGGACCGGGGCCACTGTCAACTCCTTTTACAGCTATTTGTCAGTATGATCACCATGATTATACGTACATGAGCCAATTGCTTGGGGGGACTGTCAGGATGTTACAAATGGCTGCCTGTCTTATAAAAGTGAGGTATGAATAAGTGTTCTTCCAAACCGGGCATAGGACCAGGGCATGAAAGGACCAAGGGCGGCTTCTCATTTCTCATTAGGCCCGTGGCCCAGTGAGGGCTCCCAGAAGACTGTTGGTTGAAGGCCACCCAGCCTTCCCCCCCTCCCCCGCCAAGGCGACTGACTTGAAGGCATCCCAGAGTGTTCGATGCTTTAGATGATCCCTGACTTCTGACAGCTCAGAGATGAGAGAGCTTGGGGACATGGTGGGACACTACTGGCCATAAGGAGCGCTGTGACCAACATTGCCACCACAACCATTCTCCCATGCCGGGGTCTTTACCTGCTCATTCATCTCGATCTTCTAAGGCCTGTTTCAAAAATTAGAAACAGAGGCAGAGAGGGGTTGTGTAGCTTGCTCAGGCTGGGCCTGACTGTCATCCAGATGGCTACGATGGCTTTACCTTTGTCCGTTTTAATACACTGCTTCTTTTGACCTAGAGAGGTTTCCTAGACAGCTCTTGGGGAAGCCTGCTTGGTAGAGGCTCATGCTAAAGACTTAAAAGGAGCCAGAGAGCTGTGAGGCCAGCTTGCACTCCGCACTTCTGCCTATGAGCCCTGTGACACCACAGAGATGGAGACAGTGGTTCTGTTGGTTCGTGTACTTGAACTGGACCCTACTCTTACTTTCCTATAATGTGTACCAACTCCCCAGAGTACATTCTTAAAGAAAGGAAAGGTCTGACCACCAAAAGGGGCGGGGGCGGGAGATCTCCTTCTAAGCTGCCACTGGAAAATAATGACTTCATAGGCATAAAATGTGTTTAAGTCTATTTTATCCTCAAGGAAACAAAAAGATAGCTTTCTCCTTTTTCCAAAAGTAAAAAATTTTATTTGATGGAAGAGTTAGGGTTGTTTTGAAAGATGCCATAAATTTCAAAGGAAGGAACACAGGACCTATGAGAGAAGCTTTGTACAGACCATCAAAGCCCCTGCTGACCTGTCTAGGAAGCACTAGCAGGGAAGAAGGCAGACAGGCCTGTCTGTTTTCTAGATGTTCTGTTTTGACCCTGAGTTCACTTACTTCTCCTTTACTTGTTCCTCTGGGGCCTGGACTTTAGACCAGGCAGCTCCCGGAACCTTTGCTGTCATACACTAGGACTGTTTTTCAGCCTCACTCAAGCCCAGAGTCCTCCTCATGAGGGCTGTACCCACCACAGAGGACCTGCCTCTGCTCCCAGCATCAGGATATCACCCAGCACTGGGTGGACACATAAGGCTTTGCTGGAGAGTTGAGTGGATCAGAGCCAAATCCAGTTCATATGCCCTCCTGACTCTCGTGTGTACAGTCAAAAGGGCCTCGGGATGCTGGGATGCTAAGATTGGAAAAGGCTTGGAGATGATGTAAAAAGTGTCTTCAGGGTTCTGGAGAGGAACTTAAACCTAAACCACAGCAGAGTGCTTGCCTGAGGTTTCCAGGCTCATCAATCTGCCAGGTTGGGGGAAGTCCTTGAGGCTCCAACTGTCCTCTTCTGTGGTACCAGAGCAGCGGGTGAAACACAGCAGACACCACAACAGCTTGAGGGGAAGGCTTCCCAGTCAAACTCCACTCTGATGACCCCATCTGAGCACAGTACACAATGGAAGCATACTGGGTGGGAGGGCTCTGGGTCCAACCACTGGGGACTGGCTCTGCCATGCAGGGGCTGAGTGCCCTTGGGCAACTTGCTTAGGAATGCTGCCTTTCCCCAGCTGTGGTCCTGGAATCCCCACCTTTGCCAGGCAAGCAATGTAGTGGGGATTAGGAGGTTTGGTTCACACTGAGATGGGCTTACTGCAAAACGTATCACCCACAGTGCCTGACTTCAGAAATGAGAACCAGGTATGTGGGGGAAAGGTATTCAGGGCAGTAGAGTCAACCTGGCTCAAGGGAGGAGAGAGGAAACACTCCCACAGGAGAGTCCTCAAAATACACACTGAACACTCTGGAATGACGTTCAAATTAACATTAACCCTTTCTATTCAGCCCCTCAATAAACACTAGCGAATGATATATCAGATACTACTTGTATAAAATCTGCCTTCAAGCAATTGGATGAGTTCTTGTCATGGGACCTTCCCACTCCCTCTTTCTCCATCTGTCACCATTTACGGCTGACAGGTCAGGTCTTGGGGTGGGCATTCTGCTAGACATCAAGGTTAATGGCTCTAACTGGGGAGGTGGATGTGAAATGAATACTTGGAAATGTAATATCTACAATCACAGATATTAGAACATTACATAAGAAATATCTGTGATATTTGAAGCCTCCAGAAGAAATGGATTGTGTGAGAAGAACAAATATGACCAGAGTTGGAAGCCTGGGAATTACAGGGTCGAAATAACATATTTTTTATTGAGACAAAAATGATGCTTCTGTCTATAACTGAAGAGTGTAGGAAGTGTCTGTTTATTTGGGTGTAAATCATCTTCCCATGTAAAAGGAGGGACACTTGTTTTGAAAGCAGGAGGACCTGAGGTTTACCCACAGCCCCTGCACAGAAAGCTGAGTATGACCTTGCACGTACCCATAACCCCAGTGCTGTGGGAGGCATGGGCAGGAAGACAGTTCAGCTCCAGGTTCAGTGAGGGAGCCTGTCAACGGCATAAATCAGCGATGCCCTTCTCTGGCCTTTGTACGCATGCTCACAGGCAGGCGTACGCCAATATGTCTTGAGTTGGTTATACTGGACAGAATAGAAGCAACTGACAAGCCTCAGATGTGAGTTTAGAACTGTCCCTTTTGAGACAGGGCAAGCTCATTCAAGTCAAACTTGTTGCTGAAAATTGTATTTAGAAGAAGAAATTATGAATATCCCCCCCCCTTCTTTTTACAGATGTCACACCAAGTTCTTAAAAGAGCAGGACTACAGCAAGGACTGAGTAAACAGGAAGGAATAAAAAAGCCGGAAGCTGAATATAAGTCTCTCTTCAGCCCCGGATATTACACAGGGCGACACAGGGCACAAATCATGAGCCTGGAATCAAACGCAGTGCCATGATCTCTCTGCCTCTTTCCAAGGGGCTGCTACATGGATCAGGGCAGTATCTGCCTTTTGGGATTCACAGCCCCAGTATTCACCTGCAGGCCCAGCATGGGACTCCCCTGTTAAGCCCAGAGAGCCATTTAAAATGCTAACTACACTTCAGAACAGAGTAACTACTTATCCAAAGGATCAAAAGGAGAGTTAGGGATACGTTTTGTCTGTAAGAGCTTTCTAGTTTTTCTGGAGGTCCAACATCCAGTAGTTTTTCCAAGATGTGTTTAGTAAGAGCGGAGGCACATGCACTGAGAAGGGGCTACCCAGGTCCCTCCTGCTATCTGTGAGCCTTGCTTGGGTAGGCCAGCATCCCTCTCCAAGTCTCTTTCCCCCATGTGAACCAGGGAAAGTACAACTGGCCTCAGAGGACTGGTGTAAGCTTAGGAGTTAAAAGATACACCAGGTGTGATCCGGAGGTGCATGCTAGGAAATGAAAAATTGTTGGTTATGGCTCTTGAGATATCCACTTCCTCCCCACCCATACCTGGGCAATTTCACAGAGGAAGGGGTGGGATACGGCTCAGAAATCCCTGGCCCATTTTCACGGGATTTAAATAAATCTCTAAATGAACAGCCAATTAATGCAGGCCCCTTGAGTACCAGGAGGAAACAGCCTCTGGGCGTGGAGAATGAGTGTGCTTGTGAGCACGCTGCAGGCTTATGGGGGTGTGATGGATGCTCAGAGTATCTCCTGAGGAGAAGCTACAATACCCTTCTTCTCAGGACAACAGGCACTGCAGAGGAAAGCTGCCCAGCCCTGTGTTCAAAGTCCAGGCCTATCTTATTGGGGCCTTGGGAAAAATGAACTAAATCTCTGTGCAAAAAATCCTTATATGCAAAACAGAATTGATGACCAGATCAAATGACAAAGGGAGCGCTTGCCGTGGTCCAGGATGCAGTAGGCATTCTCCAAGGGGCAGCGAATCTACTGGGACCTGGTTCTTTCTGAAGGTCATTGGGAGGGAGGATGGGGAGGAAGAGGCAATGTCTTCCAGACCGTGATAACATGGGTGGTACCAAAGGCTGAGAAGAATGAAGCAGAGTTCACGGGCTCTGAGCTGGGGAATTAGGAGTTGGTTAAAGAGTTGTGGGCAGGCAATGAAATACATGAGATCATGTACCCGCCTACACAAGTCACAGAGGTGTCCGAGGAGCTTCACACAATTTAAGGAAGATGACAAAGGAAAGCCTAGTTTGGGTTCTTTTAAGTGTTTCTCTGAGGGAAAGCACAGACTCATTTTCCCTTGACTGCTGGAGTCTCTGGACTGTGACCCTGCAGACAAGGAAACTGGCTCTGGTAGAAAGAGCCACACTGGGTTTATAATTTTCTTTCTTTAATCAAACGAGTATGGGCAGGTGTGGAGCCCATGGTCCATGTAGCTGGGGGAGGCTTGCAGGAGCTGCAGCTGAGTTTTTACCTTTCT
Source organism: Uromys caudimaculatus (assembly GCA_028551405.1). Classification (NCBI taxonomy): domain Eukaryota; kingdom Metazoa; phylum Chordata; class Mammalia; order Rodentia; family Muridae; genus Uromys; species Uromys caudimaculatus. The sequence continues at coordinate 13,091,615 of CM052710.1, read as the reverse complement.
CTCTGTTAGCCAAGTGCCAATTTACTGCCTGACTGCTCGGCTGTGTAACCGCAAGAGCTAATTTTTCATTGAGATTTTTCATTCTTTTATTTTTTTTTTAAATTGTCTATACCTCCTCACAGCCCTTCCTCAGGCCCTGGCTTTGAAGTCTCTGGGATAGCTGGCTCTCTAGGGAGAGCTGAGCTGATGTCCTAGCGGCTCCCCGATACTCCCAGCCCATTGGCCTCTTTGGTAGAGGTGTGTGGCCTACTCTATACCAGCATCCTCATATTATGACAGCTGCAGATGACCCTTCCAGTAACTTGGCTCCAAATTTCCCCATTCTATTACTTCCAAAACTGTCGGCTGTCCAACAGCCATGACTGCACCAGGAAAGCAGTGTGCAAGTGCATTCTTCCCAAGCCACACTCCAAGCCTGGCATCCTCTCAATAATGGGGCGGGGAACACTGAACAAAAGACCACAATGCTACCCTGTGACACAGGACATCCAAGTCCCTCAGAGGAGATGAGGGATAGGTACTGACTGGTGGAGCTGGAGGTATGCAGCTTTACACAGGGTCTCCAGGACAGAGGACCAAGATGGTACGGAAAGGTTTGAAGGAGGTAAAAAAAAAAAAGGGGGGGGGGATATGTTGATGCCTGTGGTAAGATATCTGAGGGCAGCCAAAACCCGGAGGACAGGGTGACTGGCAAGGCGAGGAGCAGAAGTTTGTGTAGTGCTAGTCTAGAGCTCTGGCTAAAAGGGGAACAGGGAGCAGGGAGCAGGGAGCAGGGAGCAGGGAGCAGGGAGCAGGGAGCAGGGAGCAGGGAGCAGGGAGCAGGGAGGGAATGACAGAGTGGTTTAAACTGGCTCCTGGTACTATAATAATAGTGTACCTGAGGCTGAATAACATAATGAAAAGGTGGATTCAGATCACAGTTCTTAAGGTTCAGAACACGACACCAACATCTGCTCAGGTCTGCTGAGGGATTTCCTAGCCATGTCACATGGTGGATGAGGCCATGACCAGGGTGTATGTGTGTGAAGGGAGCATCCATCCTGGCAAGACAGGAAGCCGATGCGTGCGTGCGTGCGTGCGCACGTGTGTTAGCATGGCATCCTCTCGTGGTATATGCATGTGTGTATGTTGGAGTGTGGCGGTCAGAGGACATCTGTGGGTGTCTTTCCTCAGGAGCCACCCACCTTGCTTTTTGAGACAGGGTCTTTACAATGGGGAACCAACTAAGCCCTACGGCGACTACTACTTTACGCTTCAATGACCTAATACCATTGCTGCAGGCTTCCCCTCTGAAAGGTCCCCCCACTCCCCACTACCATCACATAGGAGGCTAATACAAGATACCTTGAAGGACACGCTACATCTAAACCACACAGGCCTGGCAAAGATCTTGGGGCCACTATAAAGGTATGGCTTTGCCAATTGGCCAGATTCTAGCTTCTCCACCACCCTGGAGTCTTGCCTGCTCATGACGTTCTTGTTCTTGGGGGGGGGGGTGTGCATATCTCATGTCTCCCATTTCTGTTCCTTCATGAAGCTTTTGCTCATTCATAGTCTCCTTGGCCCACACCCTGCCCTTTGCATTCCCCTGTGTCTTGGAAACGTGCTCGGTTCTGTAGCTGAAATGTCAATCCCTTTAGTTGGCCTTCTCGGGGAGGGCTGTATTCCTCCTCTCCATTTCCCATAGACTCCCCCACAGAGGTTCCCACTTGACTGCTGACTCCCTCATTGCCATCGACACCCACTCTCTCAGAGGTCTCTGATCTCCCCGCCCTTGTCCCTGGGGTCCCAGCCACTTTGGAGGTTAACTTGCTTGTCCTCTAAGCTACAGCTATCTGCTTTGCCTCTGCATAGCCTTGGTTTTCCCATGCCCTCCCTAACATGTGGCTATATATATAAAGGGAATCCTGATCATTCCAGGAGAAAGGTCCCAGCTGATGGCCCACTGGATGAATCTCACTAGGAAGATGTCTTTTACTATATCTTAAGACTACTTAAAATAATTAAGTGAGCTTTGCAGAAAAGTATAGCTTTCTGGCTATTGTGGCAGGAAGCACTGGGTTGTCATGGCACAGGCCAAGGATGCGAAAGCCATACCCTCGGGACAAGTCTTCTGCTCTGGGGACCCCTCTGATCCCATCCTTGACTAGACTTTGCCCCTCTGCTCCCTTGTAGCAGACCTCAGGGCAACCATATGTAGAAATTTCTTACCTAGTGATTTCAGCCATGTTGGAGGTACTGTCATTGCCAATAGGAATCTGTCATTTTGAAATCCTATCTTTCCTGGGCTGTTGTCATCCCTTCTGGTCTCCTGGTCCCTAGCAGGTTCCCCTTCCTGGAAGGGCATCCCCAGGCTATGACAGAGCTCCCTGATGAATATTCTGACTAGTTGATTCTGTGTGCTGGGTGGTGGGTTACATGTGCTAGACTGCCAATGGGTTATAAGGGATCAGCTTAGCATTAGTGGCTGGCTAGAAAACCCCCGGATGCTGATCGGCTCTGACCAAAGCTTAGTGCCTGATTCCAGGTCACATAAGGTCCAGTGCCTAAGAGATGCCAAAGAAAAGATGGACTATAATTGAATGCTCGTGTGTGTGTGTGTGTGTGTGTGTGTGTGTGTGTGTGTGTGTGTGTGTGTGTATGCACGCACACGGGTGTGCATGCACACATGTCTGTGAAGGTAAGATGTTAACACTGTCTCTCTCCTCAGTCTCTCTCCATCTTGAGACAGGCCCTCCCTCTTACCAAACCTAGATCTCATCCTCTAGGATCCCCCCATCTCTGTCCCTCGATCCCTAGGGTTACAGAAGCATGCTTCTGTGGTTGGCTTCTACATAGGTGCCAGGGATCTGAACTTAGATCTGTATGCAAGCACCTGACCCACTCAGCCACCTCCCAGACCCTAAATGCTCATTTTAAATTGCTTTACTCCATGACTCTAAAGACAATATATATGAATGTTGTCTCTGATATATGAAAAAAAAAATGTATGGCCTTTGGGGCCAGGAGATCTAGGATCTGAATCTAATTTTGCCAGTAGCCAGGAGTGTGATTCTGTACAAGTCACAGGACCTCAATATGCTGATAGAGATGTGCTCAGGGGACTTGGGACAGAGCAGAGCCAACGCATCATGGGAGAGGTTCTCTGCCCACTTAGTACGTCACCTGTGTTAGCAAGGCTTCAAGGATTTCCATGTGCTGCATAGAATAGATGGGTTTCCCTCCCACTGCAGCAGGAGTACAGGGAAGGACACTGGCCAGTCACTTTGTGGAAGGAAAGAAGAAGGCAACACTGGTGGGAGGGACAATACAGCATCAAGATTGACAGGAAAGAAGCCAATGGGAGAAGAAGATGGGAAAGCCCTCCTAGTGTGGGCTCCAAATAATGATACAGTATCCGTGAGGGAAAGAGGACCAGGAGTGCCCAACACCAACTAAGGTGGGCACCATGAGGTGACTTACAGAGGGTGGAGACTAGAGACCATGAGATGAGACTTGTGACCCTGTGATTAGCACCTCTCGTGCTGGTACTTGAGCCTGCAGAGAGGTGCATGACTTGTGACTAGTCCTCTCAAGGACTCTTGTGGACTCACAGAATTCCTGTTATGTCAGAGCAGAGGGAGCCCTCATGTCGGCTTCTAGAATTATTTTCTGATTAGTACCTTATGATGGTTTGTATATATTTGGCCCAGGGAGTGGCGCTTGTTGGAGTCAGTATGTCACTGTGGGTGTGGGCTTTAGTACCCTCATTCTAGCTGCTTGGAAGCCAGTCTTCTCCTAGAGGCCTTCAGATGAAGATGTAGAACTCTCAGCTCCTCCTGTACCATGCCTGCCTGGATGCTGCCATGTTCCCGCCTTGATGGTAATGGACTGAACATCTGAACCTGTAAGCTAGCCCCAATTAAATGCTGTCCTTATAAGAGTTGCCTTGGTCATGGCGTCTGTTCACAGCAGTAAAACCCCAACTAAGACATACCCCTCTTCGGATTTTCATCTTCACTCTCAAGTCATATCTGTGAGTGACGTTTGTCACTTTGATCCATCTTCAACCATTAGGGAGATGCCACAGTATAAATTGATTTCAAGGTTTTTGAACAAATAATAAATATTTCAGCCTTTGCTTTGCCTATTAGGGAAAATGCCATCTAAGATAATTATTTTGTTTCTGCCTGACAGGAAGATTTACACACATGATAGAATTAGTTTAACCCTTGAGCAAATTCTGAAACCTTGAACCTACTTGTTTTTCCCCTAAACTGTAAATATTCTTGGGGCTATGTGTGTCAGATGTGGAGATACCTAGGGGAGAACTGGAGAGACAACCTGATGGTGGTATCCACTGATTTTCCTGGACAGCGTGGCCTGTGTTTTCAGTGAGAGTCAACTAGACAGTGAGAGAAAGCTAGGCATAGCTTGTGGCTCCAGGAAGGTTTCCTCCCTGAACTGTCAGCACTGAAGGACAGGGAGCCTGGAGGCATCACACTTGTTACGGTGCATTTCTAGAATGTGAACCTGTGCTTGGGCATGGTGGCCTGAAATCACAGCATGGGACAGCAGGCGGTGGGGAAGGAGGAGACAGCCTGGTGTCCTCTATCCCTGCTTAGTTGTTGCTATAAAACACCCGAGATACAGCAGCTTAGGGGAGACAGTTTATTTCAGCACAGTTCCAGGTTCCAGTCTGTCGCTGTGGGGAAGTTGTGGCAGCAGAAGCGTGAAACAGAGAGAGAGCCATACCCACGGTCAACAGCAGAAAATGGATGCCCACATATCTAGTACTTGGCTACTTGGCTTGCTTTCTCCACTCTCATACAGCCCAGGACCCAAACTCAGGGGACAGTGCCACCCACCATGGATTGGGTCTTCCCATATCAAGATAATCCTCCATGGGCATGCCCAGGGCACAACCTGATGTAGACAGTGTCCCACTGAGAATCTCTTCCCAGGGGACTCCAGAGTATGTCGAGCTGACAGTTGAGACTGGGCACATTGGACTGTGCAGCAGGAACCTATCCCTGGAAACAGATGAGAATGCAGTCTGCACACAAGAGCACCCAGGTTTGAGGGGTGAGGAGGTCTGGAGATGGTCTGAACATGGGGTTGGTCCCTAATCCTAGCATTCTGTAGCAATATGGCTTCAGGCATATTTCTTAGGCCTAAGTCGATTCACTTGAAGGAGGGCCTGATGCTAACTACTCTCAAGGGATTTGCCTCGAGGTCTAATGTGTGTGTGTGCGTGCACGTGTGTTTATGTGCATTCGTGTGTGTGTGTGTGTGTGTGTGTGTGTGTGTGTGTATCAGAGGTGCCTAGTGCACAGTAGGCAACACACACTGGTGGCTATCTTTATTGCTACTTATCACAGAACTAAAAATGGAGGCTTCAGAAACCAGGGTGCTCACAGCATGAGCACATTATTTTCTGTGCATGAAGAGTCCCCTAAATTCCCAAAGTATGCCTAGGACGTGCTTAAGTGCGCTTGGCAGCAGAAAGTCTCATCCAAATGAGTCCAGCTGAATGTCTTCCTTCCCAAAGGATGGCCCAGGTTCTACTCCTCAGAACCTGTCAATATAATCTTGCATAGTAAGGATTTTTCAGATGCAACTTGAGGTCTAGAGATGTGGAGATGAATCTAGAGTATTGGGGGTGGGGGATAATCACAAGAGCTGCTATGGGAAAGGGAGAGTTGGACTTGGAAAAGTCACAGTGATCAGCAGATGTTGCTGCTGCTTAGAAGGTGGAAGAAAACAGCAAGAGTCAAGGCACACAGCTCGTAGACATGGGAAACATTGAAGAAACAGTCTACCCTAATGCGGGTACTGGTGCCATGGGAACAAGCATGCTCTTTTAGCCCCACCGACTGCACCTTCATAGATTAGAACCAGAGTCCTCAACACTCTGATGATGCTAAGAAGCCATGACTGTGACTACCACCTCACTCGACATTTGTAGGCAGATTCTATATACAAGTAAATCCCCCTAGCTCCAGAAAGAAAGATATTGATCTTCTGGCCTTGGAACTTTGCATTAAATTTTTATATATGTGTATGTGTGGTGTTAGGTTGAACACAGGGCTTGAGCATGCTAGGCAGACATTCTGACATTCTAACACCCCAGACCCCATAAATTAACATTCGGACTACTAAGTTCATGGTTATTGAGTTACAATAGCAATAGGACATTCTTATAGTGAACAGAAAAAAAAAAGTCGCTCAAATGGACAAAGTTTAATTATATAGATAATTCCATCTGTGGGTGAGTGCCATCCCTGCTTAGAGCAGTCAGCTGAAGTGTTGCAGGCATGAGCAGTCATGGGTTTGATCAGCAGAAGCCTGGTCTTCATGGAGAGGAAGTTCAAAGCCACCTTCATACCTAGACTTGCTGATGTCACCCTTTGTCACCAGGTGTCCTGGGATCTGGTAGGATCTTATCCAGAGCCTTCTCTGTATCTGTCCGCCATAGGAGGCTTCAGAAGGTATGCTGCAGTCAAAGGCTCTAATTTTCACTGTACTTTATTCTTCACATTTAAAAAATGTGATTGTATAACTCACAGTATGGCTGGAGGTAGTAATCACTATTGTCCCCCTACCCAAGAGACCCTAGTCAGTTAAATACCAGGATGATGCCCTTGGCCATGTCATTCGAAGTCTGAATGTCTGCAGCCAGCTAGATGGCTCAGTAAGTGGGGGTTCTTGCTGCCAACACTGATGACCAGAATTCTATCCTTAAGACTCATATGATAGAAGGAGAGGCTTGCCTCCCTTCTCTCTGACTTCTATATGGGTGTTGTGATGTAATGCGTGCACACGCACGCGCGCACACACACACACACACACACACACTCTCTCATGCACATAGTAAATATAACTTAAAAACTGAATTTATAGTTTGTAGGCTAAATCATAAGCAAGAGTTCAGTTTCCCTAGGGACTAACGACTCCTGCCAGACCAACAACAAGTAGAGCTGTGAGGGTCTGCTGGGCACTTTCTCAGGGCCCTTCTTACTATCACTGACTTGAGGGAAGCAGGGTTCAGAAATTGACCTGAGTCCCTCCAGCCAATAGCTAACAGCCATGCTTAAAGCTCACACGGGTCTGACTTCTGAACCGACCTTTCCTAGCATCTTTGTATCTGAGGTAAACTCATGGCCATTAGGTTGAACAGATGTGGGATATGCCACAGTGGCTCTGTGGAGAGCTGAGGCTAGTCCACTGTCCACTGTGAGCCCACATTCCTACCATGCTGGAGCAAGGAGAGGAAAAGACTTCAGGGTCCATGGGCTGAGTGTGGACAGAACATGTCTACACAATGGCCCACGGCTGTAACCAACTCTCTTATTAGCATATAGGAAGTTTCTTGAAATAGGAAAGAGATCTTTTCAGTACACATAATGCTGAAGACTAGGCACCTCAGCTCCTACTGCATATATAAACCATGAAACTGACTATGCCACTAACCACATCAATTATGTCTTCCTACCTTAGAATTACGGCGCTGTGTAGACAAGAGTCCTTATCACTCAGGATGCTTAGGAAGCCATCATGGTGACTACCTTCTCTCTCAACATTTGCAGGCAAATTGTATACACAAGCAAATTCCCCCAACTCCACTGTCTCTGAAATTATTATGACGAGAGGCTTTTAAGAGAGACAGTTTACCATGTGGCTGCCTCACAGAACAAAAACAGAAGTTCAGGAAATAGAGCCTCGCCTGTGCTGACGAGCACACTGGTTTCTTTTTCCTAGTTGAGTATCTTTTGTCTACTTTGCTTGACACGGTGGTCACGACCCGCACATGACCTCGTGTGCTATGCAGGGGGTGTGTTTGTAGATTGGCAGCAATGACTGGGGACTCTTACCTCTGGGGCAATGTAATCTGGAGTCCCACAGAAGGTCCTGGTTGTGACTCCGTCCATCATGTGCTCCTTGCACATGCCGAAGTCGGCGATCTTGATATGCCCTTCTGAGTCCAGCATGACGTTGTCCAGCTTCAGATCCCTGCAAGGGAGCAGGTGAGTGTCAGAGGGTGAGCCATGCCATGACTTGATTTGCTTGTAGCTGATGACATATAAGGACGTTGGCCTAGCTCATCTCAGTGACACATGCTAAGTCCTGGAGACCAGGGGCCAATGAAGTACCATGTCTTTCTTTCTCCAGAACCTAATGGAGAGCCTGGGATATGGTAGATATTTAAATGCCAAATGAATGATAAATGGTTGAATTACTGATTCCCAATCGGGTCTGTGGCTACACATCCAGGGATTCCAAATGACCAGGTTTTGGGAGCTGCCAGTCATTTGATTTATTAATATCCTATACAGAAGTGGGAACACAGACAAACAGCTAAGTATCCCAAATGACAGGTTTAGAGCTACCTTCCATGTCCCTCTATCCTGTCTGAGCCAACGTCTTCTAATTATTCAAGATATTTTTTCTTTTTTTGGTAGCGGACTTTCACAGCAACCCCAGTGTATTTGATTCAGTAGTCCCTATTTCCCTCCTTCCCGGCTCCTTCGCCTGCTGTGAACCTAGACCGGCAATCTCAGCAAGGCAATCTCGTTTCTGCTGTTTTCTGACCTCCGCTCAAATAAAAGGCAGAGGGGGCAGATGTGGACTGCAGAAAGGAGACATGTAACATCTCTGAGCCTAGAAGCAAAGAAGTGGCTCTGGTTTGCCCTGTGGCTGCAGAAGCAGGTGGGTCTTGGCAGGTCTGTGTTCCCAAGGCGCTGTGGGCTCCACATCTGAAGTCCCCGGCCATAGGATCTGTCCCCTGCCCACAGAGGCTCCCCAAGCCTCTCCACCGTTCTGCTGCAGGAAGAACTTCGAGACACACCTGTAAATGATTCCTCTTTTATGAAGAAAGAACAGTCCGATGGAGATCTCGGCTGCGTAGAATCTGCAAAAGAAAAGTGTGCTTCAGAGAGCTGGCTTTTTTGGGCTTTCTGGATATTTCTTCCACTCATGTTGGGGGGAGGGAGAGAGAGAGAGAGAGAGAGAGAGAGAGAGAGAGAGAGAGAGAGAGAGAGAGAGAGAGAGAGAGACCCTAATGCATCTGCTTTGCACAGCTGGATCAGCGTCTGCCTCTTCATTTCTCCAGTTAGAAAAGCTTCATTTTCATTTCTGGGGAAAGTGGACAGCTCATTTATTCCCTACAAAATAATTTCTAATATAAAGATTTAAGGAATCTTGTGACTTGGGAATCTAAGAGACTTGTGAGTCTCTCCTATGTCAGGAGAGTGTTGAGGGAGAAGAGTTTCGATTCTCTGACACATGGATGCAGCAGAGTTTTGTGTTTGAGAGTGTAGCTGCTCCCAGAAGACAAGGCCTCGGGCGGGCGTGCTGTACGCTCAGCTGCTTAATTCATTCTCTGAAGTGGCGGATGGAATAAATGGGCCACGCACCATGATTCATGGCCGAGTTTGCCCTTTTAAATAATTCATAATAAAAACAGTCATTACCATCACTACAAAATCATTAATAGGTTAATATCTGGAACTCGGATTAAATGCAGAATGATGTTTTAAGATTTGCATAGCACTGGGGAGCCTTTGAAGTCCAAGGAGCCACAAGTCCACGCCTGGGTAAATACACCCAGGAGGTTTAAAATAAACACAGCAGCTGCAGAGGCGGAGGGAAGCCGAAGACCAAGTTCTTGGTGGGGGCTGGCAGGGGAGGCCAGGTGAGGGCTGAGAGGAAGAAGAGATAGGATCGGATCGCGGGTGATTTTCGCGTTATTTTCCATGTTCCTTTATTTTTAACTTTTCTGCAGCCCAGAAATGAAAGGGCTTCAGACGAGGCACCGTCCAGCCGCTTCGTGACATAAGATGGCTATTCTGCTACTTTTATGTTTTTCTGGCTTCGGGCTATCAAGCTTTATTTTACAATCTGAGCATCTCAGTACTCTGATGTACAAAGAGGGGGGGAGGGGTAAGGGCAGGTGTTTCCAAAAAAGACATTTGCTTCTTAGTAGAAATAAAGGCAGAAAAATCCCCCTTTATATTGTTAAAAGCTTTTGACTAAAGGGCTCCCTATCTGTGTCCAGTTAATCTTTCTGGTACAGATTATCCCACATAGGCTCTGGGTTCCTGTGATTTATGTTTCAGATCACGAGTGGGCCTCGATTCCTTTTTCATTTGCTGACTTGACAAATGGGCGGAGGCCCACTGTGCCTCTGCATCTAGATCTGGAAAACAGCTCTCTGCTCAGTTTGCTTCTGCTTAAGTTGCAAACTTCCTGGATCCCAGGAGAGGGGAAAGAGTGCAGGTATCCGTGCCCCTCCCCCACCCCGTGGATGACTCCTCCAGTTCCATCGGTTTCTCTGCTCGCACAAGTAAGGTGCATCCCAGTGTGGTGTTCCAAGACAAGCTTCCCTCCTCCTGGACGGTGTCCTCCCCCTTGGCCTGCGATGTCACTTTAAAGAGGTTTTACTTCTCCTGCCTCAGTCACCAACTTTGGCTTTTCCTCTTCCAGAATGTTCCTTGTAAATAAAGACCTAATTCCAGCTCCATTTCTTCTTCCCTGCAGTGGTTCCCGGGGGGGGGGGGGTCCTTGCACCAGCCCCTTCCTTATTTTTCTTCTTGCCCCAGCCAGTGGGCTCCGTCAGAACTTCCATGGGAAAAAGCCCCTCTCATTGGCGGCCCTTCCATCAGGCTTTGCATTCGTCTGTCTAGCCCCTCCCCCACCTCATGTCACCTGAGTTGCAGGCCACTCCCCGGACTCCCTGTCTCTTCACATATTTTCCTTGGAGGGCACCTCTCACCTCTTGGTTGGGGATCCCCCAGTTTTGTGCTGCACCCACTCTCCAATTCTGGGGTGATAGTGGTACCCTGTGTTAACATGAACCGTTTCAGCAATGTGTTAGAACTGTTGGATGGCTTTTTCTAAAGCCACATGAGAGCATGGGCTCCCCAAGGGCTGGGCCTGGCATTCCTTTTACACTCTGGCCAGATGCACAGTGGGTGTGGATCTACCATCCACTCAGTGCCTGGGGAAGGATTCCGTCCATTTGGGTGTTAGTAGGTGGTGGGGGAGGCGGGCACCCATATGTCCAGTTTGCTGAGATCGAATCAACTGGTCCTTAGAAATATCGATTATACATTTGTCCTGTTGGCTTATCTGCTACTCTGGGAAATTTCAGAGCTGAGATCCAAGGGAACAGAGTTGCCCTTGGACATATTATCCAGAAAGAGTCCTTTGAATTTCAGGACTCAAAAAAAAAAAAAAAAGTTAATAAAGATAAAAAAAAAAAAAAATACTCACACTGCTTGAGGCTCCTTAAATTTTCCGACTTGCTGAATATGGTACATGAGGTCCCCACCGTTGACGTATTCCATGACAAAGTACAGCCGGTCCTGTAGACCAAGGTTTACATGTGAGTAGGGTCCTTCTCCAGCAGAGTTTATCAGCTTTGCTTTCTTATTAGCAAACATGGGGTGGCCCTGACAGATCTGCTCCTCACGATCTTTTTTCCTGGGGTGGGAGAAGGATGTGCATTTATAAATCTGCAGGAGATGGCTGATGACATGTCAGCCTACTGGTAGTTACGCACCTCATTACCGTAAAGGCTTCAAACATCCACTCCCTTCCCCCCATACAGACCTACCCCATACGCTTAACTTATCTCTAAATTAGTGGTGGTGTGAAGACCCTACACGGACCGCCATTTCATCTTAACCCCTGTTATCAACGGTGCACATGTGTAAAAGATGGCTTGCCACGTCCAGGAGCTATGCGGGGCTACTGCAGCAAGGTGCTTAAGTGGATGCTTCTGAAGATATCTCTTGGGGTTATATTGAACTCATAAATTATACATACATAATACTTAGTGGGTGGGGAGAGGGGTGCACCATAAAAGGAGAGTTTAATCAATGTTCTTTTGCCTCCAGAATGTGCTCAAATATTGCCTTTCTCTAAAAATTTTCTGTCACTGGTATGCTAAGAGCTGGCCCCACGGAGGGCATACATCATTGAGCCAAGTAAGTCTGCATAGTTATGAGGCCATTACGCTGGGACAGATGGGAGAGACCAGGTAGTTTAATGGAGGGATAACCACCAGCACAACAGAGCATGGTAAGAGCTGACCTCCGTGCAATTCTAGAAAGCACTCCCTTACACGGGGGCTATTAGGCGTTAAAGTGCGGCTTGGGGAGGGAGAGACGATGGTGTTAACAGCCCGGAAGTGCCTGTGGGAACTCCACGCTCTGGCTTCAATTCCTTCTCCGTTTCTTTGCAATTTTCCAGAGCTGCACCGGTGCCCGTAGGGTCACAGAATGGGGTTGAGAGTGAGTTCTCCCTCCTTCCTTCCAGATAGTTCTCTCTGGCGCTCCAAGAGGGCTAGAGCCGACTGCATGACCCGTGCAAGGCTGACACACAGTGGCCGGTGCCAGCATTGCAGGCACCCTCTGTGCCCACAGAAAGCCCCCATTTTGAGACTCTGAGCCTCCCAAGGCATTTGGGAGAGACTTAAGCATTGATCGGTTCTGACCACAGGGTAGTTTTAAATGGGACAGTGACTGCAACACTAGCTGTCGGGGGAGTGAGACCTGACAACCGCTGCCTTTGAAAGTGGGGCTCGATACATTTGGTCCTGGAGATGATGACGAAATTCATGATGACATTGGGGATGATGATGAAGACATTGATGATATCTAAAGTGAACTCAACATTTTACATTCCAGTCCTCCTGAAGATTTTCCAAGTTTGGAATCTGGCCATAGACCTCAAAGAAAAGTTTTCACTATCATCTTGATTGTAATTTGTTGAGGCAGATTTGATACTACGATCTTTCAAAACTGATAATCTTAACTGATATGCTAAGCCCACTTTGTTGATTCGATTTAATGGTCCTTAAGAAGACCATTTAAGGAAAAAAAAAAGTGCCTTTCCTACTTTGACCCCTTCCAGTAAGTAAATGGGTGTTTTGAATAAACCATTTGCCTTGTAAAAATAAATAAATAAATAAATAAATAAATAAATAAATAAATAAATAAAAATAAAAAGAAGAAGAAGAAAGTGGGGCTCGGAGGTGGAGAACACCTCAGTGGTGCTCATCAGGGGCATTTTGGAATGCACGTTTGTGTGCAGACCAGGAAGTATAGCTGGTTTCTTGGTAATGTGAACATTTCTTTTTAATTTTGCTCTGTGCCTAGGGTCAGCAGACCTTTTTCCTGTAAAGGATCAGATTGTAGAGGCAGGGTTCGCGTGTTTCTCACGCTCCTCAGCTTGGCCTTTCACAGTGGGGAAGCAGCTGCAGGTGACAGGAAAGTGGGCAGATGTCGCTTTGTCCTTAGAAAGTGACTTACGCGAATGTTAAAATTTGAATTTCATATGCAGGAAAATATTATAATTTGGGTTTATTTCTTGTGACCTTTCTCACAGCTTGTGGGCTGCAGGACGGGTCACAGCCCATACCTCCTGCTGTGTCATGATACAGAGACATGCTCCTTAGGAAGCAATTACCCTGGCATCCCAATGCTGGGCTTGGTAGCAGGACTAGGGGGTCTTTAAAAGGCTGGCTAGACATGGCGGCTCACACCTTTAACCACAGCACGTGGGAGGCAGAGACAGACAGATCTCTGAGTTCAAGGCCAGCCTGGTTTGTTAACAAAAGAAGGCAGGGCTGTGAATCTAGGCCTGTTTTGTGTAAGTCTTAGCACAGGGCCTGCATGAAGAAGACCTCTCACATACAGCCACTTGTAGGACCCCAATGGACACCCAGATCCTCCCACGTGCAGGCCCCTTATTTAAAGTGGTTTAGTAATTGTATTTAATCCATGCACATGCGCCCACAGACACGAATCATCTCTAGATTATTTATTTCTATCATAATGTAATCACTATGTAATGAAGGATGAACAGTATTAGTCTGTGCCTCAAGGGGGACTGGATTAAAGTACTGAGGGTCTTGAGACCACAATGTAGCTAGCCTCCAGGCAAGCAGGGGACTATTGGACAGAAACCACAGTCCTTACCACTGTCTGGAAGCAGGAGTGCAGCTGTGTCAGGAAGGGCGGCTTGTCGAGCAGGGCCAGAACCCGCTTCTCCACCATGGTGCACTCCACGTCATCGTCCTGGATCACCACATCCTTCTTCAGGATCTTGATGGCGTACAGTTCCTCAGTTCCCTTCCTGTCTGCAAGCATCACCTGGGGACAGGAGGAGAGAAGGCTCAACACTGGTGGGCAGACGCTGGTATAGGAGCTGGAGCGGAGGTTGTGAGAGAGTGTCGGGGACAGTCCAGCAGCAGCTGGGGCAGGTCTGTGAGTGGCTCATGAAACAATACTGACACATTTTGGTGTGGTTTCATCATGGGTGGCGTCCCCTTAAATGCACATGGAGAATTTTTGCTCCCCAGTGTGACAAGGGAGGGAGTAGGAGACCCTGTAAGAGCTGATGCTTTGATAAAATATGCTGACGGAGAAATAACTTGAGGGATAGAGGATTTATTTCGGCCATCAATTCCAGGTTACAGTCCATCAGAGTGGAGAAGTCAAGGCAGGAGCATCAAATATCTAGTCGCATCTACCGTCAAGAGCAGAGAGGCATAGATACATACATGCTTGTGCTCAGCTCACTGGAGCAGTTTAGGATGGTTTGCCTTAAGACAATCCCCCATACACATGCCCACAGTCCAAACCAGGGTAGACAATCCCTCATAGAGACTCTGTTCCCAAGGGATTCTAGGTTATGTTAAATTGACAGTTAAAGCCAACCATCACAGGTCTTTAGGTTATTGTGGGTGTGCAAGGCCCTCGGAGGGCACCATGGGATGAGGATCCATTCTTTGCTCGTTTTTTCCCCCCCTGCCTGATGAAATGATGATGAAGTTTGTTCCAGCTCCTGCCATGATGCACTATATTGGCAGAGGCCAAAAGTAGTGGGACCACTCTACCATGAACGGAACCAGACTCTGAGACCACCAGCAAAAACAAACCTTTTCTCATTATACATAAATCACCTCAGGTAATTCATTATAGTTACAGAAAGCTGGTTCGCATAAGCTTTACGTATGGATTTTTAAGTATTGTAAGATGCCACAAGTTAAAGTTTTTTCAGCATTCATATTCCTTTTTAAAGTATCCAGGTTTGCCGGGCGGTGGTGGTGCACGCCTTTAATTCCAGCACTTGGGAGGCAGAGGCAGGCGGATTTCTGAGTTCGAGGCCAGCCTGGTATACAGAGTGAGTTCCAGGACAGCCAGAACTACACAGAGAAACCCTGTTTCGAAAAAAACAAAAACAAAAAACAAAACAAAACAAAAATGTATCCAGGTTTGTAGACAGTATAGGGTATCTATATACAAAATTGCTATTTAGTCTGTTATTGGGAATATTTAATATTCTTTAATGGCACTAATTTAGAATTATCCATATTCACGTTTTCTGGAAGCATTCAGAGAGTAAAATGTGAGTGACCTTTGCCACACTGAAGGCCGAGAACACAAAGAGAAAGGCAGACTCAAAATCAGTTCATAGATCTGTCACAGGGTTTGGAGCCACAGACGCCAGACAATGATACACAGACTGAAGTCCACATGGCCCCATTGTAGGCTCTCATCGTGGCCATCTAGGCCTTGGGCAAGCCATCCAGGCTTTGGGCAAGTTCATGTTCTCTTTTCAGTTGTGGAAATTAATCATTCAGCTGGCATTTTGGAGCATGCCCTGTAGTCTGAACACTGGGAAACGGGGATGCCACAAACTAATTCTCTGCTTCTCTCTCTCTCTCTCTCTCTCTCTCTCTCTCTCTCTCTCTCTCTCTCTGTGTGTGTGTGTGTGCGCGTGCGCATGCTTGAACTGGTCAAGTGAGCTAGGTTGGCTGGCCAGTGAGCCTCGGGATCCACTTGTCCCCAGTGCTGAGATTATAAGTGCTCGCCACCACACCTCACAGAGCTTCAGAGCTACTTGCAAGTACTTTATCGACTGAGCTATATCTCCCTAATCTCAGCACCGTTGGTTTCAAATTTCTTAAAAAGATTTATTTTATTTCTAATTTTGTGTGTATGTGTGCATGTGTATGGTGGAGCACATGTATGGGAGCATGGGTGCCCACGGGGACCAGAGGTATTGGATCTCCCAGAGCTAGAATTACAGGTGGCTGGTTACGAGTTGCCCAAGGTGGTGCTGGGGACTGAACTCAGGTCCTCTGGAAGGAGAGCAAGTACTCTTAACTGCTGAGCCATCTCCCACCACTGTTTTTTTAATGAAGTGTGTGAGGCACGTGCCTGTGTGTGTCTACAGGGAAGCCTTGGTCCAAACTGGACAGTACTGCTCCAGAGTTTTATTCAGAAGCCCCTCCCTTCTTACCTTTCCGAAACTCCCCTTCCCCAGGACCATGAGGAAGTTGAAGTCTGTGAGTTTCACTCTGTCCAGGTTGTTGGATGGTTGCTTCCTGTCTTCTGAAGGGCTGATGACTTTGTTACCAGCGGGGCCCAGCTTGGCTTTCTGAAACAAGCACAGACATAAAAAGCCATCGGTCATTTCTCCTCCCAAGGGAAGAGTGACGGAAATCAGCCCACTCTTGATAAGCCAGATGACAGCTGTGAGGAGAGGGTGAGGGGCTGAGAAAAGGAATCTGAGGGTAAAGAGTGATGACGGCCAGTGGTTCTATACGCCCCACGGGAAGATGTTCAAAGTAAACAGCCAACCAAGAGTCCTCTTCAAAGAATCTGCTGATGGTGGAAGAATTATAATTCTGTGATGGATAGTTAACTTCTTGAGGGTAAATGGTGTCTTGAGATTGTTAACATAAGGAAATGAAATTATGCATGAATGTTTTTCTTATTTGTAGATTTTGTAACTTAAAACTAATCCATATGAAGGAAATTTGTACCCAGGCAAAATGACAGCAGAATGTTCTCCAGGGAGGAGCTGCCTAATTGGTGAGCTTTGAAGATGATTTAATGCTACTTTCAAATGAGGAGTAAGAACAGGGGGTATTTTGGTTAAGTCAAGACTGAGTTGATGGAGATGGTGATGCTCCTGGCTTCTGGATTCAGCCTGGAGGACACCTGGCAAGTGATGTTCTGGTACCAAAGGGAGTTCTTGTACGCTGGAGTCATGACACATGGGAAGCCTGGAGGTGCCACTGTGGTGGGGGTGTCATGGAGGGTCCCGTTGGCCAATGGGGAAAGAAAAAGGGATCAGCAGAAAGAAAAGGCAAATGAGACCTTGTGGGAACTCATGCCTCAGAAGTCAGCAGGGGAGCCCCAGAGAAAGCAGAGACATCTAGAGCGGGTGCAGAATCACAGCAGGTGCCAGACTTAGTGTTTTGAGATGTCTGCTGGACAATGAGAGGTGGTGTCCTATGGTTGGTGGCTCTTCCAAAGCCTCAGCCCCAACTTTGAGAGCAACGGTAGTTGCTTAGATGCATTCTGTATGTTGGGAGAACATAAAGTGTGCTCAGTGCAGCAGACCTAAGCGTGGATTTGAGCCTAGCAAGTGCTGGGCTCTCAGCTCAGTGCCTCTATGGGTAGGTGTCTCTCTCACTGTTCTGTTGCTGTGAAGAGACACCGTGCCCAAGCTAACTCTTACACAAGAAAGCATTTCACTGGGGGAATTGCTTACAGTTTTATAGAGTTATCACAGTGGCAGGGGCATGGTGGAAATATGTTGGCAATCATGGCACTAGTGCAGTAGCTCAAGTTACATCCTTATCCTGAGAGAGAGACAGAGAGAGAGAGAGAGAGAGAGACAGACAGACAGACAGACAGACAAGAGACAGAGAGAGACAGAGAGACAGACAGACTATTACTGACTAGGCCTAGTATGGGCTTTTGAAACCAAGAGACGCTCTTCCTCCAACAAGGTCACGCCTCCTAATCCTTCTCAAATAGTTCCACTTCCCAGTGACTAAGCATTCAAGTACATGAGTCTAGGGGGTTCATTCTTATTCCAACCACCACAGTAGGTCAATGGGTAGAGGAGGTAGCAAGGAATGCGGGGGGGGGGGGGGCTCGCTACTGATAGGATGGGTCCTAATTCCAGGGGAAAATGTGTGTTTGTTAGCAAGATTTCTCACATCAGTGAAGACAATCCCTCACAGTGTTAGGGTGGGAATGCAGGCATGATCAGTGAAGGCTCATACTGCTCAGGAAAAGTCTCCCCAAAAGTACAACTCCATCTGAGATGGCTCAGCTCATTCTATAATTTGGGGTGAGGGTGCTCTGCTCACAGAGGGTTCAAATCAAGACAAGATAGCATTGCTAACTGCACCCAATATGGACAGTGGATTGCTCGGGGGGCCCAGCCGATGGGGTGGAGTGAGATTTCACCCCTGCCCAAGCCAGCCCTCAGGTATAAATGGGTCAGGAATCTTTATTCAGGTGTTGTCAGCTGCAGTGGCACTGCCCACCACTCTGGTGTTCCTACAGAGCATTTCAGAGCCATTCCCACACTGCCACCTGCAGGACTTGCTGTGTAAGGGCACCATACCACCTCCAGATACTGAGTTTTTTAAAGCAATAGGAAAATCCATAAGTGATTCAACTCTGCTGGTCTTGGCCTACCTTTGGGCAAGCCCCACTCATAGGAGGGATTCAAAAGACTATGGAGTTCAAGAAGATAGCCAGGGATACTTAGCAGTTGTGTCAGTAGTGTGTGTGTGTGTGTGTGTGTGTGTGTGTGTGTGTGTGTGTGTGTGCGTGCGCGTGCGCATAGGAGGGTTTCTGGCCAGGAACCAGATGCTGTGAACAGCTGGCTTTCTCTTCTTCCTGGAGTCACATTCTGGAAGGCACTACCATCCCATAATAAGTCCTGCTTCTGAGCCTACCATTTCTTCCTCTAAGTTTTGAATGGGTTGCTTGGCAACTAACTTCACAGCAGGAGTCAGAGGCTTGCCCTTCCTGACTTGCATACTGTTGACTCTGGCTGTCTGAGTGTAGCACTGACCTTACCAAGAGTGCAAATCAAATCAATTTACGTGTGTGAGGATAAAGCTGGAGCCTACTGCAGAGATTTCAGAAACCGGAGGCCACCCGCTGGCATCCTTTACTATAGCAATGTAAACAGAGACCAACATGGGCAGGTGCCCCACTGGGGCGAGAGCAAACAGAATTCAGATGGCAGAGGCTGACAGCAGGCAGTGATGGAAAGATGGGTGCTCAGAAGGCCCCTTCCATTCTCTGCCTGAGCTGAAATAATGTCAGGTCTCACCACGGGACGGGTGGATACTCCCTCGTGCTTCTGTACCTTCAGAATTGTAAGATAGACAGCCCTCTTTAACGTATATATTGGCTAGCCTTGGGTATTTTGCTGCAGCACCAGAAAATGGGCTATGACTCCCCGTGGCTCCTGCACATGTTTGTGCTCTGTCTGGAGGCTGCACATTTCCCATGGGCCTCATGGCCTCTCAGGAGGGGATGGCAGTAAAGGAAATGGGATTTCTGCAGCATGGGCTAAGACCTGCTAAGGAAAAAGCCTTACTGAAAAGCATATAGTCTGGGGTTGGGAATTTAGCTCAGTGGTAGAGCGCTTGCCTAGCAAGCACAAGGCCCCAGGTTCGGTCCTCAGCTCTGGGGGAAAGAAAGCATATAGTCAGGCATGATAGCGCACGCCTTTAATCCCAGCACCGAGGAGGCAGAGGCAGGAGGTTCTCTGAGTTTGAGTTCAACCTGGACTACAGAGGGAGTTCCAGGACAGCTAGGGCTACATAGTGAGACCCTATCTTGAAAACAAAACAAAACAGTATAGAAATTATCCAAAAAAAGGGGGGGAGGGGAAATGAACACTTTAATGTTGTAAAATAGAGCAAGGTAACTCTAAATGCTAAAACTTTCCTGTGCTCTTTTCTTTCATCCTTAGACAAAACCATCATGTTTTATAGGCTTGGACTAAAATAACTTGCACCTGGGGAATCTGAGTTCTTCAAAAGATGGCACCGGAACATTTGTCAAACTTGGCTTCATGATGCCACCTGGATTTCTAGGCTCCGAATCCAGTCAGTGTCCTCCCCTCATGGGGAGAGGAGCTAATAACCAGCAACTAACACATGCCATTTTGAACTATAGAGGCATTCTTGTAGCCTCTGAAGGGCTATGGGGTGGGCTGGGGCCCATGCAACGCGAGTCTCAACACTGCAAGTCCCATCCCACATCTGCTGGGAGTGATGTAGTGTGGCTTCTCCTAGCCCAGTGATTTGTCTGTATAATGTGAGAGACTCCGCACACCAGCCCATTACTGCAGAGTTTTCAAATGAAAACTAGGATGAGATCCATGCCAAATGCCTTGCATTGTGGGGTGTGGGTGGTGTAACCTTGAGGTCAGTTCCAGCATACAGAAGGCAGAGGAAGCTGGACCAGGAATTCAGGGCATCGAGGGTCACATGAGACTCTGACTTAAAAATCCATAAAATAATGATAGTAATAACTTATATTAGGTATATGAAGAACTGGGTGGTGGGAGATACCCATTTTCTTTTTTTTCTTAATTTTTATTATTCATTATGTATACAGTGTTCTGCCTGCAGGCTGGAAGAGGGCGCCAGATCTCATTACAGATGGTTATGAGCCACCATATAGTTGCTGGGAACTGAGCTCAGGACTTCTGGAAGAATAGCCAGTGCTGTTACCGCTGAGCCATCTCTCCAGCTGGGACACCCATTTTCTATCACGTCAAACCATTTGGAGCATCAGAGTTGGTACAGTTTGACTTTTGGTAGTAGCAATGGCAAAGGTCTAAGTTAATAGCACTGATACCCCGTCCTGCTTGCATTGTGTATACCCAGTGTACTCTAGATTTGCTACACGATCAAACAGCCCCCCCTCCCAAAAAAAAAATTAGAGTTGTGGTGAGTCTGTCATTGCTTGCTGGCTCTCGTACCATGCCTCTGCCTGGTGATTTTGAGGTTCTGGTTTCTCCAAGCTCTAAGACCCACCTCGCACTGTGAGCCTAAGTCTCCCAGGGGTCCTTTGGGTAACCTCTGGAGTGCGGGTCAGCGTCTTACTCTGCTTTGCCCCACTTTAAATGTTCTGATTTGTACTTGTGTTGTAAATGTGTCTTCAGTACAAGTGTTTCCACGAGTTAGTGCAAGTATGGCTTTGATGAATATATTTATCAAAGCTATATGAAGTATAACATAGCGATTGAACTCAACAGCTGTGGAAGGGTCTGTTTATTTCTGTTATTCTAGGGGTAGACAGGCCAATGGTAGATGTCCAACCATGGAAATATATAACTGTTGTAGATTTCTCTTACACTTCTTAAAAACCTTTTCTCCTCCTCCTCCTCCTCCTCTTCCTCCTCCTCCTCCTCCTCTTCCTTTTTCATGATGGAAATGCTCTAGGCTCACTATCTGGATACTGATAAGATTCCACAAAGCAAGATAGGGTTTGTGGAAGTCATTGTGCTATACAGAACCAAGGTTGCAGCACAGCACCCGGTCTCTAAGGTCATGCATTCACCTGTGCATGCTGCAATACTGGCTCAGAGCAACTGAGTGTTTCAGAAGCAAATTATGAGGACCTGGGGTGGGCTTGCTAGAGGAACCTGTTAGCTAGGGTTAGTGCCTGTGTTTCCAACCAGCTATGAATCCTGACATCTATTGCCACCACTCAGTTGCTAGGCAACAGGTTAAAAGGATGCTACTTAGTGGCCATTGCAGGGTCTCTCTTGATAGCACAGTAAAGTACACTAGAGGCCTACTGTTTTCTGGCTAACTCATTTCATCGATTGGAACTGGCCAAGCATTCTGCCCCGAGGGCCTCTGTGGTTTCTGATTCTGTGACCCACATAGGCACACCCCACCCATCTTCCTTCTAGTCTGCAGATGATGCCTTAAGACCCCAGGACCCCCACTCACCTTGCCAACTGACCCTGTTTCCCTACTTCCTGTGGTTTGTGTCCCTCCTCCTCTTCCTGTCACCTGCTCTCTTTATGTTCTGTTCCCGGTCTTCCCTCTCTCTCACACACCTCTCAATGTTTTAAATAAGGTGATAATTTTGTGTTAGGTCATGTTCACAGGTGTCCTCAGAGTCATGCATCCTCATGAGGCTTGTGGGCTCCATGTTTGACATCCCAGAAGGAACAGTCTGGAAAGGTGACATGGCCTGAATGTTTCTGCCTCAGATTCACATGTGGAAATCCTAATCCCTAACGTGAAGGTGTGAAGAAGTGGTGGAGGCCTCCACAATCACAACTGGATCAGTGAGTGTTCTCGTGAAAGGGTCGCGCTTTTCAGCGGGCAAGGACACAGGAGCAAGGGGCCATCTATGAACCAGACACCAATCTGTGCCTTCATCCTGAACCCCCTAGCCACGAAGACAGTGAGCAATGGATCATGTCTATAAGGCGTGTGGCCTGTGTGGTTTGGTTACAGCAGCCAGAGCAGATGGCAGCAGAAGAAAAGTTTACCTGTACAGAAAGCAAGCAGCTGCTCCTAGGGCAGGCCACCTCCTATGTCACCCTATGTCCTTCTGACTGTATGGTTTTTGGTTTTTTAGTTTTTTTTTTCGAGACAGGGTTTCTCTGTGTAGCCCTGGCTGTCTGGGACTTACTCTGTAGACCAGGCTGGCCTTGAACTCAGAAATCCACCTGCCTCTGCCTCCCAAGTGCTGGAATTAAAGGTGTGTGCCACCACCACTGCCCGGTTTCACTGTATGGTTTGATTTCTGCAGCTACACACTTGGACTTAGGGGCGTTGGGTGACTGTTTACACCCGCTGACTGGGAGTTTTCGTACCCAGCCAGGAATCACAAGCAGATCACAGGTGTGGACTCTTCATGCTCCCCAGAACCACAGTCAGTCCATCAGCCCTGGAAGGGTCTCTGGGGCGCCTTCCCCAGAGCCAACTGCACCCTCCAGCCCCTCATAGGGTTGTGGGAGTGCTGTGGAGGAAGAGAAAGATGCCGCTTTCCCCAACACAGGGCCCTGGATCCACTGGCTGCAGAGACTGATCCCCCTGCACTGCAGGTGGCCCCAGGCTGGTTGTCCCCAACCACGGGAGGATAACAGAGCCCTCTAACCTCTGAATGAATTTGGAGACAAGTGATACAAGGCTGCTGTCATTGCAGATGAGGAGTGGGGTGACAGCCTAGGTTCCTTTCTTCCGTCGGTCCTGAAGTCCAGGCCCTTATCTCTGCAGTATCATACCGTCCCGATAGCAAAGGTCTGTAAATAGTCCTGGCTGTGCAGACCAAATACTCTTTCTCACGTTACTACCCACCTCCGCTGCTTTGGCATGAAACTCAGACGAATGAATGTATGTATGGCTGAGAGTCAGAACGACAGGCAGTGGCTGGGGACCTCTTACACTTCCATAGATTTTATTTTTCAGTGCTGGGGATTGAACCCGGGGCCTCAAAGCGTTCAAAGCTAGCTAGTACTGTATCGACAAGAGCCATACCCCCGACCCTGCACGTGTACTTAGAATGCTTGTGTCCCTTACTTACCAGGATGGAGAAAACGAAAACTTCTCAACGCACCTGAATTATCATTTAGTCTCTTCTGTGCCGTTTGATTCCCTAAGTGGCACAGGACAGTAAGGCTGTGTCGCCAAACTAGGCGGCATTTAGCTCATCGGTGGGGATACGCAGAAAGCCATTTACTTAATGAGAAGTGTTTTTATGGATGGAGCCAATGAGGTGGTTGCCACTGTTGGGATGAAGCCAGGAAACCACAGGAAGCTAGCAGGCCTCAGTGTTATGTGAATCAGGTCATACTCCATGGGTGGGTAGGTGGGGGAAATGTGTCCCCAGGGATCAATTTAGAGCTTTGCTTGGTGGTGTTTGGTTATTTTTCTACCAAGCCTGGCTCATTTCTAGTAGCCATTGTTATTTTCTTTATGGCCATCTCTTTTTCCTTCATGTTCTTTGACTCATCCAGTGATGGACGGCATGCCCTATCTTTCCCCTCCCTCACCTTATCATCTCCTATTTCTCTCTTGTCCCCCTGATCCCTGCTTTTCCTTCTCTACTTTCAAGACTACTCCCCACCCCCTGCCGTCTTTGCTCCTTTCTCCCTTCATTTTTCTGGTGACCAAACTGAGTTATGTTAGAGTTAACAGGAGCATAAGAGTGACCTCCCCTCAACCCCAGCCCCCAGTTACCATTAACTGCCCCTCCCCCCACCAGTAACAGTTAACTGCCTCTAAGTCCTCAGGGTAGACCCTCTTCCTAGAAGCAGCTTAACTCGCCTCACCTGGTAAGTGGTCCCTGAAAGCTGCTGCCTTTAGTCCTCCCCAGCTGCTATGAGAGGATCCTGGGATCCCCAAAGGATCCTGTTTTGCTAAACATCCCAATTTTACCTTTTCCAGGTGTTTCTATCCCTGAAAATGTAGTCTGTCCACCCCACCCCACCCCCCGGGGCTGACAGCCAATTCGTGCAATGTCCTCCTTAGGGAATGGCTGTGACACATTATGTTAGATGCTTCTCACACGAATGCATTGCTTTTCCTGCCAGGAGCCGTCCCCTTCGGGATCACCACCACGCAGGCTTTGCAGGGTCGGAGTCTCTTGGATTCACACTCACTGTCCAAGTAAATGGTTTTCCAGACTGTCAGCAATGCTTCTTAAAGGCAGAGAACTCTCTGTTACTGAGAAAACAGTCCCCAGGCAAGCAACCACAGATGGAAGGCAGCAACAAGACCTGCATTGACGGCCCTTGACTCTTTCTGTTTTAGGACTGTGGTTGTTGCCTAAAATCAGGAGCAACTGGGAGCGTGAAGTGACCATTTCATTGCCATTCCTGTTTATGAACAAGTAGAGGCCCAGGCAAGTTTCTGCTTCTGCTGTGCCTTGTGTTCATCAAAGTGCAGGGAGTCTTTCTTTTGCCAGCCTTTACTGCCCTCTTGTGGTATTAAGCTCCTGGAGTGAATGCACCCTGAGGAAGATCTTTTGCCTGAAATTTGCCCAAGGCTCAAGGGGAGTAGCCAGCCTATGGCAGTGGAGTCTCGATAAATAATGCAAAGTGGTCCATCTTCCCGGACAGACCTTTACAGAAATGTCAGGAATCACGAACACGAGAGAGAGCCACGTGTTTGCCAATATCAGTGGGAGTTTTAAAATCGCCAGGTGCTTACAGGAAACTGCAAACTCCAAACGATGATGGAGCGTTTGTGTCTTCTGAATGTTCTAAAACCTTCTTCCGCACTCAGACACTGCAAGCCACACAACTAAGAGTGGATCGGAAGAGAGGGGGAGGCAGTGGGCGTTGCCAGGGACCCGAGTGGGCGGAGAAGCACAGCGTGGGGAATGGTGAGAGATGGTGGTGGTTTCCGCATGAGAGCAGGATGCGAACGAAAAAGTCAGTATAGAGGTGTTCAGCTAGAACTTGAGTAGCCATGAGAAGCCGGGCCAGAAGGCTCAAGCCAGGATTGGCACCGAAGCTTGCTTTCCTCCAGGGTCGGAGAGATAGGAGGATGAAGAGTGCCGTGCCATACCCCACCCCCACCCCTAGGTCCTCCCCAAAAGGGGCTCGAATGTGTTTTTTACACAGAGGTCTTTGTTTCTATTTTTTATGAGTTTGCCTCTGAAATGCTGGATCCACTTGTTCGACCACTGAAATGTAAAAATTTCTAAAATGTCTCTAATTGACAGGAACAAGCATTTTGAAAAGGAGAGCCAACTGCCATTAAATTTAGCACAGAACTTCCACAATGCTCTGTTTTAACCCGTGCTCATGGAACATTTAAAAACCATCCTGGGTTTTAAAGCCCAGGCATCTAATTATAGCTCTGTGAAACACCTGCTTCCAGGATTGGCTGCAGCTGCACTGCTCTGTGTTCTCTGAATTCTGTGGCCATCAGCTCGCAGGGACGGTGGGGATGTTTAAGAGTGGTGCTGAACCCTACCAGTCACAGACTGGAATGACACGTAGGGTAGTCTTAATTTCTCTGGGGCCTCAGTTTTGTCTTCTGTAAAATGGACTGAAATGCTACCTCATCATAGATAAACTGGATCTTTTATTTCTACTGGACCGAAACTGGGAGCTGCTTTGATGGCAATATCTAGCCATAGCCATAACAGGTGGCAAGCAGTATCAGAGGAGATTCAGGGTCCTTAGAGAGGAAAAGACGAAGCCTCAGCAGGAAGAATCCCAAAGAGGTAGACACATGGAGAGCCAGGCAGTGCCCAGGGTTCTACTGCCAGTGTTGGTCTTCAGAGGAATCAGGGATTCTGGAGGAGAAGTTTCAGTGCAAGACAGAGGTGTAAATCCATACCTTTTTCTGTGTGTGTGGGGAGGGGGGGGAGCACCAGCCTGGTGTAAGAGACTGCTGGGGGGTCACTTTTCTGTGGTGCTCTGGGTTTGGGGTCCTGGGAGGCTATGGAAAGTTGAGGTGTAGACTTTGTTGCAGGTTGTGGCAGAGAGGAGGAAGCTGAGGCGCAAGCAGGTCCAAGGGTCGAGAGAGCCTCCAGCGGAAGAGGGACGTGTACAGGTATCCAGGCTCACCACATACCAGAAGTCCTGGGTCCTTCAGTGTGACCCATAGGCTTTGAAAGTGGATGAGGACTTTTCGACAGTAATCCAAAAAAGAGCAGTGGGATCTTACCAATGTGTTATTGTGACCTTCATGGATACTGTGCTGGGACCAGAACAGGTGTGGGGTACGGAAAGATGACCTCAGATAAAAAATAGGACCATGGTGGCATTTCTTCCCGCACTCCCACCCCAAGCCATTGGCTTTGTGCAAATGTGGCCACTCACCTATGGCCCTTGCTGAGACCAAAGATCCTGCTTATTTCTGTGTAGCCTGTCAGCTGAGAGATACACACAGTCTCTGGGGGGCAGGTATGGGCTAGTTGCTGACAAAATTATTTTCAGAAAAAAACCCACAAGGTAAAGATTAGTTTGTGGCCAAGCAAGAGCCAAGCCATGCTGAGGTGTGAGGGTGTGACTGCACTCCAGCTTCTCTGAGGTGTCGGGGTGCATCATACCCACGCTGGTGACATTTCCTGCTTCTGGCAGAACAAGTGAGGGTGCTTCTCCTAGGGCCAATCATGAAATGGGCCCAAGAAATACATACAATAAGAGCAAACAGAACACACTTTGGGAGGAGGCTCTGTGGTGTAATACATAGTAACTAAGCCATGCTGCTGCTCTGTCCCAGGTGGAGAAGTGAAGCAAACCATCCACCTGCTGCCTAGATTTGCTGTGGTGTGGATGTGGACTGTCCCCACAAGCTCATGTGTTTGAATACTTGGTTCCCACTGGTGACCCTGCTTGGGAATGTTTTGGAACAGTTAGCAGGGAGAGCGCTGCTGGAGGACACGGGTCAGTGGGAATGGGCCTAGCCCCACTTCCTCTCCAGCTCCTGACCCCTGTGTACAGAGGCAATGTGACCAGTTTCTTCACCATGCCTCTTCCACCACGCCTACCACACTATGATAGACTCTGCTCCCTCAATAAACCTTTCTTCCCTTAACTTGCTGTTTGTTAGGCATTTTGTTAGAGCAATAAGAAAAACAACTCATGACATCCAGTGTACAATGGGGGCTTGAGACCCAGCTACAAAAAGAGTGTTTGAGCTCACTTAGAGATGGCTACTTCGGAAAAGAGCATCACTGTCACTGGCAGACTCTTGATTCCTACTTTCTGGGTTGGGGTGGAGGGAGAACCCCCGGAAGAGATCTAGTTCTAAGCACCTTTTACTTACTTAGCTGTTCAAGCAGCCTTGCAAGCCTGGGGCTTTTATCTCTTCCATATTGGACTTGAAGAGGCTGAGGAGAGGCAGGCCAGCCAAAGGACAGAGTGCCAAAGCCACATAGCCTGGCAGTGGCAAAGCTGGGCTTTAGCTCAGGAATGTGACACTTCCTGCTACTCTCCTGGGATGCCAAGGGAGGTGAGAGTGAGTGACCAGCTGCAGAGAGGAATGATCTCTTCAGAGGGCCAGTAGCTGTCCACCAGAGTTGGGAAGAGCATCAGTTTACCTGCTGGGAGGGAGATCTGGAGAGCTGATAGCTTTGTTCTGACTCATTTTCCCCTCCCCCCTCTATTTTTTTAAAATACTTGGTTATGTGCATGTTTGTGTGCCTGTGTGTATTTATGTGCGTGATGGGCATTCAGGTGCCTGTGGAGGACAAAAAGTGGCCCTGGATCCCATGGAACTGGAATGTGGGTGGTTGATGCCAGAACGGTACAGGACAGGTGTGCTGAGCCACCTCTCCAGCCTCAGCCCTCTCTCTACTTCCCTTTTCAGCCATGTCTGTGTTCTGTCCTCTTGTCCGTTAGGAAATAGAGCCTTAGGATTTGACTATGACTTCTTCCTAGAAGGGTCGTATCCAACATAGTTAGAAGGTCAAAGACACACCTCTTAGGCCTGTCATATCATGCAGGTTAAAGGTTTAGGTGGCTCTGAGGGGTCCATCAGCTCAGCTCATCCACTGGAAATGTTTGTAAATGGGAACTGTCTCCACATCCTGGAGTGGCCAGAGGCAACTATTTACTCTAGGAGAACAGAAGGGGCTACTCAGCTGTTTCTCCAAAGAACCAAAGAAACCCAGCATTGTGAAACAGGCTTTTAAAAGACAGCCGGTGGAGGGCACAGGAGACAGAGCTTCTTGAAAGTAACTCTGAATAGTCATTACGTTACACTCATCTGCATATGGCACTACGAGACAAATGCTGGAACCCACCAGACCTTGGTGTCATTTACAATGCAGAAAGGGCGGGAGGCAGCAGTCACTTGGTGACACGGGTGGCTTCAGGGTAGAGCTGCCAGAGGAGCAGTAGCCCCTAGAGGGGTACAGAACTACCTCACTCTTGTTAGAACAATGAAAATTTTGGGATCAAGCCACATGTGGCCAGGCCTGTTCTCTCACCCACCACAGAACATTTCTGTGCATTAACAAGTCTCGTATGGCACAGTTCCACTGTACCTGTGGACATGTTTTGCTAGACACCAAACCGTGTGGCTGGGTAACAGGGCATTCTTGTTAGTACACGTCTCCTCGATGCCCCATGATATCCCTCGCTGTGATCAAACCCAGGTGCCTCATGCTCATGAAGCAAGCACGCTTCCCTGAGTGACATCTTCAGCACATTTCCATGCTCCTAACAAAATCTGCTTTTCTGAGGATTTGGAGGCTCTTGGGGAACTTGAGATGCCTGAGATTGTCCCAGTAAAACAAACCGGGAGACACACGTTAGCCCACCCGGGTTAACTGAAGGTCAGGTCACCAGGCTCCCTGTCCTAAAGCTCTCCACTCCTGTCAAGAAGCCCATTGTGACTAGAAAGCTTTCAATGAACCAATAACCTCTTAACAGAGAACTCCATATGAGGAGCAGCCACAGAGGTCCATCGGTGTGAGGTAACTTCAGAGAGAAGAAAACCAGAGAGCCTGGTTTTCACAGCCCAATTCCCACAGCCTGAATGGGCCACAGCATCCCTGAGCCTGAGCGGATCCAGTGAGGGGAAAATGCCTGGTTCTCAACCATCCTAACACTGTGATGCCACCCTTTACTACAGCTCTTCACGTTGTAGTGAGCCCTACCTATAAAATTATTTTTGTTGCTACTTCAGAACTGTAATTTTGTTGTTATGAATTGTAAGTATCTGTTTTCTGATGGTCTTAGGTGACCCTAGTGAAAGGGTCATTCAGCCCCCAAAGGCATTATGACACACAGGTTGAGAACTGTGGATGAATGGCTGAGACATTGAGTGGTTAGGCTTGGTCTACCGAAATGGGAAGCTCTACGTCTTGTAATTATGAGTCTTTAGGTCAGAACTTATACATCTAGACTTGTTCTCAAAATAAGGTATTTTATTCTAACTACCAAAGTTTGTTTTCTGGCTGGAGATTTTAATCTACAATATGACTAAAAGGAGCCCACCAGCAACAAACATCCATTGGGACCTTGAAGCTGGAAGCATTAGGCAGGCAGCCTTTTTGATATGTCAGGGGCCACTTTTTGATTTAGTATCTTCAGGGATGAGCTCAGAGGCCCTGGGAAATGCCTGTCAAACTTTAGGAAATCCCAGCCTCCAACCTCTGTCTGTGAGAAGTCACCTAGGAATAGCTCCAGGAGAGATACCTCAGTACAAGTGCTTTGCAACCCCAGAATCTTCCACAAGCTACTGGGTAGTTGTTACCCTTGCACTCAGATAGGTCTACAAGTAAGCCCAAAGCTTGGTACTATTTGGCCATACTGAGCTACCCAGAAATCTCCTTCTGGAAACGGGAAATGACAGCCCAGAGCCCCAGCACTCCTTCCCTTCACCCCCCAAGGGCTCTGGGAAACACAGTCTGGACCTGTGGCTGTACAACACGCACACGCACGTGCTCGGAAAGGTGCAGGACAGAGCAGAGGAAGAGGCAGAAATAAGCAGGAGACCGGAGTCCTTGCACCACAGACATTGCAATTGTGTTACTTCTGGGCTGTTCCTTTCCTATCAACAAAGATGCTCAGGCCTAATCGGATTAAATTCTGCTAATCCTGGCATCCTGGATCTTCTGCAGAGGACCAGAGGGCACAGATTTCAGGCTTTTCGGGCCACGCACTCCTCCTGGTAGTGCTGCCTCCATGAACTAAAGCAGCCCCAGACAAAATGCTCGCGGGAATGACTGTGACCCTGTTAGGAGACTCTATTTAGGGACATGGGAATTTAATTTTCACCTAATTTTCATGTCTCACAACATTATAGTTCTTTGATTTGTGGGTAAAAAGACATTTCAAAGCATGATTATTCTTAATTCATGGGTCATGCAAAGGCAGGAAGCTTGGTATGGGGCCCTGTTTGCTCCATTAACCCCCCCACTTCCCTGTAGCTGTAGATGACGAATCTGCTCAGTCATTAGCCACTGGGTTTTGTCTTGTCAGTCAGCACTTCTGAAGAGGTAATGAGTACCTGGCAATCTTATTAAAATGCAGGTTGATTCAGTAAGAAATAGGTGAGCATGCTGACCACCACTGCGACTACCCAGGCTAGCCTTGAACCTTTGCCTCATTCTCAACGGCAGCTCATAGTACAGACTTGTGTGCCTGGCTCGGGTTGTGCGTGCGTGCGTATGTGCGTGCGTGCGTGCGTGCGTGCGTGTGTGTTTCTATTCATATGTGCCACATGTGCAGATGCATGGATGTGCATGTGGAGACCAAAGGCTGATGTCAGATGTCTTCCTCAGTTGCTCTCCACCTGATTTCTGGGGACAGGGTCTCTGGCTTAACCCAATCTCAGTCATTTGGCTAGACTGACTGGCCAGCAAGCCCCAGGGAATTACCTGTTTCCCAGTCTTGCTCTGCCCCACCAGGCTTTTCCCCTAGGTGCTGGGTCAGGATCCAAGCTCAGGTCCTCATGTTGGTAAGCACTTTAGCAGTGAGACCCACTTGGGCTTTTCTACCCTGGGATTTCCGTTACCTTCATTCTGCTCAGGTCCCAAAACAGAGCCATAAAAACTCATGTCAGGGCTCACTCTCAATGTTTCCATTATGCCAAGGGGCACTCTGCCTTCTCTCCCCTCTTCCAGTTCCTGTAAATGAAGGGACACACCCCTGGTCCTCACTCACAGCTCTGTGGTTACCAGAGCCTAGGTACGGACGGAGGGAGAGTGCTTCTAGCATAATGGGTGCCAGTGTCTTCACCGGGCAACATCCACCCACAAAGTCACGCCTACAACACAAGGCTTTTCGTGCTGTTTCAGGGATTTGTTAGGATGGTAAAAAAGCCAGACTGGACAGTCTTTATTTCTTTTTGTTTCCCAACAAAATTATGTAATATATCTACAAATTAAACTGAGAACACATGGCCAGTACAAGGACTCCTGTGTGGTCCTTGTCTTCCCTTCCACGATGACCAGCAAGCCTGTGACCATCACAGACTTTCTCTGGGTTTGCTCAGTGCTAAGGGCTATTGACAAATGATTTAATGAAAACAATTTCTAACTCATATCCTATTTGGGCTTAAGATTTTGCCTCTAAAACCAAGCTGAAGTACAAACATTAAAATATCTCTCAACCGATGCCCTTTTAATAGATTTTTTTTTTTTTTTACCCCCTTAACATCATCTAATTCAAAAAGTAATTAAGTAGCTATTTAGGGAGCAAAGAAGTAGAATCCATACTGGGGGCACATCAAATTTCTGTTTTGTGGCTAAAGGGCATCTGAAAGAACTCAGGTTTCTATAGTAACCGTTTCAGGGCTGATCAAATCAACAAATAGCTGCGATTTATCTGAGAGTTTCCAATGGGCTGTTTTTTCCCCCATCTGGAAAAGAACATTGCAAATTAGATAAAGTCTTCAAAGACAATGGAGGCTCTCAGAAAATCCAATTTTGGCAATAGTAAACAAAAGAGACAAAACATCTGCTTTCTCTTTCTATGTACAACTTTTCCATGGGATCTCTTCCTCGCTGATTTAAGTACCTTGACTACGGCAGTGATTGGATTCTATTAATTTGCTCATTAGTAAGAGAGAATCTTAAATTGTTTCTCAGAATAACGGAAAACAGACACTGACAGTGTCTCCAGGGTGAGCTTGTAGCTTCTGCATCTACATGCCAAGCCTCAGAAGGCTCCTTCACTACCCTCCTGTAGACAGGCTCCTCACAGCCTTCACATGTATTTTGACTTCTTTTGGTTTAGACCCTTGTGTGGTTCTGAACAGTCACAAACATAAAAAACTACAGAAACACACAGCGAGTCTTTCTGCATGTATCTGGGGGGTCCTTGTGAGCCAGTTGGGGGGCTCTGGGTAGGCATCAGCATGCGGTCCACAGGGCAGTAAGGCCCCCCCAAATTCTGCCCCTTGCTCCCACCCTCTGGGTCCTGCTGATCTCAGTAATCGGGGTGGGGAGAGGAACAAGTGGTTGCCTGGAGCAGCATCCAGAGTGGCTGAGGAAGATGGGCTCGCCCACTTGCTACACCATTTTCCCAGTGGGGCCTCCCTTGGACCTGCCCCCCACTGTCTTGGCAGACAGGTGACAGCAGGGAGGTAAGTCTGTTTTCCTTCAGGGGCTCAGACCCCCAGAGCACACGTATACATGGGAGATACACAGAGTGCCATCAATCCGAGTGTGTAACCAAAGGGAAACAGAAGGTGGAGACAGAAGCCTCCAGACGCTCCCAGGAACCAGCCAGGCTTGTGCAGCTGCCAAGAGACCCTGCTTTGGTCCAGGGAGAAAGGAGAGGACACACTTGAAGGCTGCTCCTGACCTTCACACACGGGCTACAGCCTGGGTATGCCTGCACCTGTGGGCTGTAGTCTAAGTGTGGAGGTCAGAAAGCAACCTATGGGAGTCAGTTCTTGACCTCCACCACGTGGGTCTCAGGGATTGAACATGGGTCATCCGACCTGGTAGCAAGAGCCTTTATCTGCTGAGTCATCTTGTGACCCACAACATACTATTTTTTATTAGCTGAGAGGATTATTCTAGATATGCCATGTACAATAGAAATACACATACATGTGGACACATGTTATTTTAAGTTTTCTAGAAAATGCATTAACAGCATAAGAAATAGTTGAAATTAATTTAAAAGTTATGTTTAATGTTCACATGGGGTTGTAACCATAAAATACCTATGATAATTATAATCTTTGGCCATGTAGTATATTTAGCCAATATATCTAAGATATTACTTCAGTATATATTAGCCATGAAGTTATTGTTACAATATTTTACATTCTTTTAATGTTACTATGCCTTTGAAAGCTTGCGTATTTTACATTAATGGCTTATTTTAGGTCAGACTACTCATAGTTTAGTTTTGTTTTGAGATGTAGTCTTATGTAGTCTAGGCTGGCTTTGAGCTCACTACATAGCAAAGGAAGGTCTGAACTTCTGATTCTCCTTCTTCTGTCTCCCATGTGCTGTGATAATAAGTATGCGCCATTATGCTCAGCCTAAGCCTGTACATACTTTAAATACTCCAAGGTCTCATATGGCTAGCTCCTGTTAAACTATACAGTGCAGCCCAAGAGGATTTTCAAGCAAAAGAAAATGTAGGAATTTGCTTTCTGGAACTTATGATTATGTGATCATTCGGTCAGTGTCATGCTGAAATTATAAGCAGTGGACAGGTCTGGACTGACTCCACCAATGGACACAAGGTCCTCTTTGACCACGTGAAGGGAGAAGCCAGATATGATGTCAGTTATAAAGGATGAATGTGGTCTAAGGCTGGGGAAATCAGAAATACCATGAGGGGCTTGCTTGCTGTTCTGTGCCTGAGCCCAGATGCTTATGGTAGAAGGTCAGGCCATGATAGCATTAGCTTTAGAAGGCAGGTCCCTCAGAAGGGACGCTGCTTGTAATCAGGGAAATGCTCACATTCCGGTGCCCTTCAGCAGCCTCCTGAGGACCAGGAGCAATGAGAAAGGAGGAAGAAGGAGCAACCTGCAGAGCAGTGGGATCCAGAAATCTTTACAACTATTTGCTACAAACATGACCAAGATAGGAGCATTGGAGTTTGACTTCAGGCTCCAAGGGGCTGTGAATACTGGGATACCAACTCACTGATCTGTTTTCAACAAGGATCCCTTGACAGAAATTTCCGAGGTTCTAAACAGGAACGTTCTTGTCATCTTACTGTACCTCCATTGCACACAAAACAAACAAACAAAACCCCCAAACCGCAGTACCAGCATTTACTACTTCCTAACTATAATAAGCAATGTCTACTGCATACAATCATATATCTAAAGGTAAAGAAATAGAGGCCTGGCTAACATGGAATGAGCCCTTACTATGTCTCTAGGTATTTGTATAAACTTACATAGCACTATGATTTAATCCTCATGTATTCAGTAGGTGCTATCCTCTCATTCATAAACATGAAAAATAGAGGTCAGAGTTAGGGAACTTATCCACGATTGGGGCTGGAGAGATAGCTCACTGGGTAAAGCACTGACTATGCAAACATGAAGACCAGAGTTTGGATTCTCAGCACTCATCCAAGGCTAGGTATGGTAACACTCACCTATAAGATCAGAACTAGGAAAGCAGCAGAGACATGTGGATCCTGTGGGCTCATTGGCCAGTCAACATAGCCAAAACAGTGGTCTAGGTCATAGACCAGTACTCGGGGCAGAGGCGGGAGAATCAGGGGTTCGAGATCACCCTCAGTTACATAGTGAGTTTAAGGGCAATAAGGCTACAAAAGATTGTGTATGGGAAAAACAACCAACCAATGAAATGAACCAACAAATGGAAAGCTGAATGCAGCTTGCAGTTACAGTTCAAGATGTAGATGTGAACCATTTTTATGCTTGATTTTTGTAAAAGATCAACATGATCATTTCACAGACGGCACTGGGCTTTCATGAGAGGAATTGGTGGTAAAGAGACACGATGTGCATTGCTAACCCAGTCAGCTCTCTAATGCCCTGCTGGAGGCCACTCTAGGTATGGCGCTGCTCTTGTTTATGCCTGGCGTGGTTCCTGTGCAGTGTGGGATCCTATCTCCATGTCTAGTAGCCATGGATAGAGCCTTCTATTCAAGGGTTAACTGATACACTCTCAGACTCAAAACATGCCTGATTTATAGACACAATGTGTTTCAGAAACTCATTTTACAGACACACTGTATCTAGACATCCAACTGCATTCATACAAGGGTCTTTTCCCCTACAGATATGACAAACACTGACAAGGGTCTCTCCTACCTCTGTCATAACAGAGCAGATGGTATGGCAGAGAATCCAACCAATATTGGAGCAAAATTTCAACATGAAAATGCATTCATTGCAACAAAACTTTAAAATAACTTCAAGTAAAGGTGACTAGGCAATAGCCACGTTCTGCATTAAACTATACTGACAATGGTGGCGACTTGACAAAACCAAACGTTTGTATAGTGTACTGGCTAGTTTTGTGTGTCAACTTGACACAAGCTGAAGTTATCACAGAGAAAGGAGTTTCAGTTGAGAAAATGCCTCCATGAGATCCAGCGGTAAGGCATTTTCTCAATTAGTGATGAAGGGGAGAGGGCCCCTTGTGGGTGGTACCATCTGTGGGCTGGTAGTCTTGGGTTCTATAAGAAAGCAGGCTGAGCGAGCCAGGAGAAGCAAGCAAGCCAGTAAGCAGCATCCCTCCATGGCCTCTGCATCAGCTCCTGCTTCCTGACCTGCTTGAGTTCCAGTCCTGACTTCCTTTAGTGATGGACAGCAACGTGGAAGTGTAAGCTGAATAAACCCTTTCCTCCCCAACTTGCATCTTGGTCATGATGTTTGTGCAGGAATAGAACCCTGACTAAGACATATAGTAAGCGGGCTTTAAGAACTTCTCTACTGGTTTGATCTTAAAAACAGTTCATCTAAGTGCTGATATTACTGCCATACACTTCACACAGAGAGGTTTTACTGTTAAGAATCGGCAAGACCAAGATTTGATTCCAAAGTGCTCGGGCTGAACCTGAAGTCAAACCATGGCTCATGGGTAAATGAGGTCTGCTACTTGTTTTTATAAATAAAGTTTTACTGAAATGCAGTTTCATTTATTACAACTTGTCTGCTTCTATGCTTCACTGTAGCAGTAAGCAGTGTGATAGATACTTTCTGGCCTGCAGACATTATTTGACCCTTTACAGGGAAGACTTGCTGAGCCAGAGGTAACCCATCCTTAGGACCGCCTTCCATTCTCAGCACTGACTATGAGCCTACAGTGAATAGAGACTTGGATTCGGGAGGGAAGTCAGGAATCATGGGCTCTATAGGAGGCTCTGAGGACCTGCAAAGCAGTGCAAGGTGCTATATTGCATTTACTTCTCAGTAACCTCCCTGCTTCATCTCTGGGCCTATGGATACAGAATGCAAGCTCCACAGGAAGTAGGGCTGTTTGTTCTGGTCACTGCTGGAGCCCTACTTACTGAACAAAAGAAAAGACATGCAATTTAGTTTGTGATGCAGGGACTGTGTGTGCTCTACCCAAGACAAACATGGACCAGATGAAAGGCCACAGAGACACTCTCTGTGGATACTCTAGTCACAGTCCTGCTTTATGCTGTCTTTGGGGCAGATGGACTGCCCTGATAGAGCCCGTAGGGGCGAGCATGGGCTTTTCCAGCCATCCTGGGATTTTTCCTTGGCTCCTAACTGCCTCACTCGCAGATGATTCTGTTTGCCAAGATTCTAGAATCAACAGTTTAAATATGAAAAAAAATTTCCATCTAATTATCTGATGAATAGTAACATGATACATATAGCTGTAAGTGCTCATTTTGTTTCCATTCTTTAAATTAGACCAAGTGACTTTTGATGTCTTAGGGAGGGCCGTGAAACCACAGCTAAAGTCCTTCTAGAACACAGAGATACCTGGATGGGATGGATTTCCAAAGCTGTAATCCCAGCCCTTGGGAGGCATAGCTTGAGTTTAAGAGCAATCTGAACTATATAAAAAAGACTTTTTACCCTCTCAAAAGTCCAAATACCACCAACACAGAATCAACCATGGACAGAATTACTAGCGGAGAAGCGTGTCTAAGCTTTGGCTTACATACCACGCTGCAGCCCAAGACAACTGTGAATGAGGCCCAAGGTACTGCAGATTCAGTGTCCTGTCAAAACGTCGGAGCCCGCTGTTCTAAATACTGTGAGGCCCCCGAGATATGCTGGCTTCTGAGAGGACTAACAATTGTGCTGGGTGTCAGTAAGTGACAGCCCAGCACTGAACCTGTGTACAGCCCAAGGGTGCAAAGTAGAAAGAATGCATGGGAACAGGACAGATGGCTGTCAGTCCGTGTTAAAGTTTGTATATGCTTGGCTCAGGGAGTGGCACTGTTAGAAGGTGTGGCATTGGAGTAGGTGTGTCACTGTGGGCCTGGGCTTTAAGACCCTCATCCTAGCAGCCTGGAAGTCAATATTCTGCTAGCAGCCTTCAGATGAAGATGTTGAACTCTTAGCTCCTACTGTACCATGCCTGCCTGGACGCTGCCATGTTCCCACCTTGATGATGATGGACTGAACCTCTGAACCTGTAAGGTAGCCCCAATTAAATGTTGTCCTTTATAAGACTTTCCTTGGTCATGGTGTCTGTTCAGAACAGTAAAACCCTAACTAAGACAGAAGTCAGTACCAGGAGTGGGATATTCCTGTGACAACCTGACCATGTCTTGGGGAGGACTGTGGAAGGACTTTGGAACTTTGGGCTAGAAGAGCCATTTGGTGTTAAGAGCTCTGTGGGATGCTCTGTAGGAGCTTGGAAGATAATGTTGAGAACAGTGCAGAAGATGGAGGCCTGGCTTGTGAAATTTCAGAGGGAAGATTGAAGAGTCTTATCAGATCCATTGCTATTTTGATTGTGAAGATTCTGTGGTTTTGATTAGCTGGGGCTGAAGAATCAGCTGTGATTACCAAGACACCAGAACTACTAAAGTAAAACCATTGCATTGCTGGGATGATTGATGCTGGTTAGCCAGTTTTGTGTGTCAACTTGACACAAGCTGGAGTTATCACAGAGAAAGGAGCCTTCCTTGAAGAAATGCCTCCATGAGATCTAGCTGTAAGGCATTTTCTCAATTACTGATCAAGAGGGGGAGGGCCTGGCCCATTGTGGGTGGTGCCATCCCTGAACTTGTAGTCCTGGGTTCTATAAGAAAGCAAGCTGAGAAAGCCAGGGGAAGCAAGCCAGTAAGCAGCATCCCTCCATGGCCTCTGCATCAGCTCTTGCCTCTAAGTTCCTGCCCTGTGTGAGTTCCAGTCCTGAGATCTTTTGGTGATAAACACCAATATGGAAGTGTAAGCTGAATAAACTGTTTCCTCCCCAACTTGCTTCTTAGTCATGATGTTTTTTGCAGAAATTCAAACCCTGACTAAGACAGCCTGTCACCACCAGGCACTGAAGGAAGGATTGCCACTCTCACAGGTTATAGACCTGAACACAGGACTATGTGCCCGTTTAAGGTCAGGCCAGAGGATTCCATTTAAGCACAGCATGGGAGTTGCCATGAAATCACAGCATCTTTCTGACTCTACCCGAAACAGGCTTCTTCCTTGTCTCCTGCTGTAACGTTGGCAAAATGCTCAACAAATGAGCAGAGCCATCTGAGGAAATCCAGGAAATAAAGCCAAAAGAGGTGCAAAGGAAATACTGGAATGTAATACTGTATTCATGCAGGTGTTCTGTCTAAGTGTGGGGCTCAGAGGGGTGGCACCTGCTATCCAAACCATTGAGGATGTCTCCTCTCCCCTCTGAGGCTGTGTGGCCTTGGGCTAGTACTCCACTGTCAAGCCCAGCTCTCCTAGCAGGGAGACAGTGACAGACATCACAATGTCTCTGTCTCTAAGAGAAATGTTTCACTTTTGGCCCCAAGCCCTCCAGCCTACGATGTTTATCTAGATATTTAACTTGGAACTGGTAGCCTTTATAATGAGGAGGTGGACCCACTGCTCAGAGAAGCAGGAAGTGAGCTCATCGGGAAGCTGTGGAAATGAAGCACCAAAGTGGGTCAATATTTCTCTATGAGTAAGGTGCTTTCAGATTAGAGTTACTTCAAGTGACCCGCCTGTAGAGCCCCAACAATTTTCCTCTCTCAGTTGTGTCCTATGCTCATGGGTCTGACTAGTGACTGTGAATGACACACTTGGGGTGTGAGAGTCAATAAAGCACAGCAGGTTTCTGCAATGCCTGGGAGAGGCACCCAGTGTCCTGAAACTCCTTCTAGAAGGATCCATC
This sequence comes from Uromys caudimaculatus, assembly GCA_028551405.1. Classification (NCBI taxonomy): domain Eukaryota; kingdom Metazoa; phylum Chordata; class Mammalia; order Rodentia; family Muridae; genus Uromys; species Uromys caudimaculatus. Next base: position 13,052,091 of record CM052710.1, on the reverse strand, counting down.
CATCACAGGTGTGGGTGACATTGGGAAGGGTGTCTAAGGGGTTTTTCTGGGGAAATAGTCTAGAGTTGTGTCCTAGCCAGGGTAGGGGTGGAGGCAGAGGACCAGGCAAGTGACAAGAAAGAGAAGGGGGAAGGGAGGGAGGGCTGTGCACAGTAAACTTCGCCTCTCAAGCTTGCATTTGACTTCCTTCCAAGTCTTAAGAACCTCATTTTTTCCAGTTTTAAACATGTATTTCTTGTCTCTCCTGTAGGTTTTATATATTTTTTATTTTTTGTTAATGTCTGAGTGCTCTGTTTGCACACCTTTATGCCAGAAGAGGGCATCTGATCACTTTATAGATGGTGGTGAACCACCATGTGGTTGCTAGGAATTGAACTCAGGACCTCTGGAAAAGTGGCCAGTATTCTTAATCACTGAGCCATCTCACCAGCCCTCTCCTGTAGCTTTTAAAGATTTACATTTAAATTTCCTTTATGTTTATGTGTGTCTATTTGTGTGGGGGTAAAAACAAATCCCTTGGAGCTGGAGTTACAGGTGATTGTGAACTGCCTGACATGGGTGCTGGGAACTGAACTCCAGTCCTTTGGAAGAACAACAAGTGTTCTTAACTGCTGAGCCACTTCTATAGCCCCTTCTCCTGTAGTTTTTGGTAGGAGAGGCTGTAGGCTGGGTCTCACCAGAAAGCTCTTACCTGAGTTGAAAGTACACTTGCAAGTTTGACCTACACAGAACTGTAAGTTTTAATTGGCTGTCAACGATAAGAGAAACCAGAACGTGTGATATAAACAGGTGAGACTTTTGGCTTCTCTTGAGGAATTGCAGACATGGCGGCAGCATGGATTTCCATGCATGTTAACCAACACCACGTGGCCCTCAGAAACGGGAACTATCAGGTCTTTTTCTATTTCCAGGTTAACGGGGATAGATCTCAGGGCTTTGAGAATGCTAGGCAATTGCTGGACTCCCGAGCCATGTCTCCAGCCCGGCTGCCACCTTTAGATGATGGGTCCACACTCAGCGGATCACCCAGCCCCAGCGCTCCCGGCCATCTCACCAACCTATGCCTGCGCTGAGTTATGTATCTTAAGTATCCCTGACTCAGTTCCCAGAGGCCAGGAAACCTGGTGGCCTGGTCTTCAGCATTGCCACTGACAGCTACAGTCACCAAATGTCATCAGCTTGGTGATGGGGAGAATTTGAACAATTTTCTGCTTTATATCCTTTGGAATTCAGTCCATCTGATATCTGCCTCCTTTTAAAGGGTAACAACATGATCAGGTTAAGGACCATCACACTCATTGATTTCAGTGTTATAGTAACCCCCCCCCCACACACACACACACTTTAGAAATTCCTGGAATTTTCAGGGAATGCTGTATAGTCTGTAGAGAAAAGATTACCAGTTTTACAGACCTTGGAGGCTACTAAATAATGTGATTAAATGGTCAGACGCTGAGTAATTAGAGAAACAGAAAGCATCAGAGATGGTGGCTGGGGTCCTGAGGTTTAGAGAGAAGCATGTTCGCTGTGAGCTGAGGATGATGGGAAGCAATAGAGAAATCTAAGAAGAGGGGAAGCAGAGAGGGGAAGGGGATGAAACCGGGACAGAAGGCAAACTCGGAAACCCACTCAGGAGGCGAGCAGGAGGCAGCCTTGTCTAAATGACATCTGGAGAAAAAAATACAAAAATAAAAAGAATTCACAACAGGAGCGTCTGTTAGAGCTCACCCCACAGAAGAAAAGCAGCTCAATTTTGCTTTCCACAGGGAAAGAAAAAAAAAAAAAAAAAAAATTTCAATAGGGAAATTTTTTTCCCAGATCCTGGAGTGGTAGCTAATCACAGGCAAGTGGCTCCCTAGGGAGTCCCTCTTGGACGTGTGCATGCAGCCCTTCTCTGTGAAAGGGGGGTACACTCTCAACCTCGCCATCACCCCACTGATGTACAGACGATTTTCTTCCATGGAAACCCGCCATGACCTCACCTCTGTGCCATTTCCGGATCTTCAGTCTCCAAAGGACAAGAGACACAGAATGTCAACAGCTTGCAAATGAAAACAGTTATATAGGACTTTTGTGTTGTCAAGGAAGTAAACAAGAATTAGCATGAAAATTGCTTTGGGCTTCCCAGTGGTGTCACACGAATTGGGTGCTCCCTGAACATGCAGGAAAGACGGCTTCCTGCCCAGGGCTTTATGGGAATCCTCACCTCAAACTTCTGCTTGAGTTCCATGTTGCCCTCTTCATCCCCTTCTGGAATGGGTACATTGTAGTATTCGCCCTCTTCTTGGTTGAGCAACTTGTACCTTCAAGGACAGGGGGAGAAGGGATGGTAAGGGTTGTTGGTGAGATGCCTACAGAAACCACAGCTAGAGCCCACTGTCGAATGGGGGGCTAGGGCCAGCCTGCTCCTGGCTTCTCTCAGCTGCCTGAGGTATGGTAACATGCTGGGTCCCATGCGCTGGCTTCCTTACCATCCACTGGCTGGCATCTTCATCAGCTCCGAGACACCAAAGGACAGGGAGCCCATGAAGTCATTCCTTGTCGTCCGATCCCAGTCCCAGATCTCTACAGACAGTCGCCGGTCTTTGTCTGAAGGTTTTAATTTGCTACAAAGACAAACGCACAAGCAATACATTAAGACATCTCAGTCATGACATCTTGGGAGACACCAACAGGCCCACAGTCTGTGCCTGAAATAGTATCTTCAATTTCCTTCCTGTGCCAATAGGACATCAGCCTGTCATACTAGCTAGCTGCTGCAAAAGCTCTGTCTAGATCAAGAATCAACAAATGAACGCTGACCCCAGAAAAGCTCACTCTATTTATCCAAATACAAAATTTATTAGAACACAACTTTGAAACATTTATTTACATAGAGGAGGTAAAAATAAAGTTTTATTAGAACACAGCCTTGGCTATTTGTTTATATATAATCTATGGCTGCTCTGGCAACAGAGACTACATAACTCATAATGTCTAAAATACAGACTTTCTGCCCTTTACAGAGCAAAGCTCAGTGGCTTCTTTCTGACAGACATCTTTCCTCTTGGTAATGTTCATAGAGGAAGCACTTCCTGAGTCTGTTCCCATGAGGAACCTCTCGTGCTCCCTGCTGTGCGCTGTGCTCCCTGCTGTGCTCTGTGCTATACTCTTGGGTGTATGCTGTGCTCCCTGGTATGCAATGTGCTCCCTGCTGTGCGCTGTGCTCCCTGCTGTGCGTGATCCCTCACTACTGACTCTTTACTCTCTCTTACTATTCTCCTTCCTTCATCTGTTTTGGAATTTCTGTCAGTCCTCCGAGATGAAGCTCAAATGTCACCTCCTTCTGGAAGTGACATTTTTCCTGCTTAGAGGTGAGTCTATCTTCCTTATTTCTGCAGCAATAGTACTTTCTACACCATGGGTTTCTTATTCCGTGCTGCAAAAAAATTTTAAATTCTTGCTTCATACCCTCTCCTAGCTCTTAAAAGGACTAAGCCTATCAGGAGAAGGAACACATCTGTTTGTTACAGAGCAGGTGATGATAATAACTTGGGGTTTGCATTACATAAATTCTGGCAAACCAAGTCACCACCTATCAAACAGAAGTGATGGCAGCTGTTACCTGACAGTAGCCTGGAATGTTCTTAGGACTGAGGATGTAGGTAGAGACATTTGCCATCTCCCACCCTCCCCCACCCCCAATGGGTGGGCAGTATGTGGTACATGAGGGCAGAGCTCATGCCAGAGCAGGAAGAAGCACTTACAACGTGAAGGACTCATTCCACTGAGGGTTCAGTGTGGAGCGGATGGTTTTGGTTTTCTGTTTGCTCTCATTCTTGGGGTCAGGAATAAGTTTCAGCTTCACATAAGGATCCGAAAGCCCATTTGGATCCATAGGGATTAGATTTTTTGCATCTCGTACTGTGAAGAGAAAAAGAAAAAGAAATTATAAACAAACTACACTGACTTGATGAATCAGCACTGGTGTAGACTCCATGTCGATGACAGTGATTAGAGCCAGATGGAGTGGCACATGTCTGCAATTCCAGCACTTGGAAGGTGGAGGTACAAGATTACCCTTGGCTACATAACAAGTTTGAGGCCATCTTGGGCTATGTGAGACTTGGTTTCAGTCCTTCTCTTGAAAAGAAGATGCTGTCTGAGAGGAGAAGAGATTAATCAGAGACCCTGCCACTCAATATGAGGTTGTTCACTACCTTCACTGACAGTCAGTGGGTGTCATGGAGCCCTTGAAGTCCAGCCTCCAGGCTCAGCATCAGCCTAAATTAACAGCATTAACCACATTCCAGGTCCTAAGAGAAATGCGTAAACCTGGGTCTCACTTCAGACCTATGGAAGCAGAACACATTTTAAGTGACCTTCTAGCTTTCCAGAGGGAAAGGAGACCCTTGCCCCTTTTGGGTGATCATCTGGCCCTGGCCCAGGGAGCTATACATGTGATTCAGTGTCTACAAAGTGTTCTTCATAAAACCTGGCAGATCCCAACCCTGGTTGTAACTTGGAATTCCTTGAGAAAGGGTAAAGTCTCAATACTCAGAATTAAATTAGAATGGTCAAGGGAGGTGGTCCAACAACTGGTCTTTAAAAGATCCTGGAACTCACACTACAGATCAGGCTGGCCTTGAACTTACAGAGATCTGCCTGCTTCTGCCTCCCAAGTGCTGGAACTAAAGGTGTGAGCCATTATCACCCAGCTAGGAACCACTGATATCTAAGATTGGGATTCAGGAGTTCTATCCATTGTACATCAACCATCACCCAGGAGTTCACTCCCAGGGCAGCATCTTGTACCCCACCTCAAAATGGCAAACTTTGAATCCCCACTTTAATAAGACCCATAGGTGACCCCAGGGTATATTCTGACCCAAGAAGCAATGCCATGGGAATCAACAAATAATTACAAAGGAAAGCCACTTCCTTCTCACCGAGGAACAAGCTCTTAGATGTGGCTGGTTGTCTAAAGCCCCTGCATCTCAGTGGAAGAAGTCATTATCTATGCTGATGATAAAGGTCACCAGTCGGAGCCTGCTGCAGTATGTCCCCCTCACTATCTTCCTGGAAGGGCAAACGTCATATCATATCATGTCAACCTTTAACTGATCACATACTACTGATCATCAGAGGCCTTTAACTGATCACATACTACCGATAAACACCTAGCTCTCTAATCCATTAGGAGGCTCTCTACCAGAGGTTCTCATAGTATGGCCTGTCGACCATCACTTAGTGAATCAGAATCCCTGGGAGGGACCACAGATCTGTTTATGAAGCCTTCAGGTGAATCCATGGTACATAAATGTCAAAAAACCAATTTACACCACCAGGGCTACGGCCTGCTAGCCCAGATCATCATCAATGTAGACTGATTATAAAGAACTACAGAAGAAATTTAGAAGTTCCGGGAGCTGGCAGTGGGCAGGAAAGAGAGGAGGATGGACACATGCTAAAGATGTTGGGTCTTTGGACACAGGTGTGGCAGCGTGCCACTACAAGCAGACATGGAAGTCAAGCGTTGTCCACACTAGTTTGGCGTCCCGTGGAGTGCTGACTCCTGCTGGCTGACAGTCTTATGTCTCTCTCACCCAGCAGCCTTAGCATCGGAGTGTGACTGTGGACACTGCATTCAAACGGTCTGAGCAAAGCATGGGTCAGGGGAGGTCTGCAAGCCACCGAGAAGCAGAGGCTGTCTTCCCCATAGTGCACCTAGGCTCTCCAAGAGCTCCTTCCATAAGGTTCTATTTAACCCCACCCAGCTTGAGGGCCAACTGAGCACAGGCTATGCAGGCCAAAAGTTCTACTATCAAACCCACCCTTCATGGAGTAACCCTGAGCCTTAGGGATGAAGCCCCCAAGCCCATTTCTTTAACTAGGAAAATGAACAGGGCCATGATTCTGGTAATACAAACTTCCAAGGAAAAGGAAATGGAACAATGTAGCCAGGAAACTCGTAAAGAGAGGAGACTGCATTGTGTGCATGTTCACTGTGTCTCAAATTTGTTTTGTTTTTTTGAGTCAGGATTGCTCTTTGTAGTTGGCTCTCCTGGAACTCACTCTGTAGACCAGACTGGCTTCTGACTCATAGAGATCCGCCTGCCTCTGCCTCCCAAGGGCTGGGATTAAAGGCGTGCGCTGCCGCCGGCGCCACCACCACCACGCGGCTATATTGGACATATTTTAAGATATCACTTATTTTTATTTTCGTTGAGAATTTTATTCATGAGTACAGTATTGACATCATTTCTAATCTTAATGTCCCCACTGTGACTTCTCCTGTGTCCCCCCTCAAACTCATGACTGCCTCTTCTTTATTTTTACACACACACACACACACACACACACACACACACACACACACCACATGGGTGTACACATGTCTATATAATATAACCTATTGAATCCATTTAATGTTGTGTGTATGTGTATGTGTTAGGGGCTGACTACTTGGGACTAAATTACTTATCCTGGGGCTCTTCAGTAGGGAAGACGGACTCTCTGTCTCTTAGAAGCCATTAACTGCCTATAGTTCACAGGGGTGGGGCCTATGAGAGTTTACCCATCCAAGTAGTTAGGGTTAGGGTTAGTGGTGTCATCACGCAGGTCTTGTTTAGGTCTTGTTAATGTTCCACAGGTGCATCTCTCTTTCCCCTCTCGAAGCCACTGACTGTCTCACAGCACACAACTGTGCTCCGGCTTATCTTTCAGCCCCTTTCTCAATGTTCCCTGAGCCAGGCACAGTATCTTAGACTTGTCTCCACAAACCATTGAATAAATCTGAACAGAGTCAGAGCTCTTTGAGGTCTCAGCCACTGGAGAATGCATGTGAGAATCCAAAGTTTAATTAATGCAGCACTGGAGGTCTAATCCCCATTGACACCAAACTCCAGCATCACCAAAGATAAAAGATGGCAGGTAAGAATGGGGTTCTCCTGCAAGCAATGCAAAGGGGCCACAGGCCTCTCTCAACTCTAGAGGGAGAATCTGAAATGCTTAGTGCCTGACACTGGAGGCTTCGGAAGGTCATATCCCAGAAGGGAATGAAGAGTCTTATCAGGGCCACGGAGAGTTCCAGGTTTGCCCCCTGCCAGTGACTTTTATATTTTCCATTCACAGAAGGCAGTGAATGGACTCACTTAAGGCTGGTCTTTTCTGAATGATGATGAGCTGGGATCTTGATGGGATTTAATAACTCTGGTTTCCTGCTGAGATATCATCTAAGCTGAAAATAAAGAGCTATCAATTCCAAATGTCACTGAAGCAAACAGTGAGCTCAAATTTCAATTTATTATTGCGGTGGGAAAATAGTGTCCTGTTACTCATCGCAGGCAGGGCACGTGAACTGGGACCGACGTGGGGGTCCATCTGTTCGGAATTCAGGATGCCCACGTATGCATTCTGGTTCTGCCCACTTGTGGCTATGGATAAGACAGCAAACCCATTTGGTGGGTTGAGGCCCAGGCATTAGGCTTCTCTAGGCTCCCCAGGTCAGTTTTTGGTGAAGCCATAGTTAGAAGGTTTGATGCCCCGTGGCAGGTGTCCCCAAAGCCACACCAGCACTTTTGGCATTGCATGAAGACTCTGATCATTACCCATATTTTTCTTTAAGTTTCCTCAAGGTATAGGAAGTGAAAAACCAAGACTTTTGGCTTTAAATAGTTCCCATGAGACAGAATGCAGTGAAAACCTGTGTGGTGGGTTTCTAGGCAGACACAGTGGCAGTGGGGTGACCTGCTTTCTCCTGGCTACAAAGAGAAAATTAAGTGTTGGCATGCTATGGCTGTTCTAGCCTCCCTCTGCATTACAAGGGAGATAAAAGAAAATGGAGACAGACTAGCTTCCTCATCATGTAACTTAACACTTTCAATGCCAGCTCAGAACCTGCAGAAACCATTTCAAATGCCACCAACAGTCTGTGTCCCCAGTGGTCTTCAAGTGCCACCAACAATCTGTGTCTCCAGTGGTCCCTCCCCGCACATTGAAAACACAGTGGGAAGGAATTTCACTCTGCAGTTGTTAGGGAGGTGGAACATTCCGTAGCCTGAGTGATAGGTTGAAGGACAGTCTCAGCAAATACCCCCCCCCCACTCCTTTTTTTGTCTTAACTCTCTACCAGAACCAGATTGTTTTGATCCACAGAATTAAAATAGAAAAGTAGCAAATCATGCTACTTTGTTAAATCAACTGTAGAGAATGAAATTTCTTGTTTCTTTCCTGTATGTTTTTTCTTTTTGTATGTTTGCTTGTTTTTGAGATAGGGTTCGGGTCTCACTATGCAGACCTGACTGGTTTAGAACTCACTATGTTGACTAGGCTAACCTTGAACTTACAGAGATCTACCCATCTCTGTGTCTTTGAGTGCTAAGATTAAAGGTGTGAACCACTACCTGGCTCAACTTAAGGAAGTCTGTCCTGAGAGCTGCAGAGACGGCTTAGCCAGTAAAGTGTCTGCCATACAAGCAGGAAGAACTGAGTTCAATCCCCAACAGTCATGGAAAAGCTAGGCATGGCAGTTACCAGAGCTGAAAGCAGGCCGCTTACAGCCATCTAAACCCCCGGCTCTAGGGAGATCCGATTCCTCTGACCTCCATGGGAACCTGCATTCACATGTTGACCTCTGACCTCCAGATGCACAAAAACCCCTCTGCCCAAGGGCTGCCATGCTAAGTCAGTTCCAAAGGCAGTCCCCATACCGACAGTGCAGATACACCTCAGCTTTATGCATAACCTGTAGAATCACTAATGTCACACAGTAGGGTCTGCACAAATGGGCCCAAAGCCCTGTCGAGGAACCATGTTAAAAAAAAACAAAAAAACAAAAAAACCTGTCTCCTTGAAGCTCATTAACAGTTTTACAGCCATCAAGAAAAGGATACACTTGTTGACAAAACATATCTGTGCTGTGGTATTTTGGCCATTTCAGAACAGAAAGTGTATTCTGTCACTCCAGGACTTTAGTGGAAATGCAAAATATTAATTGTATTCATACTTTTGCCTTTGAGGTGGCTGTTCTGGAATTATAGGCTATCAAGCCCAACATTGAGAAAAACCAGCGTGGGACAGAGGTTATATCATTTCTGGATAACATACAATATAGTTTCCAGATGAAGCATATTCAACTACGTTTTTGAAGACTGAGATGCATCCATCTCAGTCAGTGGGCTACCTGTTCCAGGTGGTTAAGTGAGCCCAGAACATGTGTGTTTTACATAAACCTTTAGGAGTTAGGAGAGCCCATCAGACTGGGGGACCAGGCAGCCATGTCAGATGGGAATCAGAGCCTTGAGTATCTATGATGACTAACCTTAATCTTTGAGTTGACAGAGTCTAGAATCATCTGAGAGATGGGCGTCTGGGCACGCCTATGCTGTTATCTTAATTATGTTCTTTGAGATGGGAAGACCTGTGGGTGTCATCGTCCCCTGACTGGAACCCTGGACTGTGTAAATAAAGAAAGGTAATTGGGCATTTAGTTCAAGCTCTGTCTTGACTTCCTACCATGACGGATTATCTCTCGAACCGTGATTGAATAGAAACCCTTTTTCCCTTAAGTGGCTTTTGTCAGAATATCTTATCATAGTACCAGGAAAAGAAATTAAGATAGTGCCCCAGACAAACGAGTAGAGTGACAGCCTTAGCCACAGGCCAATGATGTTGCCCAGGTCCTCATGGACGTGGGGAAAGTAGAGGTGAGGACTCTGGAAAGCAGGTAGCAGTGACGTCACCAGGCTTTCTCTGATATAAGTGCATTGCTCCCCTAGAAACCTGAGTCCTATGAGGGTTTAATGAGCATCGAGGAGTGTTTAGGGACCCATCAGATACAGTCTGCTTGGATGGCTGTTATGGATGTGGAATGGCTTCCCATGGGCGCTGTGACTGAGACCCCATGCTGGGGTTAAATAGTTGTCTGTCACTATTAGCTTTTTGGCTTCAGACAAGCTTTCCAATATCTCGGACAGTTTATCTGTAAAGTAGTGACACTGATGCTGCACAGTCACAAGGGGTGGGTGACTGTGAAAACTAAATGCATTGATACATGTAAAATGTTGCAAAGAACACCTGGACTAATGGCAGTGGTACATGGTGTCACACTGCTACTGTTACTAACATGAGCGCTGATGCTTAGTGTTTGCCATCTGCACCACTGTCATCATTGCTGTTGGCACCACCACCACCACCACCACCACCACCCGGTCCGGTCCAAGAAGCCAGGCTGCCTTCTCAGGATGAAGAAACAAAGTATATTGGAGCTGGCAAGATAGCTAAATCCATAATGTGAATATAAGGCCCCAAGACTGGTTTCTCCAGAACCCATGTGAGGCATAATGAGGCATGCTTACAACCCCAGTGCTATGGAGGGACAGACAGGAAGATACCTAGGTCTTGCCAGCCCAGCCTACACAGTGAGTCTCAGACCAATGAGAGGGTTTGTCTCAAAGAGGAAGGTGGATGTAGCCTCTGGAATGATACCAAAGTGGACCTCTGGCCTCTGCATATACATATACACACATGTACACACATGCATAGGCATGTATACCTCTACCCCTAAGTACAGTGAAGAGACAGACGTATAGTCCTGGAATTTCCAGATCACAGGGAAAAGTTACCAATACTTAGCTCCCAAGTATTCCAAAATAATGTGAGATTTAAAAAAAAAAAAATCAGTGCAATTCTTAATCCAGCAGAGAATGTTCCAGATGGCCTCTTAGTTCAGAGACTCTGTAGTATTAATTATGAAGTACAAATGATGACACCAACATTCATGAATATACAGCTAATATGTAGGCTAGATACAGGCCAACACCACAGAATGTACCCAGCATGTTCCCCCAGTTCCACCTCCTGGTATCCCCATGGATTTCAAACTCACTCTGGGGTTGCCAGGGGGCACTGTGGCTGGGAACAGGTCAGAGGAAGAGCACACAGAGGCTCCTGCAGATCCATCCACATGAACACAAACTAGAGGCTTTGTGGAGCACACAACTGCATCCTCTTGCCTGCAGCCTGGATGTGTCAGCAATGACCGGGAGTAACCCTGCCCATTCAGAGTTCAGAGCTACAGAGGGACATTGTTTGACTATGCACAAAAATCAACTGCCTCCAAGTTCAATGACAAGTCAGCCCTTCAAATGATCTGTTTTGCTTTGGAAAATAAGTCTCTATTTTTGCTGCTTTTTCCCCTTCTGAGAGCACCCTTGTTCATGGCTTCTGCTTACAAGCCAAGAGAAAGGACAAAGGCTCAAACCTCGGGCTCACTGTAAAAGGCAGGATTGTTCTCTGTGAGCTGACCCGGCAGCAGACTCCCACACCCATCCCTGCCCAACAGTTGAAACAAGAGTAAACAAATTCTATAACCCACTCGTCACTATGTGTAAGCAAAAGTCATGTTCTCTGACACAGCAGAAAAACGAGTTTTCTTTGCTAGAGGTGATCAATGGCAAACAATATGAATTCGAGATTTCAGAGGGTGGGAGTGGGCAGATGAATGCAGAAAATGGTGAGGTTTCATGCCCAAGGCCCACAAAGCCTGGGGTCACGTGATAACAGGTGAAAAGAGGGAGGTAACTGCCAAGTCCACACACCACAGTTTTGTAATGAAGGAAGATATTCAGCTCAGGAAATTAGCTATTTCAATGATACCAGATGCTAGACTATCCTTTCAAAAGCTGTGGACCTACAAACTGATTTCTTATGAAAATATGATCGCATTTGAATATAAATTTAGTACCAGAGAAACTAGATGGAATTTCTGAGCTTAAGCAGAGCTGTGTGTAAGAGAGGAGGAAGAGGAGGATGGGAGAAAGGGAATGAGGGAAGAGAGAAGAGAAGAGATGAGAGAGAGAAAGAGAGAGAGAGAGAGAGAGACAGAGAGACAGAGAGACAGAGAACTCACACACTTCTCTACTAAGCATGACCAATGAGCTATGTGGTACTGAGATTGAGGGTGAATGAAGGTCCTCGGTCCTCTGGTGTCCAAGAAGACAATAAACATCATGGTGGTAATGGTAGCAGCATTTTTGGAAGATTACTAAGTGGTTGCAACTGTTCTGAGTTCATTACAATAGCAAGGAGCTGTGCTGGTGGGACTCAAGGGTGAGCAAAAGGCTGAATAATGCGCTCACCACATAAAGCGAATGAGTGGCCAAGCCTGGACCAGCCTGCAATTTTATAGATCCCAAGCATCCCTTGTCTCAGAGTAGACATAGTCCTAGAGGAGAGGTGGTGAAATTGGCCTCAGCTAAGATGAGGTGAGGGGTAAGAGACGAGACCAAATACCCTTCCTTTGAGAGGTGGGTGACAGTGGTCAGAGCACAGAGGGCCAAGTGAACACACAACTGACCCAGGGTCAATCCAGGGCTATGCCTGGATGAATGGGAAAGAGTATAGGCTGCATGTTTGCCTGATGCCTTGAAACTGGCCAAGGGGACCCTAGAACCTGACTTAAAATTGTGACCCTAGTGGCTTCTGGGGTTCAACTGCCAAACTGACAGGGTGTTCAGGATACAAGTGGTCTCTGTAGTGTCTGTCTCAGACACAACAGCTCAGGGACTGAATTAAGAAAGACCCTGGTTTCACCAGGACACAGGTTAAGAGCATCCAGTGGCATTTATAGCAGAGAGGTCACAGGGGAAGCCCTAGCCACTCCTGAAGAGACTTGGTTCCCCGTAGACAAGCAGAGCCTGGAGGACATAGGGGCAAAAGATACTAGAGGGCTAGCCTGTGCTTGTATCATAAACATGGAGGGAGGTGGAGCCAGGAGGATCCCTGGGGCTTACAGGCCAGCAGGTCTAGCCAAGAGGTGAGCTACAGGACAGTGTAGCCAAGTGGTGAGCTACAGGACAGTGTAGCCAAATGGTGAGCTACAGGACAGTGTAGCCAAGAGGTGAGCTACAGGACAGTGTAGCCAAGAGATGAGCTACAGGACAGTGTAGCCAAGAAATGAGCTACAGGACAGTGTAGTCAAGTGGTGAGCTACAGGCCAGTGTAGCCAAGTGGTGAGCTACAGGCCAGTGTAGCCAAGTGGTGAGCTACAGGCCAGTGTAGCTAAGAGGTGAGCTACAGGACAGTGTGAGACCCTGACTTAAAACTAAGGCGGAGGCATGCACACCCCACCCCCACCCTTCATGTACTTCGGTGCTTGTTTCTGTGTTCTTGCTCCAGGGCAAAGCCTCCTCTTTAAAATACCCTGTCTGGCCGAGACTTGTTTCCACAGGGCAAATCTCCCTGCAATACCCACACCCACACTTCAGCTCCACCTAGGAACCATGAAGCAAGCAGTGAGCAAGATTAGGCACCAATGGGGCCATTCTTTCTTCTGTAAGGTACTCCAGAAACAGGGATTTTTTTTTAAAGGAACATGTGCCCAGGAGCACCGGGAGGCAAAAGCTGACCTGTCCAGGTAATAAATCCGTATGCTTACATAACTGAGTGCAAAGTTCAAAAGCATCCCAACTGGACAATGAACAGGACTGGGAGGGAAAGGGCTGGACAGTAAGCCGGCAGATGTGACTCCAGGTCACCACAGAGCACTCAGCTTTCTCCAAGCGCAGCTTTCCCAGCATGCTGCTGGGTAGAACACGCTGTTCTCGAGGCTCCTTTGCGCCTTTACTTTGGGCTTCATCGGATGATGCTGAGAAGGAGAAACTGTCTCTAAGGGGCTGCCAGTTCCAGCACGGAGCTGTGAGCCTATTCCCTGCCAGGAGACAGAACTCCCTGCAAATGCTGGTGGGGAAACCGTTGGAGTGACAGATTGCTTCCGGAACAGGATTTGCTGAATGCCCTTCCCATGTGATGCTTTGGGGGTGGTCCAGCTGTCTAGCAATAAGGCAAGGTTCCTGGTTCAGGGATTCTGACTCAGCCTCTCAAATGGTGTGGAGAGGCTGAGCCTTGACACCACTGGGGTGTGTCAGAGGTGACGGTGAACACTCTGTAGTGGGACCCTGTCGCAGAACCAACCATAAAGCTACAGGCCATCAAGTGTGCACAGGAAGCTCCAGCAGAGGAGAACATCTAGCAGGTTCCAGTTGATAAACATAGGAAGTTCTCAGGCTACAATCCCGGAGGTATGCAGGCTTTAACTTACAGTAGTGAGGCATCCTAAAACTCCTGAGATGCTCTCCATCTTCTCTATGTGTTTGTGTGTGCAGTGTGGAAGACAGCCTTGGCTGTTGGTCCTCAGATGCCATCAACCTTGCCATTTTGAGACAGGGTTTCTCATTGGCCTGGTGCTCACAAAATAAGCTAGGCCGGCCAGCCAGCGAGTCCCAGGAATCCTCGTGTATCAACCCACACCCCCCAGCACTGAGATTATAAGCACACACTCTTTTTTTTTTTTTTTTATCATGAAGGTTCTGGGGGATTGAACTCAGGGCCTTATGCTTACACACTGTCACCCCAGCTCTTTAAATCACAAATGTCTTAATGCAAAGTCACGCTATGACATTTGAAGACACTCTTAGGCCTTAGCTGAAGGATATCTGTAGACTGCACAGCTCTCTCAGGACTGTGATAGCTGACTTCTCTCTTCACACTGTGCAGGTCATTGTGCCTGTAGGGCACATTATCCTCCCAGGGTGGTCTCCCTCTGCCTCCTCCCAGCCTGAGTCACAAATTCCTGTTGCATTTAAGCTATGGTACCATGTTACAGAGGCCTGAGTAGAGCAAAGCCACCTGAGAGTTGGGAGGGACCCAGACAATGTGGAACAAGAACCTGCAGGGGCTGGATGTTGGGTGGGGACAGCAAATGGGGGCGCTGGTCCAGGGTGGTCACGTCACATTCTCCTTAGCGTGAATGTGAGTCCTCCATGAACTGGTACCCAGGAGCAGTCAACTCTGTCCAGCACACAGAGGCAAGTAATTCTTCAAGCAAGTGACAAGGCAGAGTTGACACTGTAGATTGCCAGAGGAATGCATTGGACTGTGTGATCTGAGGCAGGAAGAGATGACATTGCCCTCCCAGGAACAGGGTACCACTGAGAGATTTCTCATCCGCACTCCAGTGGCCCTTGAACTCTGTGCCTTAGGGTTCCGATCTTGAAACTAAAACAAGAATAGGTTAATAACCAGAGCATCCCATCATTTACTTCAACAAATGCTTTTTGTTTGCTTTTTTATTTCTATTTTGGTTTTTTCGAGACATAATCTTGCTACGTAGCCCAGGCTGGTCTTGAACTCTCACCATCCTCCCACTCTGCCTTCCCATGGCTGCATTTACAAGCAGGTACAAACACGTCATGCTGTTTCGAGATTTCTATTTAAATCTTCAGCATGCCCCACCCTCTGATTTACCAAGCCCATAGTGGTATAACTTTGGAGCCGACACCGGTTTCAATGGACCGGTTAAGGAAGTCAAATTTTTATTCTACCCAACCTGTCAAACAAAGGACTTAACATAATTCCTAAAGCCTCATGAGTTGCTCTCCTTGCTACTAGTTTGAACATCTACCACCGAGCACAGCAGCTTGCTATGCATGTGAAAGTTATCTGCTACAAACAGGAGTCTCTATACAACCCCTGCCCTGTGATTCTGGGTTCATGCTGTCCCACCCCTGGGCACACCTTCCTGGAACACATCCCTTTACCATTTGTCCCTACCATGGAAAAACAACGCTATTCTCTGGTTTTCCAGCCTCCTGCTAGCCCTGTCTATCAGCTTTCTGCAGACTGACAGGAACACAAGGACAGGGACCAAACACTCCCTCCCCAAGCATCTCCCTAGGGTCAACAAAGGGCAAGGCAAAAGCCATTTTTGCAGGCCGGATTCTTGTTGACTGATAGAAGCTGGAGTGGGCAAGGCTCTTACTTTGAGCTGCAGTTCACAGAGTCTCCATTTGGAGGAACTCCAACACAAGGGAAAAACCAAACAGGCCTTTTCCAAGGAGACTGAATCCAGGCCAAAAGGAGCCAAGTTCTTTCCCAGAAGACATCAAATGATTTCAAGAGTCTCAGAGTACTCAAAGACTAAGGGACATAGGATGTATTGTTAGTTTTCAGGAAAAAAATATGCCATGCAGGGCCATTTGCTCTAAGTTTCTAGGGCAATCATCACGTGAGGAACTTTGCTGGGTTTCACGAAATGAGATGCAAAGGCTTCTTCAGCAAAGAACAATTGTAGATTAGACATCAACAGGCAAGACTTGGGTCACTTGGCAGGTCTCGGCTGGCTGTCTGGCTTGCTGCGTTTGCTCTAATCACACTGCACCAAGCTTGCTGATGCTGTCTGTAGACACGAGCGCACGGTCTCCGATTTGACCTCATTTGTGCTATTAAACAATGACTCACAAACTCTGTGATCTTAGTTTTCTTATCGCCAGAGTCAAGGGTACGAAGAGTGAGCAACACTGAGAATACACCTGCTCAGCCACCGCCTCCCGACCTTGCGTGGCCACAAACCTGAATTCAAGGACTTATGAAGTCCCTTGTTTAAAAACACATTCACAGAATGTTCTGCTGTTTAAACTCACTACTTTGTCATAAGGGTGGATTTCTGCCCCAGTAAATCCAGTGTCCTCAAATGGTGAGTCAGCGACTACTCAAAGTCAGCTAAACAAAGAATTAATGAGCGTGGTGTACACAGTCAGTTCATGCTCCCTTCCTCCCTCCTTCCCTCCCCTCCCTTCCTCCTCCATCTGTCTGTCCATCTGTCTTTCTCTCTTTCCCTTTCTCCCTCTCTCTCTCCCCTCTCCCTCTCTTCTCCTTTCTTTCTACTCTATCGCCTTTCTTTAACTTTGAGACAGAGTCTTACTATATAGCCCAGTTTGCCTGCTTAGCCTCCTCTTGCAGGCTCTCAAGTGCTTGGATAGTATATATGTTATCTGCTAATATTCTATAATTCCAAAGAAGATGATTGTGAGAAATATTTGCTACTTGTGGGAAACTAATAAGATCTGCACATAAACAGGGAGGTATTGATTTTCAGAAATAATTACTTCTCATTGTAGGAGCAATGTATAGTCATCATAAAACAATTTAAATGCATAAATTATAAAGGGGACAATTAAAAGCAATTGTACTTCCACCAAAAGGCTTGGTGTTGACATATTGTTACGCTGACTGATGGCCGCTCTCCTGTAAAGACATCTATAGTGTAATACTGCTCGTCTGATTATGATGTTGAGGATAAAGCCAGGGGTCTTGTAGATACTCAGTAAGCACATTATTTTTGAGCCATGTCTCTAGCCTGCAATATTTACTTTTATAGAATTCAGATAATTTTATGGTAGTTAAAAATTCCATCTCAATAAAAGTTAACAAAGTATTTTTATTGCTGTTGTTGTTGTTTTGTTTTTCGAAACAGGGTTTCTCTGTGTAGCCCTGGCTGTCCTGGAACTCACTCTGTAGACCAGGCTGGCCTCGAACTCAGAAATCTGCCTGCCTCTGCCTCCCAAGTGCTGGGATTAAAGGCATGTACCACCACTGCCTGGCAACAAAGTATTTTTTTTTTTTTTTTTTTAAAAAGCACTTTTTTTAAATGCCCAGTATTCTATTTTGTAGCTAAAATTTTATGTTCATTTTGGACATTTACTTGTTTTAAAAATTCCCCCCCCCCTTTTTTTTTTTTTGAGGCTTAACAGTCTTTTTCTATAGCTATTGAGCTATGTGATTTTTTTTCCCTCTGACTTAATTCTTGATTCCTTTAGGGTAGTAAATCGGGTTCTTACTGGCAGGAGGGATGCCCATGACAGCGGCCCTTCTCCCTGTTTGTCACACTCTGTGTTTAGATTTAATTCTGTGTGCTTCTAGAAACACACAGGAGCCTAACTTTTCACACAGTGAAAGCTACTAACACGTTTCCTTTCGTTTCTTACATTTCTTTTAGGCTTAGGAAATCCCTTCCCTTTATGAGGGTGGTTAAGTATTCCCCTGTGTTTTCTTTCATTATTTTGTTTCTTTTTTATATTTAACGTCCAGATCCATTTGAAATTTTTATTTTGGTATAAAGCACGAGGAGAGACCTTATTTATTTTTTTCTTCCAAACGTTTAGACAGTTTTCCCAACAGCGTCTGTGGAACGAACCGCACCTTTCTCGCTGGTCCTGGAAGCCTCTGATTGTTTACAAGCAGGCTCCAATTTCAGGGAATCTGCTTTATCACATTCAATGCCTTGTTAGTTCCCGCGGCAGCCTGCATTTTAAACTGTTTTAAATTCCCGGCATAGTTTAGAATCCATCCACGTGCTCCACACTGTGCTTCTGGGAGAAATCCACTGTCTGAAAAATCTCTGTGCTTCTTTACTCTTAGAGTTTATGGATCTGTGTTGGTTGCTCCTCTCATTGCTGTGACAAAATGCCTGACTAGAACGGCTTAATGAGCAGAACATTTACTTTAGCCGATTGGTTTAGGTACTGTCATGGAGGCAGAAGCCGGAGGCAGCTGGTCAAGGCATCTGTAGCCAAGGAAGCAGAGGAGATGAACCGGTGCTCAGCTCATGTTCTCCTTTTTCTTTGGCTCAGTTCACCGCTGCTTTTTACTTTAGTTTTTGAGACAGTCTCTCACTGAAGCCGAGCTTACTGATTTGACCCGGCTGATTGGCTACCTCCTACCCACATGTCTGTTGACCCAGCTGATTGGCTACCTCCCGCCCACATGTCTGTTGACCCAGCTGATTGGCTACCTCCTACCCACATGTCTGTTGACCCGGCTGATTGGCTACCTCCTACCCACATGTCTGTTGACCCAGCTGATTGGCTACCTCCTACCCACATGTCTGTTGACCTGGCAGATTGGCTGTGGAGCTCCAGGTACCCACACGTCTCTGCTTCTCCAGTGCTGGGGTAACAGGCATGTGCCTGGCTCTTTATGTGGGTGCGGAAGATCAGAGCTCAGGTCTTCGTGCTTGCACACTAAGCACTTTATGGATTGAGTCATTTCCGCTGCAACAGTCCAGCATGCTCTTAACAGTCCCCACTCAATGGCTGCTGCTTTGCAAACTGCATCACCCCCTGCCTCCTTGGTACTTTTTTTTTGGGGGGGGGGGTTCGAGACAGGGTTTCTCTGTGTAGCCCCGGCTGTCCTGGAACTCACTCTGTAGACCAGGCTGGCCTCGAACTCAGAAATCGACCTGCCTCTGCCTCCCAAGTCTGGGATTAAAGGCGAGCACCACCATTGCCCGGCGCCTCCTTGGTACTTTATTTTTAGTTTTTGGCTACACTCTGCTTTGTTTGCATTTATAATTCCCATTAACGGTAGAAAATATAAACGATGTTGTGTATTCTACTGCTCACCTTAGAGATCCATGCTAAACATTCTTACCCAGCCTTTCTGATTATAAAAGCAAAGAATGAGACGGTGTTTTCTGACAACCCCTACCCCACCACGATCAAGAAGAATCTATCATGCCGTGTCCTAAATTTGTGCGACTTTCTATTCTAATCTCTGGTCCTGTGCCTATGAAATTACCTGGAGTCTGGGATCTCTAATCATGTTATAATTGTATATGATTTGACTTCCCCCATGCTGGGCTCTTCATTGACTTCATCTTGCAGCCCTCTTTGGTGTGCCTTCAGCCAACATAGGAGAGAGAGAGAGAGAGAGAGAGAGAGAGAGAGAGAGAGAGAGAGAGAGAGAGAGAGAGAGAGAATCTATATATATCTATATATCTATATCTATATCTATATCTTTTACTTTGACTGCTCCGTACACGTGCATCTATTAGGTACCATGGCTGTTTCTGTTCAGTTCTCCTCCTTTACCCCAGGATGAAGCGATCATTCTCAACGGTCCTCCATCTTGTCTTGCTCCTGGCTGTCCATTCGCCCCCTGTGCACCTCCATAGCTTCCTCAGGTTGCCGCCTTCCCTCTGTTTCTTTGGCAGCTCTACTGGTTTTCCTATACTTTTTCTTTGGGTTTTTGCTGCAAGCGTTGAAATCTACATTCTTTACCGATATTAGTATTTACCTGCCTCCCTCCATCCTGTCTGTCTCCACGTGCAGCAATTCATTATTCCATGAACAATCAAACAAGAATAAAAACTCCTTCGTGTCTGCTTTCTCTCCAAATCTTTTTACTCAAATGGCTTAATGCCCTTGTTTTACAGAGACTATATATTCTTGTTTTCTACTAAAATTTACGTGGGATTTTTCAAATAGGTTTTGATAAGCATATTCTTTCAGAATGCCATGCGTGCCTCTGCCGGATGACAGTCTCTTCTGCCCTCCCACCCATAGATAGTACAGATTAATTTTATTTAAGAAATTATTTTTTATTCATATGTTTGTGCTTTTGTGTGGATATATGTCACATGTACACAGGCACCCACAGGGGTCGGAAGAGGACATCAGATTCCATGGAGCTGGAGATACAAGCAGTTGTGAGCTGCCAAAGGCAGGTGCTGGGAGCAGAGCTCAGGACCTCCGGAGAGCAGTAAACACTCATGACTACTGAGCCATCTCGTCTCAATATACCTTAAAATGGGTCATCTATTGTGTGTGTGTTTTCTTTCTCTGCTCATCCTCAAATGAGGGAAGTTGGGTCAGGCTTGGTATCCACACTCATATACCGGGTAAGCTCCGATTCTGCTACTAAGGTTTGGCTATTGCTCTGCCAGAAATCCGCTGCCACAGAGGTTGTCACCTACAGATGTAATCTGCTAAAGTCAGCCCTTTTGTTTTTGCTTTATAAGTTAAAATTTATGTGTAGACTGTACAGAAGTGAGGATTTTGGCCTTGTCTTAAGCAAACCTCTGTAGTATAGGGCACCTCTGGCCCAGTGACCTCCCCAAGGTCCCACCTTTCAAATACCATGAACATACAACTTTGGGGACTATATTTCCAACATGTAAATTCTGAAGGACACATCCAGACAACATCACTTAGGTATCAGGAAGGGAAGAAAGCAAGGTTCTTCTTAGAGAATCAACAGACTCCTCCATCTCCCAATCTGGATCAGAGCATAGCTTCTCCAAGTTCCTCAAAGGAGACCAAGGGTCCCAAAGGCTCAAAAGCTTTCAAGACCAGCCTGTTCCTAGCATGAATATATTCAAACAGGAAGAGGCTCCAAGGCAAACACCATCAGTGCCTGAGTCTGGCCCACAGGGAAGTGCTCAGACATTTAACTGAGTGGTTTTAACCAGGCATATAGAAGTCTCTATGTTGATACAAGCCAGCAAGCCTAGCCTGATGCCACTGAGCAGTTTTCTAACCTT
Organism: Uromys caudimaculatus; assembly: GCA_028551405.1. Lineage (NCBI taxonomy): Eukaryota > Metazoa > Chordata > Mammalia > Rodentia > Muridae > Uromys > Uromys caudimaculatus. The sequence goes on along the minus strand of CM052710.1, from coordinate 13,030,952 downwards.
GTATAATCTTGTGTTCACCAGGCAGTGTTCTGAGTTCCCTGGGGTCTGTCATGGGGGAGAGAAGGACTACATGGGTGGATATTATGTAGCCTACAGGTCAGCATTTTAAATAGCAAGTCAATAAATTGTGTTCATTATAATTACTCTCTCCAGGGTTCTGGCCACAGTGAAACGGCTCAGATTATCAACAAGTAACAGATAATTCTACTTTGCTCTATAAACCAATAAACTGGCATCTTGCTAAATCATCCATTCAAGATTACACTGGACTTAGTCTCCAGGGATCTGGCCTTTCCAGGAAGGTAACAAGAGGGAACCTTGGGGCCTCCAACATGGAAGACATGCTGTACCCCCCTGCCTTCAGAGGGCACTCTCTCCTAACATGTGATCTGTTTTGAGTAGTAGAGAGAGCCCTAGCTTTGTCAACATCCTTGATGTAATTCTAAACATGGTAGCTTGTTGCTTCATTATTTTTTTAACCTAACTGATTGCAAGGCTGGAACAGGCAGTGAGCAGCACTGCGGCACTGTGATGTTGCCTAGCCCCAGAATCAGGGAGGAGCACTCACTGGCTGCACATGTTTGTAAGCTTTCTCTTGGTCTTAGAGAATGTGACTCAAGATGCCTGGGGTGTATGTGAATGCCATCTCGTTTGATCACAGAATAGAAGATGTGGTGAGAGACCCATCCTGGAAGAGGGAACACCCAACAGGTCCAAAGGACCCACTGATGCTGATGAAGCCTGCTTGGATCACCTGAGCTCCCCCCCCCCCCCGCCACTCCTACCCCTAACACATACAATCCACGACATGTTCCCTCTCATGGCTGTTCTCCTCCCTAACTCTGAGCCCACACTCTCAAAGGTGACCCAGAACCTTCAGCCCTGTTCTCATGGAAATCCCCAGAGCACAGAATAGAGATGTCCTTCTTGAAATCAACTTCTATCTTCACGCCATGGAAACTTCCTCAAATCATCTAAGCCTCCATTTCCTCATGGGTAACATAAAAAGAATACGTGTCTTGCTCAGCAGGACATCTTAAGTATTAAGTGAAAGTATCCAAAAGAAAAGAAAACCAACTCGACACACTTCTTGCCACAATATAAATATTTAATCCCTCTTAACTTTGTTGTTAATATTATCGACACCATCCGAGGAAACTCTCAGCACTATGTGGACGCCTTGCACACTTACCAGGTGCAGACGCCATTTTAAGCTTAAGGACTCCAAAGTCAGTGAGGTTTGCACGGCACTAATGCTTTAATGGGAATACAACTTTCCCCTCAGGAGCTGGTGTGTGGAACGGGATGACACCCTCGTCCACGATGAGATTGTCTCCAGTGACGTCAGCACGGACAGTCTCAGCACAGCTTCTCGTCTCCCTCCATCAAAGCAGGGCTTTCCCATCACCTTTGGAACCTGTCTCTAACCGAACCACAAATCCAACCTTGTTCTTGATCGTTACTAGCATTGCTAGCACCACATTTTGGTCCCTTGTGGGGACAGGGAGTGATGGGTGGGTGGCTTTGGGATTCTGCTCTTAGGCTGAGACTGGGGTGGCATCTCCAGACCTCAAGACTCCAGTGACTTTAGGGCCCTTGGTCTCACTATAGGAGATTCTGAACCTCATCACTGAGGCCATGTCCACCAAAAACTGGGGAGAACCTTCCTCCCATGCTTCAAGTCCTAGACCAGTAAAACTCAAGCAGAGAGGAAGAACTATCATCATAATAAACACCGGAATGCCACCCAGTACCATGACGGTCCATGCCGGTGGAGGAGGGAGCTGGCTTTATTTGGTTCTCAGACCCCAGAGGAAAAGGCATATGTTCTCTGCAGTGTGACTGGTCTCCTCACCATCTCCCCTAAAGCTGGAGAGGATGAGGACAACAGCGAGACACAGTGAGAACAGGAACTCGGTTGGCTGACCTGCCTCCCTCCACGGAGTCCTCTCCTCTCAATCAAGATGGATTGAGCCGAGTAACCATCCAGGGAGTGGAAGCCCCTCCCGCATCCACATCCACCCCCTGGTCTGATTACTTCCCCTCCATCTGTGCTTAAAATAGACCACACCAAACGGAAATAACCTAGGAGATTAAATTAAATTAAATCGGTCCTGGCTCCTAGGCAGTTGCTAATAAAATCATAAGCATTTGATGCACGTGGTAGACAAAGACAAAATAAATGCTTGCTGGTTCTCTCCCAACTCCAACCTGAAGAAGCTGTCTGCTTAAGGGGAAATGTTACTAAAGGTAATCTTCCCCCATTACCCCAGTGCAGAGCAAAAAGGGGTACTTTTCAGGCTGGGAACATGCAGAGGTCCTCTTTGCTGATTTGCCCTAGGAATTCCACTGCTGATGGGCTTTTCTGGGCATCCTTACTACCAAGGCTCTGCCCAAGCCTAAGTATTTCTAGAGCAACCCACTAGTTGTAGGTGTTACACACCTGTAATGTATGTAGGGCCTCTCAGGTACACTGGCAGAAATAACTAACTGCCCTCTCCATGGTTATCCTCACCAGCTGCAGTACCGATAACTCCCTGTGCAAGGTCACTTGTAGTAGCGATCTGAGGAATGCACTCATGAGGAGTTATGGGGAACCTGTGAGTGCAAGACGCCATTACTATTCCTCTCCGGAACACCACAGTTTTTGGGAATGAGACAGAATCACGTCTCTGTACCTGTTCCTGAGGCCATCATTAACCTGTGACTGCAAAGCTGAACATAAATGTCCAATAGCCAATGTCAGAGCTAAGAGGCCTTTTACTGGCAAAGCCTCTATGGCCTCAATCCCAGTTGGGGAAAAAAATCCTGGACATCCTTCTCACCTGTGCGTGCGCTTGCGCTCTCTCTCTCTCTCTCTCTCTCTCTCTCTCTCTCTCTCTCTCTCTGCCATGCTCACCAACCCTAATGAAAGGTAATACTGAAAATGAAGGGAAATGCTTAGGGCTGAGAGGTTTGGAGGTAAAACTGTGTGTGTGTGTGTGTGTGTGTGTGTGTGTGTGTGTGTCTATGTGCACACACAAAAGCCTGGACATGCCTATGCAGGGGCCAGAGGTCAACATCAGGTGTTTTCTATCATTCTTTATCTTATTTTTTTGAGACAGAGTCTCTGTCTGAACCCAGAATTCTCTAATTGGCTATACTGGCTGGCCAGTAAGTCCTAGAGATCCACTTGCCTCTCCCCCATCTCCACAATACACACACACACACACACACACACACACACACACACACACACACACACACACACTGGGATTACAGATGTGTAACACCATATCTGTCTTTTTCCATGGGTGCTAGGGATCTGAACTCAGGTCCTCATGCTTGCATGGTGGGCACTTTACCCACTGAGTCATCTTCCCAGCCTTTAGGTGCAAAGCTTTGAGTCCTCAAAAATGACCAAGGTGGTAATTTCCTCCCAAACTGTAATTTCTCAAGCTGCCTGTGGTCACCATGTGCTATAATAATCACTGCAGTGGTAAACTGTCAAATGGGGGGACGGGGATCAAATAAGAAAAGAGCCAGCATTCTGGAATCTACAAATGAGGGGCCATGTATAGAAGGCAGTCTCTCATGTACTTAAAAGTGGGCACCAGCAACCTCTGTGCTCCCAAGTTGATAGGCTGGAGAGAGGCCCTGACCCTCTGCCCACCACGCCTGCAGCTTTCAAACCATGCGGGAGACACACTGTTTTCCTAACCATGGGAGGGCCTTGCAGTGATTCACAGATAAATGTACCTTGCTTTTCTGTCCCTTGCTGAATGGAAGTCGTGTAGACTGGCTTTCCTCAGGACAGAGGCTAAGAACTTAGGCATTGTTAGCAGGTTGCCAACTAGTTCATTCTCACAGCTGGAATGCCCCGTGAAAGTGAAGTTTCTGGGGGTGTGAGGCATGGGGCTGCCAAGCAAGCCACAGAGCCCTCAGACAAAGCTGCTATAGTGGAGAGTCATTGGAGGCCAACCACTCAGAACATCATGTGGAGAGCTTTGTCTAGTACCTGGCTCTAATCAGCCAGCTCCCTTCTGCTCCAATTCTGACTGGGACTCCATTCAAAGGCCTCTGGTTCCTGCAGGTACATCATTACCCCAACCTCTTCTTTAGTTTATGCTTCACAGGAAGGGCTGTTTTATAGATTCTAGATAAGAGAGGCAATTAACAAGGGGGCAGCTGAGCTGGACAAATGTTGCTAAATCAAGTTTTGCTTTCTCCTTGGGTGTTCCTGAGCCAGGCCAGGAGCAGGTTTGTTTGTTCAGTAAGAATGAAGGAGTCATGCCAAACTCTTGTGCTCAAGGTCAGACACTGTCAAGTTGCAGGTATGTACATGGGTTTAGGAAATGGGACCCACATAGATGGCAGGGGTCTGGCTCCCAAACCCACTTCCCATACAGCCCAGGTATGTGTTCTGGAAGTCCTGCTTTACACATTGGCTTGTCTGTTTAACACCTCTTCTTTTTCCATTCAGGAGAACACTCCCTCCCCTGTTCAGCCTCTTCTTTCTGCTGTGATCACATTCAATGGGTACAGAGAAGTCAAGAGCCCAGAAAGAGTCAATGCACCGATTTCCCCAGAGCCTTCAGGATCGTGCATAACATAGCATCAGAGGTGAAGCAGAAAGAGGCAACGATATACAATCCAGGCTGTGCTTTCTGAAACTGAAGAAGCCTGGCTTGCTATGTGGAGTGTTCATGTGTGTGTGTGTGTGTGTGTGTGTGTGTGTGTGTGTGTGTGTGTGTGTGTGTTGGGGTAGACATACAGCAAAATGTAGAAAGGAGTATGTGATGGCCTATTTTTCTTTTTCTAAATTTGTTTTAAGTCTTTGTCCAAGTGTGTAAGTTGGGCTTGCTCCCTCCATACCCCCTGCTTTGCCTTACTCCTCCTGCCCCCCCCCCCACCATGGCCTCCTTAGGAAGCTTGACTTTTGTGTTCCTGACATCTATGCAAACATAGTTTCATCTATCTACACAAAACCTAGGAACCACAAATGGGAGATAATATATGATACTTTTCTGTCTGAAATCAGCTTAATTCACTTAATAATTAATAATTCACCTAATTGCCTCTGGCTGCATCCATTTTCCTTCAAATGATATAACATCTTTTTTTTTTTGGCTGGAAAAGATTCCAGCTTGTATGCACACCACCCTCTGTTGACTTCTCTGCTGTTGGTCACTGAGGTTGGTTTCATAACTCAGCTACTTAGAACAGTGCAGCAAACACTGGCATGCAAACAGCTCCAGGATGTGTTGACTTGGAGCCCCAAGAGCAAAATCTCAAGGGTGATAGAGATGGGCCATGTGGAAGGCCTGCTTTAGGGTTTTGAGGCACCTTCATCCTGATTTCCACAGAGGCTACACTAGGTCACCTTCCCACCTGCAGGGGTTCCTGGTGTCCCACCCCCAGTACATCCATAACCTGTTTTCCTAATACTGCTCTGCTGACTGGGATAAAAGGAGCTTTCCTGTGTAGCTCTCCTTTGTGTTTCTCTGGCAGCCAGAGAAATCAAACATGTTCATTTCCTATTTATTGGCCATTTGTTTTCTATCTTTTAAGAGTGGTTTGTTGTTTATTGACTCACTTGATTTCTTACTGTTTAGTTCTTTCAATTCCTTGTATTTTTCTAGAAGTTAATCCCGTATCAGATGCATGGTGAGCAAGAATTTCCTCCCAATCTATACTGTCTTCACTCTGGCAACTGCCTTTCCCGCTTTCTCTGCTACACGGAGCTCTTAAATAGCAATTATCAGCTTGTTTGGAAAAAGAGACACCTAGTGCATTAACGGAGCTTCCTGGGTGTGTCTGAGCACTCCAGGGAAGACCAATTCAGAAACGGAGAGAGCTCACTGAGCACTGGCACTCCAATTTCTCTGCTTCTGAGCACCAACATGGGCCACGCCCCCTCACCACCATTGCCTTCCCCTGTGGAGATGGGCAGTGTATTCTTCTGACCAGTTGGACAGAAAGACTGAGACTTCCTCTCCTAGGCTGCTTTTTGTCAGGTATTTGTCCACTGCAATGAGAAAAGTAACTAAGCCAGCCTTGGACTCTAGATACATTCCCAGTCCCTGGCATCCCTGCAGGAGGCATTTGCTATTCAAATTTACTTGAAAATCACTGGCCCACAAGCTTTGCCTGCTTCCTGGCTGCAGAGGTCACGGTGTCTCCAACTCTCTCGCCATCTCCTTAAGAGGGGCACAATGACTGGCATTCATGGTTGGCTCTTTATTTCCAAAATAGCTCTCATAACAACACTAGAACTAACAGGAACCTCAGAACCACAGTTCTGGTGTCTTGCTACAACTTTGCAGATGAAGACAGGGAGACAGGGAGGTTAAGCAATGGGACCAAGGCTCACAGCCAGGCAAAATTCATGAAGGTGATACTCTTAGTCACCCTGAACTTGCTCCTTTCCTGCAGGATGATTCTGGGTTTGAAATGGACTTGTTCCTACATCTTGCCTGTGGGCGTGAAAGAGCTAAGGAAACCCACAACAAGATTTTCCTTGTTGTGGTTGGAGTCCCACTGTGGTTGTAGTTATACAGTGAACCAGTCAAGACCCAAAGGGTTAAGGTGTCCGTGAAGCGATACACATCCATCTGTCGGACTGCCGGATTCAACATGACAAAGTGAAACTCACTGGTAGGTAGAGTCATGAGGCTTGGAGGAGAGAGCTCAGTCTGTAAAGTGCTTGCCATGCAAGTGTGAGGATCTGATTTGCAGCCCCAGAGCCATGTGAGAAAGCCCAGTGTACTGGGATTATACACGTCTGATGCGGGAGGATCCCTGGGCTGGCTTAGCCTACTTGACAAGCTCCAGGCCAGTGAAAGATCCATCTCAGAAAACAAGGTGGACCTCACTTGAGGAATGACACCTGACATTCTATCTTCCCTTTACACACATACCTGCCTGTCCTCATGGGCAACCACACACACGTGCACAGCCACTCACATATGTACACAAAAATGAATAGAGTAATGACCTTGGATATTTATTCAACAGCACTCAGTGGCATTTTGGGAGCCATGTCCAATTTATCTGACCCCCAAGGCCAATGTCACAATACCATCTAAAGCAGGTCACGCTCATTATTACTCAGACGCAGCTCGCTGTGTGCTCGCCTCATAGAATATTAGTCATTTAAAGTACGCGGAAGACGTTTATGGTGTGTGTTAACATCTTTCAGAAGCCAGAATTCTGGGGTTTAAGGCCCCTGTGGTTTGGGGCTTGGGGGCAGGATGAAATGGGTTTTAGGGTTATCCTAAGTTGGGTATGAGAGAGTGATGGATCTGAGCAGTTGCTCACACCATTTCCTCCATGATGAATCCCCCAGGTGATCTGTAAAATGACAGCAGCAACATATACCAGGGAAACACACCCCTACCCAGCCTGCACTTGGCACTTCAGTGATCTTATACAAATACCAGCAGTACAGACGGGTAAGCATGGGCTCTCCTGTGGGCATATCCCTGCTGGGTGTGCAGGGAAACAGGCATACCTGATACAGCCCCTGCCTCTAGTCGGTTACCTCCCCAGGTAACCTCCAGACCCAGCGCCCTCACCAGAAGTTCTCTTCTGTTCCTTCTTCATTATTCCTGGGATGAAATGCCTGCCTTAGTTTAAAAAGGGGACCCTGACTGTCTTTAATTAACCACAAACCTTGCATTGATTACAAAGGAAAATGGGAGGTAGAAAGGCCCCTGTGGGGTGCTGTGCTGCAGAGCCTTCCTGCAGCTGGCTACAGCCCACTCTATTTAAACCAGGATATTTTAGGACCACCCCAGGAGCTAAAGGACTTATCTTGTATTTTTGCTTTTTCATTCTGGAAATCCGTATCTTCCCAAGTGGAAATGCCTAGAAGCTGAGACGAACACAGCCTGACGCTTCCTTACCAGTCTGGTGCCAATAAGCAGAGCGTGAACACACACATTAACTGGAGGAGCCTTTATAAAGCACAGGAAAGGACAATTTTAATGGGGCAGAGCAGATAATGCTGGAGAAGATCATAAGATAGAATCTGCGCATCCCCGCTTCTGGCTGGACCACCCTTGAAGATGATATAGGTCAAGGGTAACCTCTGCGTTTATTTTGGGACATTCCATTGGTGAAGCCCACCATTTCCAGGTGCCTCTCCAGTTGTCTTTGGGCCGTTCCTCTGTTATTTATTTCTTCCTTAGCTCCACCCCTACAACCACTCCCCTGACAAAGGGTTAAAGGAAGTCTCAATGGAAGTGATTTGAAAGACAGTGTTTGCAAGCGTCTAAGAGAGGCCTTGCTTGGCCAGTGTGTTAACTTTGAAGACGATCAAGTTCCCGGCAATAATTTCATGGTAATTAATCTCGTGCTTCAATGATAATCCTATAATTAGAAGCAATTAAAATCCCTCACAAGGATGGCCTGCTCTGTCAATGTCAATGTCTCTGTGTGCTAATGGGGTAGTCTTGAAAAAGGACCCAGACATAATTCCCATCTCACTTCTCAGGGATGCATTTCAGGCTGGCAGGAGTCACTGAAGTCAAGGGAGATGACGACTGAACCCCCTATAAGTAATCTGGGGGCCAGAGATCATCTGAAACTGGGGGACAGAAGTCATGTCACTTGTCCGTGGAACCAGGGTGCTTTAAGAAAAAGACAAGTGCTACATAAGGAAATGACACCGGCAGCCCTTTGCCCCTCACCGGAATCTTGCTGCCTCCCACGGGCACCCAGTGACTAAGCACCCAGCATGGAAGGCTATGTTCAAATCGCTGCAGAGAGAACCCGTGTGAATAACAACCCGTAGGAGGGCGCGCGGCTAGTTAGTACACAGCTGACATTTAGCTGTGCCACCGACAAGTCAGGGCGAGGCACCCGGAACCAGGATATAAATAATGACAAGTCTCTTCTCAAGGATGCGATTCTTCTGGGGGCTGATGTACACATCTCTTAAGGACTCCAAAAGTCACGTGGCTTTATAAGTTAGGCTAAAACAGGCCAATCTAACTAGATCCAGATGGAGAACTAAAATGGGAAGAGTCTCTTGGATTCGGGATATTAGGAACATGGCTTAAGACTAGATAGTTTTTACGCTGTGAATTTTGCATCATCACCACCACCATCACCACTGCCAACACCATCATCATCGTCTTGATAAGTATACGTTAAGCACCAGCTTGAGAACTGGGCTGGTAACAGGAAGTGATGCGCTCTAACTTCAAAGGGTTTATTATGATCTGGTAGAGGGGACCCGACTCATATTTCACGGCAAATAACAGGAAGGGCACACATGCAGAATATGACCTACTTTAGACAAGCCAATGGGAGGAGGAAACACCACTGAAGGGTCAGTGGGTGAGCGACAGCAATGGGAGATGAAGCTGGCTGCTCAGGGGGTTGCTCAGAGACAGAAGTCTGATATTTAGGACGCCCAGCCAAGGAAGAGAAAGGACGCAGACTCACTGTAATCACACAGCAGTGACCCGGAAGCACAGCTGTGACCCGGAAGCGTATGCTCTTGACTGGACAGCATGAGAGAGTGCTTTCAGCACGCGTGCTGCGGTGTATTTTAGCTTACAGGCGGGCTCCTGTTTTCTTTAGCTGAAGAAAGCACCTGCTTGTTAGGCACGGCGAACTTAAGGGAGGTGACTGCTAGAGTTGATTCCTTCAAAGACTAAGAGAGCAGGAGGACTACCTGAGGAAAAAGCCAGGGCAATGAGAAGCCAGCCTCCCCTGAGGTGAGGAGGAGCATGTGCAGCTAGATTCCCACTCTGTCAGCATATCCCGAAGGGGAGTGTGCCACCGCCTTTCCTGTCCATTTTAATTCTCCACTGTCGTTCAGGGAAGACTTCGACCCGATTCTCCACTGCCACTTTTATTCCAAGTCATTACCTGAACCCTGGTAAACAGAGGCCGGGGGGCAGGGATGATGACAGACCCACACCCACACTGGTGCTGAGAGCACGGCGATGATTATGGGGTCTCAGCCGCTATAGACAAGTGCCACTTAGGGTACTATGAAACTGCAGACCCTTTAGCAACATCACGCCTGTGTCTACACGGAAGTAGTGTTTGTGAATTAGCTCAAGATCTTTCCTGGGTCATCCATGTAAGAGGGTGGGGAGGACGTCCTGGGACACCTGAGGTGGACTATCCTCCATGCAAGAGTGGTGAGACCTGGGCAGGGCCTGGAGCTCTCAGGTTTCAGCTTCCTTAGTCACAAGATGGTAGTGGTGGTGGTGATGGTGATGATGGTGGTGGTGGTGATGGTGGTGGTGATGACAGCATTTTAAAAAATCATAATAGAGCCTGCTACATAGCATATAGTTAGTCAATGTTGGTTTTTCTTCTCATTCTACCTGGACACTCAATACTAGCAGCAACTTTAGCTGGTCCCTAACACCCCCCTTTCTGCACCTACTACTTATATCTTAGCTGGCTGGCTACCCATTCACACCCTTGCTTCCAGTAGCCCACCCATAGGGAGAACATTGGAAGAGGCCATTGAGGGCATCCTTGATCACTGTCACCATTACTTTCTGAGGAGGAGAGTATACCCACGCCCCTATGGACTGGCACTAGACAGTGGACTTCCTCTCATCCTTACTTCCTGGTCTATAAACAATAGACTTATGCTATTACGTGATGTCACATGGAAATGTAATGTGACCCACCACTGCACACAGAAGCGGTAGATGATATTGGGCTGGCAAAACTTCTGTAAAACATGTACCAGAGAAAGTACATTGGGTCAATAATAGCTGTTACCTGTTACAATAAGGACTTTGCTGTAGCAGGTTTTAAGCCCAAATTATAGTAGATTCCTCACATAGGCAAGGGTCATAAAGCTTCTCAATGCCATTTTTAAAGAGAGAATCCTGGCAGAACAAAATATTACACAGATCGGCACTGATCTGGTGTCCTTGACAGAGTCAGAGGACTCCCCAGCGGGTAGAGACTGAAACCCAAGGAGGGGTAGAATGTCACCACCCAACTCATCCTTGATGTTTATTGAGGGAGACAGCTAGATGCAGTTCTGTCAGCACCGAGCCACCCTCATCACATACAATACACGTGCTCAAATAGGACCCGTTAGCTCTTTGGCTAAACTTGCTCCCCTGCTTTCCCTAGTCAGGCTATTTGGAAAACAGGCGTAATGCATACAGCCCCAGGGCCACAGGCCACAGGTGGCTTCCAGACCCTGAGTACTTCTGTCTACAGAAGGAGGGAGGATGCTGTAGTCTAGCAGGGCACATAATGACATGTTCCATGCAGCCAGCCCCAGGTGGCTCTGAGAAACGACCAGTGACTCGATACGTTAACCGAGGCAAAGGGTCACCTAAGAGCCACTTACAAACAGGGCTTTGGGGCCTTGGAGCCTGCTTCCTCTCCTTGCTTTCCACTGAAGGGAAGGGCACTGGGGGCTGTGGGCAGTAGCATGAGGCTCAGCAGAGCATGAGAACCAGGACGGGGAAGCTGTACTACTTGGGGGATCAGATGCTACTGAACCCCAGGGCTTCCTTCCAGCCGACAACGCTCTCTACAGAGGTTACCTAATACCCAGCTGGCTAGAAAATGGCTCCAGACATACATAACGCAACCGGGCCTTTTCGGAAATTTGTGCTCGGGTTTGAGAATTTTGAACCAATTTCTATGAGTGCAGTTTCAAGAACAGTGCAGTGATTCTTCCCTGCCCTTCGTGTATGCTCACCATCATTAGTACCGTTCTGTCCCATGTACCTTGTCTGCACAGTGCTCTCTCCTCCCATTTATTTTTAAATGCAGTGTGTGCATGTGTGTGTGTGCATGTGTTGGTGTTTTTTTGAACCATTGAGATGCTGTGTATGTCAGAAAAACGATGCCTGAGCTGTCCCACAACTTTCTTCATGACCATTGTCACGCGGGAACTTTACACTGATACAGAAGCAAGACCTCACGTTCCCAAGGCTCCTCAACGCCCTCGATAGCTATTTGGAATTTTGCGTTGCATCCAGGATCCAATCAGGTAGTACAGATTGCATTTGGTGACCATGTCTCATTAGTCTCTTTTAGTCAAGAACAGTCCCCTTGAGTGTCTTTGTTGTTGATGAAATTGTCATTTTTTTTTTTTTTTGAAAAGCCCACATCAGCTATCATGTAGGATGTCTCAGTATCTGAATCTGTTTGTTCCCATTTCCCCTGACTGGAATGATAAGGTCATGGTCAGAACCCTTATGGGTGAAGCTGTGCATTTCCCAGAAGATCCCCGCAGGAAGAACATCTATCCAATTTGTGCTATTTGTAGGGAGGCTGAGTTTTGTGAGCTGAGTGTTTGTCTCCCTCTTCCTTGTATTCCTGTCATTGAAACCCCAATCCCAATGTGATGGCATTCGAGAGTGTAGCCTTTGGAAAGTAATGGGGAGAGGAGGGAAGAGCACACACGGTAGGACTGGTGACCTTGTAAGAAGACTGAGAAAGCATGCTTGCTTAAAGATGGCCATCTGTAAGCCAGGGGAGGGACTGACCAGACACCAGACTCTGGCGCTTTGATCTTGGACTTGCTCCAAAACTATGAGCTATAGAGATCTGCTGTACAGCCATTCAGTTGACAGCGTTCTGTTACAGCACCCCCACTAAATCCTTGAATCTGCCCAGTTGGATAGGGTAGCACGTATCTAATTGCTACTGAAACTCCACAGAGAAACTTATCAAACAACAGTATTCTGACTGCATCCTGTGCTGGGGCCTCAAAAACATTGTGGCCAAATCTTGACCTTCCTTGAGGAGGTTTACTCTTTACAGGGGTTTTGGCATAATAGCTCTGTTATTCTGCTGTGTGTCTGGGGCATAGGGGATTGGCACATGCACACTGATGCTTTGGAAGCCAGGGCCCTACTGAGGGCACAGGGAAAGGAACACAGGCTGTGGGAAGGCAGCAGCAGGCTCAGAGTTGGAAGCAGTATCAGGGAGTCACTAAAACAGCCTTCACCTTTATTCTGAAAAGAGTATGCCCCAGGAGCACTGAACACCCTCAGTATCCAGATCGTGGGATTTTAAGTACTATTTCTGACTCTAAAACAAGCAGACAATACAATAGCAGCAGCAACAACAAAATAAACTTCCTTGAAGAAATGAGACATTCCACCCTGCAAGGAAAGCTCATTAGGTTTTGAAAGCAAACAATCCAAAGGCTTCAGGAAGTTTCTGAAACTGACCAGACTCACTAGGCCTGTCCCTTCCTAAGCACAGATAAACAGTAAAGACACTCCCAGACTAGCTGAACTTCCTGGAAGAGGCTCAGACCAACCAAACTTCTTCAGAGCTAACCCTAACTCTAACCCTGACCTTAACTGCAGGTTGTATTGTTCAGTGAGCTCTAGGCTTACAGTTTTAATGAGCTATTGCCTCTTGTGGTAGGCCCTGATGATGTAGCTGAGTTTGAGTCATTCCTGCCCCATAAGTAACCCCTCACTCATATTTCTGTAAGTATACCCCAATAAAACTCACTGGTTCATCAAGTTCGATTTTGGTGGTGTCTATACTTTGGTCTATTGTTGGGTTACTATGTGGGTGAGTACATGTTTTGTTACATCTCTCCAGGAATAGTGCCACACACCACACCTACAGCTTTCTTGAGCAGTCAAGACATCTTCCTCCAAGTTCCCACTGCACCTCAAGAGACCTAATGTGCCCTGTCCTTCCTTTGCATGTTGAAGCCCCCCACGAACACCACACACTCCATGACACGCTCCCTTCAGGTCATCTGAGTGCCCCCCATTGAGATGCTACTGCAGAATGCTCTTCTTTAGGCATGAAACGGACATTACCATCTTGTATCAGAGCAGTTGTGGTTGTCTGCAAGAGATCCTCATGAGAGCAGACCTGTCAACAGCCCCTTGTAGAAAGAGCAGGGGTAGGGCTGTAGGGCCACAGGGCTCTCATGTTCCATTACAGCCACCCCCCCCTTCTACTCCCATCTACAAACTGACTATGCTATCTCTTTGGGGACTTCAAAAACCACAGTGGCTGGATGTATCTGGTTTCTGGAGGTGCTGTGGAAGGAAAGTGAACTGAAGCAGGGATGTAATCCTTTCAGCTTAGAAGGCTGAGGCATCTCTGTGATGCAGTTGTTTAGGGTCGTCCACACTCCTATAAGTAAGCCCAGTAAGCTCACTGATTCTTGAAGCTAGACTTGGTCAGGATGGCTCTTTTGGTCTGTCACTGGGCTCTATTTTGGGTAGACAGACATCTTCTGCAACTAACTCTTCTGGAAAAGTCACACAGTAGAGGAGCTGGAGTGTTACAGGAAGCTAAGGCTCATCGTTTGGATCTTGTATGAAACACTCTGAGGAGGTGAGAGAGCACACAGAAGGAATGCTCTTTTAATCACAAAACATGGCGGCCAGATTTGGTACCAAGGAAAAAGAGTTCCTGGCTCTGAACACAGCACTTCTTAAAGCCCAAGAGGGAGTTCAGAAGGAGAGGTTCATGTGCTGTAAAGAGTCATAGACCAGGAGAAACATACCCCCTGTCACCTGCCCCGGGGAACACAGGTTAGGATTTCAATGTTCATGCTACACTAGCAAACCAAAGTATATGAGGAAATTAAATTCTTCTTCAGAATAGTCTGTCTGTGGGAGACACGTGTTCCTGAACAGCCGGAAGGCAGGTGGTATTTCTCTCCCATTTACTTACAGCATTAAACTGAAAACTGCTTCTTATGAGGAATTCCTTTTATATCCTTTTATACCAAATAAGAAAGTGATACAAGAATATAAGAAACCTTTTAAAATCTTTTCGGGGCAGGATGAGGTGGGGAGCACAATTCTGGTTCCCTCCAGCACCATTGCCCAAAGGTAAAGCCAGAAAAATAGACAAGGAAGAGGAGGCCTTCCCCACAAATGTGACACCAGTCTAGAAAACTGAGCGCACTTCTGATTTCAGAGGGGGATATTTCCATCCCAGAGCGGAGAGCTCCCACTGGGAATGCCCAAGTTACTTTGGACATTATTTTCAACCTGAGCAATTGCACATAGGTGAAATGGGGACTGAGCTAATTTAGCAGTTAACACGGCTGCTCGGGGGTTCGGTTTAAATGCATTTCTTAGGAAATCACTTGCATTTGGACCCTAAGCTCCACTCACTGTGGTTTATTGCTCATATTTGCGTTCTCATTAAAGCCAGGCTAATTCCACATCCTATGTAACCATCCCCGTGAGTGAGCGAGCCAAGCGCTCTCCCCTCTACCTTTCCAATGCTCCCTCACAGCAGTCTCCTTCACGGGGTCTTTTCTTTCCCAGTCCCCTCCACATCCTGAGCGCCTCCCCATAGTGTGCTATTTTTGAGACCACATAATTTGGCAGTTAATGACACTTGGAATTGGCTTGCTCTTCAATCCCTCACGTGATACCCTCTTCTCCCCTGGCTTTAAGTCCCGTGCTGGGATTTTCAAGAGTGTCCTGGAGTGCTGAATGCAAGTTTGGAAAATATTTGTGGGTTTATTGTTTGTTCCAAAGGAGACTCTACTCAATAGGAGAAACTCAGGGAGGCTCAGAGACTAGGTGTTGAAAGGAAGAGCTCGGAATCTGGCCAACTCCATTATCTTCTACTTTGTGGCTTAGAGCAATTTCCTTCTCTCCTCTCCATCCCCTGACTCACCTTGAAGAGGAGGGTAAGAAAGGTTGCCTCCTTGATGAGACTGCATGTGGCATCAACAAGACAATGTATACAAGGTGCACAGAGCAAAGAAAGACTAGGCACACCCTAGGCGTTAAAGAAGTGATAGCTGCTGTTGTCAACAAGTTTCCTCAGGACAAACTGAACCATCCCCCAAGCAAGAGCTACAGACAGAGCGCCTGTCCTCTGAAGGACGACTTTGCTTGGCATTCCTCTTGATACTTTGGAATGCCAAAAATGTGAGTTGGATGTCTTCTCTTTGACTCTGCCCAATAACTCCTAGCTGGCTGTGGTAGCACAATCCTGCATACCAGCACTTAGGAGGCAGAGGCAGGCAGACAGTGAGTTGAAGGCCAGCCCGGGCTTCATAGTGAGATCTTGTCTCAAAAAACAAACAAACAAAAAAAACCCAAAAACCAAGATTGTAGGATGCAGCTTTATGGTAGTGTGTTTGTCTAGCATGTGCAAGGTCCTATGTTTGCTTCCCAATACTACCAAAATAATAAGACAAATTTTCAAGATACTATTACTAATTAGTTATTTCCTTGAGTTTACTTTCTAAACTTAGGATTGGATTTCCTTTACATAAATAACTACATTTTATTTGACTTTGTTTTGGTTTTATGGAGCCTTATGGGTTTTCAGCAAGGAATCTCCCACTGAGCTATATCCAGGAACTTATCTTAGAAATAGAGTCCCATTCTTATTGGTACTATTAAAGCATTTGCAGTCAAACTTCCAATTTTCAGGAGCTAGCTATTTTGTTTCCTTGTGCCTCAAGTTCTTCATCTATAAATCAAGAATCACAAAGTAAGCTTACTTACAGGTTTAAATGAGACACAGCAAAATGCTTAGGAAGTAGCTTTTTTGGCCTTCTGAAAGAGTCACATGGAAAACTGTCACTGTAAAAACTTTCTAAAATATATATATACATAAAAGGAGTTTTAATGGCGTTCCCCTGTGGCGGGGGCATACAACTTCAACTACAAATGATATGCTACCAAGCCTCTTTTTGGGTTGTTAGTCCCATAACCCTGCCCAAATAGTGTGATGTTTCAATGTTCTTGGTTACACTCCAGACCTTGGTGGTAAGACCCTATTGCTGAAGATAGTACACACTTGAGTTGTAGAACATGAGGAAATCTAGTTGGTACTCAGCTGGACACTTCACCCTTACCGGCTAGCGTGCCTAGTGCTGGGAGGTGCTATGTGTGAAACTGGAGGAGAAAAGCAGTCATCAGTGTCACCCAGCTGTGCACACTGCAAGCTACAACAACTTATCTGGCAAGAAGCTATGCTCATAAGTGTAATAGTGGCACAAATGTCATGGGAGCAACCAAGTACTTTTATTTAATTATTTAATTAACTAATTAATTAATTTGTTTATTATTTAAGGCCCACTCTGTGAGATGGAACCATACCTGACACTGTCAATGAGACCCAGAATCTGAGGTCATATAGATCTGTGGCAACATAGGAGAAAATGAACTACAATTATTCTGCTCAACAAACATAGCAGTAAATGACTCCCAATGACATGTCACCAGAACTATAGATCAGCGCATTGGTCAACCCTCATCAGAGAAGAGTTTTCTTGCAGTAGATTGTGGTTAGCACAGGTACTCACAACTCTTGGTATACTTCCTTCCTAGGCAGAATGGTGATGTTGGTGACAGTATTGGCCCCATAGAAGGGAAATGTAGGTGAAAGCTAAAGTCTCAAAAATACCCTCCATGGGTATAACCAGAATAACACCTCAAAATTCTTTGAGTTCCTTGCATTCTGATTTGAAAGGACAGTTCTGGGAAGAAAATGTACTTATTTTTCAAAGAAAGAAAGAGAGAGAGAGAGAAAGAAGGAACAAAAGAAAGGAAGGAAGGAAGGAAGGAAGGAAGGAAGGAAGGAAGGAAGGAAGGAAGGAAGGAAGAAAGGAAGCCAAACAACAACACGCTCTCTAAATTTTGAATATGTTTCCCAAAATAAGCTTTCTTTAAACTCTTCCCACTTCCTTCTTTTCTTAAATAGAACTTTCTTGTCTCTTTTTATTACATATTCTACTGTTTATAATGATGTTTATAGGTAAACACCATTAAAGTCAGTCTTTCCAGCACTTAACGATAACTTAAAAGCCATAAATACAAATGGAAATATAAAACCCTTCCTGACGAAATGCCGCAAAGACGCTGTCAAAGACAAAGCTTACAGGCACTCCTCCAGGAGCCCCAAGAGCAAAAGCATAGACTATTCTGGGAGTTAAATCGTAAACCAACATGGAGGGTTGGGGTTCAGCCCAGTGGTCAATCTCTTGACTAGTAAACATAAGCCCCTGGATTCAGTCCCTAGCATGGCACAGAGAGGCTGGGACGTGTTGAAGACATAGAACAGGCGGGGAGGAAATGGTGACGATTGTCAGAGCACCGAGGTCTGCATGGTGGTTTAGACTTTGTATGACAATTGAGTATTTGGAAACCATGAGTACGCTCATAGGATGTATTAATTAGTGGTAAATACTTTGAGAAGCACCAAGTCAGCCAGCCCAGATTCACCTGCTCTGCCATCACCTTGACCTTTGCCCAACAATGATTCTCCTGGACGATGCCTTACCCGTGACGTGGAGCTTTTCATCGGTGACCTCGGCCTTCAGATAAATCCGCCCCCTCTTCTCTGTGTGATCCATTCCGCAGAGGCTGGGGACGTTGATCACACACTGCTTGTGAACATTCATGTCGCAGGCTGTGAATCAAAAACACAAAGTGGTAAGGTTGGCCATATGGGCTCGCGTCACTGTCTCCGTGTTTTGGTGTCTGAGCAGTGGGGCTGCTTCTTCCCTAATGTGATACTTTGCTATCATGTTTCTGGTGACATGAACTGCTAGCAGATGTCCCTTCCAGCACAGGCTTCCTCCTCTGAGTGGCAATACCGTTAAAATATCTATCTCACATTTGTTCAGTCTTTACCACAGCAAAAGAACCCAGGTTGTTCTTCTGTGACTGTTTCAAACACTTAACAAAATCTACACAAGTAAATGTGTACAGAGTTCAGACTAACTACTTAATAGTTTATGTGCACACAGGCATGCAACACGCAAATTTTTAACAGAGGATTCAATTCTCTGATGAGAATTCCTTCTGCCTTTCTGAGCTGGCCACTAAGAATCTGAACAATTTATGGGTCGAGTATAGGAAATTCATAAAAAATTTCTTTCCCTCAAGTAACTTGGTATTTTTGAGAAGGTGTAAGTATGTTGCCTTATTTTTTTTTTTTTTTAAGGAATTTGTGTTTGATATTTTAAACCTGTCTTCAAATATTTAAATATTAATCCAAGTAAAACAAATACATGCCTGGCATAAGCCATTCCTTACGCTGACATTATGTAGGCGAGGATAAAAAAAGATCAGTCTTATTTCCATAAACCAAAGAAACCCTGAGAAGAATCCCCAGGGCTGACTACAAACACGAGGCTGTGTAGGTGTGCTGGCTCCGCCCTCCGGAACCTTGGGCTCTCTGGAATCCTCACCCACTCTTCCTCGGATGTTAACAAGCTTAGTCTGCAATATTCAAGACTGAACCTGGCTATTCCTTTCATTCTTAATGTTTAATCAGAACATGGCACATGGCAGCACACCTTTTTTTTTTTTTTTTTTTTTTGAAAAAGTCATAAATAAAACCTATTTGCTGCAATTAAATACTGAAGACTACTTCCCAGATGTGGATCCCTTCGGGTTTCTATTCACAAAGCTCCCTGTTGAAGATGCTGTATTGGCTGGGGCTTAGCCACGAGGACTCTTGCGAAGTTGTGGTATTCAGGTCCCTTGGTTATCCAAGCCCCATCTACCCTCAGGTACCCGGGCACAAGCTGAAGTCTGAGGATGATCATTATAGGGCCTTGGAAAGAATGTGGGTGCCAAGGACAGTGTGGGGGCGAGAACACACGGGGGTCGCACTCGGGAGTGAACACACACGGGTTGGGCTCTGGTTTTGGCTCAACTCAGGACAGGTTTTGTCCCTCGGGAAGTTCATTTGCACACTCGGATCCCATTTCTTACCCTACAGACTAAAGGGTTGGCTCACGTAAGTGGCGGCTGGTGTTTTCCCTACCAAGAGGAACTGTGCAGAGTACTAAACACCAGACCATGGCGTGTATAGGCACGGCTGCATCTCTGCTAAGGTAGGGTTGGGATCCTGATGCTATCTGCTCATTCTCCTCCTTGCAGGAAGGAGCCCAGATGCCAAGTCCACGGAAAAAAAAAAGAATTAAAAAAAACAAAAACAATGGCTTGGGTCAGTGGCTTTCAAAATAGTTTAGAAAGGAGTTCTTTTTTTGTTTTTCTTTTCCAAATGAAATCTAAAGCAGAATCCTAGTATATAAAGCCAGACAGATGTTATTGTCAAAAATTTAGCTAATAAATTCAGACTTATACAGTTTATTTATTACAAAGACATTCAAGGGTACCTGGGAAACAAAACTCTAAAATGGATGGTTTGTGAGGCTAATTAATGTCTGCCATGGTGGAAATAACTCCCCAAAAGCTTGTGTGCTGGAAATTTCACCCAAGGTAGGACAGGCCTTTGCGAGGTCGACAGTAGTATTTGAGGCTGTGGGCGTGCTAGTGAGGGGTTCCAGTGGTGGCATTGTGGCTTTATAAACAGAAGAGAGCTCTCAGCTAGACTCCCAGTCTACCTTTCCAGAGGAGGCCCTCTACCATGTTCTCATGTTGCAACAAGGCCTACACTGCAGGCTGGTGCTTTTTCCTTGGATATTTCAGCCTCGAAGAGTTCTGAGATGAAATAAATCTTTATTCTCCGCAAATCACCCCATTTCAGGTATGTTGCTACCGCAGTAGCAAATGGACTAAAAACCCTATCTGGCAGTTCATCTGTTTCTGCATTGTACTTAAAATTACTCGGCACATAAAATCCTTGCTTCACATGGGGACGGGGTGGGAGAGCACACCTCTCGCCCCCAGCAGACTTCTCAGGGGAGTGCGTTGATTGCGAGAACTCAATAACAAGCTCTACCACTTGAGTGGGGTTGGGATGTAAACGTCGCAGTGTCTTGCTAACTGTGTCAAGGTTGACATGTATGAAACACACGTGAGTGTTCATTTTTGCTCCGTGTTTAAAAATGATTTTAACATTTACTTATTGTGCTGCCCTGGCCACAGCACACAGGTTGAGGTCAGAGGCCAATCTGTTCTTTCCTTCCATCCATAATGTGGCTTCCAGAGATTGATGCCAGGTTCTCAGTCTTGGTAGCAGGTGTCACCACCCACTGGACCATCTCTTCAGCCCTGCTCCAGATTTTAAAATATCTAAAAATACATTTACAAATGCACTTAGGATTACCACTTTTAGAAACACTGAAAAGGACGAAAATGATGTGTTTGGAATCTGAGGGTTTCTTGAAGCACAGAAGCCAATGGTGTGGATGACAAGGCCATTAACCTGCACAGATAAGTAAGCTGAATGAACCCTGGGCTCTGAGGGACTCTCCATGGCTCTAGTCTCACGTGTGCACAACACTGTGTTTGCTCCACGCAGGATACAAAGCTCCGTGGTCAATGCAGTTCTTAGGAATGAGAACACGCTGGTGTTTTCCTAACATTTATTAAGAACACGGGCTTAGTAGCTGCCTTTTCATGCCCTAAGCATACACATTTTTATTTAAGCAAGTAGCTAGGTAAATTTGTCACTAGAGGATTAGCAGAACAGGAAGTTTCTGAGGCTATGTTTTTCTGTCCTTCGGTACTGGATAAGTATGCAAACATGACTGGGGAGGAGGGTGGGAATGGCCTCCTGGCCTCCGTGTCTCTGGCCTCTGTGATGCCGTGCACAGCTCGGCTGCTGTCGATCCATCAATGGGCAGGCTCAAGATGCCACCCTAGTGTTCATGCTTGCTTTAGCTTTGGTTTTATGGAGAAGCCTGCTGGATTTTTCCACAGTCCACCCACTAATTAGAGGCATAGGAAGATAATGACTGGTTTCTTAGCTTATTTTGAAGCCAACCAAATGTGGAATCTGGAGGTGGGGAATCTTCTGCGGGGTTTGACTAGCCTGCATTTTACAGGGATTGAAGATTTCTAACACACACACACACACACACACACACACACACACACACGCATAATGTGACAGTACCAACTAACTTCATTTATAAACCAAATTACCTTTAGGGGGTTCATAATTAGACAAGTAAGTAGCTATAAGAACTCAGAACCCAGAGAAGAGAGCAATTCCTCGGTCTCTGAGCCTTGTCTTGATCTGAATCAAATCTCTTTGGTGGCAAGCTGTTGTTGAGAAGTTTCTGAGACCTTGGCACTGAGCAAACACAGACATGAGCTGCAGAGCCTGGCCAACTACTAGAAAAGAAAACTTACTGTCACATTTCATCCCTTGGTGGATAAGTCCATAGAGCAGGGACCCACAGTGGTCACAGAAGGTAGGGCTTCCGTATGTGTGGATTTTGAACTTGTGCTTGCTCCTGGGATCCTGGAGGGAGAAGAACAGCATTCATTTTAGGTGTGAAAGGGCTATATTTTTGATTCAGCGAAGCTCACAATCTATTTTCATTGCACAGTTTGGCTACTATTAGACTGTGTATTCTTCCCTGGCGTCAGAGAAGTGTGCGCACTGTGTGTGTATGTATGTGTTTTGACTATATCACATTTTAATGTAGCAAACACTCATGTCCCCCCACCTTTAAGGTATATAATTTGTACATAGTCAATGACAGAGTTTTGATGAATGTTGTCACTTGAAACCTACCATCATCACAGTGTAGGAGGAGGCGTGTTCAGTGTTTCAAAGTATCCCTGTTCCTGTGCTCAGGGACACCCAACACCTAGCGAGGCAGTGGCCCAGAAGAGACAGAGAATCTTAAGATGCTGATATGAATGAAGTCTGGATCCTTTCTGAAGTCTCTTGGCTTCCAGAATCCTGATAGGCTTGGAACCAGATCAACCCTGAGATTGACATCTTGATCACACACTCTCTCCAAAGAGTCTGTATTTGTGTGGGAGAGATGTCAGTGGTTGGAGGAAAACCTGAAACCCACTGGGGTAGCCCTTCCCCAAGCATATCTGTAGGCTCATGGCTTTCTCCAGCAGCCTATACAGAGTGCAAAGGTGCAACCAGAAATCTGTTCTTCTAGGTTCCTGTTCTTCAGCGCACAGATAGAGAAACAGAAACTATATAGAGAGGTCTAACAGGATTCCAAAGGTGAGTTTGGCTTTTGGTTGACTTTGAAACCCAGAACCCAAGCTAAAGTTGTCCCAAATGAATGATTATGCTTACTTTTTAAAGGCATAGGTTGGAAAATTCTGGAATATTTTAATCATGCAGAAAAGTTTAAAGAAAAGCAAGCCAAACACTCACAGATGTATCCTTTAGCTGTGGTAAAGGTGAACATGTCTCCTCGTTCCTCATGATAATATCGTCACCTTCATTTTACAGAGATGGTGATGACTACGCCCCTGCCCCACCCCCCAGATCTCCATGACTCATAGATGTTGGAACTGGGATCTGAGCAGACAATTCTTACTGTACAAGCTTTCAGATGTCTATCCAGCATGAAGAGCTGGTTCTTGCCATCTCTTAAATTTCTAGAGCTGTACCTCAGTTTTTTGAGGGAGGGGTACAGATATACCCACTGCTTTATAAATAAAATCCTCTCAGAATGCAACCATGCTCACTTAGTGACATGGTTTCTGTGGCTACAGTGGCAGAATTGAACACTTGTGGCAGAGATGGAATGGACCACAAAGCCAAAAATATTTATCTAATCTCATAAGAAATATTTGCCCATCCCAGCTTTAGGGCAACAGGCTTCACATAACAGGGTGTCAGTTAGAATGATTACAAATACTGTACCTAGATGCTCCCATAATCACAGACTCTGGGGAGGGGTGTCTTCTTGCTGTCTTACCTCCCCCTCCCCCTCTCCCTCTCCCTCCCTTTTTCTTCCCTCCCTCCCTGCCTCTCTCCCTCCTATTCTTTTTGGATACATAAGATCACCATGTAGACTAGACTGGCCTCAAACCCTTTTGTTAGCTTGCTGAATAGTGGGATTGCAGGTACATGCCAGCCTGCTCTGTTCCAGTCTGTGCTTTAACAGTCTAGAAAAGATTATCCCAAGGTTAGAAGACTGGGAATCACTGCTGTAGGAGGTAACTTCACAGACAACAGGGCCTCACAGCAGTAGCTGAATACACCTGTCAATGACCAGTGATATTGCTTTATTTTTAAATTAATTATTTATTATGTGTATATGTGTGTACATTGCATGCACATGAGTGCCTGTGTATGCCACCTTGCACTGTGAAGGTTTGTGGATGACTTATGAGAGTTGGTTCTTCCCTTCCACCACCTGATTTCCAGGGATCAGATTTTGGTCCTCAGATGTAGAAGCAAACACCTTATCCATGAAGCCATCTAACTGGCTCATGATTAGCAATACTCCTGAAGCAACCCACTGGCCTTCTAAAGACCCCTCTTCAAGTTATAAAATATCTCATGTCCTTGTGGGAGTATTTTCCCTAGATAGCAATGGCTATGAAGATGGAGTGAAGAGCAGCTGATCAGTTACTCCCATGTCTGAGACATGGACCAGAACGCTGAAGGATCTGCACCAATTATTTGGACCCATGTTGACAGTGAAGGTTGTTCCCTACAACGTGGAGGGCAAAGAAGATGCTGGGGGAAAGGAAGCAGTCAGGTTCCCCGCAGAGATACGGCATCAACAACTGGCAGCAAATGAAGAGTGGCATCTTACTGAAACACCCCCCCCTCCCCCCAGGATGCACAGCGCGGTCAGCCCTGGGGTGGGCTGTCCTTCCAGCTGACTGTCACACACATCTTTATTGATGTGGCACGTGGGCAATGGGCCTTGCTTTCAGGAAAACCTAAGTCTTACTCATCTGACACCCATATGGTATCTCCAGGCTCTAATTTCTGGGTGATGTAGAAAGAGAGGAAGCCATGACTTCCATTTCTTATGTATGTGTCTAGAGAGCCACTGATTCCCAGAGTCCTTTACTACCAAAAGTGTGTGTGTGTGCCCCTTGATTTTATTTATAAATTATGATGGCTGTATGTGCTCATGTGAACTCCAGCAGCTTATGAGCATATGAAAAGGGTTTGGAACCTGACAAGAGCTGGAAAAATATAAGAAGCTATCATTCTATTAGCCATAGAAATAAACTTCATGAAGCCCAAGGTTTCTCTAAAATACTTCAGTGGCATGGGTTGTAATGGAAGCATCTGGTGATCTGGGTAATTCCAGCTTTGACTGGGGGTCAGAATGGAGGCTGGACGGGGAATATTTCTTCAGTCCCGCTTCCAGCACTGTGTCTAGCCCTCCAGGAAGTTCCTTGGCGATCACCCCCATGTGGTAAATTTGAAACTGCTTGGTGGCCCAGATTAGCTCATGCATGGTCCCAGCTTAAAGACCAAGATGATGCTATTGCCTGTAGAGAAGAGTGAAGCAGACACATGGGAACTCATCCAGTGTAGGGCATGGCACCAGGTCTGACAAGAGAAACAACCTTGTTAACTAAATGGGACGCACCATGTTTCACAGAAAGCCACCGGAGCAGAAACTTTCCCGGGCTGTCTGTATTTATACCACAGCCACTGAAGAGCAGAGTGTTGGCCTTCTCTGAGCCTCAGTTTCCTATAACTGGATCCTGGACCATGGAGGAGGGTTTTAAATGAGATCTCACAGAGCCCCTGCGCATGCCAGGAGGTGCCCGGTGCCGCTGAGGGTGGGGAAGGAGGAGAGCAAAGTGGGAAGGCGAGGCTGCTGCTAAGATTAAAGTTGGAACAACTGTACTAAATGGTCCCTTCTATTCTGCCTTGATATTTAGAGAAAGAAAACACCAACAAAACCCTTTTTATTTTGAAATCATTTAAGACTCTCAAGAATTTGCAAAATGAGTACAGCCTGTTCCTCTTTGCTCTCCACCCGGCTTTCCCAGTGGGAGCATCTTACATAACCACAGCGCCTTAGCAGAGGGGAGATGCCGCTGCCGCCCTGCCACCAGCTGACTTGCAGGCATCCTAGGGTCCCTAGGTTTTCTGTGCATAGTTACAACAAAAGGGCTTTCATTGTACAACATGCGTATTACATATGGAGGGAATACAGTCCTGTTTGCTGAGCACATAGCATGAACTCAAGAAGAACAGCAACAGAGGAGCCTGTCCTGTCCCTGAGATCCATAACTGCTCTCATGGGAAGGGGTTGAGGAGGGTGACCCCAAAGACCTATCCAAAAGTAGAAGTGGAAAGTTCCTCTCTAAGTAAACACACATGTCATGACCTCTGTGACCAGTTCTTAACAGAGTCATTTCAAATATCTGGCTGACCGAGGCTCAGCCAGGTGTGCAACCAGCCTAGGTCATGGGGACATTGAAAGGCTGTGGACCTTCCAGGTGGAGAGTCACCCGCTACAGTGTGAACTGAAGCCCAAGTGTGTTGATGTATAAATGTTGCAGGTCCTTGGGTCCCGAACAGTATTGGGGCTCTCTCTGTCACACCCGCAATCCCTGGCACCTTTACCTGGTGGCAGTACCCAGCGTGTTTCACCTATGCCTTTGCCCATGATAGCTTCCACCTGACACAGCCACAGCCACAAGAATCCTATCTGCTGCAGCTGACTCAGGGGTAGTGAGAAAGAACACTGTTACCTTTCAGAGGACGGACACACACACACACACACACACACACACACACACCCTAACCAGACAGTCTCAAGCCTAGGAAAGAGCGCTGAACTGACATCACTAAATTAGCAACTCTGATAGATCCAGGACTGACTATTAAGATTTAAGTCGACCTCTGAGCTCCCCGGGGTGCAGGCTGAGAAGGCACAAGAACAGAGGAGGATTCTCTGGGATTGCAAAGTTGAGTCCAAAAATCTTCCCAGCGCTTCTCTGGCATCGGTTGTCTCTGAGGTACACCCACACTCTACACAGCAAGGCAACTACATCCTCACAGAACTGCGCTCTCTTCACACTCTGCTGGAAGGCTCTAGAGAACACTGTCCCATGGGTAATGTGTGGTGAGCCTGGTCATAGCATGCGAAGAAGGGTCTGTTTGAGAGTGACCCCCTCTAACCAGGTTAGAGGTCTTTCCCTTGAGCGAAGCGTATGTAAATGCTCCCTTTAACTTTTGGAGACAGCCTCTGTGTGAGAGGAGTATAAAACCCTCTGTCCTGTAGATGCTGGCCTGGC
The DNA here is from genome assembly GCA_028551405.1 of Uromys caudimaculatus. Lineage (NCBI taxonomy): Eukaryota > Metazoa > Chordata > Mammalia > Rodentia > Muridae > Uromys > Uromys caudimaculatus. Next base: position 13,004,100 of record CM052710.1, on the reverse strand, counting down.
CTGTTCTTACATTCTAATAGACTACGCAAGTGCTCCACTCAGAAGCTTCTGCTGCACGGGTGGCTGTGGTCAAAACAGAGGCTTTGCCTACAGGAGCTCTCCTAGGCACAAATGAAATCTCACTCGTAAATCTAAATCCAGATTTATTTCCAAAGAACAACCAATGGTGGTAAAATTCAAGTTCTATCATAGCATCTGCTAACCTGTATCTTTTATCTCTTAGTTCTAAAATAGAGTAACTTGATCAGCTCTCCATGGAGGGCTGTGTTGACGTTCCTATCAACATGCTTCCGAGACTTCCTCCTCCTCCTAGTCCTCCTCCTCCTCTTACTCCTCCTCCATCATCACCATCACCATCATCACCACCACCACCATCATTATCACCACCACCACCACCACCACCACCTCCTGAAATTGATTAAAAACAAGCCCTTAGATCTGCACTGCATAGATTTTGGCGCTGATAGAGCTTTGGATTTCCTAGATTCTTCCTTCCTGGACTCTATGTCTGTACTGAAGGCAATGTGTTCTAGGTGAGTTTGCAATCTGTCTTTAAGGATGGAGAGTGGTCCGGCCATGGGCAGAGTATAGTCTCTGGATGACCCCTGAGCTGAAGGAGGCAGGCAGCTGGTAAGGGTGGGGATGAGGATGGGTCCATGTGAACAGACGCTTTACAGGCCCTTTCTATCTGATGCATAAGGAAGACAAGCTTTGGCTGGTGTGTGTGTGTGTGTGTGTGTGTGTGTGTGTGTGTGTGTGTGTGTGTTCCCATCCTGCATTTTCTACCCATATCTGAATTCTTCCCACAGGCCCTGGAGGTTTCTCAGAGAACCTGTCCTTGACAGCCTCAGTGTCAGGCTTTCTGAGTCCCCGGAGCAAGGCTGTTTTTAATCCAGTGGAGCTCTGGGGTGAGACTTCCTTGTGTGGCTCCTCCAAGCTGCTTCTTCTAAATACCAAGGAAAATTACCTGCTCTTACCATCTGATGCATTTGCATGACTCATACTTGGAAGCCAGGCTTGGGTCTAAATGTCACCCACATGCTGACTACACAAGCAACACTGAACACTCTGCTCCAAGGGTAACGCTGGCATCATTACTGTGAGCTGAAATTTCTAAGGAAATTTCTTTTTTTAACTCCATGAAACAAAAAGAAAAAGAAAGAAAAAGAAAGAAAAAGAAAGAAAAAGAAAGAAGTGTATTAAAAATGTTGTTTTGTTAGCAAGAACTGCAGGTAGCACCAAAGCCAGAGTGATTTTCTATAACATGGCCAATACATTGTGTATCACCTACAAGACGGGCTCGGCCCCATAGCCTTTCTCAGAGGCTACTTCAGTCTAGGTCCCTCTCCATGGGAGCTTTAGAATGTTCAGTGCTGACTAGGGGAGTAGCTCAGGGCTCAAGTTCTTGCCTAGTTTGCATTAAAGCCCTGTGTTCCATGTCTAGCATCATATAAAACTGGACACAATCCCAGCACTCCAGGGGATCAGAATTTAACTTCAGCTATATAGCAAAATTGAAACCAGCCTGGGAAACATGAGACTTTGTTGTACACAAAAGAAAACAAAAACTAAATGAAACAAAACCAAAACTTTGTCTTCGACCAGGCTGGTCTTGCTGTAGACATGGCCTATTTAAGAAAGAACCCATTTCTGGTGGCAGGAATTCATTTTGCATCTGTAAAGTTCTTTTTAGATTTCTTTTTATGTTTATGAGTATTTTGCCTGTATGTACCGCACCACATGCATACCTGGTGCTGTGGACATCAGAGGAGGGCACTGGATTTCCCAGAACTGGAATTATTGATAGTTGTGAACCACCATGTGGGTGCTGGGAACTGGTGGGAACTGAACCCAGGTTCTTTGCAAGGGTAGCAAGTGCTCTTAACCACTGCCCCATCTCTCCAGCCCCAAACACTAGTCATCTTTATAGCCAGGCCAACTTATCAAACAAAGCTCCATCAGTAGGATTCTAAAGATTCTTTGCCCAGGTGAGCAAGATGCTGTCATTAAACTTGAATCCACCAAGTCTTTTAAAGTCCATATAATTCTCCCCCAGCAAGGCAACTACTAAAAAAAAATGCAATATATGTATAGTACTGAAGACTTTGTAACAGATAAAATTAACTAGCTCTTTCTCTAACAGCTTGGACTGAGTGCCAAGGACTACTGCCTAACAAAAAGAGCAAGTCACAGAATTGAACATAGGCTAGAATGACATTTATATCAAAACCAGAAACAAACATGGCCCCTCCTCTGCAGAACAATAGGGTGGCTTTTCTCTCCATAGATTTGTAAGTGAAATGCCTCCAGGAAGTGGGGACAGACAGGTTCAGAGATGAAGGTGAAAGGCCACTTTGAACAATATCTGAGAAGACTTAGGGGAAAGATGGATTCACAATGTCTTCCCTGCATCCCGAATGATGGTGGAGTCCCTCTGTTTACAATGGTTATGTTTCATCTGGGTCACGAGATGTCGTCTGCATCTTAGAGAAACCGAGGCAGACATCATATCTGATAGCGAATGGACTCTGCCTGCAGCTCCTTGAGCAACCTACCAAGAAGGTACCTACGTGAGACACCTAGAGAACAGTTGGCAGCACAATCTATAGCTTTAAAAAGTTTCCTTATGAGGCTGGAGAGATGGCTCTGAGGTTAAGAGCACTTGCTGCTCTCCCAGGGGCTCTGCATTCAGTCCCCACACCCATGACAGGAACTTCACGATGACCTGTAACTCTAGTTCCAGGAAGATCTGACACCTTCTTTTGGTCTCCTCAGATACTCAGATGCATGTACACATACATAAAATATTTTTTAAAAAGGTATAGCATGGCTTACATATTCCCATTTTGTGTAGTGCATGTATGTACCATTTTTGGGCACTGATACATGTATGCATGTCAACCTTCAAATTACCAAAGAATCACTGATAGTACCCGACATTAAAATGTTTTAAATGTGAAAATACACAATAAAGCCTAAGCAGTATTCATTTGAAAATCAACAGTTTCTAGCTATGCTTCTTTATCTTACTTTAAATGATTTGCTGTGTACCTACTATGTGTTGGTGGCATGCACCAAGTAGGAAAGACTCCAGTAGGATGCTTGTCTCACTAGGGACACGTTAAGTTGTGTTGCATGAGCAAACCACTCCTAAATTTCAATAGCTAAACACAGCACTTATTTCTCGTCCCTTTGAGATCTTCCTCAGAGAACAGCCTGACAGGGGTAGACCCAAGTCATCTGGCAGAAGAGAAAGAGAAAGGGCAGGGGACTATTACTCAAAGTCCCTTTCATCCCTCACCTAAAAATGGTGCTGCCATTTCTTCTCCAATTTCATTGGTCCAGGTATGATATACAGCAGAGCCGGGAGTCAACAAGGCAGAAAATATATGACTTCCTCCCCAAGAGTGGACAACAGAGATTTTGAACATCACCACCTGCAAAGAATCTCAGCAGGTTTAGTCTCGACCTCCGTTCTCTACTAGTCGGCAGAGAACAACAGAACAGCTACCACGCCCAGCTTGGAAGCTGAAGTCCAACTGAAAACAGCCCTGAGCTGGTGATGCCAAGTGAAATCACCTGCCGTTCAGATACCACGAGCAGGCCCAGCAATAACAACCGAATCTCACAGCTTACCACCTCATTTACTTCTCGCTCCAATACCAGTGGCTCCAGGGTGGGAGCACCTCCTGCTCATCCCGGGGGATGAAGGGAGGAAGGACTGCTGTGTGGGCTGAACCAAGCTCAGGGCAGAGGAAAAGAAAAGCAAGAGAGCCATGCAGGTGGCAGTTTCACCTTGGGCAAAGCCTGACCTTTAGCAGGAGTGCTTAATGTGCGCCCTGCTTCCCGGGAGAAGGTAACTGTCATACAGCAGGGCTCAGGATCCATGGGCCTCTTAGAGGTGAGGGAACAAAGTGAGGGAGCAATGCACTCCTGCACACATACAGAGTTATTTTTCTTACACTATAATACTAACGGTTCATGGGAGATTTTAATCTAGAAAATAAATCTATTTTTTCTCATATTTCCATATTGAGTTCTCCAAGAAAAATATATCATTTATGTATTTGGTTTATTTTTGTTTGTTTGTTTTTTAAAACAAAATCTCAGTTGTTAGATTTTACCAATGAAGACTCAGGAGCCAGATGCTGGGGTGAAAGCCTACGAGCTCAGAGAGGCAGACAAAGCACCCAGCTAAACTTCCTCTTTAACCAGCATCCCAGAAGGACAAAGCTCCTTCTCCACACTGTCTCAAAGACCCTGCGAACTGAATGTCCCTCCTCTCTACTTCTTGTGTGTCTCTCTATCCATCTCCTGTCACTTGGTTGCTTGTTCTGCCTCTTTACCTACGGTTGACTTTATTTAATCCTGTTTACAATATTCAAGCAGAAAGCTCTTGGATTAAAGGTATGTGCTAAGGCGAAGCCACACCACAACTAAAAACAGGTCCCATTAAAAAACACAAACTCAGGGTTCAGAGTGTGATCAAATATCCTGCAATATAATAATTTTTCCCATTATTAAGTGTGTTGACTATTTTACCTAGGTTTATAATAACCAAGAGAAGTAATTTTTATCAGGAAAGTATCATATTAAAACATCATTAACTTTTTAAATTTGGAAATAGTCTTAGATTCGTGAGTTATAAGAGACATGGAGAGCAGGGGTTCTCACCCTTCCTAATGTGGAAACCTTCCTAGTGCAGAACACTTTAACACAGCTCCTCACGTTGTGGTGAGCCTCAGCCATATAATTAGCTTCGTTGCTATTTCATAACTAATGTTGCTACTGTTATGAATCACGATATAAATATCTGATATGCTCGAAATCTGGTGCAAACCTTGTGACAGGGTCATGTGACCCCCTCAAAGGCTGAGAATTATGGATGTAGAGCATTCCAGGGAAGCCCTCATTTGATTTTCTCTAGCATTAAGATCAGAACCAGAGGCAGGGGGAGGGGGGATGGGATATGGGGTTTCCAAAGTGGAGACCTGAAGAGGGGAGAACATTTGAAATGTAAATAATCAAAAAATAAAAATAAAAAATAAATTTCATAAATATAATACTCTTCCACAATAAAAAAAAAAAAAAAAAAAAAAAAAAAGATCAGAACCAGAATCGGATGTTGGTGCAATGCTATGGGCAGACTTGACATGGACCACATGGCACTCATTCTGAGCACAGCTCCACGAGGCTTCATCATATTCTTACGAATCGGGCTGTTCATCACCAGTTGCCATGGGATTCCCTCTTCTGATCTCAGGATTCTTTCTTCCGGTTATGAGTTCCTAGCCCTGAGCTCATGCCAGTCATGGATCTGTTCACTATTAAAATTTAACAGCATTTTTAAATGCACCAAATAACATCCACGCTAATTAGAGATTTGTTTGTCTCTAATGTTATGGCTTGGAAATAAAAAGAGTATAGGAAGCAACCTAATTATGAAGACCCCGGTCAGCACTCTACAGACCTGTGCCTTAAAACATTCATGGCCAGGTTCACAAGACTGAGAACAACTCAGAGATCAATGGAAACACACTTACTCTCGAGTCTCTAGGATCCCATCAGCTTTGCTCTCAATAAAAGGCAGGCTCGGGTCACTGTGTTAGAAGTCCTGATTCAGTGATGGTCAGGAACAAGTCTTGAAACTTAAAATCTTGTGTTAGCAAGATAATGCTCCTGAGGTTTTATGCTTATTTTTGTCACACATGTGGAGTAAACTCTAGATGCACAAGGGCTGCTTATGCCTTGCTAATAGTCTGGGAAGGTTCCCCAGCATCTGGCTTGACATTAGTGTCAGGAGGTGTGATGCTGTCTTTATGGACTGTAAAGTCCAAAGGGGCAATGTTCTGGCTTTAGAGATGTCTGATTTGCCATTACGATCATTGACTAGTCCCTGGCTATTTCCCCAGTAGTAACCTATGAGGGGGGAGACATCACCTCTTGGTAGTACCTGTTCTTTTTGGTGTTAACCTCACTTTGTAAAAATGTATAATTTGCCATAAAAATATTAATTATTCTAGTTTTTGCATTAATTTTCAATTCTTTACTCATATGCTCACTTATATAGGTAAATTATATTCGTTCCAAAAAAACTAGATATAATTTTGTTGAATTTGACACAAATATAGCTAAGTTGATAAACAAAACTATAAATGAATATTTTGATATATTTAATTTAACAAAGACATCTGAGACACAGAAGCAGCTGAGGAGACTGGTCTGGAGTTTTCTTAACCTAACAGTTTAAATAAAGGTGTTTCCATGTCACTATAAAGCAGTGTCCCATCTAACTGTGTGACATTTTGTGTGACATGGATGTACTATGGCTGGTTTAGTCAACTTCCATTTCCCACACATTTAGGCTTTTTCCAAATTTTCACTGTTTTAGGAATTAAGACCAGCAGGATTCATAAGCAGATATAGGACAAGAGCCCTGTCAGCTCCTTGGGAGAAAAGACAGGGATGGAAATCTCAGGCCAAACAGATGAATATTTAAAATGCTAAATCCAAGAGCTATCATCTGTTCTGGTTGGAGGCTCCGGTTTTGACAAGGCTGCTTTGTTGGAGCTGGGTGGGTGCTGAGCCCTGTGAGTAAGCTTGAGAGTTAACCCTCTCCCGCCTGCACTCAGATGACAGGTTAGCTCCTGGGTCTCCACGACAGGCTTCCCCGTGTGCTTAGTGATCACTTAGACTGTCCAGGGACCTTTCTCTCTCCATGAAGCTGGTTCCTGACTTTTTAAGAGGAAGTTTTCTTCCTTCCTTCCTTCCTTCCTTCCTTCCTTCCTTCCTTCCTTCCTTCCTTCCTTCCTCCCTCCCTCCCTTCCTCCCTTTCCTACTAGTCTAGGGACATGATCTTGTGCGCACAGGAAGAGCACCCCACCACTGAGCTGCTCTATCACTGGGCTACATCCCAAGCATCCTACTTTTTTTTTTTTTTAATTTCATCCTACATTTTATCTTATTATTTCATTTTTGAGGCAGGTCTCAAATAACCTTGATCTGGCGATGCAGCCCAGACTGGCTTCGAACAGGCAGGAGTCCTCTTGCCTTGGCCTTCAAAGTGCTGAAATCGCAGGCATGAGGTACCACGCTTGGTCTAAGTTTTATTATGTTAAGGCAGGGTCTCACTGAGTTGTTTATGTGGCCTTGAAATGACTCTGCTGTGAATGACAGCAGGCAGACTGCAAACCTGTGTTCTTCCTGCTTCAACCTCCCTGGAGAATTTATGGTATGCTTGATTTGAGTAGAAACTTTCATTCCTTTTTGAAAAGCAGGAATTGTGAAACACCAAAGGTTCTATTTTTGTTTGTTTGTTTTATGTTTTTTTTTTTTTTTTTCTTTTTGGATACTGAACCCTCAAGAATTAGCTAGATGCTGATGGTTGTCCCAAGCTATAAAAATACAACATCTTAGCCAGGCATGGTCGCTGGTAACTTTATTCCCAGCACTTGGGAGGCAGAGATAGGTAGATCTCTGTGAGTCTGAGGCTAGCCTGGTCTATAACAGTAAGTTCTAGGTCATCCAGGGCTACCCAGATGTATTCATAGCTGAGTTTCTTGGGCACTTGGTATTAAGAATGATGGACTTTTACACATGTGACTAGGTTAAGCCCTTCACATGTGTAACCTTCATCCATGAAAAGCACGGACTCACATAGCTTCGCTGTCCTTGTGCTTGGGCTGGTCTGTATCTAACTCCAAGCTTTCTTTCCTCATTTATGTCTAAGCATTAGTGCATTTGGTGGCTGTGCACCAGGGCTGAGGGGCACACGTGCATGCTGAAGGGAGGCTAGCCTGCCCCCCTCCTTCCATTTTCTTAAACCCTAGGAGACCGTGCTAATGTACTTCCCTCCAACTGTGACTGTAAATGCATCCTGAGAGATGCCTCCAGAACTCAGTCTAAAACGTGACAAGAGCAGCCGGTCCTTGTTGAGATGCTCCAGTCCTACATCCGAACCCACGGGCAAGGCACTACCTATTCATCTAATATAAAAATGCTAAGTTTTGCTCTTCAGGGGGTGCCCAGAAACCTATACAAACTTGGAATTCATTTTTGTCATTGTTACTGTTGGTTGTTTTCTCAGAAGTAGAGCAAATGCTGTGGGAAACATCACTGTGGATACACTCTTATTCCCATCGGTGGCAGACAGTTGCGTCTAACTGGAGTGGAATGGAGAAGAGGGGTGTGGAATTCAGTGCCCCTCTGCCCTCCAGGATAATGCTCTTGTCATTTGGGGAGATGAAAACACTGTAACTGTTCTACAGATTGGATCTTTTTGCTGCTAACCAGCACAACCTTAGAAGAATTCCACATTCAAAGAGAAGATGAAAATACAATAAAAAGTTCATGGCAACTTATGAGCCTCCAGAACGACCTGCAAGGCAGCCCAGGTCCTCGCGGCTCCCCAGGAAGGCGAGAGTTTGGAAGCACACGGACAGTCTACTTGTCTAGCCCTCATTTCTAGCCCTCATTGCCATCAAAGGGGCAGACAGGAAATGAGGCTGGGGAGGTGAAGAGTCCGGCCTCACTTCTGAAAGGCTTCATTATTTCCTTTTTTCTTATCCTCATGCAAGGTCAAAGAAGAACCATCTCTATCTTAAAGACAGAAGGAAAGAAGCTGGGAAAATTGCAGAGTTACTATGTGGTCAGATCAGAGTTACATGTATGCACGTGGCGGTCAAAGGCTGACATCAGATGTCTACCTTGATGATTGACTCTCCATTTACTAAGGTAGGGTGACTCACTGAATCTAGAGCTCACAGATTTGACTAGTCTAGTCAGCAAGCTTACCCTGGGAGGATGTTCTGTCTGGTTTCCAAATGTTGGGGTTACAGGGAGGCCACTACACCCTCCTGGTCTTTATGTGGATACTGGGGATCTGAAGTCTGTGCACTCACTGAGCCTTTGAGTCAGTTAATGGTCCCGGCTCTGAGCCAGATGTTGAGCCAGTGGATGCTTGGAATGTACTAGGCTGACTCAGGATAGAGACACACAGTGTAGACACCCTCGGTTTCCCCATATGTAACTCAAATGGACACAGAACAGAAGGGTAGATTCCCCCGATGCCAAGAAGCATCATGTCAAGACACAGAAAGGAGGATGATGAAATTATTAACTGTCCCTGGATTCTCATTCCTCTTCTTACAAATGTGTCTAAGTTGGAATGGAATGGCAGATAGATACCCTTTAACTCCACTAGAGGGGAACAGAATGACATTAACAGATGCAAGCCAAACCATTCTCAAGTTTGTCACCCCCCAGAACGGAGAGGAACCCTTGCTGCCATGGCTCTGCTGATGACCTGTGTTAGAGGTTAAATCCTGCTGAGATTTTCTACAACCTGCAACATACATACAGCCTGCTCTTTCTGCAAAAGGAGTTTTCTATTGTTTTCAGTCAAACTCACAGCATTTGCCAATTAAACCAATGCCATGCTGCCGAGAATATACCTGGCATATTTTGTACATGTGGAGGTGTAGGCAGGAGGGTAGTCTGTGATACCAGGGGAGACTTCCTCATGCTCTCTAGAGGATGAAGGGTTTGCTTATTAGAGAAATTGAAGTTTGGCCTTAGCATTAATAGAATCTCTCCAACAAACAGGATTTTTGAGTTTTTTGTTTGTTTGTTTGTTTGTTTGAAATCCATATTGCCCCAATTCAGTCACCACTAGCTACATGTGGCCCCCGAGCCCTTGAAATATGCTGACCTCTACACTTTGGCTGTAGGACATAGAGAAACCATGACACTGGAATATTCCTTCCCTTAGCTGGCTTTCACAGTACTAGACAGCCCTATGCGGCTGCTGGGGGATGACCATATTACCGTTGTTATCTAGTGCTGGACCCTGCATGCTACCAAGCAACTGGTGCAATAGTGGCCAGACTGTCATAGGACAACAGCATTTTCTGACTGGATTTGAGGTCTTCTCCACAGGAGGGAATCTCACGACTAGCACAATAATTCGGGTCAAAAGCCCATGGCCAGGGCGGTCCTACACCATAAGGAAGAACCTGCTACTGTTATTTTGCTAAGTGGCCATGTTGCCAAATTAGCTTTTAAATCTTTGTATTTATACCTGTGACTGCTCCTTTCTCTTTGAAGCAGCCGTCAGTGCAGAGATGCAGAACCGGCCCAAGTACTGAGAAGAACCTTAGTGCTCAGTACTAAATGGGACATCTGTATCACCCTCATCCAAACCCCACACGTAAGCAAGCCTCAGGGAACGTCCCAGAAGAGGAGGCAGGAAAAATTGTTAAAGCAAAAGGCCGGGAGGAGTGCTGGGAAAAGCTGTCTTCTGGATGTGACATGGACCATTGCCTTGAACTCCTGACCTCACAGCAAGGGTGGCTACCTGATGAAGAATGAGTCAAGCCAGCTTAACTCTGAATTGGGGGGGGGGGTTGCTGCTCTCTGGGGCCTACTACCTACTGAGGAGCTATAGGCAGTTTGGCTCCTAGGAAAGGAGAACCATTTCTCTTTGTAGATAGCTTGCCCATGCACTAGTGCAGAGAGGTTCTCAACGGTCCTAGAGCTGTGATCCTTCAACACAGTTCTTCATGCTTTGGTGACCTTCTCTATCCACCATAAGATTACTTTTGTTGCTACTTTGTAACTATAGTTCTGCTACATTATGAATCCTAATGTAAATATCTGTGTTTTCCTAGGATCACAGGCTACCCCTGTGAAAGAAAGGGTCATTTGATACCTCCTCCAAAGGGTTCACGACACACAGGTTGAGAACTACTGCTCTCATGGCTGGCACACACCCGTGTGTATGAGCAGCACCAGCTGGACTTAGTGAGTTATTAAAAAGGAGATGGGGATGACGTAAAGGTGGGAGGGGTGTGTTGGGGAGTTACAGGAGGGAAATGTGGGTGGATATATGATCACGTTTCATGTACGCATGCATGGAATTCCCAAAGAAGAGAAAATTATTATACAAAAAGAGGTGTAGTAACTTCTACTGGGGACCTGAAGTTTTACATTTTTCTTTGCTTTTAATATTGCAGATTTAAATAGACACAGGCGACTCCTGGAATAGAAGATGCAATTTTAAACCTCTCTTCCCCAGGAAACCTTGTTTGTTCAAACTGAAGACCACTTCCCCTCCTCCCTCCTTTGCCCATGTACTATGATCGTGGAGACGAACCTTTGGCTGTGTACTGGACGACTATGGTTGGGTGTCTCTTCTGAACTTGTCTTTCATATTAAGCCCTGACTCCCACCCCAATATAAGCCAAATGTGATAGCCATTCTTGGTTGTCAACTTGACTACACTTGGAATGAGCTGCAAACCAGCATGGAGGGCACACCTGCTTGGTGTGAAGTGGGTGAATCCACTTCTACTCCAGACCTTTGAGGCGGGAAGACACACACCTTTAATCTGGGGTACACCTTCTGCTGGAAGTCTATATAAGGATAGAGAAGAAGGGAGCTTCTGCTCTTTGCCTGCTTGCCCTCGTCTTGCTAGCTCATCCATTCCCCCACTGGCATTTGAGCCTACTTCTTTGATACCCCAGCATACACGAAACCCCAGCCGAGACACCCAGACATCCATCTTGTGGACTGAGCAGCTATGGAAGTCTTAGACTTTCTGTTCACAGCCATTGTTGAATTAGTTGGACTACAGCCTGTAAGTCGTTCCATTAAATTGTATATATATATATATATATATATATATATATATATATATATATATATATTCCCATATGTGTGTGTGAGACATCCCATATATGTGTGTGTATATGTGTGTGTGTGGAGAGAGAGAGAGAGAGAGAGAGAGAGAGAGAGAGAGAGAGAGAGATTGGTTCTGTTACTCTAGAGAACTCTGACTAATACACCCAGGTAGAAGGTTCTTTTGTTTTTTCCTTCTCTCTCCTGTCAACCTCTCCTGGCACCCACTGCCCTGTTCCACCCCAACCCACACTTAGTCCAGCCAAATCTGACAAATATGTTTGGGCAGGCTTCAAAGGATGTAATAATCAAGTAATTATATTGCTACCCATTTAGGACAATTCTAGACCTTTTATCTGCTAAGGGACAACATCTATTTTCTGGTGTGAAGAGAGAGAGCACTTCGATTTGTTCTCATCAAAGGAACAGGGTGGGGTGAGTCTTTCTCAGCACTAGAGCACAGGGAAGAGAAACCTTCCTAATGAGAGCCTTCTGGGAGACACACAGAGAAGGTCGAGTATGCCATGGGGCTTCCACATCAGCACCTTCCTGAGGCAGGGCAGTGTCTTCAGGTTTATTGAGCTCAGCACCGGACAAGTATTATTCTGACATGTTCTTTTCTTGGGGTGGTGGTGGTGTTGATTTTCCACAATAAAAAACAAATGAAAAGCCCAATTCTAAGGAAGGGTAAACATCACAGGTCAAGCCTTATTACAGTTCCTTTCAGAGTTCTTAGTAATACTGTCATCATGTTCTTGAGCACAGATTAAATGGAGTGAGCCATCTTCTGGGGCCTCCATCTGTTCTGCTGCGCTAAAGTGTTGGTTGTAAATATATCTGTAATTGGCGTGCCTCCGTCATTGTCGATCTTATTTCTCAGATTACAGCTGGAGATGGCCATTGTCTGTGGGCAATTAACTATGAGCCACCCTGAATTTGTGAGGATCTGGAGGAAGGCTGCAGCTGTAATGTTGTGATTCTTATTCTGTGTGTGTGTGTGTGTGTGTGTGTGTGTGTGTGTGTGTGTGTGCCAGCCAGAGGTCAATGTTAAGTATCTTCTTCAGTCACTCTCAGCCTTTTATTTTTGAAACAGGGTCTCTTTGCTACAGTTGAATCTCACCAATTGCTATGGCCAGACTGTCTGTCCAGCAGGCTTCAGGGATCCAGCTGGCTCTATCTACCTCAGAGCTGGAATTGTAGGCAGGTATCACCACACTGGGTATTGGACCCCAGCCTCCAGCTTCCCCGGTAAGTACCTCCTCACCAGAGCGCTGTGTCAGCCCTGTTCTACTTATTTTCTCCAGACCAGGTTTCACTGAGAAGTCCTCTGTAAGTTAGCTGCAAAGCCCTGCTGAGGGTCTCAGGTTACTGTGGCACACCCACCCAGGTGGCTTTCCTTGTCATCCTCAGAGGGTTCCTGACATTTTCAGGGAAGATACCAGGCTAGCTAGTTGAGCTGCCTGCAGGGTGCTATGTCAGCCAAGCCTGCGCTGTAAACAGTGTTTGTGCTCCACTCTCCAACTGACACGTCCTCAGAAGGAAACCCAGGTTTAGTGAAGTCGTGAAAACAACATGCTCATTTTAAACATTTCCCCTTCGTTCCCTTTCCCTCTTCCTCCCGTCCTCCATCCCTTCCTCTGCCCCTCCCACCCCCCTTGCTTGCTTGCTTGTTTTCTGAGACAGGGTCTCACACCTTAACTCAGGCTGACCTGGAGTTCTTACATCTGTAATATAGGCTGGCTTCAATCTCACAGCAATCCTCCTGCCTCAACATCTAGGGGCCTAGCAATTACAGGCTGGCACCACCATGCTCGGCTAGATTTCAACTTCTTCTTTTTTTTTTTTTTTAATTTTTATTTTTTGATACTTTATTTACATTTCAAATGTTTCCCCTTTTCCAGGTCTCCACTTTGGAAACCCCCTATCCCCTCCCTCCCCTGTCTCTCTGAGGGTGCTCCCCTGCCCACCCACCCCCTCTTCCCACCTTGGCATTCCTCTATGTGAAGGAAATAATCTTCCTGGTGAATTTTAAGTAATCTAGGTGGTTGGGTTTCATTGACAGCAACAGGCTTTACAATTGTAAATTTGGAGCAAAGAATGTATTTGAGCCCAGAGAGTAAGTGCAGTTTGCAGGCCCCTAGAGAAGAAAGAATTGCATTTTAACATGCTCCAGTAGTTAAAACTGTGTTGTTGATTAGTTTCTAAGGGACTTACTCAAAGACAACACACCAGAATTCCGGATCTTACAGTGCTCCTAAGAACATGCCATTTAAGACAACGAAACACCCAGGCATTCTCTTGAATTGGTTCTGCTGGGTCCTGAACTTTCAAGATATAATTGGCCTAGGCAGCTCAATGAGCCCAACATGGAGCCCTCTCTTCGGGCATGAGCATGAAGGTCAAGGAGAGTCTTCCCTCCAGAATGGTCGTTTCTTCCACAGCCAGGCTCTCGGTGGCTAACGCTGATAGGAGCAGATGCTGCGGACACACTAGCACTGAGTCACTGAAAGGGCCACTAAACTCATGCTGATGATGGATAAAGCCTTATTTTTACCCTCTTGCCAGAGGTCAACTTCATCGTGGTTCTTCAGAGCTGAGTTATTTTCAGATGTTCCATGATAAAATGTGTTCCGAGCCTCAAGGCTATTTTGTTAGCTGAAAGATCTATTCCCTCTCGCAAAACATGCACCAAGTAATTAAGGAAAGGATGGGGCAGAAGTTGCAGGTCCTCAGGGACAGCAGTATGCATACATTTCCTGAGGCCCCCTGACAGTGAGTCATCTGAACAGCAGAGCCACTGAGGATGTCCTCAGATTGACTTCTTAGAACTGCTGCATTTGGGGCTGGGGAGGTGGCTCAGGGGCAAGGTGCTTTCTACACAAGCATGAGGACCTAAGTTCAGATCCCCGGCCCCACTTAATAGGCAGGTATAGGGATATGCTTCTGCAACCTCCTGTGCTGGGGAAACAGAGGCAGGAAGGTCACTGGGGCATCTGGTCAGCCAGTCTAGCCAAAATGGAGTGCTTTGGGCTCAGTAAAGGACCTTGTCTTAGAGAAATAAGATGGAAGTGATAGAGGAAGATACTCAGTGTTGACTATTGGACACACACACACACACACACACACACACACACACACACACACACACACACACATTAAATAATCCCACGGCACCATTTTTAACCTCCATAGTAGATACTGCTGGTCCTCTGACCAAAAGACGGTCCTCTTGCCTTTCCTGTTATGAATATTTGTTGGAATAACAATAGGTCCAGCTGACAAAATATACTTCCCAGATTCTCTTAGCATAGCTTTGGCCAACCAAATTCCAACACAAAGCCGTAGGGCACTTACAGAAAAGTTATATTACCCAGCTCTTCCTTGCTTGCTTCCCTTCTCTGCCTAACTAGAGACGAGTTGGCCATTTTCTGACCCAAGACAACCCCACTTCCTCTTTTTAAATGGATCTTTGTGGCAAATAAAAGGGAGATTTTATACTCTCAAGGAAACAGGCACCAGTTTTCCAGTGAGTGTCAGGGCAGCAGTGTGGATCTTACCCATCTGGTTAGCCTTACGTGTTAGAAGGAAGCAGAGTGGATGGGTTCTCTTATTGCTGTTCAGGTAGCAGGGTGACATGAGAGCCTGAGGGTCGATTCTCCATAGAACAAGTACATACGGGTCTATGGTATCTTTGACTCCATTATGGCCACTGAGCCCCAAACATTAGCATCGTATTCAGTCTCCTGCATTACTTGGCCACAGAGAGAGTTCAGAAAGAACTGCCCTCCGTATCCTCCCCAGACATGTTATCCCTCCATTTTCTTTTCTCCTGACTCTCTTAGAGGCTTAGAGGAGACACTAATAAACCTCTTCAAACATCTGCTAATGAGCTTTTTGCCTTGAGACACTAAGTGGGGGAGAGACAGGGATAGGTTTCAATACATTTGAGCTTTGCCAAGAGCCTGGGCTTCAAGGAGTTTACAGGGCACTGCAGTCCCTCGTGACTTTCACTTCATAGATGGAGATAATGATATTCATTTGGGGGCATGTTGCCATTCTGTCGCATATACAAATCAGCCTTAATGGATATTTTTTACAACTTCCCGCAGGGAAAATAGGCCATGTGAAAGTGCCAGGCATCCAACTGTCACTTCCTACCATGGACAAAAAGGAAAAAAAAAAAAAAAAATCAACAGCCCTACTTAGAGAGAGCGCCAGTGATTGCACTCACCACTAAAAGCGCCTAATGCTTTTGTCTGAACACTTGGCTTTGGGGCTTCCCAGTTCTACGGGCACTTGGAACCCAAGATGCCTGCCAGAATCACAGGCCAATGTGGAATAGTTTGTTTGGCTAGATGAAGGAGAGAGAGCGAGGAGAGACTCCACTCTGCCACTTTTTGCAAGCAGGGCTTGAGTTCCATAATGCAACAGTTCAGGGGACTCTGAAAAGTGGTGACTTCTGCCTTTCTGCTCAACAACTTCCTGACCTGAGGTCCTTCAGTGACTGAGGTTAAAAGAGAGGACTTCCAGGATGGCAGATTTTTTTTCCTGACTGGAAAGCCTTTCTCCTTCATGATGGTAGGGCATGTGGTATTTGGGGTTAATAACCCAATGAGGTAAATCTTACTCCTGTGAATTAGCCGCCCCTTACCTATTTCCTAGGGAAAATCTGAAGGTCTCAGGAATGAGTAGAAGAACTAGGAAGAGGAATGGATGGGTGTGTAATTAGTTGGCTGGATAGATGGACAGATGGATAAATGGATAGATGGGTGGGCAAAAGGAAGGAAGAACAGGCGGCAGAAATGTTTATACCTGACTGTTTATGCAGTCACCTTACTTGCATCTCCCTTAGATATCCAGCAAACTTCCATGTACCAGCCTAGCTGCAGAACGCAGGCATGGCATACACAAGGGAACCCCTCTCAGAATACAACAGCACATCAGCCGTCAGCCATTTTATTAAAATCGATGAGGAAGGTTTTAAATACTCTACTTTCTTGTGATTTGATGATTGCTGGTTGTCTCTGGGGGCCCTGGAGCTTCCTCAAAATATCCCTGGTATTAAAGGTTTTTGTTTATTTCTTTCTTTGTTTTGTTTTGCTTTTTACTTTTTTGGTTTGTTTTGTTCTTTCAAGACAGGGTTTCTCTGTATACCCCTAGCTGTCCTGGAAGATAAGGCTGGCCTCAAACTCAGAGATTTGTTTGCCTCTTCCTCCTGAGTGCCGGGATTATAGGTAGCTGGTGCTAAAGATTTTAAGTCATTAGCTTAAAATTCCAATTAGAAGTCATAACAGGCTCCTAATAATCTTTGCATATATGTGGGAAAATGTATATAGAAATTAAATATACAAAAAATGGAATGAATGCATGAATGAATGCACACATGAATTAAGGGCGATTTAATAGAGGCAATCTCAACATTGTCATAAGACTCTTATGAGAGTATGCCCAAACAATGAAGTTATCCTCCACTTAAAAATTAATGAGTTGTGGTCTGATCCGGCTCATGTCCATTGTAAAGGAAAGTTCCGATTAACTAATTAGAAGTTCTGTGCCTAAGGAACAAGTTCAGACCCAGATTATCTTGGGCCAGCTTTAGCCCTCTGAATAGCCAGGTGTTGCCTTCTTCTGTGTGTGCGCTGACATCTTTGTGACCATTAGGTAAATCCTTCAGTACGTACAGACACTTAGCCCTCACCAACCAAAAGGCTGAGGGTGTCATCAGAGGTCATTTGAGGCCTGTAGCAAAGATTACCATCTTTGTTTTTACCTGCCTGCCTGATGTTCCCACCAGTGTATTTTAAAGGTGTCTTTATTTATGTCTTTCCTCCGTTACTATACAGGCATCATGAAACTACTCTCATATGAGTACACGAGATGTTTAGGTCATCAAAATCTCTGTTTTCAGGGCATGGTCACTCCTATTTGTCTCTAGGATGAACTACCTCTTATCCCCTTTGAGGCAAGAGTTATTTTGGGGGGTGTCAATACCATGAAACGATATGTTTTGGCCCAGAAAGTTTCTTGAGAACGCATGCTGATGGCGTCTCCAAGGTCTGACAAACTCTCATCAGTAGCTCAAAGCAATGAGTTCAATCTCCTATTGTAAAGTAAGCCATTGCAATGGCTCTGCAGTCACAGGAACGCTTAACTTCCAAATGTTCTGTGTTTGCCAGGAGGGATTTGCAAAGGAAGGCCTGGCAGGCAGCAAACAGTTCCATGGAATGCCAGCCCGCCTTCAGTAAGGTTTCTCAGAAGCTGAGGCTAAACAAGGAGCCTGTTGTGGAGACAGCTAGCGAGCCACCTTGGCTCCTTCCTTATTTGGGTCTGAGCTTCCATAGCTGGAGGCAGATCAGCTGTACTGACAGCTCTAAGCCAGCCCATGCATAATTCACCAGAACTGATAAAACAGGCCTGAGAGGGACAAGCCTTGGCCGTTCCCTGGTTCACCATCAAATTCACTCTCTGCTTGATCTCAATGACCCTGTAATCTCCCCACTTTGATAACACTGGAGCTGGTGTAAAGTCAGATAACTACAGACATCTGGGGGTGGACAGGCAAGGGCCCTTCTGAAGAATAAAGTCTAGCTTCAAACCCAGCCAATGAGCCAAGAGAGGGAAAAGGGCACAAAAGTAAATTACAGACAGGAAGGAAACAGCCTGTATGAAGATAGGTCAAAAGACATGAAACCGCCCTGAGGTCCCACTCTGAGGAGCGAGTCCATCATCCTGCCCCCACCAGACCCTGAGATGAAACGGCTGCCTGAACATCTGCTGCTTTTGATCTTGGGTTCTCGAATTTTTTCATCAGGAAAAAAAATGGAGAGTGACGGCCTGTCCTGCACGTCCTGCCACTTCTTCACAGGCCATATTTTATAAACGTCCCGGTTAATCAGAATTATTAATAAGGAACTTATCTATTTATTTTTAATCTCATGAGCTGTATCAGTCAGGGTTTTCTCAAAGTATAGAACTTATAGAATGAATCTCTCTTTATATATTGAAAGGGGATTTATTAGAATGACTTAGAGGCTGCAGTCCCAGCTAATCCAACGATGGCTGGCTATGAGCAGAAAGTCCAAGAATCCAGTAGTTGCCCATTCTACAAGGCTGGATGTTCAGTATAGACTAGTTCAGGCTAGGTTCCAATGCCAGGGAAGGAATGGTCTTGCTTACGAGCAGGGAGAGCAAAAGCTTCATCCTTCCGAGTCTTTATACAGGCTTCCAGCAAAAGGTGTGGTCCAGATTAAAGGTGTGTTCTCCCACCTCAAAATCTGGATTAAAGGCACGGCTTCCTAACTCAAAGACCCAGATCAGAAGTGGATCCTCCTACTTCCAATTAAGTTAAATAAATAAACAAATCCTCACACGTGTGCCCTCCAGTTTGAGGTTTTAGTTCCAGATGTAGTCAAGTTGGCAACCAAGAATAACCATCACATGAGACATTCAGTACCCTGAATTCCTGGTTTTCTAACCTGTGACCCTGCCACAAAAAGTTTAAGTTCTTGTTCCCACCAGGAGGCTGACCATGACCCATCATGTCACTGGCAGTCACTGGAAGTTCCCCGAAGTTCTTGAGGACACCTCATGGGTCCCACCCAGCCCTTCTCCCGCCCCTTCCTGTCCTAACTACATAGCCTTGGAGCGTCTCTGCTATTTCCTCTCATTTGGATCCCTCTGGAATAAAGGCTTATGGCACTTAACATAATAATAGCTAATTAATTAACTGTGTGAAGATGGCTCCGGGCGAATCTTTCTCATTAAAGTACAGGCTTCGCCACGTGATCTCCAACATCTTGGGAAGGCCATTGGTATCTGGGGATATGCTTCTGCGTCCGACTCTCTAAGACTGGCTTGGCTTGATTTTCAGAGGTGAAGGTGGCAGGCTTTCACATCTGGTCAGGTGTCTGAGCTCAAGCAGGTGCACAAGGGACATCTGTGATGTGAACTGGATGACTACATGAGCTAGGAGCTTAGTGCTTCTGAGGATGGACCAGACATTGCATCTCACTCTTGGTCTGAAGGAGGAAGGATGCTCTCTGAGACAGTCAGTGACTTTGTGTCAAGGTGGGACTAGAATCAAGTCTCAGCTCAGAGTGTGATGTCCTTTTCTGTCTTCATTGCTAGCATGGAGTGGAGGTTGAAGACTGTGATGGTTTGTCTATGCTCAGCCCAGGGCGCAGCACCATTAAGAAGTACGGCCTTGTTGGAGTAGGTGTGTCACTGTGGGTGTAGGCCTTAAGATTCTTGTCCTAGCTGCCTGGGAGCCAGTATTCTCTTAACAGCCTTCAGATGAAGATGTAGAACTCTCAGCTCCTCCTGCACCATGCCTGCCTGGATGCTGCCTGGATGCTGCCATGCTCCTGCCTTGGTGATAATGGACTGAACCTCTGAACCTGTAAGCCAGCCCCAATTAAATCTTGTCCTTATAAGAGTTGCCTTGGTCATGGTATTTGTTCACAGCAGTAAAACCCTAATGAAGACAAGGATCCATAGAGCTACTTGAATGTGCTAATTTACTTCTATGTGATATGTATTTTTCTGTGATTGTAATTTTATTTCATTCTCCCTTACTGTAGTGAATTCTGACTAGACCCTGAGGAAGGGCTGTAAGTGCTAGAAAGCTAAGTGTTTCCTGCCATCTTAGACCCGGATTCAGAACAGAGAAGCATGACTTCCTATCTAAAACCACATGATGGAATGGTTGAGCCAGGTGTTGAGTAGTTTTTCATAGTTCTGTGTTCATAAGTAAAGCCCTGAAGAATGTTGGACGATAAATATCTTAGGGGGTCACTGGAGAGGCTCGGGAGCGCTTGCTGCTCAAGCATGAGGTCCTGAGTTCAATACCCAGCATCCAGTGTAAGTGCTAGCATGGCAGTGGGCACCTATTATCCCGAGCTGGGAAGGACAAAACAGAAGCATTCCTGGGGCTTGGTGGCAGTCTAGAAGGATCAGCCCAGTTTAATGAGAGACTTTATCTGAAAATATAAGGTATAGAAGAATAGAGGAAGACACCCAATGTCAGTCTCTGGCTTCCACACCCATCATAGACTCACACATACAGGAACATGAACACACACACACATACACGCACACATGCACACACGCAAGCACGCACAAGGAGTCCTGGAGTATTCCCCACATGCTATAAGATCTAGGTTCAGTGGTTCGTGGAGGCCCAACTTCAGATCTCTCTCCCAGTCTGTCTGCAACTCCTGAATGACCAGGGGCTAAAGTGAGCAGTGATCCAAATGGAGATGTAAATTATTCATTTTCTCTCAGGCTTGGAGGAGAGACAGTTTTCAACAAATGAATAGGTTGCTTCAAAAATGTATTTTCAGAGATGCTGTTCTGCGGACATACATTTTTACCTGAGCAACAGGGTTATTCCTATGGTCCCTGTCCCAGGCCAGATCCTTCACCCCAAGTGCTACCTCCACACTGTTAGAAACAGCACTCCCATTCCAGCAGAGGAAGACCCTGGCCCATGTCAATATCTACTGAAGTGGACGGTGGCATGCAAACACTGTCACAGCCACGTGTGGTCAGGGGAGGCTAGGGAGGGACCAACCCCTCCCTAAGCTGACTGCCTAGCTGGATTTCTGGCCCCCTTTCCCTAGTTTTGCTGAGACAGGACATTTTAGATCACAATGCTTCTTCAGATCTTAGCCCAAGCCAGTAGACTCTAATATGACTGCCAGAGTGACCTGCAGGTACTCTGGCTTCATTACAGCATAATTTCATCAGTATCCTAACCCCAGCACCGTCACAGTTGACAGCAGCATTGGCCACAATAGAAGAGATGGTAAAAAGAGTGATTTAAAAAGTGGTCCCAGCACCCAGGAGGCAGAGGCAGGTGAAATCTTTGAGTTTGAGGCCAGCCTGGTCTACAGAGCAAGCTCCAGTACAACCAGGGCTACACAGAGTAACTCTGTCTTAGGGGAAATAAAGTGGCTCCTAAATTCTTAGATGGTCCATGCATTCTCAGGGAAGATGCAGATATCCTCCCCTTTATTAGCCACCCTCCCCCCTCACTGGCTTTATTCTGTGCCTGTAACCTCCCAATTCACACGGATGGAGAAGTTATGCATAGGTTTGTCTCTCAATTCTTCTCATCTTGGCCAACAATCAAGGCCTCTGCCATTGGTCCAGCACTTAGTTCTGTTATTGGTTCTACAGTTCAGAGAGGAAAAGGATCCAATTTGATGTTTAAAGAGAAAGTAATGTAAGTGGAACTGTTATATAGAAGTGTTCTGAAAAGCTGCATGAAAGACGTACCCTCAGCCAGGAAATGTGGCCTTGCTGCCCTCTGCACACAGTGCACAAGTGCACCAGCACCATCCTGCCCGGGTGCCTGTGTGCCCAGGTGCTTGTGTGTGGAACCCACAGGCTCAGGAGGCAGAGAAGAGGGATGGAAAACCTGTCCCTGGCACCCTGGCATACCCCACCCAAAACATTCCCACTGGCTGCTGCTAATGGGGATTTCTACATGGCGTATGCTTCGGGTAACTCTTAGTGGATGTGCTGATAAAAGCCAGTGTCTCCCTGGAAAAATGGGCAGAAAATGGGCATCCTCACTACATGTATCCGCAAACTCTTTCTGACAGCAACGGCAAGAAGACGTGGGAATACCACTAGAAAGTCCCAGATGCCAGGGAAGCGAGAGGTTCCCAGGATTCATGGAGATGACATTAGCCGAAATACCCAACAGAGGGGAGACAGAACCTGAAGAGACCACCTCCAGTAGACAGGCATGGCAACCCACCCACCTCAAAATTTTTAACTCAGAATTGTTCCTGTCTAAAGGAAATGCAGGAACAAAAATTGGAGCAGAGACTGAAGGAAAGGCCATACAGAGACCGCCCACCTGGGGATCCATCCCATCTGCAGACACCAAACCCTGACACTATTGCTGATGCCAAGAACTGCTTGCAGACAGGACCCTAGTTTGGCTGTCCTCTGAGAGGCTCCACCAGCATCTAAGACAGATGCAGATGATCGCAGCCAACCATCCGACTGAGCGTGGGGACCCCAATGGAGAAGTTAGGGGAAGGACTGAAGGAGCTGAAGGGGATGGCAACCCCATAGGAAGAACAATATCAACTAACTGGACTCCTCAGGGCTCCCAGGGACTAAACCAGGGAGTACACATGGAGGGACCCATGGCTCCAGCTGCATAGTAGCAGAGGATGGCCTTGTCAGACATCAATGAGAGGGGAGGCACTTGGTCCTGTGGAGGTTTGTTGCCCCAGCGAAGGGGGAAGCTAGAGGGGTGAGGCAGGGTGGATGGGTGGAGGAGCACCCTCTTAGAGCCAAAGAGGAGGGGGAATGGGATGGGGGATTTGCAGAGGGGAGACTGGGAAGGGGGGCAACAGTTGAAATATAAACAAAATAACAAATTACTAAAAACAAACAAACAAACAAACAAACAAACAAACAAGGTATAAAAAGAGGAACTGAGGCTAGATGTGGTTGCATAGATCTGCAACCTCAGCATCAGAGGATGAGGCAGGAGGATTGCCTGGGCTGGAAAGAAAGAACTTTCTTGCAAGCAAGCAAGCCGGCAAGCAAGCAAAGAAACAACCTCAAAACTAAGTCAAGGAAAAAACAAACACAAACAAACCAAACAAAAAATTAGAGGAGAGAGATGGAGAGATAGAGACAGACATAGAGATAGACAGACAGACAGATAGATATGGCTTATTTAAAAGTTAATAGTTCACGTAATTTGACATAAAACTTGTTAGCCTCCACCATGCTGTATGTTACGTGAATTACTTGTGTAGACAAGGAAACTGAAATTCACTCAGCCCAAGAGTCTGGCGCATTAGCC
Source organism: Uromys caudimaculatus (assembly GCA_028551405.1). Lineage (NCBI taxonomy): Eukaryota > Metazoa > Chordata > Mammalia > Rodentia > Muridae > Uromys > Uromys caudimaculatus. The sequence goes on along the minus strand of CM052710.1, from coordinate 12,980,591 downwards.
AACCTGTGGCTGAGGCAGAGGTGCGTACTTTTCACAAGGCCTAGATATGGTAACAAGGAGGATACAGAGACATTCTGAAATCTCACCAACAAACTTAGACAACTGTAATTATAGGAAGAGCCAGAATAAAAGGGAGATATGCCAAAGTTCCCAGTGTCTACAGCTGCTTCAAAAACACCAATTTCTATCTGGAGTTTAAAGACAAGCTTCTTGAAAATGTACAAGCACTCCTTCAAATACTGAGCTGCATGCCACTATTTTATTTTGGGGCCACACACACTGAGTTCTAAAATTAATCATTTTAAGAACTGTATCTGAAAATGAAGAGGTGGGAGCTCATATACTGAGGTTAGAGAATGCCCACCGTTACTCCACCCTCCCCAAATCGCCATCCACTGGAATCTAGGAATATGCTCAGAACAGGGACCCAGAGACTCTGCAGGTGTGCTTAGTTAAATTAAGATGAGGGTAGATCAGATTTAGAACTTAGGTTAGGATTTATGTCCTTACAGGAAGAGGAAAGAATGGAGAGAGAGAGGGAAGAAGGGAAGAAGGGAGGAAGGGAGGGAGGGGGAGAGAGAATAAGAGAAAAAGGGGAGGAGGGGAAGAGGGAGGGGAGGGAGAAGGGGAGAGCTCACAGACACACACACATATACACAGACAGACAGACAGACAGACATGGAGACAGAGGGCGGGGAAGGCATGTGACAACAGAGACAAAGATGGAGTGATAATGGCATGGGCCTTGAAACTGCAGAGGGCCATCGAAAGCAGGGAGAGGAAGCAAGGATGTGTCCTTGGTGGAATTACACCCCGCCAACATGCTGATTTGGGGCTTCTAACCTCAGATCTGTGATGGAGTAAAATTCCGTTGTTTCAGGCTATGGGTTTGTGGTAGGTTTTTACGGCAGCTCTAAGAGGCTGATAAGACTCTGGAAACGGATTTAGAAAAGCAAAGGGCACTGGCTGACTAAAGTGTTTCTGACATGGAGACCCACTTCTGCATATCTGAGAACAGCCGCCTCTCTCGGGTGGATGGCTGAGCATTTGACCTCTGGCCTCCATGGCTCACAGACACTGCTGTGCTGCTGGTCATCAGGAGCCTAACCCAGGCCGGAGGGTTCCAGCTGAGAAGTCTAACTGACAGCCAGTGTTCCACATCTCCTGGACAACGCACTTGTTACAGAGGTGAGGAAGGGGCCTGTGCGGACACTGATAAACAGCTGCTAATTAGATTTAGGGATGAGGTCTGATGTTCTTCCAGAAAGTGAAGCAATCCTCATACACATTGCAACTTGCTTATATTTGCCTAATTCTAAGCTTAATGTTCTTTTCTTCTGAAATTAACATAATCAACTTTAGCATATTTATGTTAAGGGCATCTGATGAATAAACATAACTTTATACATACTCCATCGTCTTACAAGTCAGAGATAGAGAAGGTCAATTATGACCATTTAAAACACAGAAAAGATAATTTCCTTCAACTGTCTGTAAGAGGAAAAATAGGGTTTTTTTCTTCCCCTTTGGAAAAACTCACAATACCACAAATGAGCTACTTATCTCTTGAGTTTCCACACAACTTAGCTAAAGGAAAAAAAAAAAACAAACCTCTAACAGAAATAACAGTGAAATATTTCCAACCACACAGAGGACTTCTAAATTTATATAACATGAGAAATTCATAAATTTGTGATATACTTAATGTAAACAAGATATCTCTGATAACTCTGCATTCCCTCAGTAGGCCTACCATCATGCTAACTGGCCAGAGATTGATTCTAGATTCTGTAGAAACTCTACAATCATCGATTATCAATGGCAGAGTTCTCCCCTACCAAAATGGTACCTGGAATTAGGCTGTGTGCATTGCTGAGCCAATCAAACTGCTCATAACATCTCTGGGCAATTTTAAATACTTGATGCTTTCCCACTGACAAGAGCTTAGGAGAGCACATGTACCCTTACAAGCCAACAGTAAGATACTTAAGCCAACCATGAGACAGGTCAATAGTATCAATGGACGTGCCATGAAAATAAACTATGACCAACAGACACAGAAAATATGGTCAACAGCATCAGCCAATCGTGAAGTGCAAATTGAAATGTGATGACACAGCACTTCACACCCACCAGGGCAGCCAGGATAGCCCAGACCTGTAACTGAAATGGGGCAGCCTGTGGAACTGAGAGCTGTTAACCTCTGAGAGCTGATGGATCTCCAGGAAGACGGTGCCGGAACCAAAGTACAGGACAAGAAGATACAGCAAGTATCTGCTGAAGAGTTGTGGACTCCATGTGTTTTGGTGGTCAGAGATACTCTAAGTTGAGGGTGCACTGGGAAGAGATGGTTTCTAGCTTTCATAATATAAAAATTGCTTTCTTTGAGATAAAAAACAAATCTTGCTGAAACAGCCAACACAATCAAGGTGGCTCTCCCTACTTCTTCTTCCTTTCTTCCCTTTCTCTCCCTGCCTCTCTTTACACCTGGGAGCTTCTGGCCAAATCACTCAGTCGGCTGTTGCATCTTCAACTGAACTGGCCAGCTGCCTGACTAAATCAATAAGATGTATTTACATGATCTGTGGCTGAAATGCACATTTTTGTTAAAGAGTTTCAGGACATTAAGTCGGATTGACAGGCCTGACCAGCCAGTAGAGATGGGTAACGCCATGGTCCTGATGTTTCAGTTGTCTGGGATACACTGGTCTCATCCTTTTGTTGTTTTGATTGAGCTGTTCTATCACTGCTTATAGAGATATCTACCTGAACTGCTCAGCACTTGTATTCATCCATCATCCATCCATCTGACCGTCTGTCCATCCATCCATCCATCCCTCATTGGATTCACATGCTAGCTAGTTGCAAAGGCTATGTGTGAAATCTACATGTGAAAGAGCAGTTACTTGCTGCAACCCAGTAGAATGAGTTCGGATGTATCCAAGACGGTGAGACGCAACGCATCTCACACAAAATCCCCATGTCTACAAAGATGGGCGAGCCACACAGAGCAAGCTTCTTGGTGCTCTTTTAAATCCTAAGATGCTGAATTGAGGAGGAGACACAGAATGAGGAGCACAGAGAGGTCTATGAGGCAGAAGACAGGCTGTTTGTTCTGGATTCTGAAAGTAAGTTATACAGCATCCTCATTGGCACAATCTCATGTGTTGGTAAAAGCAGTAGATTGTGCTTTTCCAACCTGCTGGTAGTCAGGCCCGCCTGGGGGACTTTGCCAAGTCTTTTCATCATGGCAAACTTAAAACATACTCAAACGGCAAACAGAGCAACAAAAGCTACAACACTGTCACAGGTAAATAGGCACAGAGACACACATCACCATCACAACCAGAGTGATGCTTAGTTGTGTGGGAAATGTTGCACAGCCCCCACACTCCAAATTTGAGTAGCCCGATGCTTCAGGGGATTCTGAGGCCAGTGGAAACCAGTGGATGGAAAAACAGTGCCAACGTGCAGACATAAAAATCAGCCCAGTATAACATTAACCTGTATTGCCTTCCCAGAATATTCTGAGTTGGGAAACATTTTTGTCTTTGACCATCTTATCTTTAAATGAGTCCCAATACCTGCCTGAGCTCTCAAATTAATCAGACCTGACAGTGTCCTAGAGGGAGCCATCCGACTCTTACAGGCAATCACGTTCTTAAACTAATTCTTTAGCTTCCCAGCGACAACACAGACTGCTTGAACAAGAGAGATCACATGGTATGGTCTTGCTCTGAAATCTTAAACCCTCACATGGAAGGAAAGTCAGGAACCATGTAGCTACCCAGAGATAATGAGTTTTCTTGTCACACAAGAGTGCTTTTAACTACTTTTAACTGAAGTATATCCTACAAACATGACAATATCTACTGAAATGAATCCAGGGGTAATCTGCTTAGTCCAATGGGCATCCAAATAATTTATCATTAATTTTCACGTGTCCAAGAACATCTTGGCTGTCTGTTAGTGGCTAACAGAGGGACTGAGAAACAGGTAGAAATCTCTCATCATATCCACTGAACTGGCAAATCAAGCAGATATAGCTATAAGAAAAAAGTAACATACAGTTTCATGTGTGCTCCTTGGGATCAAGAGCAAGGCAGAGAGAGGAGGAGAAAGTGTATGTTTTGTAAACTGGACCTCAATGATGTTTTCTTTAAACAGTTTAATTAAGAGTCTCAGGAGATTGCTCACTCGGCAAAGTGCCTGCTACTAGACATGAGGACCGGAGTTTGGATCCCCAGAACTCTTGTCAAAGTTTAATTTGGTAGGGCACAACTTAATCCCAGTGCTGGGGAGGCAGACACAGGTAGGTGTCCAGGCTCACTGTCCAGCCAGTCTAGTGGAAACAGGAAATTCCATCTTCAGGGAGAGACCCTGACTCAAAACAAATAAATAAATGGTGGAAAGTAACAGAGCAAGATGCCTGAAGTTGACCTCTGGCCTGCACACATCCATCCACAGGCTTGTGCACCTACACACAGCCACACACACACACACACACACACACACACACACACACACACACACACACCACACACACACACCACACAC
>CM052710.1:12832662-12975534 GCA_028551405.1 Uromys caudimaculatus | reverse complement strand
CACACACAACATACAAAGACAGACAGACCACGCACACACACACACACAAAGACAGACACACAGACATACACAGACACACACACACTAAATCAAGTGTATTTAAATATGTAATATACATATTTTTATGGTTTTTGACAGACGCGTTGACAGGAAGAGTCTCTGCTTCCTTCTCCTCCAAAGGATACACATTAAGAGGGTAATTCACAGCTCGCTTGAAGCAAGTGCATACTTAATGGATTCAATTTCTGATTTTAAATATGCAAATCCCCAAAGCAAGAGACACAGTTAAACCCTGTGTGGGTCGGCAGAGGTAGAACTGGTCTCTGGTATCTTGAGCATCATGAGGATGATATATACTTGGGCTGGAGAGAGGTGGCTCAGGGGTAAGGATACCAGCTACTCTTCCAGAGGACCCAGGTTCGAGCCCCACCACCTTCATGATCACTCACACCATTGTAAGTCCAGTACTGGGGATCTCATACCTTCTTCTGACCTCCCCTGGCATCAGGTGCATGAATAGTGTACAGACATACATGCAGGCAACATGCACATACACACAATAAATAAACATAAAAATTAAAAGAGTTTAAGATAATAAATGCTCTTTAGTGTTTTAATTGGAAGTCAATAGAGTCTGCCTTTTTTGGTTCTGATTGACGGAGGTAATCTACATAATATTAGTGAATATTCTATTTTCAGAAAGAGAAAAATCTATTTATAATGATGTTTTAGAAATTAAACGTGCCTGCATTATGAAATAAAAAAACGGAGGGTAATTCACAGCTCCACCACTACATCGACTCAGCGTACTTTTCTTTGGTAGCTTTAACCCGCCTCTTTTGTATGGCTATAGAGTAGACATAAACTTAGAATCTTACCTTTGCTTCATTTAATGTTAAATGCATCTAGGGTTCTTAAATGAATGGAGAAGAGTTGATTTGCCTCATTATTTTGCCACCATTGGAAATTAATATCACAAGGGGCACAGTAAGACATATAATTTAATATTTGGCATATTTTAAAAAGGGATTTCCAGAAACAGAATAGCCACAGACACTGTAGAGCTTTCGCCGTGCACTGCCATACTGGGTTCTAAGATGGTACCGACTTACATTGCATTCTGAAATGGAAAAAATAATTCTTTGATATCTTATCTTTACCAGTACTTTGTGTTATTCATTAAGATAAAACCTTTTCTAATTAAAGAGAGAAAAAATTGTAGCTCATTTTCCCCTATTTTTAAATCATCTGTTAGATCACCAGAATATTTTACACTTGTTAATTATGGTGCTTCTATTGAAAATTCTCTTTTTGAATTCTTTTACCAATTTATCTACTGGAGTCTTTTGAGATTTCTATGAGGGCCTCCTCTGATTTTATTTACCCCTTTCATCTTCCCGATTAGTGTCTAATATATACATTATTCCTTCATATTACTGACAAGGTTCTTACAAATATTATTTATTGAATTATCTTTTTTTTTTTTTTTTTTTTTGAGACAGGTTTTGCTGGCTGTCTGCTCTGACTATCCTGGAACTCTCTCTGTAGACCAGGCTGGCCTTGAACTCAAAGATCCTCGTGCCTCTGCCTCTCAAGTGCGGGGATTGAAGGTGTGTACTCCTGCCTGGCCTTTATTGAATTATCTTTACTTCGCATTGATAAGTAGTACTTTAAGGGAAAATAATTAAATTTAGCAGGATTTTGCCCTCTTCAACTAAAGTGACAATATGCTTAGAGACAGACACTGGGGTAGCAGATAAAAAAAGAAATCTGAACCTTACTTAATCTCTTACACTGATGACCGTGTGTGTGTGTGCGTGCGTGTGTGTGAGTGTGGGGGTGTCTGTGCCTGAGCAATGAAATTAAAACTCAACAGAGCTGAGTGTAGGACCCTGCCTAGTTTAGTTCCCTGACCGTGTTGATTCGTATGTATCATTTATCTTAGACATTTAACAGCTTAAATGCTTAGCTGGCTCCATTTTGCTTTAATTTCCTCCTTTCCCTATGACGAGTTCTGTCCTTTTAACACTCCTGAACTCAGTAGATATTTGTACTCTGCTCTGTATAAGGTACGGCACAGATGTCAGATGCCCATCAAGCAAGAACCTTACTCTCATGAGCTGTCTGTTGTGACCCACTCTCCCAGTATCCCTGAAGGCAGCAGCTTAATAGATAGTGGCATGGTTTTGGAAATTCAAGAAGTTCCCAGTGACCCAAAGCAGTAACCCTACTAAGTGGGCAAGAGGAACAGACAAGGGCATGTAGGGAACACTGCTCTCCCACCTGTTCCCTACAACGATCCTCCCTCAGTCTACTCTGCCCTGGGTAGCCCCTCTATCACACATCTCTGTGTAACTCGTTTGTTCTCTGATGGTTTTGTATAGTCACACACAAGCTCAATGTCGGTCTCAACTGACAACCTGGAGCATTGCCGGCCTCTTTAAATGAATGGATGAGTCCCCGGAAGATGCCGAGGGTTTCCAGACATTGAACTTTTCTGTGTTCTTCTCTTTACACACGGAGAACAGAAGACAACCTTGATGTCATTCCTCTGGAGCAACCTGATATTTTTTTTAAAAGAGGGTCTATCATTGGCCAGGAGCTCACTGAATAAGCTCAGTTGGCTAGCCAGTGAGCCTCAGGGGTCTTCCTGGTTTTGCCCCCTTGAACAGGCACTACACGTGTGTGCCGCCATTTTTTTTTTTTTTTTTTTGGAGAGGAGTTCTTAGAATGGACGTTAGGCCTGTGTGTTTTTCAAGCAGTTACTGACTGAGCTGTCACCCAACCCCTTCCATGAATTCTTTATCCTAAATAAAATTGAACTACCACTAACCTCTGAAACTCACACTTATTCAAATGGCCACTAAGGATTTGCTGCTAGGCTACCAACTCTCTGAGTACTGAAAAATCCACTGGAAGGATGGATACTCATTGCACTTGTAAATGGGTCAAAGCTGGTGGCTGACACCTCACCAACAAAAGAGCCAGGAAGAGGGCACAGAGGTGGCTTTCTATCTTCCACAGGTGTGAGTTGTGTGTCTGTAACCAACCCCCCATAGCAGACCCTCTGAGGTTCAGCATAGCCTTGGTGGAAAGGACCATGGCCAGAGTGACCTTGATAATTAGCATAGCTTCTACCATGTCATCACCACCAAACAGTCCACATGGTGAAGTCATGAACACACAGAGGCAAGGCTCTGCAGGTGCCCAGTGAGTAGACTTTACAGCAGCATGCCAACTTATTACTGTCAGTGGGGACCGCACAGGCAAGCATGTACATTAATAACCTTGACAGTTTTACTGAGATACGATTCACAGACCATGTGACTCTTCCATTTAAGGTGGTCAAGCCAATAGCAGAGTGCAGTCGCAGAGACCTGATCACAGGCTGAACTTCTTCACCTAACAAGGTCATTAGCAGCTACCTCTCATTCTCCTCCTGCCCACAGTGACTACCAACCTACTTCCCTCCTCCAAAAGTTGTGTATCCTGAGAATCTCATGTGTGTGGAATAACAAAGTATGTGACCTTTGTTTTACTTCTTTTACTCTGGGTGCTGTCTTCAAGGTCCATGTCTTTTGTCTAGTACTTTACCTGTCTGTACTCAGTTGTACTCTATGGGATGAACACATTACACGTGTCCACCCACTCACCTGGGACGACATCTTGGCTCTTTCCATTTACGTTCTTATGAATGAATGATGCTGTTGTGGTTGCTCTTATACTGTTCTCTGTCAGAAGTTGTGTTTTCAGTTCTCTTGGGAATTGTTGCGTTTGAGTGTGAAGTGGCCCCCTTCGGCTCACATGTTGGATACCTGTCTCCCTGATGGCAGTTCTGGTTTTGAGGGTTGTAGGACATTTAGGAGACAGAGCCTTGCTGGAGAGAGAGAGAGTCACTCAGGATGAGCCTTGGGGTTTGATAGTTGAGGACAGTGTTCAGCTGCCTCATGAGCCTGTTCCAATAGTGATGCACTGTATACTGTCTTTAAAAAAATTATTTCATGTATTATTAATGTGTATATGTGTGCATGGTATGTGTTGGGACAGGGGGTATGTGAACCACTGTGCATGTATGGAGATCAGGGTGCGACTTTGTGGAATTGATCCTCTCCTTCCACCTTTATATGGGTCCTGGAAATTGAACTCTGGTGTTCGGGCTTGCATGGCCTTTACCTGCTGAGCCATCTGGCCAGTCCCTGTCTACCACCTTAAATTGTGAGCCAAAATATACTTTTCTTCCTTTAAGTTGCTTCTTGTTAGATATTTGGTCACAGAAAAAAGTAACCAGGTCAGAAAATAGACCTAAGAGTAGTCAGGCGGTAATCCTACAGTTACTGTTCGGAGCGATGGTCAAAGCGGCGTCATCTGTTTCCGTTGATGCCCGTAGCTATCTGGGCTTCTGGTTCTCCACATCCTCCCCCCAGCACTCACTATCATCTATCTTTCCAATCCGAGCCATTCCAGTGGGTGTGGAGCAGCTCCCATTGTGGTTTTGATCACCATCTCTTCCCAGGAGAAGAAACCATTTGGAAGATACCAGCTGTGAATCCCAGGGTCCCCCATTTATAGCCATGAGTTGGATGATCAGAGAGAATGCTGAAGAACAAGGTTGCAGCTCCTCAGCTGGAGAATAAGGAAGCTACTGGCGTCTCATGGAGGTAAGTGCTGAGGGCCTCGCCTTGGGATACATTGGACATTTTAGTAAACAATTGTTCTTTCACTGTGCTCAGTTGGTCCTGTGTGGAGCTGAGCACCCTTTAATCAATACAAGGTTTGACTCTCAACCATATGTGTTTGTGAATAACTCCAAGATATTGTGGCAAGTGCTCTACTGAGATATTCACAAGGAACCTTGGGGACATGGAGCTAAGGGTGCCATTGACTATCAGAGAATGGAGAGGGAGGCCTTCCCTATGCAAAAATGCCACTCACTTGTTGGTGAAAAGTTTACTAACTCATAAAAGCGAAATCACAGTCCAAACAGCTTTCTATGATTCTCGAAATTTTATCCTTTTAGCTGATTCCAAGTAGTAATTCTTTCAGAGATCCCAGCTGGTAAACCTTTAAAAAACAAGGCCTGTGCATTTGGCTAAACCAAAGCCCAGGGTAAGGTTTTGAAGCATTACCCTCAGCAAGTGCTATGGAGCTCTTAGTGCAACTGAGGACTTTGTCCTGGGTGCAGACATCAGAGTTTCTTTCAGTGAGTGCTTGGCTCCCCCTTGTAAGAGTGCAGGAGACCAACATACCTGCTGAAGATGCCCTGTATACACTCCACTGGTTCCCTCACACAAACCAAAGAACACGTCAGAACACACAAACACACCTACACACACACCTACACACAAACGCACACACATAGACATGGGCTTAAAAAAAGACAAAGTTTCTTTTAGATACTAACACCCAGGAACACTGCTGTTGTGAGAGCCATCTAAGGCGTGCTTCCAGGAACGCTGTGTGTTGATGAGGCCACTCTCCTTCTCTCATGGATGTCACCAAAGCTTACCTAAAGTGTATGTGTTCTAAGATTTATTTATTTTTATTTTGTATATGTTAATGTTTGCCTACATGTGTGTCTGTGCTCCAGATGATGGAGCGAAAGATGGTTGTAAACCACCATGTGGGTTCTGGGGATCAAACCTGGATCTTTTGTAAGAGCAGCAAGTGCTTTTAAGCACCAAATCATCGCTCCAGGCCCCGAAGGGGGTCTTCCTTTAGAACACATCTAGTCTTTCCCTGTTAGCAAGTGTGGATATGTGTTTAAGTGGGGTGGGGGTGGGGTTCCTAACCACTAGTATCTGTTCTATGGAGCTAGAAGCTGGGGCTGGGCTGGAAGAACATATGGCAGCAGCCTCCATCAGAGGAGAAGGGAACAGCTCTGGGGTCCATGGAGGGCAGGGTGCAGGGACATAATAGTGAAATATTGTTGGGCCTGAGTGGTGGCTGCCAGGGCTGGGGAGGACACGTTGGTGTTGAGTGGGAAGGGGGCTTCAGGTGGTGGAGAGCGCTACACTACAACGTGAATGTACTGTATGCCAGAGGCCTTTGTATTTAACAGCCAAATGAGAGTTTTGTGGCTTGTATGTTTTACCACAATAAACAACAAATTAAAAAGAAGAGAAGGGGGTGCTAGGAGAGAGAGCTTAGTTGTAAGGTGCCTACTTATAAGCAGGAGGGTCCAAGTTTGAACCCCAGAATCCATGTAAAAAAGTGGGATGTGGTAGAATGTGCTTGCAATCTCAGTGCTAGGGAAACAGGCAGAGGCAGGAGGATCGATAGAGCTCACTGGTCAGTTAGCCTAACCTAATAGTAGAGTTCTTGGCCAGCAAAAGACCTGTCTCAGATCCCCCTTCCCCCTAAAATGGGCTACATCTGGAGAATGGCACCCATGGTCTTCTGGTATTTGTGTGCGTGTGCACGCGCGTGTACACACACACACACACACACACACACACACACACACACACACACACACTTACCCTTGATACATGCACATACACACATACACAAAGGGAAGGGACAGCATAGGAGGCCAGTTTGCTCTTCCTCTTCTCCTTGCTGCTTAAGATCTCAGTAGCCCCCTCTTTAAATAAACAGGTGTGTTCATATACAAAACAATCTATTTCTCAACCACCGAGAAACATATATGGTATCTTCAAGGCTCCTGTTCTTTCTTAACTATGAAACAACTACAGGGGGCCTTTGGGATGGCAGTGTTCTCTTCCTATGCTCAAGAGGATGGCACCTTAAAGAAAGAGCTAAAGGCCAGAGTACCAGAGAAATGCAAGGCAGGAGCATTCCTCCACAGAAAACACCCTGTGGATAAATCCCAAAGGAAACTCCAGAGTAGGAAGTAGGAGGACTCCAGATGGCAGCATCCAAGGCCACCCCACTCTGCCACACATTCAGATCCACTTCATGCTTTGTCTCATTCAACCCAACTACAATATCCCTTGAATAAACTTTTTGGTATTAGCTTTTCTTTGAAAATCTGGTGGAATTCTGCCCTAAAACCATTTGGCCCTGGACTTTTTTTTAAAACTTTGATAAATAGTATTTATCAAAAAAATCATCCATTTTCATTTAGGTTTCCCAATTTTGTGGAGAACAGGCTTTTGAAATAATACCTAATGAATCTTTCGATTTCCTCGGTGTCTGTTGTTACGTCCCCCTTTTCATTTTTGATTTTGTTGATTTGGATATTGTCTCTCTGACTTTTATTTTGGCTAAGGTATGTTTATCTTGTTGATTTTCTCTAAGAACCAGTTCTTGGTTTCACTGACTCTTTGTTTCTATTTTACAGATTTCAGCTCTGAATTTGATTATTTCCTGCTGTCTACTCCTCTTGGGTGCGTTTGCTTCCTTTTGTTCTTAAGCTTTCAGGTGTGCTGTTAAGTTGCTAGTGTGAGATCTCTCCAATTTCTTTCCGAAGGCAATTAATGCTATGAGTTTTCCTCTTAGCACTGCTTTCACTGTGTCCCATAATTTTGGGTGTGCTGTGCCTTCATTTTCATGAATTCTAGAAAGTCTTTCATTTCTTAATTTATTTCTTCCCTGACCCAGTACTCATTGAGTAGAGAGTTGTTCAGTTTCCATGAGTATGTAGACTTTCTGTTGTTTCTGTTGTTGTTGAATGCCAGCTTTAATCCATGGTGGTCTGATTAGATACAAGGGGTTATTTCAATTTTGTTGTATCTGTTGAGGCTTGCTTTGTGATCAACTATATGGTCATTTTTGGAGAAGGTTTTGCGAGGTGCTCAGAAGATATATTCTTTTGTGATTGGGTAAAATATTCTATAGATATCTGTTGGGTCCATTTAATTTATAGTCTGTGCTAGCTTCATTTCTCTGTTTAGTTTCTGTCTTGAGGACCTGTACATTGGTGAGAGTTGGGTGTTGAAGTATCACACTGTTAACATGTGGGGTTCCATGTGTGATTTAATCTGTAGTAATGTTTCTTTTATGAATGTGGGTGCCCTTGCATTTGGGACATAGATGTTCAAAACTGAGATGTCCTCTTGGCAAATTTTTCCTTTGATGAGAATGAAGTATCCTTCCTTATTTCTTTTAATTAAATTAGGTTGAAAGTCTATTTTATTAGATATTAGAATGGCTATTCCAGCTTGCTTTTTGGGTCCATTTGCTTGAGAAATCCTTTTCCAGCCCTTTGCTCTGAGGTAATGTCTATCTTTGTTGCTGAGGTGTGTTTCTTGTATGCACCAGAATGAAGGATCCTGTTTTTGCATCCATTCTGTTAGCCTGTGTCTTTTCATTGAGGGAATTGAGTCAATTGATGTTGAGAGATATTAATGACCAGTACTTGTTAATTCTTGTTATTTTGATGATGGTGGTGGTAGTGTGTGTGTGTGTGTGTGTGTGTGTGTGTGTGTGTGTGTTTCCTTTCCTTTGGTTTGCTAGTATGGAGTTATTTATTTCCTGTGATTTTGGGGTTTTGTTAGCCTCCTTGTGTAGGAGTTTTCCTTCTAGTACCCTCTGTAGGGCTGGACTTCAGATAGATATTGTTCACATTTGGTTTTAATATGGAATATTTTGTTTTCTCCATCTATGGTGATTGAAAGTTTTATTGGGTATAGTAGTCTGAGATGGCATCTGTGGTCTCTTAGAGTCTGCAAAACATCTGCCCAAGCCCTTTTAGCTTAACGTCTCTGTTGAGATGTCAGGTATAATTCTGATAGGTCTGCCTTTATATGCTACTTGGCCTTTTCTCTTGGTAGCTTTTAATATTCTTTCTTATGTACATTTAGTGTTTTGATTATTATGTGACAGGAGGATTTTCTTTTCTGGAAAATATATTTGGTGTTCTATATGCTTCTTATATGTGTATAGGCATCTCTTTCTTTAGGTTGGGGAAATTTTCTTCTATGATGTTGTTAGAAATATTTTCTGGGCCTTGTATCTGGGAATCTTTTCCTTCTTCTATTCCTATTATTCTTAGGTTTGGTTTTTCATAGGGTCCTAGATAAGAATTGTTATATTTTTATATTTTCTTTGATTTCATACACACAGCTGGTGTGGTTTGTTTTCTAAACTTCAGCAGATAAGGGAAATAAAAATCATCCCTTACCATCATGCATTTAAAGAGATACCAGTTACTCTGGAGGGAACTGAAACTTGTTGGGGCTAGCCTTGTGTCACCAGGCTTGAGGTGGAGCAGAGGACAGGCAGGAGAGCAAAGGAAAACACATCCCCTGAGCCTCACAGGAGAAAATTACAGCTCTGAGTTTTCCAAACTGTCCTGTATTCATTTGCTTTTTAAAATGTTGCTTTTCATCAAGCTCAATGGAACAATAAACAGCAAAGGTATGAAGCAGAAAATGTTTGACAAAGTGCACAAAGAGAAGCATGGAAACACTTATCAAGCCCAGAGAGATAAATGACAGATAGTGCACCAACTGAACTTTTGCGTGAACTCAAAAGAGAGTATACACGAAGGAGTGTGGCTGATACGAAGGAGATGTGAGCCTTGGTTTCATGGACAATTGAGAAAATAGAGTTGTATTTCAACATGGGCCTGGCTCATGGCCAGAGGCAATCCATAATCAATCAATCAATCAATCAATCAACCAACCATCAATCTTCCTCTCTCTGTCTCTCTCACTCCCCCTCCCTCGGCCTCCCCTCCGTATGTGTAAGTGTGTGTGAATACATACATCATTTAACATACAGGATCTCACTATGTAGCCCCAGCTGACTTGGAACTTGTTACATAGACCTGGCTGGCCTCAAATCACAGAGATCAGCCTGCTTCTGCTTCCTGAGTGTTGGGATTAAAGGTGTGCACCACCTTGCATGAGAACTACCTCTACAGGACATAAAGCTAATTTCCTGGGACTTTTGACTCTCCAGCTATGATGCATTTCTAGAGCTCTGTGCTACAAATCCTTACAGTTGACATAACATGGGGCTTGGTGGCAATGGATTTAGCTTGTTTTATAATACTACATGTTGGCTAGGATATCACAGTGTTGAACCATTTCTCCCTAAAGGTTATACCCACCCAAGTCTGAATCCTTGGCATCTACGAAGGTGACCTGATTTGGAAATAGGGTCTTTGGAAGACGTAATTAAGTTGATGATCTGGATGAGCTCCTTTAAAATTAAGGGTAGCTCTTAAATCCAACTACTGATGATCTTGTACCAGAAAGCAGAGTGGGATCAGAGCCACAGAGAGAGGCAAGGGTGGAATAATCCATAACAAAGACCATGAACGGCAGCTGCAGAAACTAGGAGAGAGCAGGGAATGAAGGGCCCACCCAGCTAACACCCTGACTTTGAACTTCTGGCCACCAGACCTATTTCTGTTGATTCCTGTCACCAAATTGCAATTTGCTATGACAGCCTTGGGAAACAAAGCCCTTCTCTCTCCAGTGAGAATATTTACATAGCTTTTTTTTGGACCTTAGTTGAGGAATGTGGACGTGTGAGTCACCTGTGTTTTCCGACTCCACCTGGTCTTTGCAGCTGCGCAAGTGTAGCCAGTGCTGCAGGAGAGGTGCCCAGCGAAGAGCCCCGCACCACTACCATTCATAACTGCTTAATTTCCCCCAGGAATGGGAAAATGTTCTCTTGTCTAAGCATACGTGTGCCAAGATGACAATGCAGGCCGTGCACAGTCACTTTTCTGTGACTTCCCTGAGCATGTCATGTGATAACATGCTAAGCAGCCTGTCTTTCCTGGAGAGTCTGATGTCACCCTTGATTGGAGTCACTCAGACCATTTTTCCTGGGAAGGAGTAAAGAAATTCTAGAAATGGTTTACCGAACTAAAATAAAAGTAAAGAAGGCATCTGGAATAGTAAGCTACAGCTTTGTTCATTTGGCTGAACCTTATAAGCAGGAACCACTGAGAGTAACTTAATGCAAGTTCAGCCACCCTGCAGTCAGCAGAGCATTCCGTTCAAAAACCAGGACATGGCACTGAGTGTGTAATGTGGTAATGTGACCATGTTTGGTGACTCCAGCTCATCTTCAAACCACATCCTTGCCTATGTCCAAGGGGGATATACCACGGGTGAGAGGAAGAGACGCAATTTGCTGATGTACCCCATCCTGGGAAATCACAAGTATGGGCAGAGCTCCTTCCATACCAACTATGTCTGCCCGGACATATACAGAGGGTATCTGGTCAGGCGGACTGAAGGCCAACACCATTCAAGAAGTAGGGCTTTACTGTCCCCAGTCTGATAGCGAGGGAATACAATAAAGAGAATCTTCACCATGGCCTGCTGCCTCATACCTGTAATGTCTCAGCATTTGAGAGGCTGAGGTAGGGGATTACCATCAGTTTGAGGCTAGCCTGGGACACACAGTGAGTTCCAGGCTGGTGTCAGCTATGAGTGAGACCCTCAAAGAAAGACAAACAAAACTTCCCTTTCTGACGGCGAACTTGGTGGCTCCCAGGAGGCACTCTTTCCTTACAAGGTTAACAGAGTCTCCTCTACACTGTAGCCCCAAGTTTCAACTGCTTGTCTGCTAGCTAGTGAGGGACGTGTGCCAGCCTTCTGTGCAGTTAGACACAGCTGTGTTACTGGGTTTGAGCAAATAGGCTGTGAACAGACAAAAGTGTTGCTCTTTTCTTCAGACCGCAGATACGGAGAAGTGCATGGTCCTTCCTCATTCCTAAGTAGACACTGAGACATCCTGCTTCAACCATGCAAGCAGAAACAGCACCCCTGAAAGTGATGGCATATCTATAAAGATACAGTTTAGGTCCCCAAATGTCTGCATGAAGTGTGTGACACAGGAAGTGTGTGACACAGGATTGCAGAGGTGGCAAACCTCCCTCCCACCTTCCACTGCAAGCTGATAATTTCTTTAGTGCAACAGCTAAGCCCTTATCCATTTGAAACTTCAGGGTCAGACACAAGAATTCTAGACAAATACATCTTGATTAAATGAACAGAACTGGTGTTCTTTGGTGGTGGGTAGTTTAGAAACTAAACCACAGAACGCAACCACATGGTAGCCCAGATCCACAGCACACAGGGACCAGAACTGCTATCAATCACCCAGGACTGGCAGCCTGTCATGCTACCTTGCTCCAGCCCTGCCTGCTATGATCCATGATATGACTCAAAGCATGCCATTACATCTCCTTCCCAGTACATGGGTGAGACCTGTGATGCTTTAGATACACAAGAAGAAATGAGAGACAAATCTGCAGGATGTCTGTTCATTTTCTGCAGCAGTAAATTAGTCCTCTGTAAAATTTGCTCCGAAAAGTCCGTTACCAAATATCCACTGCAGGGCATTTTTACCAGGAAGGGGCTATTTAGGAAATACCAAAAAGATGGCCAAACACCCAGTCTATTATAAAACTAAAATGTGGCTTTGCAATAGACCAAAGGGCTGATGGAATACATTTTTCTCCAAATCTGCTCACAACTGAAACACTGGTGATAACAGCAAGGACTTACGTGTTGCATCTGTTAGCGCCCAGTGGTGGGCTGAGCACTTTGAAGGCTTCATTCCTTTGACTTCCCACAAGGATTCCATGATCTCCAGACACACAGTGGTAGACACTGCAGAATGGTGCTCACCCACAGGGATTTGAACCTGGGTTCTGTGAGAGTGGAGGTGTGCTCCCCCCCGACCCTGGCTCCCACTGAAGATGAATGCCAGGCAAGGGGTGGGATCTGTGGTTGGCCATATTCCTGATTAGCAGGGTAAGTCTCAGCCTAGGAGTAGCATCTTCTTTAATGTCCCGAGAGAGCTGTTTCTCATCAGATGCCCTTGTATGTGCCCCAGGACAGCATCACCAAGTCTTTTACTACTGCGCCGATGGAAAGCTCTACAGTCCCCATGCCACTTATCCATCTACGAGGAGACTTGAATCTCACATCTGTCAGGCAGAGAAGGCTAGCGCCATCATTACCCCCGCCTGACAGTGGGGACTGGTGCACACACAGGCAGTGAAGGGACTCACAGCACGTCCAGTCAATGCAAGTCAGTGCTGCCGCTCCTGTAGCAAGCTCACGTGTGGGGAGGGGACCCACAGGAATCATAGCAAGACTCTTTCTGAATGTTGCTATGTACCTTTCCATCCTGGGGAACAGCCAATGCTTTTTCTGAGTGACAGCCCCCCTGAGATGCAAATCACACTGCCTTCCTGGCTCAACCGCTTCTTTGGATCTCCCAGATGATGAACCCATGAGATCACAAAAGTATTTCTGTGTTAACAAGTCACAAAAATGCCTGCACATAAGAGATGCTTAGAAAATGCCTCGCAAATGAGAGAATCGTGGGATTACCCTGCTCTGGTCATGCTAAACACACAACATGGCATTGTCCTTATTTGATTGCTATTGCTGTGGTAAACACCATGAACAAAAGCAACTTGGGTAGGAAAGAGTTAATTTGGCTTACACTTCCAGGGCGCAATCAGTCATTGAAGGAAGTCAGAGCAGGAACTCAAGGCAGGACCCGTGGAGAAAGGTTGCTTATAGGCTCAGTCTCTGGTTCACGATTCGCTTGCTTTTTATAGAGCCCAGACCCACCAGCCTAGGGATGGTGCCATGACAGTGAGCTGGGGGCTGGCCCTCCCACATCACGAATTATCTATTAAGACAATTTCTCATAGATATTGTCACAGGCTAATTTGATCAGGAAATCCTTCAAGTAGGTTTCCTTATTCCAATGTGACTCTAGGTTGCCTCAAATTGATGATAAAAACGACCCAGGACAGGAACAAACCTGAGGTATGTACCAGTTTGGATCTAGAGATTCTAGTTCCTGGATATTTTATGAGAAATTCAGGATATTCACAAACATTTGTGCATAAGAATTCTCTTCGAGACTGTTTCTTACAGCAAGCAAAACATAGCTGATGCTAAAGGCTCTTTGGAAATCTTAAAGATACAACGGATTTCTATGCAGCTATTGAAAAGGACACTGATGGAATATATTTACTACCAAAGTGTTTCTAAGTTGTTTAGTATATAAAGCATGTATAATCTGAAACATTTACTGTTATCTTATTATATGGCTGTCATATAGTTGCAGATGTGTGAGAAAAATCACCGTGGGGTATAGACCAGATATCAACAGCAACTGTATTTGGTAGGTAGAATTACACTTTTTGGTAAGGTTTATTATGAAAAGTTTGCATCTATACTACGAAAGTTTATCTAGACATTGAGGTAGGGGATTAACCATCCATGTACTGACATGTGATGATAAACTTTTTAAATCCTCTATGGTTTATAAGATTAATGATACAATAAACCAGGAATGGCAAGCTGTGTCTAACCTGTGGCTTTGGATTGGGCGATTCGTGATCCAAGGTCCCAAATGAACAAGTGAACAGAGAACTGAGAACATATGCGTGTCCCTACTGGCTGTGGTTAAAAAAGGAAAGCAAGACAAAGCTAAGACAGCAAATTTCTTTCCCATTCTGATGACCTCTGGCAGGAAGGGAATGGTAGGGGGAGAGCTCGGGAGCTTCCCACACCACGGACTAGTCCTAGCGGCAGAGCAAATGGACATCTGCAGGGTGACCTTAAAGGTCTGCTCTGTGTGTTCCTCCCTATACCTCACTTTTCTTTCATTTAAAACAAAACCAAAAAAAACTCCGAAAATATCACAGCCCAGAGGGGTACGTAGCGCCTTTCAAGGAGGACAACACAAAGAGCAGCAATGAAGGTAACAGATTTCCACCAGTTAGTAAGAAAAGGCCACCTCTCTCTTGTGCCCCACAAGAGGAAGTGGAGCAGGAGGGTATGCCAGTGATGTAAACAGTCCCAGAAATAGCTGCACTGAACATAGAAGGAGCTGCTTTGCCTTCAGGGCATCCCAGGGAGGTAAGTGCCTGGGTTTTCACAGAAGTCGAGCTGAAACCTTCGATTTGGTCAATCCGATCAAAGCTTTGACTGGTGGGGATGTGAGCAAGCAAACAGATCCTCCCACACTCTGGTGGAGGGTAAACTGGTCCCTCCTGTACTGGGGCAAACACAGAAGACGTATTAGCATAGCCAGGGTTCGCTAGTGTAGCAGGGCAGGTCTTATAGAGTCTCTCTCTCTCTCTCTCTCTCTCTCTCTCTCTCTCTCTCTCTCTCTCTCTCTCTTACACACACACACACACACACACACACACACACACACACACACACACACACACGGGGAAATCCAAGGATCCAGTAGTTTCTCAGTCTGCAAGGCGAGATGTCTCAGCTCAGCAGACACTGGATTCCTACAGAAGTAGGCTCTAATGTCAGGGAAGGAATGGATGTGCTGGCAAGCAAGGGCAAACAGGCAGAGAGCAGAAGCTTCCTTCTTCCATATCCTTATCCAGGTTCTAGCAGAATGTGTGACCCAAATTAAAGGTGTATCTTTTTGCCTCAGGATCCAGATTAGAAGTGGATCTTCCTACTTCAAATTACGCACAACAACAACAACAACAACAAAACAGAAAACAAAACAAAAACCTTCATTGGTGTGCCCTCCATTTTTGAATTTCAGTTATTCCAGATATAGTCAAGTTGACAACCTAGAATAGCCATCACAGAAGGAAAAGATCTGCCCACCTTACACATTATGATGGGTAACTCCTTTCCTAAATCTGTTCTGGATTTTGGTAAATCCTAATATGTGTCCAAGGTGAACAAAAGTCCAGTATTCCTTGTTGCCTATTTAAAGAAGCAGAAATATGAATGCCAGGTAGTTACCCACCAATAGGGAAATGGGTAGATAGATGATTGCCATGAACCCAGGAAGGTGAATGAAATAGATGGGAGCCATTGCTGGATACAGTTTATATTCATTAATGCTGAAAGAAAAAAGCTACCAAAGATTTTGTAGAATGTGATACAAGTAACACAAAGTATAATTCAACACAGCAAGATGATAACAAAAGGCTGGACACCCCCCCCCCCCCGCATTTATGGGGAAGGCATCTGAGGACACAGCTAAGTTCAGAACAGTGGTTACTCCAGCAGGAAGGTGATGGGGGTGGGTAAGAAAGTCACCTACACAAACAGGCATGAATTTGTGGGAACGTGGGAAGAAAGCAAACTCTCATTGACAGAGATCATAGCTGTGACGTTCTACGACTTCAGTCCAAGAGCTTGTTATCCCAGGCTGGCCCATATCTACAGCTGCCTCAGTAGATATCCACTGCTGATAGAATTACAAAAGCCATTCTTAATGGCAACAAAAACAACAGGATGGACCATCCCTCACCTGGATCTGCACATTGGCTCAGGTTCTCATGAGTTTCAGGTCCATACCTGCCTGGTGGGGGCAGTGTTTCCCAAACATGTGTTGGTGGAGTCTGGTCTGCTATGGATGTTTGGTTACTGTTTATTATAATAATAAGCAACTGATGATTACCACAGAGAAAGACCGGAGAATAACACAGAGCTTTACCAGAGGGGAATCCCCGGCTTCAGACAGTAGCAAACCATGAATCCTCCGGCAAGCTAGCTGCTGAAGAACTTCATGAAAGTCTCTGTGACTGTTGTATCACTCAGCCTCATTATGACCTCTGTATCTACCACTAAGGGCCCAACCTCTCACTGGCCAAGGCCAGAACAGCTTCTTATAAACTGTGAAAGAGAACCTGACCCAAGAAAGGACGGAGGAATCCCCTTCTGCCCAACTCACTGTTTCCTGCAGTGTGACTGGCTAAACTTTCCTCTCTTCATAGCATTTGAAAAGACTTTTAGGGCTGCCAGGGAGATAATTTGGTTGCTAAAATGCTTGTTTTACATGTATGAGTATGTGAGTTCGATTCCTAGACATTCATAAAAGCTGGGCATGGTAGTACATGCCTGTGGTCCTGGTTCTGGGAAGGAAGGGTTAAGATAGGTCTCTGGCATTTGATGGCCAGCCAACCTGGCCTTTAAGGTAAGTTTCAGGTCAATGAGAGACCCTGTTTTATATAACAAGGTCAATAACGTTTGAGGTGTGACACTTGAGGTTGACCTCAGGTCTCCACATGCATGTATAGACACCACCTACACCTCCCCCCCCACACACACACATTTGGGGGTGTGGCAAATCATGATTATCCTGCTCACTACCTGAATATCCAGAACTTTTTTTTTTTTTTTAAGCAAATCATATTTGTTTGAGTTGGGCTAGGTGATACAAAGTAAATGGAAAAGGGGTAGCTATTGTCACAGCTGACCCCAGGGTAGGTTTAGAAGTCTTCTCAAGGTCTGACCTCTATAGGTCAGATAAACAAGATATAACAGCAATGGTCCATAGTGTCCCTTTGCTGAGCCAGGCACCAAGAAACTCTTTACATCAAGTCACATGCATTCAGTCAGCAAATGTCATCCAGAAAGGCTGACTCATGTTAGTCTGGAGTCACCAAACAGATCTGCAAGTTGTCAAATGCCATAGCTACTGGGTAAAAGCTTCATGCTGGGGTGGGCAGTGACCAGAGCTCAGGTTTAGCCACATAGGATGAGGTCCTGCTCTCAGACTGTCCCACAGTCTGTTCATGACCCAGAGGGACAGACATTCTAGAGGAGCCACAGTGTGAGACTGTAAAAGCCTCAGGGTCACGGGCATCAGAGCAGGGGAGCTGCCTGCAAACTGGAGAAGCCAGCTTCCCCTCTGCAGCAATTCTCTGCCCAGACTGCCAAGATTCGAGTTCAGGGAGGGTCTGCCAGTGGATAGATGCTTGTGCCAGCTAAAACATCTGTGAAGCTTACGGCAGTGGGGGCAAAATGTAGTCTCTGAAATATAAGACCAAGCCCTGGCACTTGGTAGCTGGGTATGGAACCTTAGTTGGACAAAGGCTTTTGTAGACATAACTAAATGGGAATGTAAGATTACTCATCCTGGCTTCAGGTTCTAAGGCCAATGGCTGGTCCCCTAGAGAAGAGGGGAAGTCAGCAGACAGGGACGATGTGGGGGAAGATGGAATCGGAGACTGGAATTATGTTGACATAACGCAGGAACACGGAGCTACCAGAAACTGGAAGAGTCCAAAAAGCTCTTCCTCCAAAGATGTTAGAAGTTCTGTAGCCTACTGACAGGTGGGTTCTGCATGCTAGCCTCAATATTCCGAGGAAAGTGGTTGCAGGCTACAGGGATGACTCTGGATAAAAACACTTGTATTTCAAGATGAAGATCCAGAACCGTCATAAAAGCCTGGTAGGCAGAGTGGCACCCTACAGTCCCAGCACGGGGGGGGGGGTGTTGGGGTGGGGGAAGAGGTCCCTAGGGCAAGCTAGATTAGCTGGAATCATCGAGTTCTGGGTTCAGTGAGAGACTGCCTCAGTGAATAGAGTGAACAGTGATATCTCATGTCATTTTGTCACCAATCCACATACATACATACACATGCATGTGCACCTACACGTGTACCTACACGAGTATGCCCCCAAATTTATAGATAACACACACACACACACACACACACACACACGAAAATAAACAGATTTCTACTGCTTGCAACTACTAGATTGTAGTAATTTGATTTACTAGCCCTGGAAAACTAAGTGATGCTCACCAGCTCAGCTTCCACTTCCATCTCTGCTGAAAGTCAAGCCGGGAGGGGACGGCAGGAAGGATGCAGAGGGGGAGGAGAGGTCATGTGGTATCTGTTTCTGCTGCTCATCCAACAGATTCCTGATTAGAATTCAAACCCAAACCAATCAGGGCAACTGACAGCACACATACCAGCTGCTTCCTGTGCACACTGCCATGTCTCAGCTACTCCTCAGCCTTCCTCATGCCCGACCTTTAATACAGTTCCTCATGTTGTGGTGACCCCCAAGTGCAAAATTATTTGTTGCTAATTCCTAACTGTAATTTTGCTACTGCTATGAATTGTAATCTAAGTATGTTTGTTTCCTGATGGTCTTAGGTGTCCCCTGTGAAAGCGTTGTCTTTCCACCTCCAAAGGGGCTGCAGCCCACAGGTTGAGAACCACTGCTTGAGAGGGCTTTAGTGCTGCAGCTCTGAACTTCGTGACACACACTTCTGCAACCTTAGCTTCACAATGAAGAGAATTTAAATTGGCAAGACATTATTTCTCCAAATAAACCTTCTCTGCTCCTAATTGAGAAAAGTGACACTTTTCAAAACTTTGGCTCACTCAGCTAAACATTAAACCAGGAGTTATTTGATTTCTGTCCAAGATGTGAAGCCAGGACAATACTCCTTCAACAATGCCTCCTGAGAGATAACTGAGTATTAACTGTGACTTTAGTACTCCTGACTCAGCCATTTTTAACCCCTGTATTGTAGAACTGTTGTGAGTTTATGAACATTGGCTAGTCCAGGATGAGCTAGCTGCCTGGAGCTATTAAAAACAAAACAGTGAGAAACCACAAACCAGCATCACTTGGTACAGCCTTGTCCTGAGATCTTCTCATCCAAAGTGCATCAAGGACGTGCAACTTCTCAGAATAACACAGTTCTCTACACACCCTGGAACCCCAAGCATCTTTACCACGCACGGCCCGGACCCTAGCAACAATATGTTTACTGAGCAAAAAGAAAAAGAACAGTAGCAGACAATTACACAACACTTTTTCTCTGCTTGGACTGTGTGCAAGATTCTAATGTATTAGTTTACTTTAAACTCCCAACAACCCTGGAGGAACTTCTTCCACCCCATGTTCTTGACTGGCTTCATTTTATAAGACACATTCTCAAGAGCCCAGCCAAGGAGCTGATGTAAGCTTCTCCTACTCACAGAGTTTATTTCTTTAAAGTTTTTAAAGTTTATTTCTATCTTATGTGTATGAGTACTTTGCCTGCATGTCTGTCTGTATTCCAGGTGTGTACCTGTGGAAGTCAGAAGGGGCCATAAGACCCCTGGATCTAGAGTTATAGAAGGTTGTGGATACCATGTAGGTGTTGGGAATTGAACTCAGGTCCTTCTCAAGAGCAGCAGCTGGTGCTCTTAACAACTGAGCCATCTTCCAGTCCTTGGGTAGATAATTTTAATCAGTCAATCAGCTAATTCATGGCAGCCCACAAATGCTGGTGTAGAGTTAAGAGCTGATGTTAAGGCAGGCTAGGTGAAGTTACAGCTCCTGACCTGGTGTCCCTGAGGGCAATGGAAAATTATTTGAATTTAGACAAATATAAATATCTTTGAGCTATGAGGGGTTTAATGTAGGAACAGAACCCCCCTCCCTGCCTTGGTTCAGAAAGCCTGAGGCCATTTCCGTGAGCAGAAGAGAAAGAAAAACTAGAAAATAGCTGGCAGGTGTTTGGGGACAATGCAGCTCTGTAGAGGGGACAATACCATAAAGGGTAATTTCCAAAACCATTAACAAGTGACACAGTCCGACAGCAGACCCACTGTGATGCTCCATGACAGGCCAGACTAGTGGTTTCCTATGAGTGTCCCAAAGCAGCTGTCCTGCAGAGACCATCTGAAGATCCTTATCCCCACTCCACAGGATACGAAACAGATGCCCAGCCAAGAGGCAACTGGCCCAAGAACACACAGCAAGTGGCCAGGTCTGAGTCTCGATGTTTAGTGAGACCATGAGGCCCATGTTTCCTAAGAAAATGTTACCCGATCTCCCTGAGAATGTCAAGTGCTTACATTTTTGAAAGATTTCTTCTCGAATATAAATAATTGAAATGTTAAAAGTTAGAATGGTGTTTTGTGAAGTAGTAATCCTGTGGACTTCATGTTTTGGGGTCCATAAATCAGGTGTCTGGACTATAGCCACACTCCCTCAGAACATACCGTCTGGGATTGGCTTTGCACCCAAGTGGCTGCGACAGAGACCATATGGCCTGCAAACGCCAAAAATATTTACTATGAGGCCTTTGTAAGAAAAGCTCATGGACCACTGATCTAGAAAAGTTACTTAGGAGAAAAGGAGAAACAGTCTTTCTCTGATGAGGAAGAATAATCAAGGCAGCAATATGCTACTGCAGCAAATTACAAATGCCACCGTGAGGACAGAAGTCTGAAATGTGGCTTGGTGCAAGCGCGTGCAATTCTTGATGGACTGCTTTCTTTTAGTGAAAGGTTTCCATTCATCTCACTTCTGCTCTGTCTAGGAACATGTCATCAAGTGAGGGGGGGGGGCTGAAAAAATGAATTTCACTGTAAGTCTAAATCATCTTTATACATTGATGACTTCACCGATAGAAAGACCCAAGCCAGGCAACACTAATCCAGGCTATCCAAAATGACGGCATATGCTACCTCTGTGGGACTGGGGCTGTAGCTCAGTGCAAAAAGATGCGTCTAGCACATGCAGAGCCTTGGGTTCAATTCCTAGCACTACAGTGAAATGTATTACCTTCATGAGGTAGAGCAGTCGACAAAGGAATGCCAAGAGGTTGGGCTGGAGTGTTGGTTTGTGGGGGGGGATGGGTATGATATGGGTGCATATTTGGTCATGTGCATTACCATGGCATGCACGTAGAGATAAGAGAATCACAGTGTCAGTCCTAATCCTCCATATTGTTTGACACAGGGCCTCTTTGTTGTTCCCTACTGTGTAAACCAGGCTAGCTGTCCCACAAGCTCCTGGGGATTCTCCTATCTCTATCTGCGATCTCTCCATACAAACACCAGGATGACAGATGTGTGCTACCATGCCCACCTTTATGTGTCTTCTGAGGATTCAAATTCAGGTCCCCATGGTTGCATAGCAAGCACTTTCCCCATTGATCCACCCCCCAAGTCCTGTTCTGTGTTTTGAACCAAGTGTGTCCCATTCAGTTGGTGAGAACCCATCTGATGGCATGCTAATGACACGTACATTCTGTGAAGTATGCGTGTTTCAGTGATGGTGCAGAGTGCTAAGAAACTGGCACCTCTCTGAGACCTGGCCATGTGGAAGCAAAGATGCTTGTTTTCAGATGCTAAGAATGCTTCTAACTCTGGGGCCTGAGGCAGAACACTGCTCTGTGTTCTCATGTGGAGCCATAAGGGCACTGCAGGCCATGAGCACAGCCAAGAGAGGCAAGCATCCTCCATCTCAGGCAGGCTTCGGCTTCCAGCAGCTGCCGACTCCCAGGGTCTCTTGGATGGAGCAGGAATGCTGTCACACCAACTTGTGACCTCTTGACTCATTAAGAATGTCGAGCTGGGGAATAATCTTGGTCACTCAGGATATTAAGCAAATAGAAAATTTAATAATAGACCCCTAGTGCTATCTGAGCATTACTCCATTTGAGGTATCAGCCATAGGTAGCTTACTCTGTGACAGTCACATGACCATTACACAGTAAAGTGTCTAACTTTTTATCTTTGAAACATTCACCTTCCATTCCTTTAGTCTACTTATTGGTCTAGATGATGTCTCTCTGGGTCCTGAAGAAACTCAGTGAAGAAGAGAGAGACATAAACCGAAGGTGACATGGTGGCAGGTATAAGGTGCACAGGAAGGGCTAGGAAAGGAGGGGGTGGGGTGGGGACCTAATGACTGATGTCATATCTACTGTGCATAACTTCTCTCATTGCAGTACCCCTTAGCTTCCCTTGACCTTACTGTCCTTCCAAGCAAACAGAAGTGTCTCTTAAAATGCAAATTAGATCATGGCATTCCATAACCTGCCTAGGTGGTCACCCTGGCCTGGCTTCTACCTTCTAGCCTCACACAACTGGCTCCAGCCACAAAGGGCTTGGCTGAGTTAAGGACTCAGTAGTGCTAATGTGTCTAGGGAGCCATGTGACCTGGGTTCAGATCCCACTGCCAGTTGGTGAGAACCCAGCTGATGGTTCTCATGATCTTGCCCCCACCACCTAGCCTCTCCATGTTGCTAAGCACACATGTCCAGTGGGAGGCTGAGGAGGTGCTTATCCTGCAGGGTTCAGAAGGACTGATCAGTTTGTGTGGTTGGAAAGAACCTGCAGCAGGTGCAGTCTTGGCCCACCACCTGTAGTAGTTGCAGGCTCAGACCACCTGTTCCTGCTACCATTGCTGCTTTCTACCTTTCTGCCTTTTTCTGTTTTGCTACCTGGCCATGGAAAGGTCTGTCCCCGAGCTCTTTCTCGGATTTCCTCTTAGGTTTCAGCTTAAATGTAACCACATGCAGTTCGTGCGGAAGGCCATCCTATCCAGGTCTGTGTCTCTCCAGGCACCTCCTAGCTCTTGTCACGAAGCTTAATTATGTGGTTGTGGCTGTGATGACCTGTGTCATGTGTCTTCCCTCCTACTCTGTACATGCCAGGAGGACAGAGCTACCCTTCTATGAAGATAGCCTCCTGGCATCACAGCAGGACTGACCCAACCACTTACTAGGGGCTGTACACACTGTAACACTGTAGCTAGGAAGCAGCAGCCTGTACAGAATGAGCCTTGCCAGAGCCCAGAGCCCATGCCAGAAGGCTGATGGAGACGAGGGGCCAGGGGGTGGGGCTGCTAAGGGTGCCTATGGCTGCTTCATAGGGCAGTCATCTCAGAAGCTACCCAGCAGGTCTGAAACAGAAGTATCAGACCTGAACATGATCCGCAGTGTAGAGAAATGTTGTAGGGACAGGCTCTGGGACAGGTAGGACAGCACTGTAGCAATCACAGATATGGATGAGAAGGATGCTTGTTCCCATCTCAGGAGGCAGACATGGGGCTTGCTTGCCTGTCCACAGTGCATGCCCTGGCCTCTTGACCTCTGACTCCTCACCTATTTCTATTCTTTTCTAGAAGTCTGTTCTCTCGTGCCAAAGGAATCTGGAAGAAACACTTGTTAGCTGTGGGTGAGTCATGGCATAAGCCTATCTTCCAGAATTGAGGGGGAAGACTGACCACACCCTGCAGAGTGCTTCAAACCCAATGGCTTGTTTGTTCTATCAGCCTTTAATCCTACAAATGAAGGACACTGAGATGGGAGATGCATTGCCTTCTTCCAGGAGAAAACTTTAGTTTTTGCGAGCCTTTGTGAGCCTTTGCAAGCCTTTCATAGATGATGACATGAAGGCTTCTTTCTCAGGAGGTACAAGGAGGAAGATGGCCAGCCCCGTGGGTATCCCCTGCCAAGGTCTAAATCTGATCATTTATCTGACCAGCTGAGCAATCAAATAAAATGCAATTTCAAGCCTGGTCAAGCTGTACAAAGGTGTCAAATTTCTCTTGTTTGGGAACAGCAGAAATGATGTTTCAGCACGGAAAAACCAGTAGGAAGCAAATTCAATGCCAAAGTGAGGAACCCTGGGATCTGAACTTCAAAAGTCACTTATTGCAAATTGTAGACGGGTCCTGAATAATGCAATCCTTTCTTGATCTTGGCATAGCTACAGTACAAGCTTATGGGTCTTGTGCCTGACTGATTTTGTGAGATGAGAACAAAGCTTCTCTGTTGTTATCCACCATAGATGCCACCACCACTGGGACATCTGCATCTTCCTAGTCTAGCTCTAGAGAGATCCTCCTCCATCCAACATGAATGTGCACTCAGCAGTTGGCTGCTTCTATTTAACAGTTTGTGGCCAGCTGGTCCACACTAAGGCACAGTGCTCACCGTCACCACTGGATCCCTCTGTGGGTATTTTCCCTTTCTTTCAATTCCTAGCTGGTCATTGCTTCTAAACACTGTGCTAACATTAGCATGAGTAAGAACATAAATGGGCTGCTTGCTTACTCTATCCAGACACTGTCTTAGTTAGAGTTTTATGGCTGTTAACAGACACCATGACCAAGACAACTCTTATAAGGACATTTAATTGGGGCTGGCTTACAGGTTCAGAGGTTCAGTCCATTATCATCAAGGCGGGAACATGGCAGCATCCAGGCAGGCATGGTGCAGGAGGAGCTGAGAGTTCTACGTCTTCATCTGAAGGCCTCTAGAAGACTGGCTCCCTTGTGGTTAGGAGGAGGCTCTCATTGCTCACCCCCACAGTGACACACTTTATCCAACAAGGCCACACCTACTCCATAAGGCCACACCTCCTAACAGTGCCACTCCCTGGGCCAAGCATATTCAAACCACCACTGTCCTTCCTCAAAGCCATGCTTGAGGTAGCAACAGACATATAAAGAGTATTTTCCATAAGCCAGACAGTGTGATAAGTACAATGGGTACTAGAACTTCATTTTAATCTCCACAGGAACACCATGAAGCAGGAGTCATTGCCATCTGCAGGTAAAAATATGGACACAAAGACTTAGGGGCTGAGTGGCTTGCTCTAGTCACAGTTGGTAAGTGTTGGGACTCCAGTAAGTCAGCTACAGCTCGTTCTACCTTTATGGCTCCTTGTGCTGTGTGCACTCACTGTCACTATGACTAAACTGAGAGACACCTAGAACGTCAGGAAAGCACATCTCTGGGTGTGCCTGTGAGGGCTTTTCCAGAGATGGTTGGATCATGTGGGCTCTGATCTCATCAAGCAATGGATTCAAAACTGTAACAGACTACTAGGATCAGGTAGAGTCTACAGAGGATCACCCGGGGTTGGAGGAAGAGGGTGGGTGGGACTGTGACTTTGAAGGGTATTTACTAGCTATGGCCTCTGCCTGTCATTCTTCTCTGCTTCTTGGATACTATGGGGTCAGTGATCTCCTTGACCATATGCTTTTACCTCACCAAAGCCAGAAACAACAGAGCCAGGCATCACAAACAGCGGGCCAGAGTAAACCTTCCCTACTTAAATGGCTTCCTCTAGGATTTCATCACAGCAACAAGAAACTGGCTAACACGCTGCTTCCCTGACAGGAGCATTTCAAAAGTAGCAGCTCTTAAAAGCGGACTATTTCTTTAGGCAAATAAAAATAGAAGTGAAGCCCCTAGGTGAAAGTTACAAACAGTCCTGCCGATTGATACATGTAACCAAATTTGTTTCCAAAAGTCCCACAACAAAAGTAAGGCACAAACGGAGACTAAGATTGGCACTTCCGGCTTCCTTACCAGGCCCAGGTGCTGCGGTTCCACTATTTAATGACTAGGATCTTGTTTCACTCTGTTTTCTTTATTGCTTCTGATGCCATTTTTTTTTTCTAGAAGTTTATTTACATGCTGTATTTCATCTTTTGAAAAGGTGGAATATTTTTGTGAGCTTAGGGTATTCTGGTAAGTGGATAGATATTACCTCGGAAGTAATACTTGGGTAATAAGATATAGTTCCCTAAGAACAACAGGGGAACATCAAATCTAGGAAAAGCATCATGTTTTGTTACATTTTGCAAACAATAGTCATGTAGTATACTCATTATTTTTTTAATAAGAATATTTCAAACTCAAGCAGGATTTGGGGCTGGGATGGCTGTAAATCCTGCTTTTCTGTTTTTATTCTAAAAGAAATTAATGAGGTTGGGCTTTGGCCTTGGCAGAGCCAGAGCTGATCAAGAGTTCTTGGGGTGTCTTTTAAACTCAGAGATTTCCATGCTGCCCTGTATCTCTTTGCTGTTTGTGGCACAGCCACACCACAGGAGATCGAATCATTCAGAGAACCCCCCTTTACCATCCTGTCTTTATTCTCAAGGTAGAAGAGTGTTTCCAGAGCATGAGTTTGCCTGTGGATGGCAGGGCCTCCTACAAACAATGACCAACAAACTCAGTTCCATGAGCAATCTGCTTTGGTTTGCCAAGCTAACGTTCTTCTTTTCCAGAGTTATCTCACTGGCTCGACCTATGAACAAAGAGTTCCTCTAGAAGAAATCCTAAAAAGATAACCTTAAAAGGCTTCCTCTGGAGACAGAACTCAGCTCTGTCAGTTGCAGAAGCCTGCGTGCACTCTCCCCAGCTCCAGGGCCAGCAGCTATGGAAGTGCTTTCAGAAAGGCAGAGGTGGCTTCTTGAGGCTTGACAGCAAGGTCCGGTAGTATCCTATTACTTGCTTCTTTGTTTTTCATTGAAATTTACTGGAAGAGGGTAAGGTGATGATCTCATATTCTCTATCAAAGGAGGAGGAGGAGAGGGAAGGGGAGGAGGAGGAGGAGGAGGAGGATGAAGCAGAAGAGGAGGGGAGGAGGACAAGGAGGAGGAAGAGGAGGAGGAAGAGGAGGGGGAGGAGGAGAAGGAGGGGTAAGAGGAAGAGGAAGGGAGGAGGAGGAGGAAGAGGAGGAGGCAGAAGAGGAAGAGGCAGACAAGTAGAAAATTTCATAACATTTTAGAATATTTGAGTAAAAAAAAAGTCTCAGGAAGTTTTCCATAGGTAAGAGCTTAAAGGTGGGCTAGCTGGATCCTATAACTGAAATATTTTGAGGAAGCTGGTTTACTCTAGGTACTTTTTTTTCAGTTATTGATATCATTTTTCACAGCTTCTCAAAACACATTAGTCACTCAGGAAGGCATAAAGTGAACTGACCATCAATTTCAGAATCTTGGGGCACTGGGGACTCACTACCTAGGATCCCAGCACACTGAAGCCCCAATCAAACCATCTACCCCACCTCTAACAGGTCACTGAACCCACAGCACACCAGGTTTACAGAGTGAGGTTCAGAACAGAATAGGGACGGGGCACAGGTACATACCCAGAATGTCCCCAGAGTGGGCTAATAGTGACTCCTTCCCTTTATGTTTAACAGTCGTAAAATACTTGACCCTTGTCTACTGACTCCACAACTCCCATCTCCACTTCAAACAGTAAACTGGCCTCCCTCAGATCTACCCTACACTCAGTGGAAGGTTTCATTTGCAAAAATATGTGTCTGCTGCTAAGTGAAAGTTTTGGAACCTCTGGCTTAGATCAATAGTCTATTTTCTGAGAGAAACAATGTCTAAAGAATTCATTTGGAAGGTTGTTCAATTAAATTGAAGTTGATTAAAACATGGATTTTTTTTCCCCTCTCCCTCTGTTAGATAGATTTCCCTGACCAATTCATTTGGCTAAAAGGTTCCAAATTAGCCGTCTCTTCCATCACAGAGAGTCTTCTTAATGTTAGTGATGACTAGAGTTGAAGTGTTTAGTACTATCAGACATATTCTGAATCTGGTAGGTTGCGCGGTGT
The DNA here is from genome assembly GCA_028551405.1 of Uromys caudimaculatus. Taxonomy (NCBI): domain Eukaryota; kingdom Metazoa; phylum Chordata; class Mammalia; order Rodentia; family Muridae; genus Uromys; species Uromys caudimaculatus. The sequence continues at coordinate 12,947,696 of CM052710.1, read as the reverse complement.
GAACAGGTGAATCGTTAAATCTAAACATATCTATGTGGACAGTTGAAGTGTGGATAAAGAACTGCACTTATCTCTTGAGCTAGCTCCTGTGTATTCAATGAGATTGGGTACTTATTCGAACCTGCAAAAATAAGTGCATGCAATTCCCCAAAGAACAGGGATAGAAAACTGAGTGCATCCAGGTTGTTCCCTAATTCTTACACCATGGTTGCTATTTATACGATCTTGCTTTTACCACTTATGTCTACAGACAGTGAGTGAGAAAACTTAAGGAGAAAGAGCTGGGGTGTGGATCGGTGGCAGAATGTTTGCCTGGTACCTGATAGGCCCTGGGTATATCTCCAGCAGAAGATGGGGGGGGAGAGGAGGAGGGGGGGAAAGGGATGAGGAGGAGGAAGAGGGGGGAGAAGAAGAGGAGGAGGGGGAGGAGGAGAAGGAGAAGGAGAAGAAGGAGAAGAGGAGGAGGAGGAAGAGGAGGAGGAAGAGGGGGGAGGAAGAAGAGGAAGAGGAGGAGGAAGAAGAGGAAGAGGAGGAGGAAGAAGGGGAAAGGAAGAAGAGGAAGGGGAGGAAGAGGAGGAAGAGGGGAAGGAAGAGGAGGAGGGGGAGGAGGGGGAGGAGGGGGAGGAGGGGGAGGAGGGGAGGAGGAGGAGAAGGAGAAGGAGAAGGAGAAGGAGAAGGAGAAGGAGAAGGAGAAGGAGAAGGAGAAGGAGAAGGAGAAGAGCAAAGAAGAAACTCAGGAAGCCAATGTAAACATGACTGGTATTGGAAGGTGGGGTTTACTTAATAGATTATTGCTCCATAAGCCTGCTCACAGGTATGCTCTTGCTTTATCTCCACAGCAGTCTTAAAGATGGGAGTGTGGCTTCCACAGCTGCACTGCTACTATGATATGAGTGGGTAGGACACTGCATAGTATGGCTGAGTAGCTTGCTTCAGGTCAGAACTCGGAGCCCAGGCCTCTTGACTTCCAGCTCAGAATATGCCTCCTTGGATCATGCTGAAGATCCATTAATGGAAATTTTATTCCTACAATTCAGGTTGAGACATTTACAGCTATCTAAATCTGCAGCTCCAGATGAATACAGTAATAGCAACAGTAGTAACATCGAGGCGTTACATATCATTTTAATAGGAAAACTGCCAAGGCTGGCAGGGAGTAGCAGGGAATCCCCCCCCCCCCCCCAAGAGGACTAAACACTGTTTCATACCACAGACAAGTGGTGAGCGTCTCAGTCTTCCCATCTACTCCTCAGCATCCTTCTGCTTACGTTCTCACTAACACTCTGTGGCACCCTACACACACTGCTTAGTAGCATGGTACCGGAAGACATTCTAAAAGGAACTGTTGCCCTTTGGGACATCACCTCTCCTCTTCCTGTGCACAGAATCACAGTGCAGATTGAAACATTCTCACTGCATGACCTCAACTGTGTCCCCAGTCTGCTCAGATTTGGGCGGGAACCCAGGATCCCCCTTTGCCTCCTCTACAGAACCTTCTTGAGAAGGTGTGTGTGTCTCATGTAGCACAGGTGCCTCCATTTCCCTGTGTGCTCTTTATCTATGGAATGGTACAGAACATGCAGCTTTTGCCTGGGTTCCTCACTTCAACATCATATCTGAGAGACCTGGTGCAGGTCACAGCTTCCTCATTCAGTGCTGAGTGGACTTCATGGCAGGGTTATTCAAGGAATCTATACTGATTGTGGCAAAAATCTGGATTGCTCCAAGTAAAGGCACTTATGAAAATTACTGCTGTGAATGTTTTGTGTATGGCTTTTGGCATGAATACGTGCATAGCATAAAACCAGGAGCTCGTGTCCTAAGGTGGGTATTCAGCTTCAGTTCAAGCTCAGCAGTTTTCTGAAGTGATTATACCAACCTGCACCCCACCAGCATGCCCCTGCCTACCCTATAGTGTTGTGCTGGTTATTTATTCTCTTACGTCATTGCGGGTTTCACTCAGCTTTCCCTGCTGACTGAGGCTGAGCACTTTCCTAAACATAAATCCTCCTGTGTTGAGTGCAAATGTACTGTATATTCAAAAAATACTTTTCAGTGTGTGTGAATGTGTAAATATAGGTCCCTGAGAAGGCTAGAGAGGGAGTCAGATTCCTCTAGAGCTGGAGTTATAAGCAGCTGTGGGCCGCGAGCCGTGGATGCTTGGAGCTGAACTTGGGTCTTCTACAATAGCAGCAAGTGCTTTACTGCTGAGCAGTCTCTCCTGCCTTGGCTAGCCATTCTTCGACAGACCATCTAATGATCTGGGGATGGTTGCCTTTCATTTTAGATACAAGCCTTTCCACAGTTATAGATGTGGCCAATTCCCAGTCTCAGCCTACCTGCAACTCTCTTAATGTTTTAGTTAACACACATCTTAAACTATGTTGAAATATAAAATATTAATATTTTCCTTTATTATCAGTCCTATGTGCCCTATTTAAGCCATTCCAATTTCATAAACATACTCCTCCTCTGACATTTCCCAGACATTCATCGTTTTATGACAGTTAGGTTCACCATCTACCTGTAATTAGTTTTTGTATATGGTTTTAATTGGGGTTGAGGATTTTGGTGGAGATACCCTGCTGGCTTTTCCTTGTTTACCTCTGCTCTGTAATTGAAGGCACAGCTTAACCATAAAATAGCAGGTCTTACATGGGCCCAGGAAAGCCATGCCAAAGACCTCAGGTTTCCAACCTTCGATTCCCCTAAATACCTTGACACAACTTGAGCCTGAGCATGGAAACATAAGTCTAGAGACAAAAGGCTTTGTTCTCAATTTCATCACTTCATCAAGACACACAGAATTATTCTCTTCCCTGACTGGTAAGTTATAGACATCAGACTGAGGAAATGACTGTCAAATCATCTCAAAATGAAATGATTATAATGTCATTTTACAGCACCAGGCACTGCTCATGCTCTTCCCAAAGCCCAATTTTAAAATTTCACTTTAGAAATATCCCAACTTCATTAATTCTACATCAGCCATTCCAGAGCTGTCAGGGGCAACATGGGTTGGCTAAGTGAGTTAAAGGTCATCAGATCTTGCATGGTTGGCCTTCAGGTCCTGTTGGCAGGCAAATACTTTGGAGGGAAGGCTGAGTCCCCTGACTTAGCCTCTCACACCAGGGTCTCCTTCCTTCTGACACCCACATCAGTTCCAGACAAAGCTGCTAAACAGCCTGGAGGGGGCATGTAATCCTCTGACTCAAATGCTGGCTCTGCCGATATATCACAGTCCAGTGTGCATCACTTTGCACCGTGTTTAATGCTGTTTGTATTTTAAGATTTGTTTTCCTTCACAGGAAACACACTAACGCCATACGTCATCTCTGCATTCCCCATCCGTCAACTCTCGAGAATGTGGTCCTATCAGTTTTCAGGCATGAACCCAGACTTCCGGGTTTCCGCGCCACTGATCCGTATCCCTAAGGCATGAATTTTCAAATACCTCCCAAATGAATACATCATCCATGTTTCACCAAACACGAATGACCTAGACGTCAGATTTCTCCAATGTCTAACTAACCCAGAGGTGGGCCTGGAATCCCAGCCTTTGCAATGGTTTGAAGGGTCTATTATTTTCCTTCCACAAAACCTTAAGCAGAGAATAGGGAGGAGAAGCAGAGCAGCGGAGTCCTGATAAAGCAGCGATGGTAAAGACCAGGAACTGAGAGATGCCAGGTCTGCTCCCCTTCCCTCTGGAGACCGTGGCAACACCATCAGGGGTTATAGGCACAGATGGAAGGACAGACCTGCATATGGCCAGACAGGCTCTTTGGCAAGTTTGGAGTCCAGTATCATTAACATCCACGCTTTAGTCATTACCCACCAGCAGGGGTCAGTCTCAATCATCCCAAAGAACCAAGAGGTAGTCTCCACACTCACACTCTGGAATACAGTTGTTGACTAACACTGAAGAAGCTCCCGCCCACCTTGTCCTAGTCAGTTGCCTCAGTGCTGTATTTCAATATTTACAGGACTTGGTCACTTGGTGTTCCAGTAGGGACTTGGACTAAGCTGACCATGCTGAACCCAGCCTTCTTCTCCCTTGGTACTTCCCTATCACAGAAAAAATGGTTGGCTTTCCCACTTTTCTCAAAGGAAGTACAGAACACATACTCACTTGCAATGGGAACTGTGTAAATGCTCTCTGGCCATTTTATTTTCTAATATTCCCATGGAGCTTTCGGTTATCTATGTGATAAACGTTTTTCTTTCTAAATCATACAACGTCTTTTTGTTAATCACCACCCCCAGATGTCCCCTTTCAGAGCCCCTGGAAAGCTTCAATTGGCTCCTGGCTGATAGACTTTGAGTTCTTGGAATCTCTGTGACATGGTTCCCCCAATGCTGAACAAGGGTGCCACAAGATCAATTCTGACGATCAGGTGAATAGACGCTCAATTAAAAAAGAATGCTTGTCTAACAGATGCAATTTCACATTGGTAGGGCACAGTTTGATTTAATCTAAGTCACCTTTTTCCTTTAGAAAAAAAAATCCTCATGACAGGGTGATGGCTCAGCTGGTAAGGTGTTTGCCTTGCAAGTTTGAGGACCAACGTTCACAAGTTCAATCCCCAGCACCTGTGTAAGAAAGTCTGTTGTGGTCTTGAGTCTCTGCAGTCCCACTGCTGGGGACTCAAAATCAGGCTTGCTGGGGCTCACCTGCCAGCCAGGCTAGCTAACTGGAGAACTCCAGGTTCAGTAAGAGACACTGTCTCAAAATGGTAAGAAGTGATAGAAAAAGATAGAAGAAGCCGGGCAGTGGTGGCGCATGCCTTTAATCCCAGCACTCGGGAGGCAGAGGCAGGCAGATTTCTGAGTTCGAGGCCAGCCTGGTCTACAGAGTGAGTTCCAGGACAGCCAGGGCTACACAGAGAAACCCTGTCTCGAAAAACCAAAAAAAAAAAAGAAAAAGAAAAAGATAGAAGAAGATACCCAGAATTGACCTCTGGCTCCCATACACATATTCATAGACAGACAGACAGATAGACAGACACACACACATTCATAGACAGACAGACAGACAGACAGACAGACACACACACACACACACACACCCTTCCACTAATCAGGGTCCATCAAATATAACATTCAGGAGGCAAAAAGGTCTCATTAACCAAAACTGAGGAAACTCATTTCTACAAACAAGATCTTTCTTTTTCAAAGACCTTCCTTCCAAGTGGTCTGTTTCACTAGAAACTCATGACATGCTGATCTAAATAGAAATTATATTCTCCGTGTCCTTCTACCACACACATATAAATATTCCCAAAGCAAATGGAATCTTCCCCTTTCTTGCCTCTGCACCAAACCAACCTCAGCTGAGAACAAAGTGAAGGAGCCTGGTCCCATCCATCCCTTAACTGGGATGAGATCACTCTGTGAGGAAGGGATCCAGTTTGCCAGTAAATGTACACGGAGGAGGTGGATGTAGGGGTGCATCCTGCCAGGGTAGGCAGAAGTGGTCCAGAAGCCAAGGTGTCCAAGGACCAGGACATCCTGTCCCACCTGTTTGTTCTTTCACCCTCGGCTGCAAAGACGCAAGCAAAAGCAGCAGGTCATGTGACTCACCTGAGGGCTCTTCTTCCAGCTCCTGTATCTTATTGCTCACTAGTGTGATCAGTAAGCCGCTTCAGGGTGGGGGCTGTGCTACCAAGGGTTAGTTTCCAGGGCAGTTTCAGAAAACATTAAAATTGCATATGCTTGGAGGATAGGAGAGTGGGTGATCAGCAAGCCTGAGCAGGAGACAGCAAGCGGGTTCCCGGAGTGTCTATGTTCTGCTGTGCTCTGTACCAAAGGAGGGGAGCAGAGAATGTGGAGCGGAGATCCCAAGAGCTTTTGCCTGTGTGGATTTTTTTTTTCAAGACAGGGTTTCTCTGTCTAGCCCTGGCTGTCCTGGAACCCACTCTGTAGACCAGGATGGCCTCGAACTCAGAAATCTGCCTGCCTCTGCCTCTCAAGTGCTGGGATTAAAGGCGTGCACCACCACCACCCGGCTGACTTGTGTGTTTTACCAGCATGGTCTCAGCGCATCCTCTCTACTCATGTACAGTCATTAGAGACCCACAGAAGTATCAGCCCCATGCAGAGAGAGACCTCGGAGCTTGAACTCTCAGCTACAGCAAGTGCTCTCTAGACGGGAGTTCCCACATTAAAATTGAGAAGTAACAATTGATATTTCCGCTTAAGACTTGTACTGGAGTCGACTAGAACTCAGCAAGAGGTGGGTGCTCCAGAAAGCATGCTTCCTGGGCATTGCTGGCAAGAGATAGGCAGAGGTCAAGACTTGGAAATGAGAACATACAAAGAAGAGTGAACCCCAGACCAAGTCCGCCAGTGCCCAGAGCCTTGCGTCCACAGATAACTGCACATTGCCCTTGGCTTTGAAGATGTGGCTGGAGACAGGACCCTAAAAATGCTAAGCAGTTTATGGAATCTACACGGATCACTTCCTCTGTTCCAAGTGGACAAGCAACGAACACGGTGAGAAGGGGATTATTAATCCCCAGTCTTCAAGCAGGAAACTAAAGATAAAAGGTTAAGAATGTGTCCAAAACTGCATATCTGAGAGGTCACCTCTGCAGCCCTTCCTCTGTATGGGTATACCAGTCTTCTTAAAAGAGTGCAGGACTCATGGGGGGAAACCCCCAATGTTATAAAACCCACCAAGTACTAAATCCCACAAGGCCAAGGCTCTTTCAGTCAATGACTTGTCTCTGATGCTTAAACAGTGCTCACACACAGCAGGTGCCCAATAAACAGGCATACCTATATTTAAAGGAACACTTGCCTTCATTCTCAGGCAGCCCCGCCCTAGAGAACAATATTGGAGACGGCACAGGTAATTTTACATTTCCTAGCGGCCTCATTTTAAACAGTAAAAAGAAATCAACATAACTCATTTTAACACCATGTTTTATTTCATCTCCTAAGTCTAAACCCTATCCCTTCCATACATAATCAATGTGACATGTAATGAACAGTATTTCATGCTTTTTCATTTCTGGGAACTCTTTCAATGGATATACCCTGAAAAATATCCGATGTGTATGTTTCACAGTCAGTTTTAACATCTGCACCTACTGAACATTTGGACCAGGCTCACACATGCATGCTTGCATAGGGGCCAGACAGAGAAGGGTGTCAGCTGTCCTGCTCTGTCACTCTCTGCACGTCTTTGAGCCAGGGTCTCTTGTTGAACCTGAAGCTTGGCTCCTGTTTCTGGTTTCTCCCACTTCTGCACATCTCTGGGGTTATAGGTATGTAAGTGCGCATGACAGTGTTTTTATGTGAGTGCAGCAAGTACTCTAATCCACTGAGTCAACTTCCCCGCTCCACGTGCTGGAATTAATGTCTGGGTCTCTGCATGAATGGACCTCATTTTGTTTGCCCATTTACTTGTCTGTGGACACCTGGCTTGCTCCTACCTTTCGTCTGTCAGGAACAGTGCTGCTGTCAACATGGCTGTCTCTTGGGTTTCCGCTTTCCCCTCTTTCAGACTTAAACCTAGAGGTGGAATTTCAGTCTCTTTCTCCTCCTCTTTCTCCTTTTGTGGTGGAGATTAAACTCGGGGCTTTCTGTAACCCTAGAAAGCCCTGACCATTGAACTACTGGCCCCCACTCCTGCATTTTCCTTTTAAGAGGCAGTGCCCCTGAGTATGGGTGTGACACACACAGAATCACAAGGCAAAGACATCTGCTTAGACTAGAGGACAGTCAGTTTGGGCAGCACCATTGAAATGTGGGGCTAGCCACGCATGATGGCATATCCCTGAATTGCCAGCACTGGGGGGCTAAGACAGGAGGATCACAAGTTTGAATCCAGAGTAAGTCCCTGTCTCACACAGACACACAGACACATACACACAGACACACACACACACAGACACACACACACACACACACACACACACACACACACACACACACACACACACCAGAAGTGGGCTAACCCCAGTTTCAAGAACCAAACGTGACTCCGCCTGTTCATTTGACATGTTTATAATTCAAAGCAGTGCTGAGTCCCCACCCTGTCAGTCCCACACGTGGACACAGAGGATGACAGTCTGCACGCATTACAGCACCCTGTGTGTCTGCTGACTCCTGTACTTCAGCTCCTGTTCAGTTGCTAATCACAAGGTCTCTCCCTAATCTTGACTGAATTACAATGGACGTGAAGATGCTCTTCCTGAGCATCTAACCTGCTACCACTCCACCAGATTAATCATGTCAGTTTCAAGTAACAGACTTAAAAATCATGTAAAATGGTGTGTTTTGTGAACAACAGTTCCTCTGACTCTCAGTCATTTGTTGGTGCTTCAAACCCCAGCAGGCTGCAGCTGAGTTGGCATTAAAAGGAAAAATTCTAGGAAAAACCTGGGGGTGGGGGGGAGTGGCAGAAGTAAGCAGAGAGGAAGGACACACAGATCTGAACAAGGCAGCTGACCTGGACCACCAGGTGATTTCCTGAAGGCACACTCCATCCAGGTCAGGTGTTCTGCTCCACAGAGCGCCCCCTACTGGTGAGGATTGAGATTGCAGCAAGGCTTGCCCAGTCAAATGACAAGTGCTTTGCAACATTCAGAATAATGAATGAAAAATGTCATAAGAGAGGCTGGTAACATCTTTAAGACACCAGATGATTTGAATGTGTAGCGTGGCCTTCAAATCTGGGAAGAAGAGCATCTCTGAATGATGTGTCTGGCTTACAAACTGCTTTCGTCTGTGTTGCCTCCACTGATCCACCCATCAAATTGGCGTGAGGAGACAGACTGCTATTGTTCCCAGTTAACAGGTAAGGAAGTTGAGGCTCTGGGAAATTAGATGGCTTGCAGCCAACTCAAGACCACAGAGTCCTGGTCCAGTGCCTTTCTCATCTGAGCATTCAGCCTCCCAACTCAGCAAAGCTCAGCTGTAACCAAACACCCCTTCTGTCTAACATGCTGGTGGTGGGCTTGAAAGTCACTTGCTTTCCTGTGTGGGCTGGGCTCTCAGAGCCTTCAGGCTTGGCCTCTGTTTCAAGTTCTATTTTCCACTTTAAACCACATTCCTCCTTGCTTGTTTTCCTTATGTCTGAGCTCAGCCGAGTCCTCCTAGACAATGTTTCTGCAGCCCTATCTGGATCATTTAACTCTCCCGGGCACATACAATGTCAAAACTTCTGCAGGTCAAGAGAGGGAGGGAGGGAGGGAGGGAGGGAGGGAGGGAGGGAGGGAGAGAGAGAGAGAGAGAGAGAGAGAGAGAGAGAGAGAGAGAGAGAGAATTCAGTTCTGCCACGTGCACCCACCAATTTCTAAGGCTTGATCCAATGTTGGTTTGGAGAAAGCATTGTTTCAGCAGAGAAGTCAACATCCCACACTAGGCCTTCAACTCCAACCTGTACCCCGAATTGTTGGCTCAGACACCCCAGCTTGCTCATCTATATGCTCAAGGCTCCTGTGGGCTGCATGACAGCTCAGTGCTTATTAAAGAAAAGGTGCAAGTGACACTGGAAGATGCTATAAATAGAGAATTCCGAAATCCATCTGCCCTAGCGGCCAGGACTCATTAGATCTGAAACTGTTTGGCTTTTCACTTGAGAGACAGGAGCCCAATTACCACAGTGCACATACAAAGGAAATTATCCGGGCAGCATTGAGATTCCACTTGTAAAGTGTTTACTTGAAATAGTCCTGGGGTTTTGACGGGCTTAATCCTTAAATACATTGATTCTGAAAGGATTTTTAAAACTTGGACCCTACAGGATTTAATGAAGACCTATGAAAGTATCACTCAAAACTTTCTGTAAAAGTGGCCAGCTTCTCCCAAGCCCAGGAGCTCAGGTGTGCTGTGTGTCTTTGTATGAGCCTGCAACTCTCCAAATCTACTGTTGTTGTTATTATTAGTCCACGATAAGATGTTAGCGGGCTTCTATGGCTCAACCTTGCTCTGACCATCTCTGAGTCACAGATTCCTCTGCTCAAATCTCTCATGTTCCATGGCAGAAGCTGCGACAGATACAAGAGTGTGAATCAACGGGAATGCTGTTCCCAAGCCTGGATGACAGGCACTACCCCTGTTCAAATGCCAAATATAGGGTGCTGTCAGGGAAGAGAGTCCAGCACAGAGTTCTTGGGGCTTTCTCTTCTCGCAGTCTCTGCTGCACTGTGCCCCCAGTCGACCCATATTTCCTGTCTTCACCTTATCAGTCTCAGACGCTAATTACAGAGCAGGTTCATCCCGAGGGCTGCTGTGCCGAGCCACCCAGGAGCTGAGGTGACTCCAAAGGACATGAGGCCACCCCTTCCTGCAGACCATTCTGTCCTGCCATGTTTGATGTTTCACCACAAGTGTGGGCTCTGTCATCTTTGACTCAAGCGATAGCATCTAGCTACGGCTCATCTCAGATCCTCTTACCCACTAGACGTTTTGTCCCCTATTCTGACAGTTGGCTCCCCTCTACCATTCAGTATAAATGAATCGATCAGCACTCCTCAAATCTGCTCACCGATCTCTGCTGAATATGCAGCTGCTGCCATATTGGCAAGAGTTCTGATATTCCTAAATATGGGTTTTATTTAGGGGCAGCAGCTCTATCATGAGACTCCCCAGGTGCCAGCAGCATCTGGACTGCTCAGGAATGATATCCTGGTCCTCAGTGACAGGCAGGTGGGTTTGGGCAATGGGACATGACCCGATGCTATGTCTAGTGGTACCTCCGCTACACCTGAGCTCCAAGCACCCTTTCTGGCTGACATTTTCTCCCAGGTCTTTGGAAAAACTGTCAAGGGAGACTCACACTCATTAAACAGAAAAGCAAAATGAAACTAGAAGAAGATTTGTGTGTTTTCAAAGGATGGGCAGAGCAAAATGTCTATAGCTTCAGCTACAAAAGAATAGTTGTACTAAATCCCCCAAAGAAGAATTTGCTAAAATTGTTCTGAAAAGGCCCTGCCTCGTATGGAACACAAACCATATTTTGGTACCTATTACAAGGTACCAAACTGCATCAATGGGGATATGGAATACATCATTTGTAAATCCTAATGAGTAACCTTTTCCCGGGAAAATTAAGATTCACATCATCCATTAAATGTCACCTCGCCCAGCCCCCACCGGATTTAGCACCCATTCAAAGATCGACCGTGGGCTGTGGGATGGTGAGTGATCTGTCTAAGAACTGTCAGCAGCGAGTCTTCTATTGTAAGTAGAGTGCATGAATAAAATAGATTACTAACAATTTTAGAATCGTAATTTGTACCAAGATGTCTGTCTTGATGCAACTTGACGTCTCTGAATAATTCATTATGTCCTTCTCCAAATCCCTTTAAAAAAAAAAAATCAGATGCTGTAGATAATTTTCAGTCCTTAAGTGAAAAATAACCATGAAAGTTATCAAGTTAGATAGAACTGAAAGGTCCCAACTACTGAAGTCACTCCTGTCATAAGACAGGACAAGAAGAAGGCCATTACCAGTCTCCAGTCTCTGCTTCCTAGAGAATCAGAGCTTCACGAAATCCCCTAGTTCAAGGAGATCTTAAGATTAAGTCAATTGCTCTGCAGTGCTGGCAGGTTTGTTCCTACACTGACCCAAACTAACTTGCCTGTTTCTTTTTTAATTAATTTATTAGATTTTTAACTACGCTCTCCTCTTTCAACAGTAGGAATTGGACCTTGAGCTTTTTGCTAGGCAAGAACTCTACCATAGAGCCGCATCCCTGATGCCCGTGGTATTTATTTATTTATTTAATTAATTTATTTATTTACTTACTTACTTATTTATTTATATTTTGATAAGGTTTCTCACTAATTGTCTAGGCTAGCCTTAAACTCACCGTGTATTCCACACAGCCTTGAATTTATAAGCTCAAGTCCCTGAACTGGAATCACAGGCCTGAGCCTCCAAGCCTGGCTCCAAACTGGGTTCCTTCTGCCTTCCCTGGTCCTATGTGAGTTTCCACTGAGAAGCATGAAGTAGCTGGCTCTCTTGCACCCAACTGCCCTCAAAGGTCCAAACACAGCTTGTGGGTCTCAAGCTCTCTCCCTTCTGTTAAGTACTTCCTTTTCTTTTACTCCGGGAATCAAATCTTTTAATAATCTCTTTAATATCGTATGAATTAAGATGGAATTGGATAGGTTTTTGCCACCTGGTGCTCATGAAGACCATTGTCTTGACCAGAAAGGAAAAAGACAAAAGAAAAAGAGAGATTATTCTCTGAGCCCTGGAGGGGAGGTTAACTCATCTGCAGAAGGCTCAAAGCTCAGGGTACAAATGCATATTTTAATAGATATTCTCTGGTGATAGCAGCAAAAGCTTGAATTTTTAAAGTGCCTTTCAGGGGTAAACAAACATAATACCTTTGGCTCTCTCTCAAACTGGTAGCTCTGGAACGAGGGTCATGGGCACTGGGGGCGGGGCTCCCTGAATGCCTCACAATTCGCAGCCCAGCTGGCTGGGCGCCACCTCTACAACAGAACACCTTTCTTAGGAAATACTGGTCAGCAAAAGTTCATTCGGCAAAATAAAGCCAAAGGCTCTGCACTTAGTATCAGGATCAGAAACAACAACAAAACGATAGTGGCATTCAGCTCCAAGGTGTGACAAACAGAATTCTTTATGACTCTTTGGGGTCTACACTTTTTTTTTTTTTTTTTAAATCACACAGCATCTGGATGGGAAGCTCTTCACATACAGTCAAAATCACCATGGAAACTGCTTGTCAACCACGGTAGCTCACAGCACATGTGCCAGAAATAATTTTTAAAAACTCAAAAGACTTTTCATCCCTGGGTGGAGTAGTTTCCTAGTAAACTAAGTTGTTCTTTTTTTGGTTTGGAGAGAGAGAGAGAGAGAGAGAGAGAGAGAGAGAGAGAGAGAGAGAGAGAGAGAGAGAGAGAGTGTGAGTTTGGGTGTTTTGATGTGCCTGCATGTATGTCTGTGTAGCAAGTGTGTGCCTGGTGCCCATGGAGGTGCCCAAAGAGACATTCAATCCCCTGGGGCTGGAGTTACAGACAATTGTGAGCCACCTTGTGAGTGCTGGGAACCCAACCCAGGCCCTCTGCAAGAACAGTCAGTGCTCTGAATGGCTGAGCCATCTCTCCAGCCTCCATTAAGTGGTTCTTAAAGCACATAAGTCATCTATAATCCATCATATCGCCAAGAAATATCTAGGGTGAAGTTAGAAGAGCAAAATCTAGGATTTTTAATCAGGGACCTCTTCAAAGAGAGGTATTTTATAAGACATCTGGAAAAACAATCCTTTGGTTTGGTGTGGAAAGCAAGGACCTTGCCTATGTGTTCAGTGAGGCCTGTGTGTGTGTGTGTGTGTGTGTGTGTGTGTGTGTGTGTGTGTGTGTGTGTGTACCTAATCTGTGAGCATGCAACAACACTGACCACAGAGAAGGATACACAAACCTTTTCTCAGGGATGAGGGATCTGCCAGTGGGAACAGTGCAAGCTACTTGTAGGTGGGCGGGTGAATGTGTCATGACCCTGTGTACCTACATCTGTACTTGCAGTGGGGATGTGTTGGTGCTGTTCTGACCTTCCCCTGACTGCAGTGGAAAGTCCATGCATCTAAAAACTGGACAATTAGTGCTGAAGTTGTCTCCAAGGGCCTACAACCAGGGACATTTTTAAGAAAGCCCCTGTGGGGGAATGTTGGATCTGAGTCAGATGGAAGTCGAATACCGCTGACCGTCTTGGTCCTGGGAGCTCCGTTCCCATCCTGGCTGTTACTAATGAAGAAAGAAGAAAAGGAGCAACACTCAGAGCCTGTCAGGCATGTCTGTATATCCGTGAGACACTGAGAAACACATGGAATAAAGCGGACCCGGGATTCTTTAGCACACAGAGATCTTAAAAGTCAGAGACATACAGGGAGTTTCAGAGGGACTCTCCAAGTGGAGGAGGGTAGAACTGACTTCTATTTCACAAAACAGATTATGATTCTGGATTTCATAATCCCCTCTTCTTTTTGTTTAGGCTCAAAAAGAAATTTTATCTATACTCTCCCTGGCAAGAAAGCACCCCACCCACCTACCCCAAGTGAAAAGAACTGAATATGAACAGTAACACAGGAGACAAATCAGCATTTCTTTGTGTATTCATGTCCACACACACACACACACACACACACACACACACACACCAGCTAGTGGCTTACATTCTTACCATACACTGCAAATACTATGCTATAGTCACCAGCAGAAGAGGCCCAAGTGGAACCCACAGAAATGCTGGCTACCAATCTGTGGGCTATGTAACTCAACCCCCTTCACGGTGCAGAACCAAAGTGAGCACCCAGAACGGTTGTCCCCATCGCCTACTCCATCCTGTGACCTGGAAAGACATTACCCTTCTCTATCTGAGAGGTCAGTCTTTTGAGAGGAACCTGGACCTCCTGTGATTTTCATGACTCCAAGGCAGATAGGAGCAACCTGCCAGATTGTTTGAGACCCTGGCTGAATCCCACCCAGCTGTTGCCAGTCATGGAAACAAGTTAGTGTTTCCCTACTAGGAAGAAGAGGATTTACCACACATGGGGTAAAAGATTTGACCAAGAGTGCCAGCTCCATTTATCCTAAAGTTGACAACTGTGAGTAGGTGAACCATGTCTCCAAAACTCAGTTCCTACTTCTGTAAATGTAAGATTAATCTCCCACATCTGAGTCTCCACTGCACAGATTTGATGACTTGGACAACAGACATTTATTCTTTTACTGTTCTGGAGGTCAGCACGCACTGCCATGCTGAAAGCATACACCAGTGGTAGAGTTGTGCTCCCACCAGTGGTAGAGCTGTGCTCCCACCAGTGGTAGAGCTGTGCTCCCACCAGTGGTAGAGCTGTGCTCCCACCAGAAGCCCTCTGGAGAGCCTCCTCCCAGCCCTGGCCTCTTGCTCTACTGTATCTGTTCTTTTTCGAGCATGGCACTTATGATGGTGTGTAGGACCCAGCTGGATGACCTAGGATAATCTACTTATTTCAAAATCTGTAATGTAATGATCTCTACAGACTCCTTTTACAAATAAGGTGACTTTTACAGATTCTAGAGATAATGACATGGGTAAATTTAGGGAGGGGCTGCTATTTTCCAGCAGACCACAGCACCTTTCTTGATGGGCTCAGTGAAGACAAAGTTGCAGAGTATCTACATGGTGCACTTCTCCTGAGTTTGGTGGCGGGTGTGCAACTTGATGGAACTCCCTCGTTACTACACTTTGCTAGCGGTAGATCCCACAGTCTTTGCACGGGGCTCCCAGGAGGGGAGAGTGAGGCATCACACACTGCTGCCAAGGGAGGCAGATGCCAAGCAGGAACATCTCTGCACCACAGACCCTGGAGGCCCCGCGGGTCCCTGCTCCACCTCAACACATTGTTTCAGTTTCATTTTCATGGACAATGAGAAATGTAAGGAATTGCTGTTTTTACTTTAGAATATTCTTCCACTATATGGATATGAGCAAAATGTTCCCTTGCTCTATAGATCCACCATTAGAGTTGGATTTGGTTTGATTTCTCTAATCAAAAAAAAAAAAAAAAAAAACAAAAAACAAAAACCATTAAGCCATGTATAAAGAATGGCTTGGGAATTGTGATATATCCTAAGAAAAGAGAATTGTAGCAAGGTGCCATCCGAGTTCTAACAAGATACAAAATGTCTGTAACAGTCTAGTATTTTTAGTCAAAATTATCTGTGCAATGTCTTCCTCCTTTCCTTGTTTGAAGTGCTTTAATGTAGCAGAACAAAATACAATAAACAGATTTCTTTGATCAAAATGAACTATTGTCCAGTCAAACTTTTGGTATGAATGGTTCCTTATTTCCAATATTTGTATGGAAACACATGGAAAATACAACCTCATCCACATTTTACTATTTGAAATGACCCAAACTACTCTGACTTGTAAAGTACCTTAAAAGTTAACACTGAAAGGACAGAGAACTTCTGCAGGCTAGACAGGATTTATTGCCACACCTACTAAGGGACCAATTAGCCACCTGTACGTGATTCTGAGTGAATAGTAAGTGTTGGTGCAATCACCTCTCATGTGACCAACAGCTTCAGCAGTGGCCACGGAATGAAAAGGCCTATGTTCGAAGGCAATTGAGATGCCTTTTCAAAGGCCCCTAGATCCTCTAGGGAGGGAGGTGACACATGGATTATCCAATGGGAAGCAAGGGGGTGGGGGTGGGGCTTGGGCAGGAGTTGGGCACAGAGGCCACAGCATACTCTACTGGAGATGCAAGGAAGGCAGGATTCAAAAGTTGGTCTCAAAAGGGAAATAATGATAAAGCAAGCAGGAAAACCTTCGAGACTCCTGTGAGCAAGAAATACAGAGTTGTTACACACGACATGGAACCTAGGAGGAAATGACAGTAGCCCCTGATGTCTCAGTAAACTGATCAGACTTAGGCTCTCGGAAACAGAAGGCAAGAAACAATAGGGACTCAGTAGCAATTCAGAACAGGAGACAGATGTGGGAGCTGCTATGGAAGCTTAACATATAGTACTTGGTGCTTGGCCACGTATGAGGGGAAATGTACACTTGCTAAGATTCTGACACTATGGAGAATGTGGTAGCAGAAGGTTACTGGCAGTAAGCTGGGATTGGTTAGAGGTTTACACTATAAACCTTAAAGTAGTCGTGAATATATGTGCATGTGTGTATGTATGAATGTATGCATTATATATGTATGAGTGTATGTATGTATGGCTGTATGCATACATGCATATGTATATATATGTATGAATGTATGCATTATAAATGTATGTCTGAGTGTATGTATGTATGAATGTATGCATACATGCATATATGTATATATGTATGAATGTATGTATATATGTATGAATGTATGCATGTGTGTATGTATATATGTGTATATATACATATGTGAGTATATGTGCTTATGGCTGAAGAGTGTTCTACAAAAAGCCTCTTCTCATTGCAGGTCTGGAACAGAGGCAGAAAGTAGGATGTACCTATAAACTAAGAGACCCCAAGGACTTCTGGTAATGAACGGAGACTAAGAAAATACATGACAAGCCCTTTATCTGGAGCCTGACTCTGCTGACACCTTAATTTTGGATGTCTTGAATACAGAACTGTCTGTAAGTATTTGTTGTTTTAAAACATGCTGTGATAATTTGTTATAGGTAACTCCTGAAAGCAAAGTAGCTATTAAACCAATCATGAAGATAAAATGGAGTCATTAAAGATATTTAATTATCCTCAAAGGAAGCTGGGAAAAAACCTGGGTATGGATAGAACTATGACAGTGAACAGTAAGTACGAACCCAACTGCATGTAAGTTAGTGACAATTCCATTACGTATGAACGGTCTAAGATCTCCAATGAAATTGGCAAAGATGTCACAGCAGATAAAAGGGAAGGCTCACACTCCTTGATGCCACAGAAACACTCATTTTAAATGTAAGCACCTGGATGTGCTAAGTAAAAAGTCGAGAGATGCCAGGTTGACGCTCATCCAAAAGAGCTGGCTCCAGAAGTATAAATCAGAGCAAAAATTATTATTTTGTGATTCTCCTCCCAGTGCCAAGTAAAAGACGAATATAAATTATTTTCCAACCACATTAGATATTAGTTTCTTCATATTCTACCAGGATTGGTGGAGTATTTGTTTTCTTCAGGACACACTCTACTGTGAGCAGATTCTACAGTGATCGAAGTTTTAAGATGTCCTCCTCTCTTTGGACCTGTGCTTATGAGGTTGATTGACATCTTTCCTTGGGGGAGAAAAGGTAAATATAGCCAGCAAGAGAAAGCAAGCTGACAGAGACAGCAGCTTAGGTGCTTGTCCCTTTTTTCCTCATTAGATTTTCCTGTGTTTTAGCTCTGGTTACCCAGAAACAGACAAAAACACTGATAGCCTGCACTAAGACATGTACAGCAAGATGCTGGAATTTAAAAGACAAGGTGATACAAAGATGGAAATGTTCTTTTGAGAATCTGAAGGCATACGGTGTGCAGATGAATTATGTATAACCCCTAGAACGCTGACACGTAGCAGTAACATCTCTGAAATCCCAGAGAGGAAAGTCTTCCAGCATTGGATTGTGTTAGAAAAAAGCTCGGCCGTTGAAAAATATCAGATTGTCTGAAATTACGTAACCTTGGAGAAATTATTTACCATTTCCTCATCTGAAAGCAGAGAAAACTCTGACTCACCATGGTCATTGTTGTAATTTTCTTTAAAATGTATTGGAAATTATTTCTTTGAATAAAGGCAACAGAAAGTGTTGCAATAGAGCTTCAGGTAAGCTGTGCTGTCAGGGAACAGTGTTTTTTAGGTAATTGGGTATTTCCTTCTTATATACTAAGGCTTATATTTAGTTCCTTTTAAAAAAAACAAACCAGCTTGCGTACCAATACTTGTAAAAATGTATTGTAAGTGCCCTGTGTTCATAAACAGACTAAACCATAATACTTTCACAGTTCCTCCATGGTTACAATGACTCTGACTCAGTGCTCATGCTATTTCTATCCAATGGGTTTGTGAGCGATCGCATGGGGCTCTGTTCCACACCCTAAACAGCCCCATTTCCGTACCATCAGTGAGCCTGCTCAAGTTTTCTCCCATTTTCTGCAGACTTTTAAGCTGACAAACCAGGCTGCCTCAGGTGATGGCTTTGTTTGCTCTGGGTGGATGGTGCACGGGCTGCAGCACAGCTCAGGTCCTTGCCCAGTGCTCAACATTACCCCAGCCTGACTGACTGCCTCCTTACCTCTCCTTAACAGCAGTACCTAAGCGGAAGCTCACAGGAACTTCCTTCCGTTAGTTTAAGTACCAAAGAGGATTTGATAACCTCAGAAACCTTCTCTCATGGTAGCATATGCTCTGGTATCTTGCAGTCTCCCATTATATACATAAGTAAACGAGTGGAGCCTTATTGAAAGACAGAGGAAAAAGGAGCCACATGGCATTCGAAGTGTGCCAGGAAGCCAGGAAACACTGGCATCCTACGGAAGATTCAATTAGTAATCTTCCACTATGCTGTAAGGAAAGTCTCCCCAAATTATATTTTACATAAATATGCTAAGCTCCGCTTGCTATGCCGACAGCTGTCATCCTATGAAGGGAACAAGCAGATGACCACGTATTGGGCAAAATTTATAATGTGTGGGGCTGTAAACCAGGCACATTGTATCCGACATCCCCCTGGCTCCAAACTAAAATGGAAAGCATAGAAGTAGCTTTGGCAATCGTGTATCAATAAGCAGCATAATTCCACATTAGATGCTTGTGGATGAAATAATCACTGATTCATTCACTGAAATTCCAAGATATTTCTGACTGTAAGATTTTGTAAATACAGCAAGTTATCTGACAATACCTTGTAGATTATTAACTTCTACCCTGAAGGGACAGGGGGGATAGAGCTTACCCGCTCTAGAGAGTACTTGCTTGTCTAGCATGCACGGAGCTCTGGGTTTGACCCCTAGCACCACATACAAACTAGCTGTGGTGGCCAGCACCTGTAATCCAGCACACAGAGGTAGACACAGAAGGATGAGAAGTTCAAGTTTGCCCTCCACAACATGGGAGTGCAAGGCCACATTGACTATATATAAGATCTCAAAAAAATAAAAAAATAAAAAAAAATCAATCTTTAAAATGCTACCCACAGAAGATCACACACATACAGTAGTAACAATCTGTCAAACTCAATGTACATTCAACTTAGCAAAGCAAAGTATACGCACTAAAAATGCCCTTACTTAATCCATGACTTAATGGCATGATGATAGTTTTTCAAGGGAAACAAACACATTTAATGCTACAGGACTCCACCCTGCAATCCACTTACCCGTTCAGCCTGCTAGGCCACCATGCCTCATCAGTGGAATTCTAGTCAGCTATTGATATCTCACACTCTCCAGCGTGGCACCTCTACCCAGCAGGCTTTGTGGGCCTCCATGGCCCATTAGTACCCCTTGATCCAAGTGTCTTATAGCTGGGTCTTCATTGCTGTGGTACTTTCCTGGATGTCTTTGGGCAGAAGCAATCCCTCTCTGCTCTCACCTCCATGGTAACAGTGAGTGTGTGCTCTGAGAGATGCATCTTGGATGATTTCCTCCTTACACAGACTTATATAAACCTATCTACTACGTACCTTGGCTGTATGGTACAGCCTATTCCTCCTAATCCAGAATGAACAAGACAACGCAAGATCAAATTTCTAACAAGAATGTCTATCAAATGTCACAAACATGAGGTGCATACACACACAAACATGCTTATATAAATAATATGTATATATGAAAGCCTTACATTCTAAAATAATAGTAAGTATAGTGAATACAGAGTACAGTCCCACATCTGTTTATCTTGATGCAATTTTAGATACGTGCCAAACTTTATTTAACAGGGCTGATGAAACACATGTTTACAAAGTATCATCCCAAACCAGAGATTGATGTGTTCTGGCTTTAACTGTACTAAATGAGAATTTTTCAGTCCCATTACCATCTCCTGGGTGGCATCCACATATATAGTTTGTCTTGGGCAGAAGCATCAGCATCAGCATGCAAAGGGGGGCTGCTTTTGGTACCCTCATATGTGACCTTTAGATTTTGCCTATGGTCTTCCATCTGCCTATTTCTCTCAGTGCCTGGGAACCTCCTTAGGCCCCATTCTACCACCATACACCATACACCCACAGAAGCCCTAAGCTTACACAGGATGATGCTATTTAAATATAACCTGAGGAAATGAACTACAAACCACATCATGAAAATCCTAGGCATAAAGAAAAGCAAAAAAAAAAAAAAAAAAAAAAGCCTATTTTTAACACTGTCTTACACAGAACACGCCCTTAAGGCTATCTGTAATAATTTTAAGGTTGGGCTTAGCCTGCTCTGCACAAACTCCTTAAACGTTAGCTAGTAAGTTTTAAGAGCATGAAATGACTTTTCCCCCCTGTGGCTTTATATAGAACCATAGTAATTGCAATATGAGCTCAGTGTCTCTGTGAATGCCTGTCACCAAGCCCTGCTGTGGGGTTCCACCCTGTGGCTTATTTTCAGCAGCACACAGAACAAATGTGGTTAAACTATCTTTGAAAATCTGCTCTGGGGGCCTAGGAGCATTTTCGGGGCTTATCTACACTTAGGACTCTGGTCTTTATGTGATAATTGAGAAGCAGGGTTGAGGGACAATCTTAGTGGGCTGCCATATTCTAAACAATGTCCCTGTACATTTTATAGGGCTTGTGACATTCTACAACTTCCAGGACACTGTTCGGTATATGTGACACTAAGAAGCAGTGTTTTTATTTAATTTTCTTTGGCACACCCAGTCACCTTAGAAGAACCTTGGTGGCTTTTCCTAGTGGTGGCCACATAGATTCTGTGTACTTCCCCAGGGCAGTGAGAAGGAGCTTGGGAACTCGGCTCTACACCGGCTCAGTAATTCCTTCTCTTAGCTGTAACTATCATCTGCCATCTCTGGGGCTGCCTTGGTTTGGAAGGTGGGAGGTATTTATTTCTTATTCATCCACAACCAGATCTAGAAGTAAAAACTAGCTTTGGAGCCTGGTCAACTGTTCTTTGTTTCAAAAATCAATATAAGCCTTGGAGGAAACAATATTAGCAAAAGAGCCACATCCCCTGAAGCTACTGGCGCAGTAGATAATCTAAGAAGGCTGGGGGTGAAGCTGCAGAAGAGAGCTGAAGGAGCACATTCTACAAACCTCCCTGACTCCAATCTGCAACTGACTTTGCTTATCTCATCGGTGAGAAAACAGCATGCGGCAGATTAAAATCTAACTCTAAGAGCCCCCCTCCGCACCATTCTTTGTCAAGCTTCCTTACTTGAGCCACTGCAAAGATGGCAGTCATTGCACGGTCTCTGCTAAACTCCTGCCATCCTCTGTAACTAGCGTTGCAGTGGCCAGTGAACTCAAGAGGGAACAAGTAAAAACATCTGCTTCTGACGCTGGGAGGAGTCCCATAGACACTGCACACACTGCTCACACATGGGTTGGCCTTTTCTTAAACAGGAAAAGAGGTTCAGGAGAGTCAGAGAAATGACTACATCCAAGAAGTGTCAAGTCTAGAGGTCCAACCAGAAGGGCATTTATGGCCTTTGACCATATGTCTGCATGTAAATTATAGTCAGTCTCCGCTCTAAGGGAGGTTAAGGATCTCTCCAGTAGAGGAGGATGCAGAGGAGTCAGGGACCCAAAGCTAGGGCAGCTGAGGAGTCCCCACACAGTCTAAGAATCTAACCCCCATTCCATCCCAGTGCCAACCATCTGCAAACCCGACTCCTGCCTTCCAGCCCCACTAGCCTTACACTACAGTGCTGTAGACAGCAGAGCACTTTGTCATCAGCTGCTAGACACCGAAGAAGCCCCACTAACTGCTGCCAGCTACCCAATCCACTGCCCGGGGGCTATTATAACATGGTTCACTATTCAGGGAGGACCTCCATCTTTGGCTGATTCATTCCTCCCCCACTGACAAAAACCTAGCGGCGGGGCTATCTTGTTCTACCCTTCCTTCCTGCACCCGGCCCAACCCGAGCCGGGTTTTGCAGAAGGCTGCCTCCCTGTCCGCCTCCTCACTGCTGCCAGGGCTCCTGACTGGGCTGAACAGCTCTTGGTGAATGTTACCCTTTGTCTCTGGAGCCCAGGGCTGGCTCTGATGGCTGGAAAGCCTGAACAACAATGATGAATCAGAGTATTTATTTTTGAGGTTTTTCTCCAAGCTGTCTCTTCATCAGGCCTTAAATAGCAGCATTCGAGCTGCCACAGATACTTCCAAAAGTTTGCTGGCCTGGAATTCCCAGGAGGGAAGAACTTCGTCTTCCTGGCAACAAACTGGAGCACAGTGATACCCCGACTAAAAGAGCGGCCCAAGCTGGATTTCTCAAAGAGATGGCAGGGCTCACCTGTTTAAATTGATTATTGCGATTTTCTAGAGTGATCTGAGCACCCTCCCTCCCACCTTGCAGAAGAAATGGTGTATTTCTATTTCTAAGTGTGGTGGCCTTTTCAAAACCTGTTTTATGCATTTCACTCTTTCTTAATTGGTGCCACCTAGAGCCAGGTCTGGTCTGCTCCATTGGGGCCAGGAAATTCCAGCTTTCATGGAAAGAATGATCCACACACAATGTGCTTCTCTGATGTAAAAATCTTCATTTGGAAGTTAACGGTTCTTGTTAAGATAGGGCACTTCAATGAAATCACGGAAACAAGCAGCCTTTAATAGAACTGCAAGGATCACTTGCTTTTCTTGTGACAGCGTTTGGCCCCTTAGTCGGCGGAAAGGTACTTCCCGCATGGAGCATGTGTTTACTGTCACATATATGCCGCCCAGGTAGCACCACCCAGATAGCCGCTTTCAAGGAGGCAAAGGAGTTTGAACAAACAAAACAAACAGGAAATGAGAGCAGAGGGCCATAAAACAGAACCCCCAAACCGAAGTGAAAGTATGAAGATGCAGTGCAGAAGCACAGAGGTGGATGATACTCAGCTCCAGAAACACCAATTTGCTCGTGAACAGATGCATGCTGAAGGGGCCCGAGGGGGGTGGACTGTTCTTTTCATGACAGTTTGGATGACAAGAGGGTTTAACTGCTGCCATGACTGTGCGTGGATGAGGGATTGGTGCAGGCACTGGAGAGAGCTTGGTCTCTGCAGGAGGGCATGCTGGGCTTCCCTGGAACTGCTCTGAAGTCCATTAGGCGTACCACACTGTCACAGGTAATTTGCCCACTGGAATGCTTTCTGGCTAAAGTAGACTTCTCTTTCACACTGGCACCTATTCCACCTAGCAAAGCAGCCTTGAAGTCTCATGTGTTCATACCTGCACACAGAGTGTGGGCCAGCCACCAGCACACTAACACGGAAAGATGAAAATGGCCACCCCTTCTTCTTACTGGAGAGCTCATTCGAAGCTTTAGGTTCACTCTTGACTGTCCATGAGCCCACGCAGAGATTAACAAATCTCTCATCTTGAGGAATATAAAACTAAGGCTCAGAGAGATTAAGCCCCTCTGAGAGATTCACAGTGTGAACAATGAACCTGGTCCTTTAGCCTGGTTACACACTCCCCGAAGGGTTGGCTTTGGAATCTCACTGTTCGGTTGCATCAAGAAGATGCAGAGGAGGAATGCAGGGCTCAACTTCAGCACACTCTATGAGCTTCACAAGTAGGAAAGAGGAGAACACTTTAGCGAGACTCAGGGAAATGACCAGACTATACTGCAGCAGGAGAGAGCAGCAAGGAGGAGAGAGGGTTTAAGTCTTTCTCTCTCTCTCTCTCTCTCTCTCTCTCTCTCTCTCTCTCTCTCTCACACACACACACACACACACACACACACACACACACACACACACATGGTTCATCAGATTGGCTTATATGATTCACGGCATGTCACACGATGAGCAAGTGACATCTGGGTCATAGAGAAAAGCTGTTGGCACCAAGTGTTCTCAGGAATGTTAATTTTTAAGAGGTCCCTCACATGTGTAATTCTTTAATCTCAGCTGCAGACCTGATAAAATCAGAGGTTGGGCTTGGCGCTTAACAGTTCTGTCTCTTAACACCACGGCTAATGACTACCCTTGCTGCACCAGACCCCAAGTTAGTGTTTGTTTCAAACCTTTTCCTCCTCAATGATTCTCACTTGCAAGATCATAATAGTTATGGCACCAATAACTTCTACTGTAGGCTGCAACAAAGGCCTGCCTTGGTTGAGAAAGCCTTACAAACTATCGCCCTCAGAGAGGAAGCAGGGAACAACGGCTCAGTTGGTAAAGTGCTTGCTGTGCAAACATGAGGACCTGAGTTCGATCCCCAGAACAGACATAAATGTTGGGTGCAGGGCAGGGGAGATAGCTCAGGGGTAAAGAGTACTTTCTGCACCATCTTGAGACTTGGGCTTGGATGCCCACAGAGTAAACCAGGCATCCCATGTATTTGTATAATCTCAATGCTGAGTGGAGCAGAGACTAGAGGAGGGCTGGCTGGAGTTGGAGCCCAGAAAACTGACCCTGTCTCCAAGGAATAGGCTGAGAATGATGGAGGTAGACACTTGAAACCCTTTCTAATCTTCATGTATGTGTGCAGGCACAAACACCTGCAGCACACATGTAAAACTACATACATATACACAGACACACAAACATACATACACATACAGTCAGACACAAACACATAGTGACATATTACAGACAAACACACACAAATACATACACCACACATACATACACACAGATACCGACATAGACACAAACGGACAGACACATACACACACGCACACACACACACACACACACACGGACACACACACGGACAGACACAGTGGCACACAGGCACACATATACACCCAGACACGCAGATACAGACACAAACACAGAGACACACCTAGACACACAGAGACAGACAGACAGACAGAAACAAAGGTGAACAGGTGCACAGTTTCATCTCAAACACACACAGCCACACACACACAGCCACACACACATACGTGCACACACACACACACACACGCAGAGTTGGGTGCTCTAAAGCTGGAGACAGAGCAGAGATAGGCAGATCCCTGGGCTCTCTGACCAGCCAATCTAGCTGAAGTGTGAACTCCAGCTTCAGTGAGAAACTATCTCCAGGAGTAAGGTGAGAAGCAGCGGAGGAAGAAACCTGACACTTCTTTGCCCTCACGCATGTGAACATTCCTGTATAGACACTGTACATGTATGCATACACGTGAACACAGACACACAGGAAAGGGATGGGTATGGTTAATTTGCGATACTGCAGCCCTTTGTCACTTCTGATCTTGAGCAAGCCGAAGTTCTCCATGCTGCATATTAAGTTGCTACATAAACATCTCAGAAGCAGAGGGGCCTTGTTGAGACTGAATTCTTGAAATCTGCCCCACAGAAATTGCGTGGTGAATTGCAAGGAGAGTGTCGGGGCTCATCGGGTACACTGCTGGGGTTTGCAGGATGGGGGCAAGTTCTTCACCTCCATGCATCCAGCACTTAGCCCGGGGCCTCCTCTCCTAAGTGGGGAGCAGCCTAATTGAAAGATCCAACAGGAGTTGGGCAATCACAGCCTCTCCCTGAATCTGTCCCAGGAACCCACAGGAATCCCCCACAGGACCCTCTGCAGGAAGCTGTGATTCCCATGGGGGGAGAGCAGATGGAGCCTGTCTTGTTAGCCCTGGCTACTAATAACAATGATAATAATAGCAATAACCACAAGTATTTATAGCTGCTACTGCTGTCACTGGTGGTGATGGTGACAGCAGCAACCCTATTCACAGCCCCAAGGGAAGATGCAAGAGGCCCAAGATGGAAGCTGGAAGTGGAGAAGCAGGAGACCAGGCTTCAAACCAGGTTTTCTGACTTTGAGGTTAACTGTGTTTACAGTGGGCTAATCGTGTTTCAGATATTTTAATTTGCATTATTCTCCTTTTCTCAGGGTGCATAATTGAATATGTGTTATAACCTCTTACAGCCCTTCCTTGTGAATTCTACTTTCTGATTGTGTAGGTTTCTCTGTGGCTCCTTGTTGAACGAGCCCTGCTTGGTCAGCAGAGGATCCATCTTGATGGTGTGCCTGAACTTAATCAGACCTGGGCAGAGCCCTAAACACAAATAGTTTGTGTTTCTTAACATATTCTTTACGGGGGCTTCTAGTGCTAGTACAGTACAGCATTACCACCCAGTGCTGTGATTGGCAGGAGGCTGAGAAGATTGCAAGCAGTGCTAGGGTGGGGGGGGGCATTCAATAAAAAGGAAGGCCATTATTCAAAACCCACGTAAGAAATAGAAATCACCAGTATGCAAATATCAGAGGGTAGAAGCCAACAGCCACAGGAAGTCCAGGCAAGTGATTAATTCAATTAATAACCAGGGGGTTAGTAAGAAGGGAAGGGAAAGAAATGCTTGTTACAATGTGTTTTAGGCAAGACTCTGTTTTGACACAACCTTTCACCTTTATTTCAAAGAGAAGTATTTATTGTAACAGAAATTAAGTCTGGGAGCTGAAGGTATAGCTTAGGTGAACAACTCCACAGCTGTGTGCCTTTGTCTCCAGGAGGAATGGAATGTTCTTAAGAAGAAGAAATGGAGCAAATAGAAGCTATGTGACAGCCATGAAGAAAGGGTCTCTACAGCTCAGGTGTCTCGGAAATTACCCCAAGGGCTGTAGTATCTGCTGCCTGCCCTAATGAAAGATACAGCCTCGAAGAAGCTGAGCCAGTGCAGATCTGATGGGGGACATCCTACAGCAGAGATGTTCACATCTGACTCCAAGATGGGGTGGGGCTTGGGACTTGAGAAGCCATGCCAGAGGCCGGAGAGACGGCTCAGAGTTAAAAGCATGTACGCCTCTTACAGAGGATCTGGGTTCTGTTCCTAGTCCCATAGCAGGCAGCTCACAACCACCCGTAACTTCAGTTTCAGGTGATCCAACTTTTTCCTCTAGTCTCCACAGGCACCTACCTGCACACGTGATGCTAAACTCACGTAGGCACACATGCATACACAGAAATAAAAGTAAAAAAAAAAAAAAAAAATTCAAAAAAGGTGCTGCCTGCCAGGGTGTGTTTCACAACCATCTTTAAAGACGCCGATGTTTCTCTCTTCCGGCCCTGGGCAGGAGTTAAGAGCTCTGACCTGATGGGCCACACAGATTAACAGATGGGCTATACATACTCAAGGACATTTCAAGTAGGGGCCTAATCCTTGATGAGCTTTCTCCATCTGGCAAAATACAAGACCTGCAAGAAGCAGTAGGGATGGATGGCACAGAGTTTCCAGTAAAGGGTGAACCTCAAATCACAGGGCAAGTCCTCAGATCCTGTTTGTCCCTCAGCAAACACGCACGCGTTCATTAGTTCCTTATGTAGGGAAGCAGATGCGGATGTCGCTGCAACCCCAGAGAGTTTGGGGATAATCGGAGATACTAACTCACATAATGTCCTGGGAAAGGCGTTGGTGTTTATCAGCCATTGAGCATGTGCTATCTTCATTACTTAGGCTATTGGTGTGGATAAATGATGGCCGAGTCTCACCAAAGCTAAAGTATGTTCGGATCAGAATCCTTTTGGGGACCAATATGAACATCACAGGACACTAGACCTATCCCGATCCTAAGAAATTCTTCAGTGTTCTGACGTCCACAGGGATGGGAAGGAATGACCTTCAAGGTCTCTTGTTTCTCTTTACAAGTTATTCAAATGCATTTGGCCCTGGTTCTGAAAGGTTGCATGTGACTTTTAAAACTCAAAACCCGTAATCCAAGAGGAAGTGAGACACTTTAGGGCTGAGAAGCCAACTTCCTTGGATATGCCAAAGATAGGCAGCAGACAGTGTAAGCATCCTCCTGCAGTAGGGATCTTGGCTTTGCCCCTTAAGAACAGATCTACTGCAGTCTCCATCAAAGGGGAGTAGGCACACATGACATTTGGTCTCCATCACAAAACCCTGGTTAGCCTGCCCTCGGACAGCAAGCAATTCCAGTCAGTGCACTTGATCCTCACCACTTACAAATGAGGCAGGCATCTAAGAAAGGTCATGACCTTTACATTTCCTTCCAGCTGGATGCTGGAAGCTTATTCCACAAAGTGGTGCTCAGTAGCTGGTCACTGCTTAGGGAAGCAAGGGAAGCTCCTGTCCCCACAGAGCCCAGTGACCTTCACACGAAGGTCCAGAAGAGGTTTTATCTCCACTGTTCTTTCTAGCAGCCTCTACCTCGGGACTAACTCCTCTGCAGCAGCAGAAAGCATTCAGCTACTCCTCTCCCCTCCAAGTCAACAAGAGAAAGAGGGCCTGCTGGGCTGCTGCAATGGCCTCTGCGTCTTTTATGGATGCTGGCAATTAGCAGTGAGGAAACAAAGCCTTAGATGGGAAAACTGGTGGTCAGTACTGGTCTGTAAATCAAGGATGGGAGCAGGAGGCCTGCTCTGAAGACAGTCCTTGCTCTCTTGGCCAAATTAAGAATTAATTATAAGCCAAGCAGTTAACATGTCTTGGATGTGATTTGTTTCAAGACACAGGGCCTTGATAATTATCGTGAAGCACCCACTGGACCCAGAGGAGGCTAACGCTGAGCCTTGGGGAGGGATGTAGAGCTTCAAGGCACCCAAGCTGCGTGACACCACCCTAAGAACAGAAGAGAGCCTACCCTGACTGGTGTGGGATGGGGCATAGAGGTAACGCTCCTTCTCATAGGGGAGCCAGGGACACTCATCCTGAGTAAGAGAAGTGACGGGGAAACCCCAGTCGATTCTATAACATTTTTACTTCTTTTATTTATTTTGGAATTGTGCACATGCCATGACAAGAACATGGGAGGTCAAAGGAGACTCTTGGGAGTTGGTTCTTTCCTGATATCTCAAGGGATCTAGTGGTCCACTACAGATTGTCAGGTCTGTGTGCAAATGCCTCTATCTATTGAGCTATCTTATCAGCCCATGTGATTTTTTTTTAAAAGTGCCCTTTTCCTGACTCTGTGTGTGTGTGTGTGTGTGTGTGTGTGTGTGTGTGTGTGTGTGTGTGTGTGTGTATGCTACTCATACACATGTTGAGACCAGAGAGCAACCTTAGGATGCCATCCTCAGGACCATAGTCTTTTGAGGCAGGGTCTCCCACTGGAGCTTACAAATTAAGCTAAGATATCTGGCTAGATGACCATAGGGATCCCCCTGCCGCCCCTTAGCCAGTGCTAGGATCACAAAGACATACTGCTTCACTTGATGTTACAGGGGTACTAGTATAGAACTCAGGTCCTCATGCTTGCTAGGCAAGCTCTTTAGCAACCAAGCCGTCCCTGCCTCTGACTTTCTCTGTAAGCTTATGGAAACCCCTCTGAATTTTACTGAAGCAAAGAACATGAAAAATAGGGACAAAGGGCATTATCTGGAGGATATGACACAAGGATAGTTGGTGCATCAAGTCTCTCACTCTCTAAAATTCACTTCTAAAGGACTGGAGAGCAGCCGACCACCTACATTACATCTTGTTCAAGACTTTTCCCATCCTTGCGTTCACATGAACTCAGTGGTGTGGTTGCACATACCAGTAATCACAGCATTCAAGAGGTGGAGTCAGAAGATCACAAGTTCAAAGCTATCATTGGCTACATTGCAAGTTCAAGACCAGCCTTGGTTTCATGAGACTATCATCTTTAAAAAAAAAAAAAAAAAAAAAAAAAGATAGCTGGGCAGTGGTGGCGCACACCTTTAATCCCAGCACTCGGGAGGCAAAGGCAGGTGGATTTCTGAGTTCGAGGCCAGCCTGGTCTACAGAGTGAGTTCCAGGACAGCCAGGACTACACAGAGAAACCCTGTCTCGAAAAACCAAAAAAAAAAAAAAAAAAAAAAGCAAAAACTTATAAAATTATGAGCCAGCGGTATTAGGCAAAAACCCAATAGTAGCAGCCTTATGAAAAGCAACTGCGCCAAAGAAAACACATTATTATGTAACTTTTTAAAGGCCTCTGTGGCACCATTAATCTCTCCTAAGCAAAGTTGGTAGAGAGACCCAAGAGAACAGAGGTTTCTACCAGAAGTGAGTCACTCTGGGAGTTACACATCCCCAGAGGCAAAGCCAAGTGCAGCTTTTCCCTTGGAAATTCACCCTGGTATGCTCAGATGCAGAACACGGTGCTCCAATAGGAAGGAGCTAGCGTCTGCAGCAGGGAGTCCAGAGAAGGCTCTGGGTGCTGGCTGCATGCACTGTGGCTATGCTCTGGGCCCTAGATCCACTTACAGATCATCTCCAGGGAAACCAAGCTCCACCCTAGAAGCATGGGATCCAGACTTCGGGGTCTGGGATAAGGAGTATGAAGATGTTCCTGAGGACAAATCCGCTGCTCTGAGACCTGTTTGCTCCAAGGACTTATAGATACCATGCTGCCTGGAATCCATCAGCTCTATGGATCACACCAAAGGCCAGTTGATGACTACGTGGATGTAAAAAGGCATCAACAGGTGGGAAATTAGGGCTTTGGTTTGCAGCTGCTTCCACAGATGGACAGAGGCAGCCGGAATGACAAGGGGTCACTGTAAATCTACAAAAATATCTGAGTTAGGTCTGTACACCTGAAACACCATAAACTAGTGCCAGGACCCAGCAGCCAGCATGTACACCATAAACTTGTGAGCTGTGCCAGGACCCAGCAGCCAGAATTTCTTCCTGTTTATTAATACGCACCATGACAAGAGGCCTTGGCTCTACAAAGGTAAGTGAAGATAGTTAAGGTTAACATGGGGACTCTCCACCCTGGTCACCAAAAACTTTGACCCAGCAGGGATCAACTGCTCCCACCAGAGGATGTGGATCCGACTGAGCTGGACTCAGGACTGAGGCTTGTTTAAAACACTCCTTAGATGAGCCAAAGGCTCAGTCAGGGCCGAGACCTATTGTTGTTCTAAAGAGAACCTCAAAGAGATGTCTTCCTGGCTTAGAATCTGAACTGAACACAGCCCACTGGGCCTCATACCCAATCTCCTACTGTGTATACAACACACAGGCTCCCTGTCTGGCTTCTTCATCATGTGAGTTGCCTGTACTGTAGGCTTTCTTAGGAGCACTTGCTCACATGTTTCCTGCAGGAAGAGGACCTAGAAAAATCTCACTGGAGCCAAGAATGCTCCTGAAAAGACCCTTATTGCAAAGATCTATATCAATCAAGGAATTGCTGTCAGAACTCAGGAGGATCTGGAGGTGTGGGAGGTGACAGTTTCTTCCATAGCTAAGGAATACTGGATCACAAAGATTTTTCTAGTTCATTATCATTTGCCTCAATATTATCAGTTCTGATGGGATAGAACATCAGCATTTCAACGTCCATAGTGACATAAAAATTGTAACAGAAATGTGAAATGCAAGAAAGAAATCCCTGGATTGAGCTAAGAATGTCATCAAGTGCATCAGGGAGTCTTTGTTCCCTGTGCTTGAAAAACATTCAACTGACCTTCCCATCAGCAAGTGCACAAGGATCTGGAGCTTGTGCCTCCTTCTGTTTTATAGGAGCAGGCAACAGGGAAAGGATGCTACAAAAACATCCATTTTCACCCTGGTGGAACCCGAGAGTCAAACCAAGAGCTGTGAAAGAGGCAGCAAGCTGCACAGTCTGTGTTCTGCTTTTTATACCCAGCCATCCAAGCAAAGTCTGTGTTCTGCTTTTTTTTTTTTTTTTTTTTTTTGGTTTTTTGAGAAAGGGTTTCTCTGTGTAGCCCTGGCTGTCCTGGAACTCACTCTGTAGACCAGGCTGGCCTCGAACTCAGAAATCCACCTGCCTCTGCCTCCCAAGTGCTGGGATTAAAGGCGTGAGCCACTACTGCCTAGCTGTGTTCTGCTTTTTATACCCAGCCATTCAAACAGCCGGAAAAACAAATCCAAACCACAAAACAAAACAAAACAAAACAAAACACCCCCAAACAAAAAAAACAGACACTAGTTGACCTTTTCCCACTGTCCAAGTATTTTCAGTCCTCCTGTTTAGAGGGAGCCTCAAAAACTGCTGGTGTGTCAGAATGTGAACTTATTCTGCCATTCACATCTGTAAGGGTTTGCAAGACTTGTCATTCTGGAATCTCTCAATTTAATTAAAAAAAGATTGGGCATCTCTAATCTGCAAACCTTAAATGCTCCAAGCCTTTCACATTTCAGAGAGGGCATTAGGAACAATCGGATAATAAAGTATAAGAAAACACCGTGAAATGTGAGGCACTTATGGTCCTAAGTATTTCAGATACAGGATATTTTCAGCCAGTATGTTCTTTGTTTAATTTCTCCTTCCATTGCTTGAATCAACTAATGGTCATGATAGAATATGTATTATCACATGTAAATATATACATATATATGAGTGTGTATATATTTATATATAAATATATTATTAATATAGAATAATATATAAATATATACTCACATTTATATGTATATATTTTATAATAATATATATTAATAATTATTAATACACATAATAAGTACACACACATACATATATAGTTAGTTAGTGTTGGCCATCAATTGATAGTACCTAGGATCACATAGAAAACAAACATCTGAGTTTGCATGTAAGGGAGTATCTAGATTAGGTTAGCTGAGGTGAGAGGACTTATCCTAAATATGAACGGTATTATCCCATGAATTGGGGCTCTGGACTACTGGGGTTAAAAAAAAAAAAAAAAAAAAAAAAGACAATAGAGAGAATTAAGCAGCAGAATTTATCTCCTCCTGCTCCTGACTGTGGATTTAGACATAATGCAACCAGTCTTCTTGCCATGATGGACTGTAGTCCTTGAACTGTGAGCCAAGGCAAACATTTCCTTCCTTAAGCCACTTTTGTGGGGCATTTTTTCTCTACAAGAGAAAAAAACAGCCTACACGCATCTCCATTCTGATGGTTCAGAATCTTTCCTTGACAAACCCTAAGACAGTAAGGATTCCAGCCAGGATACATTATGCAGGAAGCAACCCAAGGAAACTGAACTTGGGACTGGAGCCAAACCAAATCACCGACTTTCCAAGAACTGTCAAAGGTGCATTATAGACAACCCAAAGCCGAGACAGTGTGATTCATTATTTGGTCCACAGTGACGGACGGCGTTTATGTCCTCCCCGACTCAGGTCACCTCCCTGTATGTAGCAGATCTACAAGGGCAGATAAAGATGGAAGAAGGAGATGGGGGAGGGGAGCAGATCTGAGTGAGTCAGCTACAATATCAAGAGCATTTGATTAGCCTGCACATCGGGGCAGTGTAATCAGTGGCTTATTCTGAGGCTTAGGAAGAGGATTTTGACTGTAATTTAGCTAAGCCAGGAGCTGCGGTACTTAGGGACCTGGCATGAGGACTTCGGCAATGAGCAG
Organism: Uromys caudimaculatus; assembly: GCA_028551405.1. Taxonomy (NCBI): domain Eukaryota; kingdom Metazoa; phylum Chordata; class Mammalia; order Rodentia; family Muridae; genus Uromys; species Uromys caudimaculatus. Next base: position 12,913,849 of record CM052710.1, on the reverse strand, counting down.
CATCCCTAGGGCCCAGCCGTAAGGGCTTTCCACCAGGAGCATCTTTTTATTGAAAACAAACAAACAAACAAACAAAACCCTCAGTTTGGGATAGTAAAAAGAAAAGGAAAATTTTCAAAGGCTCCTTTTACTTGTGAAAGGGAATGGAAGCACTGAATCCCACCTAGGGGTGCTCCCAGCTCCCCACCACATGACCAGAAAGAGTTCACTAAGTCATGGTGATTCTGCCCATACACACATGGCCTGGTAGACAAGGAGCCTGAGGTCTATAACTGTCACAGCTCAGACTGTAGCTCCACAGAGTACAGAAGGAGTGTCATTGCACCCTTTACTTCAGGAGTGACATTTACAAGGTCACAGGGTCTAGAGAGGTGGGGGCAAGACCAGGAAATGACTCATTCTTAAAGTTATTTATTTTTTGGTGTTGCCTGCTTTTGTTATCATTGAGAGGCTATCTTATTCCTCGGCTGTTAGAAGTAGCATCTGCTTCAAACCATAACATTCAAAGCTCTCTGCAGTTTTACCTGCTCTGATTTCAACCTTCCTGCCTCATTCTTAAAAGGACCCTTGAGATAACACGAGGCCTACTCAAAAAATCCACAATCATCTTTCCTCTCAAGACTCTTAACTCTACAACATCTACAAATTACTTTCTGCCACATGGATAATCCCCACAAGTTCGAGGACAGCAGTTCTAAATGTTGGTCTTGACCCCTTTGGGAGTAGAATGACCTTTCCCCCAGGGGTCATCTGAGACAATCAGAAAACACAGAAAACATATGATTCATAAAAGTAGCAAAATTACAGTTATAAAGTAGCAAAGAAAATAAAGGTTGAGAACCATTACTCTGGAAGCTAGGATGTGGATGTCTTAAGGGGTCCCTGTTCTAAGCTTGTAAACAAACACTGCCATTACGTGTTTGCAACAGTGTACCTGCAGCAGTTTTATGTTACATTTTTAAAGGAATACTGTATTAAAACATTTTCTACAGAGTAACTGAAGTGATTGTTTTTAATCATAAAGGTCTCCCATTGAATAAAACCATTGCACATGTCAGCATCATGGTAAGCAACACAAAATGGAAAGTTTTTGTCTTTTAAAACTTTTTTGTCATATATTACAAGAAATTGACTTATCCATTCAAGAGAGGGGGCTGGTCAGGCGGTGGTGCCGCACGCCTTTAATCCCAGCACTTGGGAGGCAGAGGCAGGTGGATTTCTGAGTTCGAGAACAGTCTGGTCTACAGAGTGAGTTCCAGGACAGCCAGAGCTACACAGAGAAACCCTGGCTCGAAACACCCCCCCCCAAAAAAAGGGGGGGGGCTGGAGGTGTAGTTCAGAATACTTGTGCAGCAAATGCGAGGTCCTGGGTTAAAAAACAGCATCACCAAAATATACATAATACATACACACATACATATATCATACATGTACACAGAAAACATACATAAACACATACATACATCATACATGCATACAAAAAACCTAAACATACACACACACACACACACACACACACACACACACACACACACACAGCAAGAAAGGAAACTAGGAATATATACTAATCCATTAGCCCTGGACAATCAGCCCCCTGCTCAGCCCTAAAGCTGACAGAAGGCGGTTTGGGCAGACAAAGGTCTGTGGCATTTCTCATTGGAATCAGGGAGAGTGGGTCTGCATCGTGTTCTATAAAAACACAATCAGACTGTCTTTCAGCAGAACAGAAACAAAGGCCCTATTGTCTAACATCATGAATGACCCTCACAGCCACAAAACATTAATAGCAAAGCAAAATTAGCAACTAGCTCCCTCATCTGTGTTCTGCATTCTGCAATTTGCCAAGACTCATGAACTTTGAAGGATTGTAGCTTGCAGGTGTGATTTGTGTTGGCTGCGTGTAACAAAAGCCAGGCATCAGGATTAGATTATCTCTTTATTTCAACTGTTTTATAAAAACACACAAGAATCAGAACGCAAAGCATATCAGAAAAGTCCTAAAAGGAACTGGGGCAGCCAGAGAAGAGGAACTACAGCTGAATTTGCTGCTCTCAAACCATTTAGTTGCATCATGTAAAAGAGGAACACAAATCCTATCTGCACAGAGACACATGGTAAACATCTACATTTTTCAGCCATACAACCTCTATCTGAGGTTCTCAGACATGGTGCTATCAAGAGACAGCTACATACAGCGCAGGCATTGTGGGAACGGTTGGGAATGGCACGTGTTTCAACAAATGATTTACAAAGCTAGGCCTTGGAAGGATAGGGCCCAGTGAACTCTAGCTTGCAGCTCATGGGATATGCAGATAATAACGCCCTCCAAAGTACTCCTTCTCATCTCTGGCATGCTTTATCTTTTGCTCATCCTCACAGTGTCACTCAGGTTTGATTGCCAGCTCCAGTTCCTCACTCCGCATTCTGGCCATCCCCTCCTTTGGACTTTGTACCCCTAAAAATAGTGCACCTTCCTATGTCTCTAGACTTTAGGCTTACTTAGTCTTGTGACTGGATTGTGCCACTATGACAAGAGGTGACAGAGTCCCCATTACAAGCTTAGAAGGAAGTGGCCCTTCTAGCTGTTGAATGCAGCCAGGCTAGCTGCCTCTCTAGGAGGACGGGAGGACTACCGAGTATAGTAGATGTACAGTTTCCCAACAAGGAGCCCAGGACTTATGGATTATGGGAGAGGGGCATACTTGTTTAAAAGCCACAGAACTCTGTGGTGGTTCATCAGGTGACCACAGCAAACTGGTACAAATTTATCATGAAGCAAACCATCTGCTTATTTTATTTCAGAGCCATGTAATTATTGCCACAGAAAACCATATCTGAAACACACACACACACACACACACACACACTTCAACTATATATTTACTTTGAAACTGGTTTTATTAATTCCATTCACTAATAAGTTTTCTCTTAGGATAGGGCATAGCTCAGCGGCAGTGTTTGTCTAGCGTGCACAAGGCCCTAGGTTTAATACTCAGTATTATGAAAGAAGAACTAATTAATTCCACCCAGGTATGATGCTACATGCCTGTAACCCCAGCACAGAGAGGCAGGAGGATATGGAGTTCACAGCCAAGCTCCATACACAGTGAGCCTTAGGCCAGCCTGGACTATAAAAGACCTGGTCCCAAAGAATAAAGACAACAATGAGGCGTTATTGACATTTCATTTTGGTAGCATGTAGCTGGTTTGTCTCACTGCATGCAGTCTCTGTGTGGCCAAATGGTTAGCACTCACAATTTCTCAGTGTTTCCCATTACTATATATCAATTTTAGGCCAGACCTATACCATCTGACATATAATCACTATTAAGACAATAAGCAACCACAGTGACTTCTATGATTTGTTTGTTTGTTTTCTCATGAAATGTCATTAGCAAGAAAATTAAGTAAAATATTGTTTATAAAGTTCTTACACATCTTCAATAGGGCCTTTCTCCTGAGTTAAAAAGCAAGCAAGCAAACAACAACAAATGACCCTGGAAAGCAAAGGAGAGGGTAGAGAGGTAGCAAGATGGCCGGCCTGAAGTGCCAGGGATCTTGGGCTCAACCCGGGGGGGAGAGCGAGAGGGGGAGAGAGGCATGTGGAGGGTGAAGCGATGGTACTTGTATTAAGTCATGAAGACAGGTATCCATTTTTGTCCTGTAGCTGAGTAGTGACATTTATCAACACTCCTACTAAAGCAATAAGCCTCAGAGCCTGTGAGACCTCAGTTTACTCTCCAGGACTGACACAACAGAAGGAGAGAATCGACTCCTGCAAACTGTCTTCTCACCTCCGCATGTATGCTGTGGCATGTGAGTGTCCATTCCCAACTGTTTGTGATGATGATGGTAGTGGTGATGGTGGTGATGATGATAAATGTAATAGAAATAAAGATCTCAGTCCCGAGAATGAAACCAAACGCTGGCCAGGTAATCTTAGGACTGTGGCTTTCCAAGAACACTCTGATGACAATGTGCACCCACATGAAGCAGGACCACAGGCCCTAGAATCTTCTGCCACTGAATAAGAAACAGTATAACTGTTCTGCCTACGAGAGGCACACAATAGCAGGAGACCAAGGTTTAGGTGATTCTGCTCCAAACGCTTGCCTCTGAGGGGATGGTTTAAAATGCAAAAGGCATTTTCCTCAGCTGGTCTTCTCAAACCAACAGCTCCTAACGGATGGAGGATATGTCAATATATGTTGATAAACGCATAAATATTTACCCCTTTCAATTAGTACTAATACAACCTATTTGTGTTGACGCTGATTGACATTTAAACGTGGAAAGCCTCACTCAGCTGGCAGGCATCTGGGAGCTTCATGGCGTTTATGTGGCTGCTTCGGAGGGGTGGAGGGGTGGGAAGCTAACAGGTCTGACAGAATAGTGCTGCTTTGGTAGGAGAGGCTCTCCAGAAACCTCTCTCTGCTCCACAAGCCTCGCATCTTTGGGGAGGCCAGGCAGGGCTGTCTCCAAGAAGCTTCAAGAGAATGCATAAGATAAGGAATGGTGGGGTCTCTGAAGGCTTCACTTGAGAACCCGCACGGTTCCACTTCAGTTGCCTTCTACTGGCCGAGGAAGTAACCGTCAGTAGGCAGTGTGAGGGGAAATAGAATCCACATCCTGACTGATGGAGGGGCAAACACATGCTACAAGAGAACACACTATCTAAAGTAAAGGTTTGTGGCTACTTTGCAATACACCTCACACACCCAAGGGTCACATATTTTATTATTTCTCTGTACAGGGGTGGCATCGTCATCACGGTATGATCTCTTGGCAGAAGAATCCGGAGTGGGTGGAGATGATGCTGGTGAAAGAAGATACATCTAGAAGAACAATGAGGTACGTTGTCTATACAGCCAAGCGGAACCCAAACGTTCTTCATAGAAACCTCAATGGCACACGGTGTTACATTTGAAAAGCAGTCTTCCGAGAGGACGGCCTTTTTAGACAGTAGAAGGGATTAAAGACTGCGCACATATAACCAGCATCATGCAGAGCATTTCTGTCAAGCATGGATGCTGAATGTTAGACACAGAAGCCTTGCAGTTGTTTCCTCCCCCAGCACACTCTCCACCCTGCATCCTGCGTTCAGTGAAGGAACGGAGTCCTGTAGCTCCTCTAAGGTCATCCAGCTAGCTAGGAGTGGAGATGGCTCACGAATTTTGAAAAGCAGACTCTGAGCTCAGAGTGCTTTCTGCACCCTTCAGCTGACAATTCTTTTTCAGCCCCACTTACGGCATAAACAAGCTTTTGAATACAAGCAGCTATAAATAGCAATTAGTCAGAGTCTAGTATTAGATATGTCGGCATCGTCAGAAAGCACTTCGGCTCATTGTGAGTCTCTCTCTGAAATGCCTTTATCCTCTTTCATTTTCTCCAGCACCACCCAGAAACCCCTCCCGAATGCAGGTTACATCCTTTTGGCACCTTCTTGTAATGTGAACGTTGGCACAGAGTGGTCTCTGTCCCCAAGCTCACGGGTTACTCGTGTGCACTGGTTTTTCCAGCCATTTCAGTCAGATAATCAACAGGGCTGGACACATGACTCTTGATCTTTGGCACATTTCCACAGCTTGGAGCCAGCACCTGATGTGCAAATTCTGGTTAAGAATAGAAATTAGTTAATATTTTCTGAAAGATTCCCGTGATGTGAGCAAGAAGCTTTTCATGCATGTCATTTCATTAAAGTCATCCTTAAACTCCATGTCTTCTGCCCCCAGATGAGGATGCTGGTTTAGGCAGGCTAAGTGACCTATTGAAGGTCACAGAACTAGAAAGTGTGTTTGGTGCTGAGACAGAGGCTAAGATTTTTCCTGGTTTTTCATCCTGGTCTTTCTGGGTTGAATACTGACGTAACTGGAGTAATAGCCAGTGAAACTCATTCTGCAAAGTGGCTCACAGGATTTCACGGAGCAGCTGGGTTTGGGGGTCACTGACCCATGTTTTAGAAACCTAGATTGATTGAATGATCCTGCCTCTGTTTTCTTGAAGCCAAAATGGTGGTGTGAGCATACTCAAGGCCAAGCTTTCCCAGTGACTTGGCCTGACACAGAGTGCATCTCTTCTGTCCCCACTTCCCTCGCATCTCCTATAGCACCTTTAACATTGTTGGAAACTGGAAAGCACAGACAGTGGCTCCAGAGCTGGGGAAGAAATGGCACTGGGGTAGGAGCAGAGTCCAAGGTGCTGGGCAGTGGACACACAGTGGGTGCTACCCCTGCCACTCATCCTTTGGAGCCTGCCCCACCCTCTTTCTTTCCTTGTTTTGTTCTCTCTCTCTCTCTCTTTCTTCTTCCTGTGGCACAGCCTCTTTATTTAGGGCTGGCTGTCCAGGAACTTGCAATGTAGATCAGGCTGGCCTTGGACTCACAAAGATCCACCTGCCTTTGCCTCTGCCTCTAGAGTGCTTGAATTAAAGCCATGTGCCACCCTACCTGACATTACTTTTGATTTTTAAATGAGCCGCATGTATATATTATACACCAGCAAGTGACAGACCCAACCAGATGGTCCAACGTCACCTGCTTCTTAAAGTTCAGACTAGCCATGGTGTTTGCACTGTTTTACACAAGACTGTTTTACACTGTCTTGAGCTGCTGTCTCTCACCATGCTTCCAGTTGGTTTTGAGCAGCTGGTCCCTATTCCCCAAAGTATTTCTCCACCTGTAAGGGAAGAACTTGGCTGCTTTATGACAGAAGGTAACCAAACAGCTAGGCAGTGGTGGCACATGCCTTTAATCTCAGCACTTGGGAGGCAGAGGCAGGTGGATTTCTGAGTTCGAGGCCAGCCTGGTCTACAGAGTGAGTTCCAGGACAGCCAGGGCTACACAAAGAAACCCTGTCTTGAAAAATCAAAAAAAAAAAAAAAAAAAAAAAAAAAGGAGGAGGAGGAAGAGGAGGAGTAATTAAACCCTGGGCTGAGACCCTCAGAGAGAGAGAGAGAGAGAGAGAGAGAGAGAGAGAGAGAGAGAGAGAGAGAGAGAGAGAGAGAGAACGAGAACACAAGAAGCTTCTAGCCCTGTCTCCCAAATTTCACTTTGCCCTGTCCTGGGCTTGTCTCCCATTATTTCCTCTGGGAAGTCTCTCATGTCTTTGACCATAGACAAGAACTCTTCCATTGTGCAGCATAACAGAGATTAAAATGTCATGAAGACATTACTAGAGACTCAGAATGTAGCTCAGTTGGAAGAGTGCCTGCCTGGCATGCACAGAGCTCTGGGTTCAGTTCACAGCACCACATAGAAACTGACACGGCATGACATTCTAGTACTTAGGAGGTGGAGACAGGAAGGTCAAAGTTCAAGGTCCCCCTCAGCTAAAGAGCTTTAAATAAAACAGCACCAAATAATAAGTCAACAGAAATCACAAGCTTAAAAGGAAAAGGATCAGGCTTTATAAAGCTTAGGTAGTCCTATCCTGACACAGCTGACTTCTCAGCTCTGCCCTGGGCACTGGGGATTGCCAACAGTATTGCCCAGATATGAGACCAATCTACCTGCCCTTTACCCAGGAGCTTTGTGCTGGAGAGATCTGTGATCCAAATGAGGAGGAAATACTTCTCTCTCCATCATACAGAATGAAAGCCAGATTGTGACTATGAAGAAATGGGAAGTGAGAACAGAGAAGTCCCTGGAAGCTTGTGGTTGGCTAGCCTGGCATACACAGCAGTGAACAAGAGCCTCTGCCTCAGGACAAACACCCCAGATTGTCCTCTGGCCTCCATACATGTGTGACCACTCATGCAAACATGAGCACACACACGCACTACATATCATGCAGACAGATGCACATTAAAAAGGGAGAGAGAATGCACATTAGCTGAGGTCTGCTACAGAGCTAAATATGAGTCTGCTTCTAAATTCTTTCTTCACACAAATATCTTATTCCCAAAGAACATCTAGCATTTTGAGGACATGCCTAAAGCTAGAAACTGGGTCTCCCATCTCCTGAGCCAGCATTCCTGCCTTCCAAAGAGTAGAAGGGCAGAACAATCACAGGCCTCATTTTCTTTGCCTACACACATGGTGCAAAACCGTAAGCCCAAGAAGCTCAAGTTTCCCACCAGGAGACTCAGTCTGCTGCAGACTAGGCTTCTTTCCATAGACATCTTCCCAAGTTAGGCCCAGTTAGACTAGATTAATCCCTTCCTAACTGGATAACTTTTAATTATCCTAATTAGCTTAAGAAAAGGATGCATATTAGTCAGAATTCTGAGAGTAACAGAACTTACAGAATGAATCTCTATATATGTATTACGTATATTATATATTACAAATGAAGGGATAAGATAACAGCTGTATCCAAGCTGTGCCAATACACAGCTTGGGCTGAGCCCAGAATGTTTCTTTCTCTGTTCTAACTATCCCTAGGCACTAGCCTGGAAGCTTCTAGCCACCATACAATCAAATCTTCCAAACCAATTGATTCAATCTGGCTTCTCTCAGCTTCTGACTGAATTGCTTTGCTTGGCTTCATAATAACTTTGGCAATACGTTTTAATCTTCTGGCTCCTTATCATCTCTGGCTTCTGTCTTCACTTTTATCTAGCTTGTTCTCTCTGCAACCTGTCTCTGTAAAACTTCCATACACACACACACACACACACACACACACACACACCACACACACACCACACACACACCCTTTTCTCTGCTGCTTGTCTTAAGTAGCCTCTTTATCCCGAGTTTTCTTGTAAGAGTTGGTCATATCCTATCTCTGACTCATTCTGTCAGATCTGTCTCTGATTTGTCACTTTGCCCCTCAAATAGACATCATTGTTTGGGATTAAAGGTATATACTAAAGATGTGCCTTATTCCACCCAGAGGGATGAGAGAGAGAGAGAGAGAGAGAGAGAGAGAGAGAGAGAGAGAGAGAGAGGAATGAATTACAGGCTGCAGTTCAGCTAATTCAACAATGGCTGGCTGTAAACCAAAAGTTCAAGAATCCAGTAGTTTCTCAGTCCACAAGACCTGAGCTGGTGTTCAGCTGGTCTCAGCTGGTTCAGCAGACACTGGACTCCTGAAGAAGTAGGCTCTAACGCCATTGAAGGAATGGCAAGGGCAAACAAGCAGAGAGCAAAAAGCTTCCTTCTCCCATGTATGAACTTGTATAGGCTTCCAGCAGAAGGTATGGCCTAAATTAAAGGTGTGTCTTTCCAACTCAAGGTCCAGATTAGAAATCAATATTCTTATTTCAAATTAAGCAAAAATCCCTCACAGGTATGCCCTCCAGTTTTAGTCCCAGATATAGTCATGTTGACAACCAAGAATAGCCATCACAAGGACTGGGGGTGGGGGGGGAATTAAATTAAATTTCAATTTTTCTTAGAAAAGAATTGAAGCTAATCAAGTCATTTATGCTACATGCTTGGAGTCCAGAGACTGTTTTAGAAAAACCCAGTGTCAAAATTTAGTTGAAGCTACAGTTTCACTGTTATCGAGTGAGCAGACCCCGCCCCCCCAGAGCCCTTCAAATCCCACATGCCACACTTGGTAACTGAAATGTCGCAGAAGTGAGGCTCCTCGTCTCCCAATGCCAGTAGACTTTAAAGTCATCACAGGACTTGTTTTGGTTTGGTTTTTTTTTTTTTTTTTAAAACTGGGCTTTTAAAATCAGTAACTTTAGGAATGGCATGCCTACATGAATTTTGTTGTCTTTAAAATAGCTGCATTTGGGACTGGATTCCCTCTCTCGTGGTAAGCCTAAGATAAATCTTTTGGTTTGCAAAGCCCAGAAACCAAGTCTCATAAAGGTCAGAATGAATAATGTTGGAATTAGAAAAGAGCATGGCCAATTACTTCTTCAGCCTGACCCCGAAGTGTGAGCTGACTGTAGAGAACACTTGGAATTTAGGGGTAAATAATGGCTAACTTTGAGAACTGGAGTTTATTCTGCTTGTGGATATTAAGATAAATACATATAGAGATTCTCATTCTGTTCTTCCACCAACCCAAGAGCCCAAAGTTACCTCATCCAATACCTTCTTTGAACCATGGAGTAAATGAGCTCAGTGCAGGAGTGGAGCCTTAAAAATCAATAAGAACTATACACAATCACATCTAAAATAAATCTGTGCTCATGAGGGTATACAGTTCAGTGATAGAACATGTATTTAGCATGTGCAAGCTCTGGGTTTGATCCCAACAGGACATACAAACACACACACAAACTATCATCACCACACTATCCCAACTACCACCACCTCCACCACCACCTCCACCACCGCCACCTCCACCACCACCTCCACCGCCGCCACCACCGCCGCCACCTCCACCGCCACCGCCGCCACCTCCGCCACCGCCACCGCCACCGCCACCTCCACCGCCACCGCCACCACCTCCACCGCCACCGCCACCGCCACCGCCACCGCCACCGCCACCACCACCTCCACCACCACCACCACCACCTCCACCACCACCTCCTCCACCACCACCACCACCACCACCTCCTCCTCCTCCACCACCACCACCACCACCACCACCACCACCACCACCACCACCAATGGCAACAAAAATTCCCAGGAAAGTGTCCTAGGCTAAAGCTTCCCAAGAACAGTGCCTCACACAGAGAGTCTGGTGAGCAGCCCCTCTGTGGCTTCTAGGTCTCTGTGTTTCTACCAAGTTCCCAGGGGATCCTGAGACTGCAGGTCCGAGAAGCTTCCTTAGGGCCCTCTGCCCTAAGAATACCAAAGAGACTGGGAGTTGGGAGATTAGCATCTACCAAACACCAGACACTGCAAGTCTTCTATTCCTCTATTACATTCTCAGTAGGACTGTGAAGAGCCACCAAAGGTGACAAAAACTGAGGCCAAAGACAATCTCATGGCAGTGAGAGTCCATGGCACCTTCAGGTGCTGAGCAGTCCATCTTACATCCTGATGACCAAAACCACAATGTCACAGTGTCCTGCTTTTGTATCTGACTGGGTTTTCTTACAACATGCAAACTCAGAGATAGACCTTTCTAACTTCAGAGCTTAGAGCACACCCAAACACGACATTGTACACAGCCAGTTTTCTTCCCAGGAGCTAATTGCACCTAATAAGAGTGGACATTTTAAACAGAAATCCCCTCCATTTGAGGCCTTGTTCCTTTCCCATGGCACTTCAAACAAACAAACAAACAAACAAACAAACAAACAAACAAACACCCAAGCCTTCCTTTCTCAATGTGCTGCATTTGAGTGGACATGTAGCAATAAGATCTGCTTTGAACAGGAACAGAATTAACTTACTTATAAAAGAAGTACTATATGCCCATTTCAGGAAGCCCATGGCTGACACTCTGATGTGTGTGTGTGTGTGTGTGTGTGTGTGTGTGTGTGTGTGTGTGTGTGTGTGTTTTATGTACAGATGTCAAAAATGTTGTGACCTCAAAAACACAGTGTTCTAAGTTTTGTACAAAATGCATCATATGCAACTGTGTGCGGATGACAGCAACCTGTAGTTAATCTCCATATCAGGGAGTCCCTTACGCTGCTGTATAACAAAGCGACTCCAAGATCTGTTTCCATGACAACAGCAGCATCACACAGGAAAGAGAATGGAGAGTACAAAAAGCCTCTTTAGAAATTGCTACCAAAATGCACACACAGCTTAAGAGGCTAAAAACAAATCTACGTGCACTGGATTTAGGGTTAAAAAAATCTTTTCTATCTTAAATATATTCTCTAATGTGTAACTATTTTTAAGTTTCTAATAGGAACTGATTCAGAACACTATAAATACCATCCATCTGCCAAATTTCAGGAGGTCTAAAATTAGGTTATCAGGTTCATCAATTCCCCTTAGAAGATTCTCAGAGGAAGAAAGAAAGAAAGAAAGAAAGAAAGAAAGAAAGAAAGAAAGAAAGAAAGAAAGAAAGAAAGAAAGAAGGAAGGAAGGAAGGAAGGAAGGAAGGAAGGAAGGAAGGAAGGAAGGAAGGAAGGAAGGAAGGAAGGAAACCAAGCCTTCTGACAGCAGAACTAGTACAGTACTGAAAGTTCAAATACTATGGTAAATAAATGACATTCATTTAGAAGCTAAAGACTATCATGAAATCACCAAAATTTTTTTCTCAAATAAAATTGCTATGGGCAATATGAACAGGAATTTTGCAGACGGTCCTTCAGGGTGTCTACACACCTGCCCCCTGAGCTACACGTGCTCAGAACAAACCACACATTACCCACAGCATCATACGAGGGAGTAAGCTCTACTCCCACTCCCTTCCATGGGTCCTGCTCAGTTTCCACTTTTCTCCCCTCGATGAGACAGAAATAAAAAACAACACCAAACTGCCTGGGGCCTCTTTTCTTTGTCTAAATTGTTTGGTTTTATTTTTCTACCAGGAATCTTTTCTTTTTTTCTTTATTGACCATCAAAAAAGAAAAAGAAGAAGAAAAAAAGGTCCTCTTTCTAAAAATATCCGGGCACAACAGCTAGTGAGACCCATTTATTCTCTGCTACTGGGAGGTAAGGCTATTTTACCTACATGTGCACCAAGTTATTCTCAAAGCTAGTCTGGTTTTTCCCTGGTTTTTCTGTTTCAATAAACAAAGGGAGCCTGGGTACCTGTTGGGATCACATCCGTTCTCCACATTCCAACCATTCAACAGTCGGCACTGCCATTGTCAACACAGCCAGAGAAGGAGTCTTTCACTCATAAACTGAAATGTATGAAGTGCTCTGCAGAATGACCTTGTGAGCAATTTTCTTGCCTTCTTAGGGGCATGGAAGTTGGATGTTAAAATTTTATGGCACTTTCACAAAGGACTGTGTGTTAGTCTTTGTTCTCAGAAAACCAGCCATAATGCTAAGAGGCCACTCTTAGCATGATTGGCTCAGGAAAAGCTAATGGTGCTGGTGTCAACAAAGTTAAATCAGAAATTCTGCCAGTGTCAAGGTTAAGTCAAAAAGAATCTCACTGGGGTCTATTTGTTTCTTTGATAACTTGGTAAGTATTGAAAGCCACCTACAAGCCAGATTCCCTGAAAGCACTGAGGACTTCTAGATGGAAGGATGGCTTTGTTCTCGAGGGGCCATGCACCGTACATGAATAGAGATGGAGAAGCAATGACAGCACTGTGGTTTGGAAGTCTCAAAAGACTGCACAGAAAGGAAGACGAGAGACAACAGGATGCAGGTGGAGAAGGGGCCAGGGAATAACATCCATGCTAAAGGGGTGGGGGTGCCCTGGGAAATCTCCTGAGAGGACAGATGCTAAACCTGCAAGCCGGCACTCTTCCTGGGCCCTTCTAGAACAACACAGCTCAAGACTGACACATCTCGTCCTGTCTCTCGGGGTTCCAGGTTCTGAATTCCTTCTAGTGTTAGAAACATTTATCTGTTGGGGCTTCTTCTTGGGGACTATGCTAAGCTCTGAGTCAGGACTACACCCTCTGGTGCTCAGAAGGTCAACCCACCATTCCACTTAGAAAGGCAGCTCTCATTGTCTCTTAGGGCTTCTCTTGTCCGCATGTTGAACAGTCCTGGCTTGTTTTCCGGGTTCTTCTGCCATGACTACCCCACCCCCACAGTGCTTTGGTTATGTCAGCTTTTTAATACCTAGGAACAGCCTTCAGATGCTTCCCTGGCTGTCCTGGCCCTGATGGGAACTGCCCCCTTAGCTTTGGGATGCTCTATTGCTCCTGAATGCTGTCACATTGTTGCCTGAACAGTGGATTTATTCCTGTAGCTGGTTTGTTCCAACCGACTGTTATACCTATTCTTAGGAGTAAACTATACAATAAAAAAGATCATGACTAAATGCATACATTTATTGAAACTCAAAATATTTCATTATTAAAACAAAATATTCTTCCAATACCAATCAATTTAGGAGTACAATCACCAGGCAGAAACAAACAACAAAATTTTGGGGAAAAAAGCAAATGTAAGAAAACTCATGGTGCTGACAGGGCAGTTCAGCGGCGACGAGAATGGGCTGCTCACGTGGCAGTCCAGACATTTGTGCCAAACAGCTTCGACCCACACTTTTGAGCAAATAAGACCTCTCAGACGGTGGGCAAAAAACTGGTAGCAATTTGCCACAGTCTCAAAGACTTGCATGGATAGCATTAGAGCAAGGCACAATTGGCTCCGTGGAAATTTTAGAACTTTTCAAAAATCATACTGCACTGATAAGATTAAATATAAAAATATCCCTAAATCAAATCATTCTAAACATCAAAGTATTAGCAGTTTTAATTCCTTAAATTCCCTCTGTGTCTGAGCTCCCTGCACATAACATCTGCCATCATCCTAACCTTAGTAGTCACTTTACATTGAGTTTAGGGACCTGGCAGCCTACGAGCCTTTCTCTGTGTCTTTCCAGCCATCTCTCATTGTTACAAACTCTAACAGCCTGCTCAACCACAGCCCACTGAACAACTCCCTGCTGCTCCACAGTAGTAAGAACCAGAGAAGTCAAAGTCTCCTGAGGGAGATCCATAAAGGAGGACACTGCTTATTGGCCATAATTGACAACATTAAGATCCTACTAAATTTAAAAAAAAATTATTCTCAAGGTTTTAAATTCAACGCATATCTCCTGTGTCCAGAATGGTTGGCATTTAGAATCTGATGGTTAATTGGATACTCTGATTAAGTAACATTGAAAAGATACATTGTATTTTAAAATAGTTTTAAAGGCCATATAGGCTAACATTAACATTGTGAACAATAGTCTTTTTTGTTTTAGAAATAGTACCCAATCACAAGGCAAGTCCCTGGCTTCATTGGCATGGCCAGTTTATGACTATATGGTACAGCATTACAGTCATAAAATATAAAAATACAGAAAAATCTCCATGAGTCCTGCCATATTTCCCTTTATTGTTAGTAGGAAGCAAACAATACCTTGTAAACATTTTTTATCTCTCTTGTATAAATCATATATATATGTATATATATATACATACATGTATATATATATGTATATATATACATACATGTATATATATATATGTATATATATACATACATGTGTGTATATATATATATATATATATGTTAATTACTGAGTGCCAAGGTTTTGGGTGGTGATGAGGGTTTGAAAACCATAGAGGAACAAGACACTCATTGTAACAACGGAAGGAGCTCCAAAGGCGTGTCCCCAAGGGCACACCATCTAAACAGGGTATTAGAAGATGTCAATACACATGGGGAAGATCTGAGCTTGGTCAGCAAGTGGGCTGGAGCCAGGTCACCATTGTCACGGGCTTTGTCCTGTGTGGTAGGAGCCCACTTTCCGGCCACTTGGGTCACAGGCACTTACTGCCTGGAAAACGGCACCTGAGAGCACAAGCTGACAGTGGTGTGTGGCTTTAAAAAGTCTGTTTCTCTATATTTGTCGCTCATTTCAAAGTTTTCAACACACCTGCCATGTCTCTCCCTCCACTTCTGGCTCTGTGCATGGAGTTATTCCGACTTCCCAGATTTTAGTGGGAGGAAATGGTTAAAGTGGATTACCTTAATCTTGGCACATCATTCAAACACAGCGAATGTTAAGAGAGCAGCCCTGGCTTTCTAATTTTAAGGACTTCCATGCCCACTGCTCTTCTTTTTCAAGCCTCCCTGGTCTTTTTTGTGGTTAATTTTAGTAACTGGAGAATGACTTGTTTAAGAACAAATGAGTCAGTACAGCTTAATATCTAGAAACCTAAAATCACCCTCCTCCACAGACAATACCATTTCCAAGTATGAAGTGCTCATGTTTTAAACATTGATATCTCATGTTAACACAAGGAAGCTTCTTGCTCTATAGCAGGAATGGGGGGGGGGGGGGAACGAGCCAGGGCCTAGAAACTGCAGAGGAGGAGCGGAGAGCCAACCGCCTTCTGAACGGTGTTTGCCCTAAGTGTGTTCTACGACCTACAAGAACATTTCACCCAGATAAAACAGTTGTAGCAGGTGTTTTAAAATGACAAATTTCTCCTGAGCAGGAGCAGCAGCCCAGTGACTCTGACACAGATTAACTAGAGCAGTTGGGTATGGGCAGGATTGCATGCTGGCTGGGAGGGTGCTGGGGTTTAGAGGGGAACCGAACACTACCCATTCCTAACGTCCTCCACCCTGAAACATGCAAGCCTCTCCAGACAAGCAGCTGTATAAGTAGCCATAACATCAAGAATCAATAGTAAGGCTGAGGGTATGGCTCTGTGCTGCAGCATTCGTTATATGTACAAGGCGGCCTTGAGTGTCTCCCTCAGCATCCTTGCACCCCACACAGCTGACCAAACACGAATTGACCTCAGTAGGTTGTTTTCCAAACTGGCATTAGAAAAAAAAGGGGGGGGGGATGTACTAACTTGAAAAATTCTAGTCACCTAGTTTAATGGGCATCTTTCGAGGGTTTAAATCTAAGCACTCAGAAGAACCTGACTCGAAAAGAAAATGAGAAACCTGTTTCTTCAAAAAGATAAAAAGCAAAACAGCAACAAAGAGAGACTCAGTTCCTGAAGACCATGCCTTACAATCCAGGAAGTCAGGAGTGGTTCTGAGAGACCTGAAAACATTTTACATATTCTCTCTGGAAACCCAGGCAGTGTTCTCAATTTACTTTTGGGACCTGAAGAAACCTCAATCCTTTCTCTCTTTTATTTGGATTTTAAGAGTTTAAGTATTATTTTAAACTATTTAGGATGGTTTTGTGTTGTTGTTCAAATTTTATATTAGTTGCTGGTAGCAAGTTCTTATGAGCTTTACAAATAAGAGGCCCAGTTCACCTTCAACTACACCCTCATGCACTTTAATCTGAGTGGATACACAGTTTTAGTTTTAAAAAATAACTCATCTGTCAATCCACAAAGGCTTGATGCACATTGGGCTTATGTCATAAAATCTCAATGAAATATATAGGAGCTTTGTGTACTTCATCTTCCTTTGTATCTGAATCAGCTTAGGGGTGTGTGTGTGTGTGTGTGTGTGTGTGTGTGTGTGTGTGTGTGTGTATATGTATATATATATATACATATATATATATGAATTCATAAATAGGAATAAAGTATCTGAAAGTTTAATGATATCTGTAAGTTCTTAATAATATAAATGTCATATTCAGTTTTGTATACAGTATATTCTTAATTTTTTCCTTTATTTTTTTTGAGAATTTCATACATGGGCCAGTAGGCATTCATATCCCCTACACATACATGAATTTCTTACTAATGGGAGTCTATATTTGGGGGTATGGGGATGAATAACATTTGGGGAAAGAAAGCATGGTCTACAGCAAAGGTAAAGTCTTCTATGATAAACGGCTCTGCGATGAGCCCCTATGCCTCACCCTTTCCAAGGTGCACAGCCTGTGTATCTGTGATAATCAGTTTTTCTAACTGGGTCACTGGGTGCCCAGATATTTTTTCACACGTTATTCTGGATGTTTCTCTGAGGGTGTCTGGGGATGAGGGCAATAGCTGGGCTAAGGAAGGTAGGTTGCTATGATGGCTAGCTTCAACTGTCAAAAGCACATAGGAAGGGTCTTTCAAGGAGGGATTGTGTCAACTAGGCAGGCTTGTGGGCATGTCTGGTGGGGGTATCTCGATTATGTTAATTGGGGCGGGAAGATTCACCCACTGTGGATAGCACCGCTCCCTGTCCAGGTGGAGAGAGCAAGGTGAGCTCTAACATGGGGGGGGGGGGGGGTCTATCAACTGTGGATGCACTGTGACTAGTGGCTTCCAGACTCTACAGTAGCAGACGGTGACCTGCCATTGTGGGCCAAATAAATCATTTTTCCCATAATTAAACCCCTTCACACTTAAGTTGCTTTTGTAAGGGTTTTCTATGGCAGCAAAAGGAAGTGAAACTAAGAAAATCCATACCTGGGTGAGCCCAACCCAATCCCTTAAACTCTGACTAGAACGAAAGACTGACTAAAGGCTTTCAAAGTAGGTTTTTTCCTGCTCCCAGAAGCTCTCAGGCTCCCAAGCTTACCAGTCTTCATATTGGGACTGGGTTGACATCATCAGCTCTCCTGGGTCTCAGGACACAGACATAGGGCTGGAGCAAGATAGGCAACCTCCAGCTTGCCAAATCAACCTTGAGAGCCTTGGGACTAAGCCCCTAAACCCATGTGTCTAATCCTTAAAGAAAACCTCTTTATATTCACACAGGTAGATGCCCCCTGTTGAATCTGTTTCTCTGGAGAGTCCTGACTTGGACCCTTTGTAAGGACTCAGGCTTTGGAGTTGTGTTAAACCAGGAAACACCATCTTTTGTGTCCTCTGAGGCCTCTTGTAAAACTGACTCCACTTTATCAGCCACCCATGTCACCCTCCTGGAGCTTCTAGAATAACAAAGAACAAGGGCCACAGCTAATAGTCACAGCTGAGCCACTGGGTTTACACTTCACTGATCTACCCCAACACTTGGGGGGGCGTTTGATTCAGGAGAGGCACGACTGGGCTCACACATTTTGTTTCCTTTTAAAATTCTTTTCATCATCATTTGTTCCTTTTTCAGGGGATGGAGGTAGGAGAGAAGATGCCACAGGCTGTGTGTGGAGGTCAGAGGGTAACTGTCAGCACTTGGTTCTTTCTTTCCTCTAGGTGGGTTCCAGAAATCAAACACATATTTTGAAGCTGGGCACCCATTGCCTTTACTTGCTGAGTCCTCAGCCCTGTCTTTTTTTTTTTTTTTTTTTTAATAACTAGCATCCCACTGGTGTTGTAGCATGTAAGCAAGATGGTGTAGAGGGGAAACAGCTCAGAGACCATGAGACCAACCCTTAGGACACAGTCCTGCACTACAGTGATAACGGACGAGGATGGGGAGGAGACACAGCTAGAAGGGACAAAGGCACCCAGAGCACCAAGACGACTCTGGGATATCTGACTCTGGGGACACTGTAGAGACAATGATGTATGAATAAGGTGACAGAAGCAGACTCTGGGGCAGAGTGGAGGGGACACAAGAATGAGTTGGTAAGGACAGAAATGCCCACATCAACACGTCATCCTAGACTTGGGGATGGGGGCTTCCGACACTCTCCACGTTGATGACATCTGGAGACTCATCAGTAGTATTGTCAGGACTGTCTCAAGGTTGGTGAACATATTTGTTTTCCATTGTTATGTCGTTCTTTAAACAAATGTTTAGGAGCAAGTTGGCTTATGAAGACAGTACACTGAATGAGTAGCAGATAAAACAATAGTCCCCAACTCACACTGTCCATCTCTTGTAGTCTAGGCTCCATGTGGAGTTAACTCATAGCTTCTGGCTCCACATACTATAGATGGCAGTAGAGGGTATGCTTCCCACTGGCTGAGTCTCTCTGAGCTACTACTGAAAGCTGAAACAGCCTCTTGCAAGTGCGTTCATTTGACTGTTTAGGTCTTTGATCCCATTGTAAGTAAGCTAGTGGCACTGTGGAGATGCTCAGAGGTCCTCAGCAAACCCCTCTCTTTCCTAGATCCCAGTATATGTGTGCCTCTGTCCACAGAGTCTTCCTGGCTCTACTCATGGAAAATACACTAAGTCATGAAAGCAGAGCCGAGGTGAGGAAGGTACCAGCTAATTGAATGGGACCGTGAGTTCAGTGTATTTAAAAAGTGACTCACTAGAATCCAGAAATAAGCCTTTGGCATGAGCCAAAAGCTCTGGACTGGCTTTCAGGTAAGAGTGAAGCCACATGAAACATCTTTCCAGAAACTCAGTGCCCTGAAAACCCCTCCTCCCTACCTCTGAAGAACCAGAACAAGTCACTGCAGGTCCTCACCCAGCCCTGGTGCCCTGCATGCCTGTTTTCATGAGGCCATATTTCTGTTCTCCCTAATGGGTGAGTTTCCTGTTAATATCATTTCCAATATCTCTTGCCATTCTAAGATTTCTCATAGTCACACTGACCCCAGCCTCAGCCCCCGAGCAGAGAATGGCTGACTGAAAACGGCCTCTCTGGTTGCCTTTGCTGTGCAGTCTTGTGGCACAGGAAGAGAAGACAGATTTGAAAGTGGAAATATTCAGCTCAGAGCTTAGAGCTCTGTGCACTACCACTGAACTCCAGAAAAGACTTCATCCCCCTAGCCTTGGTTTTCAGATTCTTACAGTAGGCAGACTGACAGAAGCTGCTTGCAGCTGGGTGCTATCCACTGAGGGGATAATAATATTACTCATGCATATGCATGACTTCACTAGGGATAGGCTGTTTGAAGACAAAGGCCATGTTTTTTAAACATCTGCATCCCATAACACCTGCCACATTATAAATGCTCGAGGAGCACGTGATGATTATGTAACATGAGCAAATGCAAAAAAAAAAAAAAAAAGATGAACTACTCGAGATGTTACAAGTCAAGTGATACTTACTATAAACATGGCAGCTTGTGTATAGTGTGTTATCCAGCCCTGGGCCTTCAGTGGCTGTCTTACCTCCAAACCCAGAGCTCAGGCTGAGGCGCCCTCAGTGCCTGTACATCATAAACTCCTCGGCACACTGAAAAACTAAAAGGAATCATACTGGCTTTTGAATCAAACCAGGCAAAAACTGGTGCTAAGGTCCACTTTTCTTCTTTAAAAACTACAGGGCACTAATTAAGAGAATGGTTTTCCATGGCTCCCCATGAAGAGCAGGGAAGCCCGTCAGGTATGTTGTCACACGCGTGGCTAACAGGTTACAATAACGAAGAAGCAGGTGAAATACTCGTTCCCCAGCTCTGAGCTTCAGCCCAAGTCTCACCTGCACTGAAAACACTCAGGTAATCAAGGCCTGGCAAGTAAAACTGGTGTAAATCAGGACACGGGGACTTCATCCATCAATTTTTCCTGAATTAACAAATACTCCCTGAACACCCACTCCACTCAATGCCAGACCACAGAGTGCACAAAACTCTATGACACAAACTTTCCCACAAAGAACTTACTTGTAAATGTAACCACTAACCGATTCCACTATTTAATTTACTTACTTTATTATTTATTCGGAAAGGTCTCCCTCTATTAGCTGAGCTGGTACCTGCTATGAGGTACTTTGAGCAGGGTGACCTTGAACTTGGACAGTCCTCCTGTCTCTCTCTCCAAGTTCCTGAGATGACAGTGACCTAAAAACACTGAGTTAAGTAAGAGAGCCATGGGACAGCTCCTTAGGAAGCATGGCTTCAGGTAACTGGTTAAAAATTAAATGATAAATTTGTAGTTACACTGTATATTTCTTTGAATTAGTCAACTATAGACCAAGGGACAGATGCACTGTTTTTTCCTCTTCTTGCTGGGCTAGGGAGATAGATGTCTCCCCAAGACCCAGCAGCTGCACCTGCAGCTCACTAGGCCTGGGATGAAGATGGACATCTTTCGAGGCTGTTTTTAACTTGCAACTAAATTGACATGGTTCAGATACAACAGAGGTGCTTCCCCGTGCAGGACATCTTTCTGTTGCTGTGAATCTGGCACATAAGATAATCCACCCACTGAGGAACAGAATTAGCACTGGGGCTCTGGTGTTGGGTTTGTTTCCCTGAAATAACTTCTTTCTCAGGTTTCCCATGGCATCGTGGTGAGTGGGGAAGGGCCCCAGTGGGTGGGTACAGAGGGGGCTTCCTGAGAGGCTCATTCAGGGACATCCCACTGGGGCGTGCAGACCATGGGTTTCCCTTCCTGCATTAATGGTAGATCCTCTTGTAATACCTGTCACCTGAATTCTGTCTTGGCAGCTCTTTTCCCATCAGGCAGGAGATGTGTCCTAGTGTAAGGAACACTAAAATATGTATTTTTGCAAGCAACGTCAGGAAAAGCTGACCAAACAGCCTGTCTTCACATGTTGCCATCCCCATGAAGCCTCTGAATTGGCCCAGTGACTGCACATCACCTCCCACCCCTAACTCAATAGCCCTATATTTATTCCCTGCATGGCTGGTATCCCTCACGGCCATGGAGCCACTGCCCCCACTGTCCGTCTCATCCTTGCAGCTGGAGGGTAGCTCCACTTTGAGAGGGCAGGGGCTCTCCAGCCGTAAGCTTCATACCATGTAATAATGGAATGGGATTCAGGGACAGAACCAACTTCGAGAACTACCAAGCTCCAGCCTCAAGTTTAGAAACAAGAAAACCAAGGTCAAGGAAGGGTCTCAACAACATGGGCAGGCAGCAGTGCACTCTGGGAGATTTCACCCAACTCTGTTGTGCCTGGATCTTATATGTATCTCACTCGTCTTTATCAGCCCAAAAATTTAAAAGAAAGAAAGAAAGAAAGAAAGAAAGAAAGAAAGAAAGAAAGAAAGAAAGAAAGAAAGAAAGAAAGAAAGAAAGAAAGGTGTTGGAGTAAAACTGGCTTTGTTCATAAAACCATTGTTTTATGTCCACTATTTGTGTCCGTATTAAATGTAAAAACACACTTGAAGGAAAATTATAAAAATCCACTAATTCAATTTGTCTCTAGATTTATTTTATTATCTTAGGTGAATCTCTGAAATGTGAAAATTTAAACATCAGCAGTCTTTTGTTCTTGCAAAGGTTTCTAAGTCATAGGGATGAACTCATGGTCACAGTAAAACAAAGTCCAACTCCCACACACGGCCAGTGTCCAACTGCTGTGGGATCCTGCTTCTGCTCGGCCATAGTGTGTGCCCTGGCCTCCATTGCTGCTTCTCAGTGTTGACAGGTATCGACTGCTCTCAGATCTTTGAACGAGACAAAGCATGTACCCTTCAGATACTGGGGAGGCCTCTTAATAGGCACCATCCTGGTCAAATATGCCTACATTCAACATACAGAATGAACAATTCAAAGATTATAGATGCAGTAATTATGGTGGTATATTTTGCCTTTATAAATGGCATATAAGACTGTTTTTCCACCCAAATCTACAGATTTAAAAGAAGGCTGCATGACAGTGTTGAGGGCAGCATTAACACCGTTAAGACTCTTTGAAAAGGCTCCACGGCTTTGCTCTCACTTAAGATATAGAGACAAATGGATACAGAAAATGTGGTACACTTACACAATGGAGTACTACTCAGCTATTAAAAACAATGACTTCATGAAATTCACAGGCAAATGGATGGAACCTGAAAATGTCATCCTGAGCGAGGTAACTCAGTCACAAAAGAACGAACTTGGTATGTACTCACTGATAAGTGGCTATTAGCCCAAAAGTTTGGAATACCCAAGTTTTACTTCATAGCAACCATTGGACTGAGTGTGAGGTCCCAGATGGAGGAGTTGGAGAAGGGACTGAAGGAGCTGAGGGGGTTGCAGCCCCATGGAGGGAGCAACAGTGTCAACTGGACTGACCTCCCAGTGCTCCTGGAGACTGGACCACCAACCAAAGAATACACATGGAGGAACCCATGGTACTGGTCACATATGTGGCAGAGGAGGGCCTTGTTGGCCATCAGGGGGAGGAGAGGCCCTTGGGCCTGAGGGTGTTAGAGGCCCCAGTATAGGGGAATGTCAAGGTGGGAAGATGGGAGTGGGTGGGGGAATACCCTCATAGAGGCAGGGGAGGGAGCAGGGATAGGGGGTTTCCAAAGTGGAGACCTGGAAAGGGGGAGACATTTGAAATGTAAATAATCAAAAAATAAAAGTTAAAAAAAAAGATATAGAGACAAACAGAATGCAAAAAATGATTGAAAGTGATAATATATTAGTACACATACATATACACACACACTCACATATATAAACACACACATACACACACACACACACACACACACACACACACACACACACACACACACTCCCACTTGCCTGTTTTCTGCCCACTGTTGAAGCTCAGTTTAAATTCAGTTTCATCAAGGAATTCTTCCAAGGCCACTTAGAATAGGTTATTTAAGGATACTATTCAGTACGCAGATGCCCCATTTTAACCAGTGACTTTTAAATGTCCACTTCTGAGGGGGAGTGGATGAAATCTTGGGTGAGCATGTGCATTGTTGACATGAACATGGCCATGTTAAGGACTTTAATGCCTCAGGCCCATGGGAAGGGCCGCACCTTCCCTGGGTGAGGCCCAGAAGCATGGCAAAGCCTTTCTCTGAACCAAGTACGAATGTGTACAAAAGATTGAACAGTACATATGCAAAACCTAGCAGCCACAGCTTCCTCCTCCAGGATGTCTGCCACCTGAGACTGCTCCCTTACAGAGATCTATACCCCTCCTGCTTGCAATGCACACACTGAGTTTTTGGGTTATGTAGTAGGTGACCTCCAATAGGGTGAGCACGGCCCACCCAACACCAGCTTTTCTGTATGTGTGTCTGTGGGTTTCTTCTTTTCCAAGTTGCCACAGTCAAGTTTCCAGAACCAAACCAAACAGGATGAGGCACGCTCCCCCAGAACAGTGCCCTCAGCAGCTGAAGCAGACAGTTAGGTATGTGTCAACTGTTGTGCCTCAAGGTGAAAGACACACTCTGGTTCATTATGGATTTTTAATAATTGATACTTAACTGAAAATGTAGGAAAAAGAAGAGACGATGACAAGGACTGTCTGTGCTCCTGTAACCTGCCTGTAGCTTCTTGTTCTCAATGGGGCAGGCTTAGAGAGGAGAGTGGGGAGACAAGAAAGGACCAAACAGGAAGAAGATGGGAGTCTGAGCGAGGATGGGAAGGGACTGACACGGGCTGCTCCGGGAAGACTTGGAAACACGAACAACAGGATGTCAGCTCTTTAGGAAGAAAACCCGGGCACAGAAAGACAAACACCACATGTTCTCTCTCCTGTGTGGGTCCTTGCTTCCAATTCTTACATACGTGTGCTCATGTGGGAGTGAATGTGTACCGAGGCCAGGAAGCTAGAGAGGAGCCCGGAGAGGAATGGAATAGAGGAGTGGGAGCTGGGGACTAGAACACCTTGTTGGGAAAATGAAGAGGTCAATCTTTGGGGTAGAAAGCTTTAAGAAGTGATGGGTTGGGGAGATGGAGTATGGATGGAGGAGGGTCATCCCAAAATAAGGATGTATAAAAAAAGCCACAAGGAAATCTGATCATTTTGCAAGTTAATTAAAACTTAAGAGTTAAGGATCAGACTGTGAGCAGAGGTAAAACCACCCCCGGAAGACAGATTATTAAGTGCGATACCCTTCCTCTGAGTGCTTTGAAAGGGAGGCCTCTGAGCCCCCCTCCCCAAAACAACAATGCAAGCTCCTGCCACTGCTCTTGGTTGCTCACCAGAATGAGATGGTAAGACCTGTCAGAGAAGATGCCACAGCTTTGACTGAGACGTTGAGAGAGAAAAGCCATCAAAGCCCATAGCCAACTGTGAACCTTGTATGGACACTTGCCAGGCAGGGTGTACCCACCGGTACAATAGTGGCATAGCTTCCATGAACCAAGCACTTTATGATATTTCTGACTGGATTTGAGGGCATTTCTTGCCTCAGAGGGAACGGATGCCTGGTACTATAAATCTGGCAAAAAGTCTGTGGCTGGAGTGGTCATAGAGCCTAGCGAGGAAACGAATACTGTTATTCTGTTAAACAGACACATCGAGTTTCATTCAAAATATTTATCTCCCCAGATTGGAATCTTTGGTCAGAAAACTTTCAGTCAAAGAAGCAGCGGGAGTTAGTTACTGCAGAGACTTATAACTGGTTAGTCATGCTCGGTCCTAAGTGGGCATTGTACATCGCTTCTACCAGAGGATACTGCAGAAGCACGGAGAGCGAGAGAAGGGAGGAGTGCTGGACCGTGGTCCTCTGGCAAGTGATGTCTACTGTACTCACGAACTCACACTAGCTGTGACTGCCTCCAGAAGACTAAACAAGATTTAACCCATCAACATTCCATCATAGATGGAAGAGGGACTCATGGGGCCACACCCCTCTCTGAGGAACCACTGGCAGTTAATGGTTGCCAGGGGAAAGGAGACATTTTCTTTGGTGGTATAGCCACCTGAAAGTTGTCTACACTTCTGTAATAACCCTTCACCTATGTCTGTGTAAGTAACCTGGGATGAACTCACTGGGTCATCAAACAAACAAAACAAAACCAAGACACAGAAATAGAAGGTAGACTTCGAAGAGAAAAGGGATCGGGGAGTAGGAGGGTACGGAGAGGGAGCTGGGAGTAGGATACGGTCAATATGTCTGTGCATGAAAATATCAACATGAAACCCACTATTGCATGTAATTAGTTTATGCTAATTAAAGGAGGGGGGAGTTGGTAAATAACTTTTAGTCTTGTTTTATCTCTAAAATGTCTTATATGGAGATATAGATTAGAAAGAAGAGAAAGATGGAAAACTGAGTTAGGAGAGGGAAGGACACTAGTTTTGGCTCACATAGGCAAGGCAACATTTCATGGAGCCGAGACACAAAGTGACAAAGCACAGAGTCGTGAGGTACCCTCTTCTCAACCCCTCTAAGCCCCAGGCATGCACCAAGGCTGTCTCTACCCACCCCTTTATCAAATCATCAAAGGTGTAGTTAGTTACTACACGGGTTATAACAGGGCTCATCTGAATTCTTCACAGCCCACTGTGAAAATGTCACTGTCTGAGAAATGTCCTGTTTCACTGAGAACCCTCTTGAAATCAGTGTCCTTGTGGGAGCAGGTGCCATAGATGGGAACTGTGGGAAGCCCAAACGTAAGGATAAGTAATCAAACTGATCTAGCATAAATAATTCAGACTAGAAATGGTCCCCCTTTTCAGTTAAAATGTTATTTTTCACATGGCACCAAATGTTTTCCCACCCAATATAGCTTAAACATCAGTTTTCATTTTCTTCTGGCTCTCAATGTCCTTTGCTGATGTTGTATTTTTGGTAAGAAGAGATGAATCTGACATGGTCAATAGAAACAAGGAGAATGAGGACATAAATAAGTGAAATAAAATTACTGGACATCTCAGAGACTGTGGTCAGTAAAATAGCTGCCCACAGGATCCCTTCAACACAGGCATTTATGGTACTTGGTGCGAGCTAGGGGCAGTTTGTTACAACGTCAAGACAGATTGCTGACTCTTGTAGTAATTACAAACTTTCAAAGATAAACCAAAGCGTGGTCCATACCCATTGTAAAATGTATCCACAGAGCTGTTACTATAAATTTGGTGGATTAGTCAACATGGTCATCCACAGCAGGGGGGGGGGGGATCCAAGCTAATGATTTTCCTCTGAGGATATCTCTGTGAAATAGCGCACAACTGAGGATGATGGACGTATTCATTATTACAAGGCAAAAGGAGAAAACTGAGATGTCTCTTTATTAATAGCATGTTCCAGAACAACGGTTGTATAGGCACTAAGAAAATAAATAACCTCAGACATTGGCGGAACCATCAAATGACAGTTTTCAGATTACTTACATCAGTGTCAGGTCCCTTATCTGCACCCGGACAAGAGAAAGTAACAAACTCATGGCACCTCTTGTGAACCACAAAACAGCAAACTGAGGAGAGAAAAGAAAAGGAAAATCAGAAGGGTTTATATTTAATATACCATATGGTGAGAAGTCATTTTAGTTTCGATATAGACAGAATCTCACAGCAACACTAAGGCATTTCACTCAAAGATCAGCAACAGTTTATTTCAATTAAGCTCGTAGATAATACCACAAAATGCTCAGGAAAACTAATCATGGCTTCTCAACTCGAAGGCACGGGGAGAAGGGATCCAGAGCTTATGAGATACTTCCTCAATGTATAGCTCAGGATTATAAATTCAACGTTTTTTACCTTCCCATACCTCTGCACATGTATACAGACACACATGCACATAAATGTATACATGTGCATACGAATACAAACATCATATACTCACTGCAGGTTAAATAAAAATAACTAGTAAAGGAGTAACCGATGATAAACAAACTACAAGTATCCGGAGTATGAGTTAGAAGACCCGGGTTTGATCCCCAGCACCCATGGGTTAGCTCACAAATCATCTAGGACTCCAATTCCAGAGGATCTGACACTCATTTT
This sequence comes from Uromys caudimaculatus, assembly GCA_028551405.1. Lineage (NCBI taxonomy): Eukaryota > Metazoa > Chordata > Mammalia > Rodentia > Muridae > Uromys > Uromys caudimaculatus. Next base: position 12,886,003 of record CM052710.1, on the reverse strand, counting down.
TAGCCTCCATGGGCACTTACACACATGTGGTACATAGGCATATGTGCAGGCGAAACACTGATACACAAAAATAAAAATAAATTAAAAAAAAAAAATACACTAACTCAATCTATAGGAAATACCCCTTTGAAAATCAGCGGGTGTAATCTAACACTTCCTTGCCACTATCTTTGACAGAAGCTTTCCCAACAAACCTTTGCAAATCTAGCAAAATTAAGAGACTTTTCTAAGCCCAGAACCAATTTGATAACCAACCCTAAAGATGGATCAATACAATAATTTAATTATTAGAAATGAATATGTAATCCCCAAGCGGTCATTGTGGATGGTGTAAAATGAGGATACAAAAGTGATCTTAGTCCTTTCTTCAGAGCTTAGAGTGGAGCCCACAAAGCAGCCTCCATTGTTACTGTGTGGTATAATGAGAACATGTTAAAGAAACAATAGGCTGCCTACCTCAAGTATTCGGGAAGTTACAAAGTTTTACTACGTTTTACAGTTTGCGTGTATGTTCCCACCAAAACACACACTGGTAAAATCTGGCTGCCATTCTAGTGGTATGTGGAGAAGGGACCCCAGGAAAGTGACTGGGCAATAAAAATGTGTCCCCTGTAAGTAAGTCCACCATTACAAAAGGAGATGCTGGGAAGACGGCTCAGAAGGTAAAAGTGCCTGCCTCGAGACCTGATGGGCTCCATTTGGGTCTCGGGGACCCATGTGGCGGAAGAATAGAACTGACCCCAGCAAGATGTCCTCTTACTTCCAAATGTGCATCGCGGAGTGTCCACGCGTGACCATACACATGTGCACACACACTCACACAGTGCATAAGTAAACACAGGAAGAGGGCGTGGTCCTGCCCTTTTGTCTCTCGGACTCTTCAAGACCCTGCCTCCTGTGGATCATTGTTTTCCTCCCCCCTGGAGCAAACGGCCAAAAGGTGCTTGCCAGCCCAGCACCATGACCTTGGGTTTTCAGCATCCAGAACAGTGAGTTATTTATATACTACCCAGAGTGGGGGGATTTTGTTACAGCAGCAGAAAGGAACTAAGATACAGTGCAAAGAAGGCTAGAGCATCCTGGTTCTTGGCTCATGCGCCGTTTGCTTCTTGTACCGAGGATAACACAACCTCCTTCCTGCATTTGCATTAGTCACTGAAGGAGATGAGGAGCTGGAGTCGGTTCAGCCAGTGACAGGATCGTAGGTTTGCTGAAATCCCAGGAGAATCCACATACTGAGCCAAGTGCTAAGAATTCTTAGAGAGTCAGGAGTGGCCAGGAAGAAATTCAGAATCTGTTGCTGTCCCTTGGAAACCATCGAAAGGTCTCCAATAAAGAGGAACACGTATGAAAGCAACATGTCGGAGGCACACACACGGGCATTAGAGAGAATCCAGCATGAGAGATTGAGGGCTGAAGGCTAGCCAGGAGCCTCTTACATAGTCTAGGTAGAAAAGCAACCACCAATCATTATTTGGACTGCTAAGATGAAGAATCCCAGAAGAGTGACTGGACCTGCTGAGTGACCACAGGATACCATCTAAAAGGCAGCCTGCTGGAACAGGTATTTGTTCTATCCCTTCCTGTGTATTATCATAGAGAAGCTTCATACCCACAATTAGCAATATGCCTCAATATCCTCAGTTTTAGGTAGAAAAACACTGTTTGGATGTATAGTCGGCTTTAAGCACACAATGAATCTTTATGAATGGGAGAGAAAGGGAGGCGGAGAAAACCCTCAGGGGGACAGATGGAAAGATGGACAAGCGAGGGAGGGCCTTGCCTAAGGTCACCTACCTACCAGTAGTGCAGCCAAGTTTCATGCTAAGGTTTGTTTAATGCCACAGCCTGCTTTACCCTCACAGTGTCATGTCCACTGATGGCATCAGGAGCAGTGGGACAAGAGAAGGGGACACAGGTCCTTGCTGCCACCTGTAGCAGCCTGGAGAGTTTTTCAGAGATCACAGCTCAGGTAAGTCAGGATTCCTGACTTTGTACAGAAGAGAATATTAGGACGAACTAGGGCCTAGTTGGTGTTTGCTGAGGTTTTCACACGGCTTGGGCCTCGGAGGTCGATAAAGAGGCAGCTCCTAGGAAGAATGAGAGGACACCGGTGTGGGCTGCTCGGGAGGGAGCTGGAGGGGCTGAGTGCTGAGCTCCTCCGGGTCTTGAGAGCATGTGGATCCCTTCCACGTGCTTCTGCCAAAGGCATCTTGATTGGAAATTCTCCAACGAAAGCTAATAAAGCACCAATGGGGCGACCCACATTAACCTGCTCACCCCTCCACACCTGGCACAGAGGTATGTTTTATTTATTGAAATCAACAGAAGAATCACTTACTAAAGGAAAGGGGTTGCAGGGCTTTATCGCCGAATTAGAATTTGTGATGAAGGTGAAGGTTGGGGGGGGGGTAAACGACCATTTTTGATTTTTTTTTTTTTTTTTTTTTTTTTTGGTTTTTCGAGACAGGGTTTCTCTGTGTAGCTCTGGCTATCCTGGAACTCACTCTGTAGACCAGGCTGGCCTCGAACTCAGAAATCCGCCTGCCTTTGCCTCCCAAGTGCTGGGATTAAAGGCGTGCGCCACCACTGCCCGGCGCATTTTGATTTCTTACTTAATTCGTTCCAATGTTTGAATCTTCCACTTTCTTGCTAACCATCATCAAGTCCGGATGAGCACTAGTCACACGTAAGTATCTAGCCCCTTTGGAAGAACAGTGTGCTTTCGCTCTGTCATCTCTACCTGCCAGCGCACTGCCACTAGCTGAAGTATTTCTATTACACACTTTGAGAAAATTCTTACTTCAAGTATTTTCCTAAGGACCAAGCTCTCAGTGCCCTCTAAAATTGTCAGAGGCAGCGAGATACATACCTACTCTCAAATTCCTTCCTCTTACCACCCTACCTTAGCCTCCCTTGTCCCAAGATTTCTCACATGTACACTCTCCATTTGAACAAATATCTCCAAGAGGAGGCAGACAGAAGGCCCTATGTTTCTAGGGTTCTCATGGACATATGAATTATCTGGGGCATAAAGCCCCTTAAGCCTGTTTGCGCTTTGAACATTCAGTGGTCACATGTTTAACTTAACACGCCCAATACCCTAAGTTCATCCCCATCACCGTATGCACTGGGCGTGGTGGCACTCACTTATAATCCCAGAATACAAGGCAGGGGGAGTAGAGGCAGGGAGATCAGAAGTCCATTATCCTCCTGGACTCCATAGTGAATTGGAGGCCAACAAGGAACTACAAGAGACTCTGTCCCAAAAAAGAATGAGCAATGTGTGTTCTCCCAAAACAGAGCAAACAGTATGCCCATGCTTTCGTAAAGAGAGAAGCTCTGCTGTCCCCTCCTCTCGCCATTACCATCACCTCTAGACAGGGAACAAGAAGGAGAAGGGTGGTTGGGATGGCTGGCTGGGCGAAACACTGGCCTGGGAAAAGCTGCCCTAGAAAATGTGCGCAGTGGCCTGACAATCCAAACCTCGCAGATGGCTGCTCTGGACCTCTGCTTCCAAGCTGCAGACTAAATTGGTAATATGGGTTTTGCAGGGCAACGTAATCTAAGTTCTAAGCCGCAGGACTGTTGCAGAGAGAAGAAAAGGAGAAGCAGGTCTCATGAATGCACTGTGCTTACCTGGTGGTGGCCAGTGGAGGTTTCCTCTGCTTTAAAATCGAGAGCTACTATTTTACTTTAAAATCTAAAGGGATTCCAATAACCGTGTAACGTGGGGTAAAAAGAACTGGGAGAAGGGGAACGCTGGGGTACCTGTCACGTGACACAATTTCAACAGCTGCCTGACTTTGGCAGGCAAGTATCTTCAAGACTGCCACACTTAGATTGGAGGAAGTGAAGATACAACCACGGGCAGTCTCTTCCTGCAGAGATGTGCTTTGAAGAAGAGTCATCCCGCCGACTGTATACACGAGTGAAGGGGTGTGTCTGTGTGTCTGTGTCTGTGTCTGTGTGTATCAGAGGGGACAGGCATGTGTTGGAGGTTGCACATATGTGTACATATGACGGTCAGAGGTCACTGTCACTCTCTTTCATTCTCTGTTTTATGAATTTTTCAGACAAGGTCTTTTGCTTATTCAGAAGCATATAAATTGGGCAAGACTAGCTGCGAGCTCCAGGGATTCTGCTGTCTTCGCCTTCCCAGCACTGAGATTACAGGAGCACACCACCTCACCTGGCTCTATATGGCTAGGCTTGGGACCCAAACTCAGACCCTCCTGCTTGTAAGGCAAGCACTTTCCCTAAGGAGCCATCTTCCTGGTCTCCAGGAGTCAGCCTGCATCCTAGTGACGGTGATTGAGAGTAAGTCTTCCTTCTACCATTTCTGAGCACAAAGCTACTTTCCTGTAACCCTCTCTGCAGGTGTTTGTGCTTCCCAACAGAGACAGATGGCCCCTGAAGCGAGCCAGCCACACTGTGCAAATGATGCATTGGTACAAAGGAATCCAGCCCACAGACCTGGAGAAGTGAGTCTCCTCTACATGACCTGCCCTTGCTATGGAGATGCTCTATCTGGAGACCCCTGGCGATGGCTAACATCACACAGTGCGAATAAGCGGAAGTGCAGGAGGATAGTCCCCACCTGTCCAAAGTACGTCACAGAAACAGAACAAACAGTGGCCTCATTTTGGGTCAGAGACTCGTTTTAAATATTCAAATAAAAAAACTGAAGTGTGTTGCAAGAGTGTCATGCTGATATTAGAAGTGATTCTCAGTCATGTGTGTTTAGTTTAAGGAGATTCAAAACTAACAAATAGGGCATCTGGAAAGCCAAGCACAATGAGAGAAGCATTCCCTTCTGACACTGTTCCTCCTATGAATCTGGTAAAGATTAACTTGACTAGAGGCGTTTCGGTCCATTAGACACACACCAGGACATGTGAACTGTGTCAAAGCCATCTTCATGCAGACAGACGTCTCAGGCCTCCTGGTAGGAAATAGTGTTTCCTAGACTCTGAGAAGATGGCAAGTCAGAGGCTCGCCCCATACTCCACTAATGCAGAGAAGTCTGCCTTAGAAAGAATGTGGTGAGTTGATGGTACTGACACAGGAACGGGATGCTCTGCCTAGTCAGCCCTTTATCCTGCTGAGGAGCCTTACAAACATAGCCACACACAGCCACTGCCTGCAGCCATGCTCCTGCGCCTGAGGAAACCACTCAAATGAAAGTACTTGTCACCATCGCTTCACAGTCATTAGGAGGGACTAAGGAAACAGGGAGGGAGGGAGGAGGGAGGGAGGAGGGAGGGGCTGAAGGTTCAGAATAGGGCAAGAAAAAGGGAGAGGAAGAAGAGGAAAACCGACAGGTGCTGACGAGAGCGCAGAGAAATGGGACCCATGTCCATAAGGATGGAAATGTAAAGTAATATAACCGCTCAGGAAAGGTTTGGAGGTGCCCCAAAATTAAATGTAGAATTACCATATGACCCAGATAGTCCATTCCTAGATATATCCTCAAAATAACTGAAAGCCAGAAGTCACCAGCATCCATTATTCCCTGACAAACAGTGGAAATGACCCAGATGCCTATCAGCAGATGTATAACTGAGATGGAGTGGATACAGCCTGGTGCTGTGCAGTCCCAGGGAAGAACATAGTGCAGACACGTGCAACAGAGTGTGAGTCCACTTGTCAGAGACAGATGGAAAACACTGCCTAGCACACACAAGGCCCTGTGAAAAGAGGTTATCGGGGCAGGGGAGATAGTGCGGGGTAAAGTGAGAGCCAGAGTTATTAACCTGGCAGGGTGATACATACCTCTAACACTAGTGCTGAGAGGGTTAGGGACAGGTGGATCTCTGGGCTCCCTACCCAGCCAGACTAGCCAAAATGGGAAGCCCCAGGTTTGGTGAAAGTCCTTCTCAATCATATTAATAATATAGTATATATTAAATAGTTAGCAAATATATAATAAGTAGTAGTAGTAGTGTAGACGCCTGATGTCAACTATCCTGGATGTGTGTACCTGTAAACACACACACATACATGTACACACATGTGCACACAAACACATGAAATTCACACAAAACACACCCATAAAAATTATACATGTGCATACACAAAAATTTATATATACACACATACAAATACAAAATACACACACATAAAAATTGCACACACACACATGCACACACGCACACACACACACAGGCACACATGCACACACACAGAAGGTTGCCACGGATTAGAGATGGAACAAATTGGGAACTGATGTGTAGTGAGTCCAGAGCTCCTGTTTAAAATGTTTTTTGTTTGTTTGGTTGGTTGGTTTTTTTGGTTTTTTTTACTTTCTGGAAATGGACAGTGATGATGGATCCGGAACACTGTAGATAGATTTAGTGCCACTGAAGCACACATTCAAGATAGTTTAAATGGAAAAAACTCATATATAACATACTTTACACAAATAAATGGAAAAAACTCATATATAACATGCTTTACACAAATAAATGGAAAAAACTCATATATAACATGCTTTGCCCAATAAAAAAGTATTTGACCAAGAGCAACATTTACAAAATTACAAATAATAATGATTATGAAATAAGTGCCCTAGGAAGTCACAGGCAGTAAGGGATTCAGCCTCATAGCCCCAGTTACATGGATTTTTGTGATATTTACACTTATAATTCTTAGAATCACAAAAAACATTTTCTTTTATTCTTTAAAACTTCCAATAAAACCAATGCCAGAACAGAGTGGGTCCATGGGGACAGTCCAGAACCGAGAAGGGACAGTCCAGAACCGAGTGGGGGCAGTCCAGAACTGAGTGGGGGCAGTCCAGAACCGAGAAGGGACAGTCCAGAACCGAGTGGGGGCAGTCCAGAACCGAGAAGGGACAGTCCAGAACCGAGTGGGGGCAGTCCAGAACCGAGTGGGGGCAGTCCAGAACCGAGTGGGGGCAGTCCAGAACCGAGTGGGGGCAGTCCAGAACCGAGTGGGAGCAGTCCAGAACCGAGTGGGGGCAGTCCAGAACCAAGCAGAGCCGTGGGGACAGTCCAGTCTCACACACGACTGTGAGGGACAGCATGTGTTTCCCCAATGTTTCCAGTGCACTTGTGATGGTAAAGCTCAGTGACAATGACAGAAATAAGTACCTCCTACATGTGGCTTGGGCTAGTTTACCAAACAATTAACAGCATTTATCATTAGATCCGTATGCATGACGGGATGTGTGTTACTTACACTTGATACAGACCGTCATACGGGGCAGGTACATAATGTCATGGATGGTTTTGTATCTCTTCAAAAAATAATTTCCTTTCCGTTCAGTCTCAAGTCCAAATCATTTCAAATTCAGACAAGTCATTCACGTGAAATGGAACATAGGCATAACAATTTCTTATTATCCAAAATTAACAGGGGGGAAAGATGATGTAACATACACTGGATTCCAAAAGGAACCTGCTGACAGGAACCCCTAATTGTAACTGCTCCAGTCAGGACGAAGCTTGTAGCCAAAGCTCCCTGCTTCTCTCACCTCATTGCAGCACAGGGCCTCGTGTGTATGAGGCATGTACTCCAGTGCTGAGCTCTGCCCTCGGCCCCCTCTTAATTTTTTAAAATTTATTTTTACATATATGGGTGGTTTTGCCTGCATTAATGTATGTACCACATACATGCAGGGCCTGCAGAGGCCAGAAGAGGGCGTCAAATGTCCTGGAGGTGAAGTTGCAGGTGCTTGTGAGCCTTCACGTGGGTGCTGGGAGTCGAACCCAGGAAGAACAGCCAGTGTTCTCAACCATTGAGCCATCTCTGCACTGCCCACTTCTTTTTATCCTTCTTCTTCCTCTTTATTTTTTAATTTTTATATTTGAGATTAGGTCTCACAAAGTTGACTAGATGAGTCTCAAACTCAATGTACAGCTTGAGTAGGCCTTGAAGTTGCAATCAGCCTCGGAGCAGCTGAGACCACAGGTCTGCTCCACCAAGCCTGCCTGAGCTCTAAATAAATAAATAATAAATGAATGAATAAATAAATAAATAAAACGGTTGCCATCATGCGATGGTTTTAATTAAATTTTGCTGGAAGGGATTAATGAAAGTATCGTCATACCAAAATACAATGAAATCAAAGTCTCTAAGATACGGCGTGCTTTCAGCTTTGTAGGGAATATAAGGGAAAATTGACCTTATATTTGCATTTAGAAGAAAATTACTGGTTTCAGATTTGTAACAGCGCAAACAGCCTTCGCCTAGGATACAAGTTGCATGGAAACAAGTCCAGTGGATGTTCCGTGCCACACGGAGTAAAGAAAACCACTCATCCGATGGCACGTCTGTCTGCTCCTAAGCAGTCATGCATGCATGCCCGGATGTTGCCAAAACTCCCCATATCTCCATAGCTGACCTACAACCATCTCTTCTCTTCTAGAATTCCACTGAACATCCCTGAGTGTCCTCTCTTTGCATTTCCCCTCGTGTGGATCTGCAGTGTATTCTGAAGGATCCAAAGGACGACGACGTAAGGCATGAAAGACAGGATCCTGCAAACAGCTTCTCCAAAGTTACCTGCTCCGGCAACAAGGCAAATGGTGCAACCATCTCACAGCCAAAGGGGAACCATGGGACAAGGCTGGGGCAAGAAAGGGCTGAGGAGATCTGAGAAGTCAGATGTCAGGGTCACTCAGACTCAAGCATTCAGCTCCATCATTGGCAGAATGTCACCTGCTTCACTCATTCTACTAAACCATACAGTTTAGGATCTTGGAGAACAAGGCCACGCCATGCATGTTTCTATGGCTGCTGCCCCTTTGAATTAGATTCTCTGCACTCAGAATGCTTCCTGGTAAAGGGATTGATTGATCTCTGGGAGGCTGCAGAGTGTGGATGCAGGAGATCAAACAGATGCTGACAGCAAACTTAGAATTTGGGACTTAACTGAGTATTATACAGGCTGAGGGGAAAAAAAATCCTCTGTGTGGCTTAGGCCTGTGTTATGTCCTAGACAGGCTGGGAGGCTTATGCTTCATGACCACCCAGACCGACAATCAGGCTAGTAGATCCAGCGCTGAAGTCAGAGGCCTCTAGGCAGGCAGAGCAAATTGTCTAACAAGGCATCTACACAGTAAAAAGAATCTAGGGAGCCAAAGGGATGCCAGGAACACTCACATGTGGTTGGTGCTGGAAAGGGCGGGGTGATCTAGGAGCTGGGAGAAGAGCAAGGAGAAAGGCAGGGGAAAGACCTGGCTGAAGGTTGGGTGGTGCAGGCCTGTGTGGTCCCAGCTGCTCAGGAGAATCACAAGTTTAAGGCCTGAACCATGTAAGGGTCAAGCAGGATAACCTAGCAAGGACCTGTCTTGAAGTTAAAAAAAAAAAAAAGATTAAAAGGGCCAGTGCTAGAAAATTTTATAGCATTCAGAAGATCATTGGTTCAGTCTCTACCATTTTGCATGTGTGCGTGTGTGTGTGCATGTGCATGTGTGTGCGTGTGTGTGTGTGTGTGTGTGCGATATTGAGAGGATTCCCCGCTCCCTTTTAATCCCCCCACTCCTTTAATGAGCTGCAGAGTTAAAAGCCAGATACAAGTTTAAGACTAACAGAAACAGTTTAACCTTTCTCCCCCTTCACTGCCACTGTGGTGAGACAGCATAGTCTGCTGCTCTTCTCTGTCTTTAAAAATTATACAAGTAAAATAATATGGTATCTGTAATTCTTTCTAACCCTCTCAGTAGAGGTGGAAACACAAGACGCAGGAAGGATGATGTGTGACTTGTAAAAGCTGATGTTTCCTGAGGCTGCAAGATGGGTACAGAGTCTTTACGGCATTATTCTCTACTTTTGTGCTTATCTGAAAATATAAATAATTAGGAGCTGAAAACGTAAATTTGGGATCTTGCAAACATGGCCAACTTTTATTTCTCTCCAACCCAAAAGGCACTGGGACCCTATTTGTAGATGAGTTGTGGCAGATATAATTAGTGAGTCCATATTGATGTAGGTTCCTAACCAAGTGTGACTGTATCCTTACAAAACGATGGGGTACTTAGGGAGACACAGGAGAAGTTCACATGAAGGTGGGGACTGTCTAGGGTGATGTGTTTATAAGCCAAAGTATGCCAAAAGTTGCCACCAGCCACCAGAATCTAGGGGTGAGTCACAGAATAGATTCCCTGTCACAGTTCTTCAAAGAGGCCAACCTTCCCAATGGCCAGCCTTTAGAACCAAAGGGTAACTTCTGTTCTCTAAGTTATTCAGTATACAGTAATTTGTTATGGCGGCCCTAGAAAATTCATACACGTACCAGGAAAGTGATGGCGGCCCTAGAAAATTCATACACGTACCAGGAAAGTTTCTAGAAAGCAAAGGGCTCAAGAAGAAGAAATGAAATGATTTAAATAAAAATGAGGGGCCGGGGATTCAAGACTCTCCTCAACAGCTCCCTGAGACACAGCACATCTGTGTCTATCAAATTTACCTAAATCACCATTGAGCACATTAAGTCCAACGCTACAATGGGTGATTGCTAAACAAATGAATTAGGGTTGTGTTAATATATCCACAGGGAAACTATCCCAAGACTGCAGCTGACTGTAAGCAAAAAGGTGATTCAAACCTGAACTACTCATAGGAAATGGAAATTGGGAACTTGAGAAATATCTGGGACATTTTCTTAGACTCCCTTGCTCATGATTATGAATGGGTTTAATAAAGCTGGAATTTCTAAAGGGTTTAGCACCAACGTGTAATCAGAAGTCCACATTAAAATCATTAACTTTCTTCTACACAGTATACCAGCTGGAATCTGCAGCCATAACCACATGGTGACCACATTTGGGAAAACACTTATGTCCCTCAGCAGGACTTGGCAAGAAGCTCAAGATCAGGATGAGACCAGACCCTCTGTCTTTCTGCTATTTGTAATTCCCTAAGATTGTACCTGTGTCTATCTGGTACTTAGCCAACGGCCGGGAAGCATGGCGTAATGCTTGCCCCGCTTAGAAGAGAGGATGGAAATCTTGACTGTGTTCTCTAGAAGGTGTAGGTGGGAATCAGAATTCCCCAGGTGCCGTGCTGGGGCAGTGAGAAAAATAATCAGCAAAGAGCAGAGCCGGGCCTAAGGGGGAAGCGAGCATAGAGCCAGGGTCCCTCATCCCTGAGTCAGGGGTACAGGTGTGCTAGGGCTGAGCAAAGACCAAAGACCCAGAGACTTCTCTCCTCCCAGCTGGGAAGCCCAGCTGACAGAGTTTGGCAGCAGCATTTATGCAAAATGAAGAGAGACTTAAACTGCCTTAGGCAAATTGTGGAGACAGGTAGTCAAAGGCAAACGCCAGGGCTGATGGGAAGGAACGTTGACTCCCATTCAGAGAAAATGTTACTTTTGATTCTGGATCATAGAAGGAAATGACAAGGCTATCCCAGGCATTTTAGGAAACAATATTTTTATGAAATGTATCTGTCATTCATTCATTCACGCACTCACTGATTCATGTAATCGTTTGCTATGCAAGGACAAAGCTCCTGTGAGCTAGTCGGAAGAGAATATTCTATAGTGTTCCGTATTTAACTTTCTGGTTTGGCTTTGACTACAAGGGACCCTCTCAGAACTGACAGAAGGAAGTCAGGGTATAGCTTGAAAACTGGGGCATACTGAGAGCCACCAGGGCGGGACATTACTTCTGAAGTTAGAGGCCACCGCCAGCCTTTGGTAATTTTTAATTCTTAGAGATAAGTACATGCAGGAACTTTCCATAAATAAGTGCTTTCATTTTCCCGGAGATTACACTGAGCTTCTGTGACAAAGGCTGCTCCTGTTGTTATGCAAATTTTTACCCGTTAGCATATTCCCCTCTGCTTATCTTGGGGAACAATTCAAAAGGGAAGCCATAATACGCTAATTACCTCTCTTTTATCAAGAATGTTGGAAACTAAGAAAACATCAGGAATGAGGAGCAGCACATAATTACAAAGGAGGGGGCCAGAAGCCTCCAGCAAGGAAATTTGAAGATATCCAAGGGACTCCAAAGCCACAGGTGACTGCGTTGAATAACGTGGAAGGGAACATTTTCTTTCACACAAATAAGGACATTAAGGCATCCAGGATGGCATAAAAGCAAAAGTAAATTAGCCAATGGAAAGAAAAAAATAATCAATTTTACCAGACAGATGCATCAAATATCTTACATCCCTCAAAACACACATGTCGAGAAGCATGAGGCCAAGCACATGCTAAAATAAATACAGCAAACTGTTACTCAGAATTTTAAATTCAAAATGTTTGGGGTTTGGGTTAGTTCTTTTTATTTTTTCCTTTCTTTTTTAATGTGTATGGGTGTTTTGCCTGCATGCATGTCTGTGTGCCATATGTAGTATAGTACAAGAAAGGGGCCCTAGATCCCCCAGAACTGGAAGTTACAGATGGTGTGAGCAGCCATGTGTGTGATGGGAATTGAACCTGAGTCCTTTGGAAGAACAGCCAGTGCTCCTAACTGCTGAACCATCTTTCTACCACTACAAATGCTTTTAACCTATACTGTCACATGATGCGTCAAAAACACTTGCATACTTTCTGATGTTAAAATATGTCCCGGTTGGTGGTTTCCGCACAAGGGTAAATCTCTCCAGCATCCAAATCACTTTTTATGGCGTATCTCTAGGCTGGTGTTTACTCTTTTCTGTTTGCTCTGGGTTTTTTTTCCCCTAAAATTCATGAATTATTTGGTGAAAATATCATACTTTAAATGATGCTCACAGCAATGCCAGACACTACAAGATCCCGTAGTGCTTTGTAAACCATCAGAGTGGAGTGTCGTACACAGAACCAGGCTTGCTTTGGGGTATAGGTTTGCCAGATATTTATCTAACATAGGTCTCCACTTGGCCACAGAGTCTGCAGAGAAATTAGAAAACATAACTGAGGAACTTCAGGATAGTTGACCCCAACATGAACAGGAACCCAGAGCACAGGAGAACAAGAACCTGGCTTCTATCTAACCACTGTCAGCGTAACACTGCTGGGAGACCATGCACCTCATTGCACATGTAGCAATGAACTCAAAGTAAACGACGGATTTGCATAAAGATCAGTGCATGCAGATATTTATGAAAAGTCAGAAACAACTGAGTTTGGACATTCGAGTTAGTGCATACCCATTAGAAGAACTAAGATGTCTAGAGTACACCATTGGGGGGGGGGAGAGGGGGGGGAGAGAGAGGGGGGAGAGAGAGGGGGGAGAGAGAGAGAGAGAGAGAGGCTACAAGATAGTAGACTGGAGTCGGTTTTAAAATGATACATTGGCATACAAGCAAAATGCTAGCTGTAATTAGCTTTACTTTGAAAGGTGATATTGTTACTATATAATTTTCAAACAAATTCCAAATGAAAGATTTGGAAGTATTCAATTCCTTTTTTTTTTTTTTTTTTTTGAGACAGGGTTTTTCTGTGTAGCCCTGGCTGTCCTGGAACTCACTCTGCAGACCAGGCTGGCCTTGAACTCAGAAATCTGCCTGCCTCTGCCTCCCGAGTGCTGGGATTAAAGGCGTGTGCCACCACCGCCCGGCTTAGTATTCAATTCCTGAAGCAGGAACTTGGCTAAGTTTGATAATACTAATTCAAGCAAGAATTGAAGTCCAACAAGAGCTGCACCCTGAAAGAGATTTGCTGAATGAAAGCATGGAGAGACCACAGGGTCTGGTGACTGAGAGGATGAGGTGACTATGGGGTCTCAGTGGGAGGACAGAGAGACCTGCGTCTGGTGACTGAGAGGATGGAGCAACAGCTGATGCACTTCCTTTGCAGGTGATGGTTGTACAACACCAAAGACCACTGAGCACATCTATTTCACATGAGTGAACTACTCATTATGTGAATATATTTCAAAGTTGCTATTGTCAATAAGCTAAAATCAGTGCTGGAGATATAGATCAGTGGTAGGGTAAAGAGCTTCTCTACCATGAACCAGGCCCTGGGTTCAATCCTCAGCACTGCCAAAAATAAAATAAACAGAGAGAGCTAAAACAAAAAAACAAAACAAAACAAACCAGGAACAGCCTAAACAATAAAATAATCGCGAACTGGCTCGCTAAGCATACTCTCATGACTGAAATGACTGGAGGGAGACCCCTTATGTTTTGTCTCCATATTTTAGATAACTTTTATTAATATTAAAGTGGAATTTTATTCATTTTGAGTTTTTTGGAGGGTGGTGGTATTGCTGCTGGCTAACCTTGTTTAGTATTGATCTCTGACATGGCTCTATCTCTGGGTACCAGGAATATGCCCCCAGGTAGCTTGGGATATGCTGCCTGCTGGGCCCAGCAGGCTATAAAGTCCTTGTCCCCATCTAATGACCTGGCCTTGTGTATACAAGCTCACAAACTTACTCCTCTCAGCTCAGCCATGGAAATGAGAACCACCAAGCCTGCTGGGTCCAGCAAATCCTATGCGGAATAGCCTGCTTCCGCTATTAAATGCCTGCTTCTCCCAGGACACAGCAGGTACACAAACAGGCCAGTGTCCTTCATCTAAAATACTTGTTGGATTCCAAAAGTGTTTTTTGAGTTCTGATTATATTTTTAATTTTAGAATATTTGCATATCCTGTAAGTTTTCTTGGGGACAGAGCCAGATCTATGAAATTCAATTTTCATGTACACCTGATGTACATGTCTGAAGACAATTTTATTCAATATTTTGATACTTTTATACATCAAACAAATTTCATGGTGTGTGATTTTCCATTTGTGGGACAGATCAAAAATATTCAAAAAATTTCAGATTTGGGAACATTTTCAGAATTTTAATTTTCAGATTAGAAAAGCAACCTGAACTTCCTTCCCCCTTCCTTTAAAAGATCAGAGCAAGTGGGTTTTTATTTTTAAGTACAGATCCCTGCATGGTGGTCCCAAATAATTTGGTAACTAGGGGCTAGACTAAGGGGAAAGATATATGAGATGTTTTTTAGTGAAAACCTGAGGAGAGACAGACAGCATTCAAAGAATGCTGGGCAGAACAAGGCTACTGCATTTAGTCCATGTAGGCAAATGGGGCAGGATGCTTCACCCTGCTCTCTTACACAGAGAGATAACATGCAGTGGAATCCTACTGACATCTCTTCTGGACAGAGAGGCAAAGATGGAGTAAGAAAGCCATCCCCCCCTTACCACCTCCTCTCCAGGTTCCCATTTGCCAAAGGCCAGGCCATTAGGACACATCTCAGCTGTGTGTCCCACAGATGAGGTCACAGATGGCCTCTCCCTCCAGTCCACTGCTTCCCTATGAGCCCAGGTCTGACCATAAAGCAGGCAGGGCAAGAATCCAGTTCAGCCGGGAAATGAGACTGGGACTGAGTCTATGCTCAGCCCAGGAATGCGTCACACCACCGGATGCCATGAATGTGAACCAGGCTCCTGAGGTGTAACTAACTACCAGACAGGTGGTCTGAAAAGCAAAACTCACATCCTTTCCATGTGTGAACTGAGAGGGAGATGAGTTTACGAGAGATGAAAGCTTCACAGTTCAATTTCCAGATAATAATTTCCCAAAATGATAAGGCATGTCCCGTCTGACCAGATAAGAGGACACAAAGCAAGACCCAGGGCTGGACCAGGGTGATCACCACCAAGACATTAAGTAAAAGAGGTGATTCACATTCCAACAACTTACTTAAAGTACAGAAATGTGGAGGGAAGGGATGGGTGGCTAGCGCCATGAAGACAAGGCACAACATTAGCAGTGTACCATGGCTGCCAGGAGATCTGAGGGAAGCAAAGAGGCTGTGCTGACACACATGGGTAGGACCGGAAACGGGGGAAGCAAGAAAGACGTTCTGTTTTAGGCCTAGACTGGTGTAGAATTCACTACATAGCCCACCTGATTTTAAACTTTCAGTGATCCCCCTGCCTCAGCCACTGCTTCCCAAACGCTGGGATTACAATCATGTGTAAACCACATCACCTGGTTCTTTTGACTAAGATTTCTAAAGACAAAAGGGTGAGGCTGAGAACCACATTCTAAAATGACAGGAAGATTATCATGAAAGGAAAAGACTCAGCCTGCAACTCAGCTGTCCAAACACTTGAAGGTCTGATGTTTAAAGGATTCAGCCTTTTCTTTTTGTCTTTAATAGATGGAAACCTTATATGAAGGAAAGTTGCTGATGTCCGCTCCCTGATATAGAGGGTGGTAGAAGGTTTCTATCAAAATGAAACTGTCCACAGGGATGAATCCTGAGGAAAGTGCTCATATATTTGATGATATCCAGTATCCAAACTTTAAGGCCTGTATATCCACCGTAATTCCAAAACAACCAAATTCTACCAAAGCAAGGAACAGAGTAATTCTACTTAGAAAAGTTCTAGTCATTGGCTATCATTCCTTTGGGTTGAAGATGTGGGTTGCAGGGATAATGAAATGTATCTACAGGACTCTCCAGAGAAAGAGAAGAAAGCAGGGAGACTGCTCTGTTCATGGGCCTTGCCAGCACATTGTGAAGCTGAAGGTGAAATGTGGGTCTTGAAGCTGCAGTGTTGGTCCTTTCTCTTGATTCACTGCAACTGTTAGACACACTCTGTAGTCCCAATGCTGTTCTTATGATCGTCTCTCCAGAGTATGGCTCGCGAGTGTACTCTTTCAACTTGCATAGCAACAATGGCCTTGCAACTAGACTAATGCCTATCACCAGCAAATCTATGCAGAGACATTGGTCCCTACATACCAGGCAGGAGGGCACACTGCAAGCAGCCTGGGGTCTCCATCAGTTTTCAAAGCTTTCAGGCATGCAGGATATACACACAAGGAAACCGGACGGTGTCCCCGGGAGGTTCTGACCATGTTAACTGCACTGTTGGTGTTATTATTCCCTGATTTGGGCATGTTGCTGCAAGAGGCTCTCAAAATGACACTGTCCACTGTTGGACTGCTAGAACTTGATTGGGCATATGAGAACATCGGAATCGGTAATACAAATAAACCTTCCTAATACCGATGGTATTCACACTACTCTTCAAAAACGATTTTTTCTCTGTGTGTGTGTGGTGTGTACATCCATGCAGGGAGATCTACCTGAGGAAGACAGCCCTCCCCATTCCCTTCCCACACTGTGAAGCAGCAGGCAAGGTGAGGGAGTGAAGTCAGTCACAGTCAGAGTCCTGATGAGGGAGAAGAGGCAGGGACAGGCAACAGGGCAGGGGCACTGGCCCAGCATTTAGGTCAAGGGACTGAGCTATATGAGCTGTGGTGGGTTATGGTCTTCCTGGATGATCAGACACAAACGAGGCTGCAGCGAGTGAGAGACAGATCGGGTAGGGAAAAGAGGTAGGTGGCTGCCACACATCCTGTCTGCAGCTTTAATCACAGCGCTCTGGAGGCAGAGGCAGGTGGATCTATTGAGAATAGCCTGGTCCACACAGTGAGTTTCAGGCCAGTCAGGGCTATGTAATGAGTCCCTGCCAAAATAAAGAAAGAAACAAATTAACCAAGAAAGAAGGACAGCCATGTTTCAGGGCTTTACTTCAACATGGAAGAAAGCAAAGTCTACCTCATTCACTATCCCAGTTAGTCAAGTATAGACACACAGCTTAGATAGCAGAGGCTGCAGGTTGGGCGTGGGAGTCAGGTGGAGGCAGCTATGGCCTGTTATGATCTCAAAGGCAGTTTCTCTGGGAACTGAGAAGACCTATGGTCATTCCCCAAGCAACCTTGACTATTCAACAGCTTTATGGTTGGAAACCTACAGAGACCCTCAAGACGTCTCTTTTCCAGAAACCTAATTTGCAAAATGAAGATGGGCATCTGCAGGCCAATGGGTCTGCCTGGCAGTGTCATATCAATTTAGAGTTGTTTGTTTCCTGTGAGTTAATATAAACTATGCTGGCTCTTCACTTCTTTCCAACAGCTGAGTGCTAAGCCCAGGAAGGAAATGCGAGGTCATTTTGTGGAAGTACATATAGTGGATTTCTGTTCCCTTGACAAAAAGAGAAATTGGAGAAGTGCTAATAGGATTCACAGGCTGGCTATAAATAGTGACTCAGATCATTTCTACCTTGTTACTGTATGGGGCAAACCCAGGATGTTGGCACAGGATTGAGTGGGCCACAACATGATCTGACTGCCTTGGAACTGAACAACAAAGGACTTCTAGAAGGTACTTTCCCCAACTTTGGTTTCCACGGATGTTGCCATGTTGACTATGAACAGTTCCTTATTGATCAATGGAAGTGACTGACCAAATTATAATCCTCCTGCCCCACTAACACATGTAGGCTGTTCACTACCACCCTGAAGGTAAGTCACCCTGTCACCAGAAACCAAGTACAACTTTACCAACATGGCTCTTCCTGGAACCAGACAGGATGTGATGGAGAGCGACCTAGTATTAAAGGTGCTCCCAGTGTGGATGTAAGAAATCACTGGGGCTGGGGAGATGGTTATGCGGGTAAAGCGCCTACCATGCAACAGAAGAACCCGAGTTCACATCCTCAGCACTCATACAAAGCCAGGGGAGTGGGAAGGGACAGTGAGGGGGCAGAAACATCCTGGGAGCTTGCTGGCTTGCCAGTCTAGGCAATGAGCTCCAGGTTTACTGAGAGACATTATTAATATCCAAGCTGATCACCTCCACAGAATCTCAGAGAGGAATGAGCCGTCAGGTAGAGTTATAATCCCTGATGCCACCTGAGAACAGAGGTCAAAGGCTATTGGACACACCAGAGCGCCTGGTCTTAATTAGTGATGTATTGCTTGCTGAATGCCTGCGACAATAAACCTCACTCTAGAGAAAGGTACTGATGGAAACCAGATTTTGAGGAAATGAAGTATTTGCTCAGTGTGACGGTCACCTGTGATTGTCATCGTGAGGGGCTCTAGAGTCACACAGGAGACAAGTGCTGGGCAGGTCTGTTGAGGGATGATGTAGATTTGGCTAATAGAATTTACATTAACCGTGGTGTCACCATTGCCTAGGACAGGGTCCTAGACTGAATGGAGAGGAGGAAGGAAGCTGAGTTACCAGCATTTGACTACTGACACACAATGAGGTCCAACTTGAGCTCCCGCCAAAATGACTTCTCCTCCATGGTGGACTGTGAGTCCAAATAAACACTTCCTTCCTTAAGCTGCGTTTTTAGGTATTTGACCCTGGCAATGAGAAAAGTAACGACTGCATAGTCAGCAAATGCAAAATTAATCTTGTTTCAGGAAGTAGAGAATCTGCCCTGGATAAGGCCAATGGTCTTTTTCATTCATATATATCCTTACACTCCAGGACTCATGGGGAACTTTGTAGAAATGAAATTAAAAACACACATCAGTCTCACACACAGCTCAAAGGCCAGGAAAGATTTGGAGCAGGATGCTTCCTCTCCTGCATCAGGCAGCCTACAGGTCTGTCTACACACCCCCTTGGCTAGAGGTGCGAGTTGCCCATCCATTTGCAAGGAGAAAGCTGACTTAAGGATTCCCTTTGGAGATTGATCGTGCTTGCTTCCTCTTCTACTCAAGTGGTTAAACATTTGCTTCAGAGTGGCATCTCATTGCCTTTGCTTGTCCCTCCAATAATTAAACCCTGGAATGTCAAGTCCTTCAAGGCTGCTTCAAAAGGGCAATCCTTGGTATTGAAATGAAGGGCTTCTGGTGCCCTTTCAGTCTGAGTTGTTTGACACCTGGGGAATTACCTGATTTACACAGAGCAGGTCCCCAAGGCTGGGCGGGGCCAGGTAGCTCCAACTGCTGCTATGATTCTACTCTGTAAAAAATGCAAACTGGTTCAGGCTTATTAAGCAGAAACCCAGAGATAGGTCTGGGGAGTTTCTCTGGTACCATGTGACTGTGATGCAAGTTTCCGTAGCCTCTTCTTGGCCTGAGCACCCAAATCATGCCATTTTCCAGTTCTGCTAAGTGAAAGAAACACGTGAACATGTGGGGCAGGCACGTGCATGGACGGACAACAGCATGCTGTCTCTCCCCAGAAGAGAAACAACTTCCAGTTCTGGACCAGTTGGGTTCTTTGCAAACCTCTGAGCATGTGTGATTCCTGTGGCTCTTTTATCCCTGCAGCTCTGACCATCTGCCCCAGGGTACCTCAGACCCATTCTCAAAGTTTTTCTCTTCCCTACAAAGTTCCAAATACCTGTTTGAGAAGCTCTAGACTTTACCCCAATGCTCTGTGCCTTTCCATTTCAGAAATAACGTCCCAGGGACTCCACATCAAATACTTACCCTTAAAGCTTAAGTAGCTGCAGACAGCTCCTTGTCCTACTTCCAAACAACTCCTTAATAGCACAAGTGACAGAATTAGGCAGCTTGGGAGGCACCTAAATGTGAAAAGCCTCACGAAGATTTTGCAGCCAAATTATGCTAATTTCAAAATCGTATCATTAATACTAACTCATAAAATTAGAATGGTAGATCAGTTGCTTAGCAGATAAGTTAGAGATGAATATATTTTTCTTCGCTTGTTTTTAAGTGTCTATGGGTCTTTTTGCTTCCATGTGTCTCTGGGTACATGTGCCTGCAGTGCCCATGGAGGCTAGTAGAGGGTGATGGATCCTCTGGGGCTGGAGTTAAAGTCTGTTCTGAGCTGTCATGTGGGCACTGGGAATCGAATTCACATCCTCTGAGAGAGCAGATGGTACTCTCAACTATTGAGCCTTTTTTATTTTTTTAAATTTTTTTTTTTTTTTGATTCCTGCTATAAGGGGCCACAGAGAAGCTGTTCTCTGATAGATGGATTGTGTTTGTTTTCATTATATTTGTTTCCATTTTCTTATTTTTGCTAATGAACATTAATCACTTAATACTTTTGTTTTATAAATTTGGCATGCATCACATCTATTCCTTACATTAAACTAATCACTACCTGGCTATGAAGCAGCAAGAAAGGAATGGGAAGATGCATTCCTAGCAAGCCCTGGTAACAGCAGATAGGTTGGTCACAGCTAGATACCCAGAATGCCATGGGAAGACCGAAATACAACCTGTCTGTAGCCAGATACAGTGTGGGAGGGGAAGACTGAGAGGAAAGGGGCATAGTGGGAGGGGTCTTGAAAGTGGTGACCACAGAAAAAGGAGGGACACCATAACCATGGAGACTCTCTGGCATTTTGTGGGGTGAGATTTTTTGCCCTCACAAGGCACTCCACCATAGTCTGTGGCCTTCTTTCTTGGACTAAACCCTAGTTGAAAATTACAGCCCAGAAGGGACCTGAGCTGAGCTACATTCCCTCTGTGCTTCCTCGGGGGGGGGGAGGGGGGGGAAGCAAAGCCTTGGAGAGGTTTGGAAAACAGAGAAATGACCCTCTGGGAGGTAAGAGGGAGCAGTGGGTGGGAATAGCAGCTGATCCTCACTCTTCTGTCTTGACTCCAGTAAGGGTTTATTCTGGTCACTTCCAGCTTCCTGCCGTCCTTCACAGGACCACCTCAGGGTCTTGGTTGAATGCTACTGTAGGTGCTTTGTCCAGTCACAACTTGGATCTGGATACCTTGCAGGACACTGCTGCATCCACTCCAGGTCAGTGTCTAACTGAGAAGGTCAGGATGATGTTGGGACTCAACCAAGTAGAGGAAAGCGCTCTTGTTAAAGCCAGTTGTCAGCTGCTGCTCACAACAGTGTTGGGCCCTGAGAGAGATGTGGACTCTGGTTCACCATGAAAAAAAGTGCATCTTCAAAAGTTGAAATTGGTCAGCTGAATATAAGCCACTGTTTTCAGATGACAAACGTGTTTGTTGGCAGCCTGTGCTACCAAACGAGAACCTGGAATTCCTCAGCTTCAGAAACAGCCATGTAGCTGCAAGAAGTTTTGCTTTGACTCACAGACAACAAAAAGTAGCTTGCTTGCTTTCTAGTTTGCTTATTTTTTTTTTCCTTATACGTTACCTGTCCTTGTAGTTAACTGTGAGGCACAAACCCAGATAAGCAGAAACCCATTCTGTATAGTTGTCATTTTTTAAGGCCAAAACACCAAACGGAAAATATATATTTATTTGATTAACTTTATCATTTGAGAGACATCATGTCTTTGTATTTTAGCTGAGCAGAAATATAAAAGAAGCAGCTGAGAAGGAATCAGGGAACAGCAAGTTAGCATTCTCAAGAGCAAAGGTGTCACAGCAGGGAGGAGAACTGGGAGGGGAGGAACTTGACATGTCCTTTAAAGTACAAACAGAAAATCACTCTGCTTTTGTTTTATGGATTTGTATTTGTTTATTTTTGTGGTGCTAGGGACCAAACCACAGACTCCTAGATGCAGGGTAGGTGCTCAACCACTGAGGGACCATCTCAGTCCTCATTCCTAATCTGAAAGTACCACTGTTTCTGATAGTTTCCTAAGCTCAAGAAAAATGTTCCCCTAAGTGTTTTGCTTACCATAAAGTAAGACATCATTGAGTCTCTTGTTTACAAACGAGGAAACTGGGTTTGTTTACCGTAAGTCAACCAGGAATGCCATGCTGTATTTCATAACTGATCCGAGTAAAATCTGCTGTTGTAGTGTGCAGTGGGGAGACAGCCAGGGGACAATGCCTTATTCAAACTCCGTGGTGTCCCTGAGCCTCAACTGTTCATGGTAATCATGATGTCCAATGCTAGGGTCTACGTTTGTAATGTACTCTGTAGTCTAAAATCTCCCCACACCATCTCTCACCAGCAGGTGAGATGGTGGCCACCCTCTGCAAGTTGCTCAGCGGACTTGCTACGTGGGAGAGCCGACATTAGAACCCGTGCGGTCAGACAGGCTGAGGAGCCGGCACAGGACCCCCCACCCCTTGCAGTTTCTGTTTGGGTGCTAGTGTGGTTTTGCTTTCAATTCAAGCATTCCTTCCTACAATGAGAAATGAATCACTCTCCTGTATCAAATGCCAGCTTCAAACTTCAACCTGAGGACATGAGTAACTCCCAGCCTCCTTAAGGAAGGAAGAAGGGTCACAGTTTGAATTCCCACTGAGACTTTCCCTCCTTGACCCCTGTGGGAAGGAATGCCCCAGGCAAAGCTTTTTCTAGTAGCATTGATCCAGGTCCCACTCTTGTCCCCTGCCCTGAAGAGTCATGGAAACAAAGTCAACTTTATTTAAAATCTCAAACATCTACATCTTTGTGCTTTACACAAATGAATGATGTCTGAATTTTAGTGGGAGACTTACCAGTTCTCAGTAGCACGGAGTCTATCTTTGATTTATTTATTTTTGTAACGTACAATGTGGCAAACTTATGGTGAATAATAATTTGTCAAGAAGTTTGTCCCGTGTTGTAATAAGTACAAAAGAACCTGGAAGGGAGAGGCCGCTGCTTGCCGGTCGCTTGGAAACTTTCCAGAATAATTCAGAGCCCCCTTAACTCCCCAAGCATGTGCCTAGAAGTCCAGAGAGGGCTTCTAGAGTCAGAGAGCTTGCCAGTAGCACATGACACAAACACAGGACCTCTGGCTCAGTTTCAAGCTCTCAGCCACTCCACGAGGGACCAGTCCCCACCTCTCTGCTCGGCTGCCAGATGTTTCTTCCACCCACACATAAATTCTTTCCATATGTGCAGCTTGATTGCCAAAAAAGTCTATCCATTGACTACAGAGAAAGGTACAGGCTTGCCCCAGAATCTTTACAAATGCTAGGGACAAGACTGTGCACACAGCAGTGAGCAGTAGACTCACTGTGTTTCCTCAAGTTACAGAACTGATGATAGGTTTCTAGCACTTAGTAGGGAAAGTATTTGCTGCACAAGCACGAGGACATGAGTTTGAATCCCCAGATCCCATGAAAGAGCCACCAAGGTGGTAGAGGAGACAGACAGACAGACAGATCCCCAGGACTTTCTAGACAGACCTCAGGTTTACTGAGAGAACCTGTCTCAAAAAGTATGGTGGAGAATTATAAGGGAAGGCATCCAAAGAAGACCTTTAGCCTCTGCACACACATGCATGCTGCCTGAGCATGAGCACCCCCACACAGGCAAACTCTCGACAGAATGGCTTCCCATTGGAGAACTGGGCACCTAAGGCAGAAAAGCTGATGGCTTCTTACTGAGGTCATTGTAGTGTCTGGTGGCTCTGTATGTATGTCTGTGTGCTCTGTATGTGTGTCTGGTGTGCTTTGTATGTGTGTCTGTGTGCTCTGTATGTGTGTCTGGTGTGCTCTGTATGTGTGTCTGGTGTGCTCTGTATGTGTGTCTGGTGTGCTCTGTATGTGTGTCTGGTGTGCTCTGTATGTATGTCTGTGTGCTCTGTATGTGTGTCTGTGTGCTAATGTCAAATCTTACACAACAAGAAAGTGCTCAGCACAAATGCTTCCAGAAACAGTTTAAATGTTTCGGGAAAAAAAAAAATGTGTCTCGGTGCAGTGACCCCCCTTCCTGACATTATTGACATCATACACTGGAGACAACTGTCCCCCCCCCTGTGCTCATAATCAATGTCCACTCTCTGCACACACATCAGTGGGTCAGCTGCCACATTTCGTCCCCACCAACTATTAGAATAAGTCCAATTTAGACGATCTTACTACTCAAACACTGCACAATGATACATGTATCATAGAATCACACAGCACCCCAAATATTTGTAACTTTTATGCTTCCAGACATCAGTTGAAATTAAATTTAGGGACCAGCAAAATGGCCATGTAGTTAAAAGCAGGTGCCACCAAGCCTGACAACCTGGATCCAACCCCCAGGACCTACATGGTAGAAGAAGAAAACTGACTCCCACAGGTTGTCCTCTGACTCCCACATGTACTGTGGCAGACATCGCATAGCGAGCTTGAGGGTTATGGATAAATGAGGCCTTGTCTCAAAAGTCAAACAAACAAAATGAGTATTATAGTCATATAGCCAAGGTCATGACCACGACTTCAGGCACAAGGGTCTTAAGTGCATCTGTGCTTATTTACAGCGTCACAGTCAAGTCCACGGTCGACGATACTTGTGGGTTTCAGAATGCAGTTCATTACCCTGCGCTTCACCCTTTAAACTTGCTTGGGAAACAAAACAATACAACTCTTGGTATAGGAAACGAGCCTAAAGCAAGTGTGAATTTTTAAACAAATCAACTTTGTGAGACAGGCCTGTAGCCCGTGAGCTGGATGGAAAACTGCACTCATGAATGATTCATCCCTGGAGCCTGCGGATGGATTGCTCAGGGTCCCCGGGCAGGTTCTTCCTGCACGTGTGCTGTGTGACGCTCACAGGCTTTGGGGGAGCTGCACGCATCTAGATTGAGAGAATAAAAGGTCAGGAAACAGGCACAGAGGAAGACTAGGGCACTGAAAGAAAACTAACACGTCCCAAATTTGCTTAAAATCTCGCCCAAAAGAGGCTGATCAATAACTGCACTGAAAGCAGAGCCCCCAGAATACAGCTGGGTGTCCCTCCTTGCCTCTCTACATGAACAGGGAAGGACAGAGAGGTGGTGTTGAAAACTGACAAATTCTTAGTAACTGAACACTAGATTAAGCTAACCGAGAAAGAATTCTTAAGAAAAAAAAAAAAAAAAAGAAACCTATTCCAAACCCACCAATACTTTAAAATAACTTTATTATTTATTTACTTATTTGGGGTGTGTGTGTGTGTGTGTGTGTGTGTGTGTGTGTGTGTTGCAGTGTTGCTGTGTAGCCCTGTAGCCCTGGAATTCACCACATAGCCCAGGCTAGCCTTGAACTCAAGGATCTGTCTGCCTCTGCCTCTGCATCCCAAGCACTGGGATTAAAAGTGTTTATCACCACCCCTACTTCTTTATCACTTGAGTGCTGGGGATCAGAACTCAGGTCCTAAAGTTTTTATGCTAGGTGCTTCATGGATTAAGCCGTCTCTGCAGCCTCCTGGAATCCGACCACTAGTATTTCCCAAGAGTTTTGCATGGCGTATTTCTTCTTCACTTCATTAACAAGGATGGAGAACAAACACAGTATGACCTTTTGGTGAGTATTCTTCAGGCTGCTCTTTGGATATAACATCTCAGTGCTTCTGGTGAAGTCAGATTATCGTTTCTCTCTCTCTTTCTCTCTCTCTCTCTCTCTCTCTCTCTCTCTCTCTCTCTCTCTCTCTCTCTCTCTCATGCTATGTATTTCATTGTAAAATTCCCCCCCCCCAAACACCATGGAGTTCATGAACCTGAACATTTAGTCTCCAGCTGGTGGCACTGTTCTGGATGTTGTGGTATCTTTTATATATAGGGCCTAGCTAGCCAACACAGAGCTATACAGGCAGGGCCCCCCAGGAGCCTAGGCTGTGCCTTCCCTGCAATGGATCTGTGAGCTAAAATAAATCCTCCTTCCCCTATAATGCCGCTTGTCAGATATTTGATCACAGTAGAGAAAAAGTAAAATTATATATATATATATATATATATATATATATATATATATATATATATATATATATAAAATATACTATACTATACTATACTATACAATGCTTTGTAGCCACGGCAACTAATGTAAGTGAGAAAACTCAGGAGAAAAGTCTAGGTTTAAAACTCAACTCCATTACTTGGCAACATAGCAAACTTGGCGATTTATCTTACATCTCTCAGCCCCTATCCCTGTTCTGTAAGCTGGGGGTGATATGAACATGTCAAAGGCTGGGCACATAGTCAGCACTGAAAAGGTAGTCCTTCCTTCCATTCTGGCCCTGCCTTTTGCTTACTATTAAATAACACAGAATGTCAACAGACTAACTTGTAAAGATACAACTAATCTTAAGGGGGGTCCTAAGCATAAGAGAATATTCTGCTAAGGGTTTTATGACAACAGTTTCCAGTATTTAGCTTCTTCTAACTACAAGGTTAGGAGGTTGACTTATGTTTGCAACATTTCAGATAGAACCTTCTTCCAATATCTTAAATACAAAACAGATTCATTGCACACAGTCCTTAAGACCCTGATGAAGGGGCACTACCACTGCGTGCTTCTAAGAGAAATTTCTTTCTTTCTTTCTTTCTTTCTTTCTTTCTTTCTTTCTTTCTTTCTTTCTTTCTTTCTTTCTTTCCATTTTATTTCAATAATGTCTCTTAACCTTCAAATTTTAAAATGGTATGTTCTCACCCATCAGGTAGTTTTGAATTCCGGTGATGATTTGTCTTAGAAATCACAACTGTCACAGCATGGCTTTGTGGAAGTTGTAACACTGGTGTCAGGCTACTTGCTCTAAACCATCTTGACAAGTGAGAGAGAGCAGAGGAGCTTATGTATAAAATAGACCCATGAAGGTATTGGGCCTCATCCCATCATCCTAGAAAGACAACTGATGTCCACAGGAGTCCAACACAGCCCAGCAGTTCCCCTGACTAGTTAATGGTCCTGGTCAGTAGTTTCTGAGATTTCCCGGAGCTGGGTGCTTAGCTAGCTTTGGTGCAATCTAACAGCAGCAGCCGCGGGATAGTACTATTGGCATCCTCTTTCTAGGGAAAGACTCTCCAGGACTCAACAGATTGAAGCAGGATGGGGCCATTGAGGCCTCCTAGGTTTCATGACCACCCGTGCACACTGAGAAACCCTACGTCTACTGTGAATATCTGAAATACCAAGCGTCTCCTTGACATCCAAAAAGTTCTGGATTTTACAGCCTCTCCATTACAGATGCTCAAACCATAAAGTCTAAGCAATTTTTTTAAAACCCTAAAAGCTCCAAAATCTGAAACACTTCTCTCAAGTGTGATCACTTCATGCTGGACACCTAGAGCAGCTGTCAATCAAGGCATACCCGGGAAGTCTTGGCTAGCTTAAACCACAGCAACAACTCCATGCCAGTTCTCACCTCCCCGCACTGGGTTTTCCTTTTACCACAGGAGCATTCATCCAGTGCTGTGGTGTGACCATCAGCAAAGTAACAAGGGTGGACATAAAGTGCAGCCCAGCAGTGTTCTGCTCAAGCCAGCTCCCTGCCCCTGACACTGTAAGGGAAGCAAGTCAGCAAGAAGAATTCTCTAGTTTCTGTCTTCCTTGGCTTTTCTTTCATTTACTTATTTCAAAGTCAGCCCCCAGACCATCTCAGACAGCAGCAGAGGGAACACGCAGCTAGCTCACATACTACCAGGCAGATGGTAGGTGACAGTGCGTGAGGCCCATCTCCATCCATGGACAGAACACAGGGATTTTTTGAGTCCTATCAACTCTGGACTTGAGGACTGATCATGGCCTCCTATAGAATCTCCTTCAAAACATCAATTGAAAATTGCCCTTACAGCTCTTACACATAGGTTGGACACAGGCACACTTACAATGGGCAGCAATGTATGTCTTCATGTTGATCAGAAAGTACCAAGAGAGGATGAAGAGGTGCAAAGGAATGCTTAAGAGTTCCCAAGGCTAAGCACCAAGGGCTTTAGACAGCAGGGCGTTGTTCTCTAGCTTTGTGAAGAGAGAGCCTGGAATCCAAGTGTTGACTCAGTTGATTCCTTCCTGAAGCTCTGGAGAGGATCTTTTCCATGTCCCCCTCCCAGTCGCTGGTGCTTCCTGGCATTCTTTGGTTTGTACATGCATTGCATTAACCTCTGCCAGCTCCTCTCCATTCTGTGTATTCTTGTGGCCACTGAGTTGAGAGTCAGTGCCCACCTAAGGAGACCTCACTGGAACCAACTATAATACCTGAACACAGACACGATCACATTGTTAGGTGACACATGGATATGAACTTCGAAAGGACACTGTTGGGGTGGCCACAGAGAGAAACCAGGAGGGGATCATGGGCAAGGCATGAGGACAGCTGTGCCTCCAACACAGAGGTCTCTATGGACTCTGTGCTCTGCAGGCCTGATCAGTTAACAAAGGCATGAACAGAGTACAGCGTGCACGTAGGTTTCTTCCAGCCCTGAGGTCTTGGATACCAAGTGGAAGGAAATCTCCCACCCACACAGTAAGTACCCAGTTCATCCAAATGCCACAGCAGGCCATTGGCTGTAAGTCGGTGAGGATGACTGGGCTTGGCACAGTGGATTAATGCTTACGCAATCGGAGACTAGGATAACTTTTCACAGTCTATACACTCACAAATGCTTCTGCATTTAACCATCTTCCTGGCGGCTCCACTTCAAATGGTCTTGGGGCCTCTCTTCTCAGAGCACCCACCCCTAGCCAGACACACAGAACCATCTTAGAACCTGGAAGTCCAGGCAAGGGATGGTGTCTGTGTGGTTAGCAGAGGCAGGTTTTTTTTTTTTTTCCAGGCACACTTGTGAAGGGTGTGGAGAGCCAACTAAAATTAATGAACTTTTCCTGCCAAAAGGAGCTAGGCTCCAAATTCGGTCATGTGTTGCCAAATAGACAGTGTGAATGAAGTCAGCCTGTGAAGAAAATAAGAACATTCCAGAGGAGCAGGAGTTGGAGACAGGCTGTCCCTGACTTCAGCACACTGATCTAAAGATATCCCCCACCCCAGCAGAAGAAGCCCAGACCTGTAGCTGATTCAACCATAGAATGTTTCTCTCCACACCACCACTCAGCATTCTGTAGCTGCTTGTTAATTCCCACCTTCCCTCTATGAGCCCTTGGTTACCTGGCCTCATCCTCTGGCTCTTCTGAGCTGGGAGGAGGCTCTTCATCTTCCCTGACCCCAGCCGTGGTCAGTGATAACAGGACCCACAACAATGAAGGAGGAAACTCCCTCCTACCTAATTCTTCTCCTCCACCCTTGTCAGAATCTGGTTTTCCTCCTCACCATAATAAAAGAATCTGAAGTCAATAGCCCCGTGGCACTCCTGGGTCCTTACCATTCTCATGCACTTGGCAAAAGACTGCCAGCCCTGAAGACTTTCCCCAGGAAGCTGGCATACTGAAGGGAGAGCCCCAGGGCCTTAGCACCTGCCGAGACAGCCATGTGCAAGCCTGCCCCAGGGAGGACAATAGCCTGGCTCAGCTAGCACAAGCTGTAATTGAAGCTGAATGCAATTAATTGTATAATTCTGAGTCATTTCAGATTAACTCTGCTAAAATTCAAATCCTAAAAGTAGGGCACGAGAAAGAATCAGTTTCACAAAGAAATCAGACATAAATAAAGTCTACACCAGCCCTGGGTTTGTGCCCAACACTGATAGCTAAGCACAATAACATTGGAGTTATCAATCAAAAATAAACTTAACCCAAACACAATGATATTACAACCCACAATTTTAAATGCTAAAAGCCTAAGAATTCTTGTTATTTGGTCTGAGAAAAATGTTATGGTATTTTGATGCCTATGTCTGTCTGCTCCCAGAGACTTTCACGCCATTCAGTCTAAAGTGGATAATGAGGACCACAAGAAGAACAATCAAACTGGCTTTAGAAGCTGCAGTAAGAAAGATGAGGGGTGACCTGTGGAGGACCAGATGGCAGCACTTAAACTCTGGTTCCCATTCTCTCCTCAGGACCTCCTCGAGTTCCAATTCCTGCTCCACCACAGAGTATCCTGACTTCATAGGAGCCTTCTCTGTGGTGTCAGACTTGGATACGTCATGACCCATGGCCATCGAGCCAGTGGGAAATAAGGGGAGGTAGACTTCTGCATCTGGACCCGAGGCCTCTGGGGTGGGGAGGGATCTCAGTTCAGGCCTCCCAAATACTTCTAAACTTACAAAGACAGCGAAAGCTATCAGGGAAACAATGAGAGGCTGTGTGCACAACACGTGGCTCAGGTGAGTTCCTGTGACTTTGGAGAAACACCAAAGGTCCCAATAGGGTTCAGAAAGCTGGGGTAGAGCTCAGTGGTAGAGTCACATTCAGATGCAGGAGGTCCTGGTTCCATGGCTAACCTGGCCATGGGGTTGAGGGGAGTTGGTTCTAGAATCATCCGAGGGCTTTTGGAACCTAATTTTAGCTTGAAGTGTGCAAGGCTCTGTTCTTAAAAGCATCTGTGCCATGGAAACAAGCAGAGCCCGTCCACGTCTCGTGACAGAAACACTCCAAGAAGTTCTTGGAAATTGAAAGGTCCCAGGAGGAACCGGAAACCTCAACACCCATCAGGGCAGTTCCTTATTCCTGTCGAGCACAGCTGTGCTGCCTGCTCCTCGAAGCTTCTTGTCAGCAGGTGGATCCTGTGAAACACTGTGAGAACAGATGATCCTTTCTGTAAGTGCCCACACAGAGGATTCTGGAAACACCTGTATTGAAACAGGACTCAGGGTCCAACTCCAGTCAGCTCTGGGGCCTGGACCACTATCAGACACCAAGTCACCTGTGAGGGACAAATGGGGGCTCTCTTGAGGTCACTTAGTGGCGAGCTATGTGAAAGCAGTGAGGACACAGACATTTCTCCAGACAAAATGAAGCTATTGGCAGTATTTTCCAATAAGCCTAATCCTCTAGGCCCTGTGGATGGGAGGGTCACCCACTGCCTGTACTGACTCAGTTGGTTTAGAAATGTCCCTATGACACAGGGGGGACATAAACGACTTCATATAAATGAGAGAAGTGCTCAGCAGAATGAGAGGCCTGTGGAGGCAGCGAGGGAGGAAGCACTAATCTGATTTACTCCCCAGCGAGGTCCTGCTTCCAATCCAATTTTCTGGACACTGAGATGGAGGCAGGATCAAAATGGTATTTGCCAGGAGCAAGAAGAAAGATATTTCTGTCCCCTGGCCTTGTCTTTATTAGAGATCAGCCCGGAGTGAGCCAAACTCTATAGGAAGCCCAGGGTTCATAATATGACTCTGTACCAGAGACTTTGATTCATGGTCTTGGCTGGCAGGCAGGACTGTGGGCAGAAGACAGGATCTGAGCTCTTTCCCTGCTGTGCCCCAACGTAGTGGGGCTCGGCTGCCTGGGCGCTTACAGGAAAGTTTCTCTGATGATGGAAGTGCAACCTACCCACCCATAACTGCTGTTCAGCCCTGGACACTGTGAATGTAAACATTTAAATCTTTCCTCCTTTATAGTAGTCTAATTAGGAAAAAAAAAAAAAAAAGCTACTAGCATTCTGTGAAATAACAAAGTTTCAATCACGTGTGGCTTACATGCTATCAAAACAAAAGTCAAGAGGCTGGACAGATGGCTCAGTTGTGAAAAGCACTTGCTGCTCTTGCGGAGGACTGGAGTTCAGTTCCAAGGACATCAGCTTCTATCATAGTCTGTCATCAGAATCTCTGCTCACAGTCGGGAAAACAGAGCGCCCCGTAGGCACGGTAGGAGCATTTAAATGTCACTGGACTAACACGTAGACTTTGCTTCCCTCGAAAGACAGATCACGCTAAGTTGCCAAGTTTAATCGGTTTTCATCCACATACCACTTAGTTAATGACCAGGAAAATCAGAGAAAGGACAGAGACAAACTTGGGATACATTCGCCTCCTGGGTCATCAGGAACCCTTTCCTTCTTCCCCATCAGTGACACATGGGGGCAACACTACAGAAGGGGGCAGGGAGTGAGTTTCACTTTCACCCAACTCCCAAAGCCTCACTCAGCAGGGGAGACACAGAAGGCAGTTTGAGGGAGCGTCATGTTCTTCGTCTGGTGTTACAGGGTCGAGAACAGGGTGATCTGCTCCCGTCAACTCAGCATCTTTCTAAATAATCAAGCAAGATCTACTTCAGGTAAATATAGAAGGAGACGGGAGCTGCTTACTGGGCAGGTTAGATGCCAGATATACCAGCCGCTTGGACCTGCTCTGCACTTGTTGCTTTATGCACAAGCTGAAGCTCTCTGAGGATGAATTTCTGCAAGGGCGAGAGGGTCCAGCACAGGGATTGTGGACAGCACTTTTGGGCTTATTTGCCACTTTAAGGATAGACATAGTTTTTAAAAGGCAGGATGGGTGTGGGGTGCCGTTGAACACAGCTCAATTTCTTTACATACTTTCTTACAGCTCACACACTCTTTTTTTTTTTTTTTAAGTTTAGAGTTTTTCAAACATGGGATAACCTTCTACAAAATACTATGAAAAACACACAGTCTGTAGTCCTAGCACTTGGGAGACTGAACCAGGAGGATCAAGAGTTTGAGGCTAGCCTGGACTCCATAGTCAATCCCAAGCCAGCCTGGACTACGTGAAGTGCTTTGTCACAAAACAAAAGGGTGCTGGGGAGATGGGAGGATCTCGGTCCACTCCGGACTCCATGTGTGGAAGTGAGGCACAGTGATGCAGGTCTGCGGTCTCAATGCTGGGGAGCAGAGACAGGAGGACCCCTGGACTTCACTGGCCGGCCAGCCTAGCCTAACTGCTGTGCACCAGGCCAGGGACAGAAGCTGTCTCCTAAACCACGGTGGGCAGCTCCTGGAGAATGATAGTTGAGATTGCCCTCTGACCTCTACATGTACACACACACATGTGCCTATGCACAGTACACACAAGAACATGCAGGAACACCCACGCCGAGAGGAGAAGCACACTTCACACGTGTGCATCTGACTGACAGATAGTTCGTCACGTTATTTTTATTTATTTATTTTGTGTATATGCATGGGGCTGGTAGCGAGGTCAGAGCACAACTTGGAAAGGTGGGTTTTCTCCTCCCGCCACAGGAGTCCATTCAGGTTTACGAGCTTGCCAACAGCTAGGCTATCTCAGCAGCACACAAAATAGTCTTTAAAATCTACGTTTGTGCCTCTAAGCATTCTCGTCCACACGGACTTGGTGGTGATGTCACATCATCTTCCTGTCGTTCTCTCTTCATCCTCCCGATGCACATTTTGGGGATGAAAAAGAAATTGCATGAATATCCCCTTAGGTTTTGTAAGGGGATCTAGGATGTAGTTGGCTTTTTTGTTTGATAGATTTTTTTTCTCTTTGCCTCTTTAACTTGATTGTAAATAAGTCATATTATGTCAGGATGTAGGGGGGAAGCCACGGTGAATTCTTTTGAAGCCACAGACATCTGCTGTAACCAGAGTACTTCATCTATCCCCACTATATATCATCACTGCATTTGGGTTTTCGTACAAACTGATTCTCACAATAAAGGGTAGGCGCAGATACACACAGGGTATTTCTAAAGATTAACAGCACTTAGAGGCTGTCCCACCCTCATTACACGGAGCGGTTTTGTGGCACAGTGCCTAACTGGGCCCAGGGAGCACCACGCAGCTGCAGCGGCACACTCAGTTCTGCCAGGCATCTTGATTTTCAAAACCAACTTCAGTTTTTTTCCTGGCACCAAAGCTGCAAAATCCACCCCTCCCTTGACCTGGATCTCCCCCTCCCCCAGTACCACATTCATGAGGACATATTGCAATGTGACATAAATGCCTAATGATCCTTGGTAGCCTAAAGTTCAGAAGCACTAAATACACCCTGGGAGACCAGCAGGACTAAGTTGGAGCCTGACTTCAGCTGCTCAGAAAGAGACACACAACGAAACAGAGGAAGATTTCATTCAGAAGACCCTAAGCTTCACAACCACTTTTCCTGATTGCTTCATTCTCTGAGCTGCAGGTAGAAGCACTAAATGCCCACTGCCCTGCCTAGGTAGAACCGTAACAAAATACCCGTAGGACCCAGGGGCGGGCACAGTGCTTTGAGAGGTCTGCATAGAAACAGTTAGTTCTGCTGGACATTGGTGGGGAGCTGTGTTTGGTCTTAGGCAAGCCCTCCAGTCACTAGGAGGCAGAAGAGGAGACCAGATGGCTATAGGCAAGGCTGGGTGGAGAGGACCAGGTGTCAGAGCACAGAGGGGAAAGGGTACCCCGAAGTCTGTCAGAAGCCAACAGTGCTTACAGGATCCCAGAAGCTGCACGCTGATAGAGATGACTGGGCACATTCGTCTGTCTGAGGCAAGGTTTGTGTATTTAGCGGCAGAGTCTACACTTGGTCAAGGTATCTGAGAGAGTGTTTTTGCAGATTTCTGGAGTCAGACGAAAGACTGGGATTCAAACATTCTTCCTTTACTCCTGAGAGTCAGACAACAAACTTAACCACATTGTGGAATAATTAAAACACTGTACCAAGAGGGCTGGAAAGATGTTTCAGTTGGTAAAGTGCTTGGTGTGCAAGCAAGAAGGCCCGAGTTGCATCCTCAGAGCTCGTATAAGAAGCCTGGCATGGTATTTCCCATCTGCAATCCCAGCACTGGGTAGGCAGAAATGGGAGATCAGTGGAGCTCCCCGTTCAGTGACAGACTTTGTCATAAACAATCCCACAGAGAGAGAAACTGAGGCAGATACCCCGTGTTGACCGCTGGCACGCATGCACATTTGCACATGCACACACACAGTTCATCCAGAGCACAGCGCTCCGCCGTCTTCTTCAGGATCATGGTACATGGACGCTGCTCACACCTGGCATTGCTTGTGAAGCAGTGAAGGAAGGGTGCTAGGGCAGACCCACCTGAGAATGGCCTCGGGCCCCTGGCGATGTCCATAGCTAGAGCATTATCTCTGCCTCCCATGGAGGTGTTCTAGCCTTCTGAGAAGCCATCCTTAATTAGGTCTTCTCCCAGAATGCTTTCAATTATGCCTGTGCCTGAATAATCTAATAGCCGGGATTCCTCCTTATCACTCACTCCATCAGGAAGTCTTCCATTTGAGGCAACTGGTAATTGTTCTGAATGACCTCTTACCTTCAATCTTCCACCTTCATGTGTGTTGACAATAGGCTGGACCCGCTGATCCCAGCTGACCATGAAAGCAAATGACCCGTGCTCTTCTGCTGAGAGTAGAGCTTGAGTTTTCCTCCCATTTTCCTGCAGCCTTTTCTGGGTTCAGGCCTAACATTCCTAAGAATCTGGAAAGTAAGGATGGAAACCCAGGAACTGCTCTCGCCGCAGTGGAAAACAGCTGGTGGGGTGGACTTTGCTGAAAAGACCTACCCTGGACCACTGCGCCGACAATGCCCAGGTGACCCCCATCAGGGGCACGTTGCTGTGATCAGTGCCTGTGCATGCAGACATTCGAAGGTCCAACTAGATCAACTGGGTCGGGTGTACGGTATGGAGCTGCACGTGTATGATCTGTGTGCTGTGTATTCTGAGTAGTGGAGAAAGATGTTCAAGGACTCCAGAAATGGAGTAGGGTTTTCTAAAATGCTAAGAAAAGATACAAGTATGGGAAGAAAATTGTATTTTGCTCTTAGAAGCTTTATTGTCTCTGCCAGGTGCAAACAAGGGCTGCCAAGGTGGGAGTACCTCTCCACAAATAATTCCCAATCCCAAGCGCTAAAATTAAACTCCTACATAGACAGCTGACGAGGGAAAGACCTCCCCTTGATTCACAAGCAACACAGTCCTCCGCAGAAAACCAGAGATGTGCAGCCTTAGGGTCCAGGAAAAGAGGTGCCCGGAGTCCACAGGCAGGGGACTGAGACCCTGAAGCCTCACCACCAGTCATGCCTTAAAAGGAAGCCTCTCTAACAAGTGACCTGACAGTGGGTGTCACTAAATCCAAGATGCCAATCCACCACAGAATAAGTTGGTAAGAAATAAACTATTTCTAGCCAGTAAAGTGAGACGATACACTATCAGGTGAGATGCCCCCAGGTTCCAGAACACATTCATCTTGAATTGATAAGGGGATTACAGACTAGCTTCTTCTCTCTGAAGCTGCCTGACCAAGCTGTGTGTTGGCCCCTATGTAAGGGGCTTCATATTTATATAGCCTCTGAATCTTGTAATTAACTTGCTAGGCTTTATCCTTATCTCTCTCTGTCTCTCTGTCCCTCTCTCTGTCTCTCATACACACACACACACACACACACACACACACACACACACACACATCTACCTTATAGATTTGGAAACTGAGACTCAGAAAAAATAACAACACTTTGCTAAGTAAGTAGAAGGCATGATCCCAACCCCAGTTCATTTTGTTTCAAAACTTGTGAGTATCTGCTCCAGCCTCGGCATTCAGAGAAGGCTTGTCTTCCAGTGGAATAGGGATATATCCACTCCTCGGACACATCACAGGCCCTATTTACTGCCTCCAGAAAGAATGAGAAGGCATTCTTTCTCATTACGTCATGGGTAGTCAGGAATTTAATAAATACATAAATCTTTTCCAGACCCTGCCTGTTGCCTACAGGCAGCTGTGTCCTTTGCCCCTCGTGTTACATGGGCCGCACAAGTCACAGCCCT
Organism: Uromys caudimaculatus; assembly: GCA_028551405.1. Classification (NCBI taxonomy): domain Eukaryota; kingdom Metazoa; phylum Chordata; class Mammalia; order Rodentia; family Muridae; genus Uromys; species Uromys caudimaculatus. The sequence goes on along the minus strand of CM052710.1, from coordinate 12,849,091 downwards.
GGCCAACATTTAGAGGAAGTCAGCGACTGAGGACTTGGCCTCTCATTTCAGGGAAGGCTGCTCAACAGGCATCAACTGTTTCACATACCCCGGCAAGCCATACTATGTCACTTGTTATAACTGAGACATTCTCTTGCAGCTGAGGAAAAGTGTTTAACCCATTTAGTGGGTTATTTAGAGTCAAATTCATTGTTCCAGACTCTCATGGGACCCTCCACAGCCAGAGTGACTAGGCTTTCTGTTTACCGCACGGTGACATCTGAGAACCCTGACTGTGTTTTGCAGTCTCTCGTTCCAGAAGTAACAGTGGCAACCATGTCAATGCACTTTGCTCTGCTGTCATCTTCTCCAGTCTCAAGTCATAATGCGGTCAGGGAGAGCCTGCCTGTTCCTCACCGTGGAGGAGCCCACCGTGGAAACAGTCTAAAAGGGGTCACCTCATCAGACCAGAACCACGGTCTTGCAAACTTGCAACTTCAACTGTTTTTCTAGGAAGTAAAATTCATGCTAACCAATTGGAACCCATGAACTCAAATGAAATACTATGTGTTTAGTTGCCCTGTGAAAGTAGAGCATGCATGTGGGCTGATGTCCAAACAGAGTTGACAGGCAGGGCCGGGAACATGGTCATTCTCATGTGCATACACACCAGGGTGGTGCAGCTTATGTTTGGCAAAATCTAAGATTTGTTACTGGCTCTTAGGCAAATAGAGATCCAGGAATCCCTCCCGGCCACGCAACTGTAGCACAGTTATCTCAAAGGGGAGAAAAGAAAGCACATATGTGTGAGAGAGAAAGAAAAAATAAATAGGAAAAGCAAATGTTCAGTGTTTACTAAGCACCTAAATGTGCCAAGCGCTGGGGCACGAGGTCCAGTTTTAGCCTCGGTGCAGCTTCAGTCCAATGAAAGAAGAGAAATGAATTATAAGATGAAACATCTCTCCTGATCTAGGAAGATCCAAGGAGCCAAGGAACAGTCATGCCAGTATGAATGGAACACTCTGTCTTCACCTTCATAGGATCTGGGATACTGAAAACATGAAAATCAGCTTTGTGTTGAAACCCAGCCGCAGTGGCTGCCTAGGGAAGGTGGCTCACAGATACCAATCCCTGATTCCACATCCGGGTCCCAAAGTGACCTTGAAACCACCCACACAAGAATGGCATTTTCTCTGAGAGAGGAGCCTAGGGGGGCATAGGAAAACAAGACCCATTTTAAAACACAGCACCAAGTAGATGGGGATGTAGCTGCTAAGTGAAAGAGAAGCTGGTCCACGCTCATGGACCAGAACACAGATAGGTGGGAAGACAAGCCCTGGGGAGCTGGGAACTGAACCACCCTGGTTCCCCAGGCATATGTTTAATGATGCCACACTGTCACCTCGCCTAAGTCCCTCATAGGCTCTCAGTGGCCCCCACACAGTCATGGCTTAAATGATGAAACCTTTAAAAAGACAAATCAAGCCCAGGTGTGACCCAACCAGATGTGTCTCTACGGCTCTGGAAAGCTTCATGCCACTCATAGCTGTTAGGGCTGGAAACACTGGGGTATTTGCTGGCTCTCCACCTGCAAATCTGTGTGCTTTGCAAGAGCAACAGACAACTTTCATTTGAGCTTCATCATCTCCCACAGGAGCTGAGAAATTCAGAGCTTGAAGAACATTTGTTGACTGCCTAACAGTCTAACTAACCAAATAAGCCAAGTAACTAAGCTGATAAAATATGAAAAATCTTAGAACTGATATGTTTTAGATCAAATCTTTAAGCTATGCAAGACCATGGGTCCTTTTATATCCATGCCTGTAGAGGGTAATTCATCAAGCACGGAGCCTGGGATTATTTCCAGCTATGTAACTCATGTCAGTGATTGGAGTTTATGATTTGATATAGTCATAACCACTTAGATGTTAAAGACTACTCTTTGGAATTTCAAGACTCAGTGATTCTGGAATCTCATACAAAAATATATAAATCCTCTTGGTACATCTTGTGTGCTGGGGGGAGGGGGCCAAGATGTCTGTCTAGATGGAATGCACGTGCATACCACCCAAGCGGGATTTAAGGAAGCCAGCAGCAGCAGGAGGCAGATGGACTTATTATAGGATTTCCAGGGAACCAAAATAAATCTCTTATTTCCTTTTTAGAAAAGTGATGGTGCTGGTTTTCTTCATATGTTTTTAAGGTCAACTGCATGGAAGGTTTCCAGGTCACATAAGAAACAGGGCAAAGCCGCACTCCAACAAAATGAGCAGCAGCCAGAAAGAGTGCCTTGACCTCTCAGATCCAATGACAAGAAAGAGATAAGCAAAGGTCCTGGGCCTTCCATTGGATTTCTGCAAACCTCTGACACAAGGAACCTCACTGGTTAGCAAAGACATGATAAAAGAATGTGAAGCCCTATAAAATTCTCATAGCTATTCGTGGGTGGGCTTAGGTTAAGTCAAGCAAGCAGGTGCTCCCATGCCAGGGTCATCTGTGGGCAACACATATTATGTACTTGAGCACAGGCCTTTGCGTTCAGCTACTTCCCACTCCCCTTCTCTAGAAGACACCGTTCTTTAAACTGAGAGGATTTCAGAACTCCCTACATTACCTCTTCCCCAATGTGTAGACGGATTAGGAACGGAAAATTTATTTAGTAGTAGAAAGGATAACAGCAAGGTTCGGAAAGCAAATTTCATGTAAGGTGGCTTTTCTGTTGTCCCTGTCTCAGGAGTTGGGGGATGGCTATATCACTAAGGTGCCTCCTGTGCAGGAGTGTGAGTCTAAGTTCAGATCCCCAGGGCCCACATGCACGCCGGGCTCAGTTTTATACATCTGTAGTCCCAAAGCTGGGAGGATGGAGCGCGTAAGCAGCTGAGTTCATTGATCAGCTCAGCTTCAGCAAGGTGAAGCGCAATCAAGGAAGATGCCCGGCATCAGTCGCTGGCCTCCACACACATGTTTGCCCCCAAATGAACACGCACAGTCAGAGAATCTGTTTGCTAGCCAGCACTTGCTTTGGTTCCCTCTGTGAATTCACTCTACCAATCCCTAGCTCCTCGTTCTGTCCAGGAGGAATGTCTCAGTCTTGCTCTGTATTCATACACCACCACTGCCAACCCCAACCCCACAGGCCCATTTACTTCACATCTCCTTGTCTTCTTTGGATGTTCCATCCTTTGGGTGTGTCTTTACAACTCAACTCTCATGGGAACGTTTCATTTGCTCTGCTTGCTGTTCCTTAAATTCCACCTCATCTTTTTTTTTTTTTTTTTTGGTGTTTTCAAGACAGGGTTTCTCTGTGTAGCCCTGGCTGTCGTGGAACTCACTCTGTAGACCAGGCTGGCCTCAGACTCAGAAATCCACCTGCCTCTGCCTCCCAAGTGCTGGCATTAAAGGTGTGGGCCACCACTGCCCGGCCCACCTCATCTTCTTATCATCCTCACATGGTCCCTGCACCCCAATTCTCATGATTCTCAAACATCCCACAACCAAATTGTTTGGGTCTGTTAAATAATATCCAGGCCCCATTAGTGGTACATTTCTTACCCTCAGTCCCCACCCAACTCTCAATGTATCGGCCAACTCTTCCTTGGTTTCCATGACAACAGATGCTCTTGATTTGCCCCTAATTCTCCGGTTAGGTTGTTCTTTGTCTATATCTTTCTTGGGTTCATTATCCTCTCCCCATTCACAGAGGTATTCCTCGTGGTCCTCTATTGATCTCTTTCATTGACTCTCCGCCTATCAGCCTCAGCGTTCACTTCTTTGGGTGAATGAATCTTTTATTCTCTGACTTTCATCAGCCATAGCTCTGTGATTTATTCTCAGCTTCTTATCCCCACCTCTCTCTCTCTCCTGCCACACCTACTTTTCTGACTCTTGGTAGGATGACAATTGATGATTATAAAGGAGCTTGCATTCGCCATGCACTTACTACAGAGTAGGAGCTGTTTCAAGTTTTTACATGTGTTAACCACCTGGCTTGGGTAACTGCCTCATGAGGCAAAGCTCGCATCATTGCCATTGTATAAAAGAGGAAACTAAAGCATAGAGAGAGGTTGACTTGGCTAAGGTTACGCAGCTAGTAACTGGTAAAATCAAGGTCTGAAGCAGAAGACTGGTGTCCAGAGCCCAACTCTCAGCCCTCGCTGTGCCCGCATTAGGAGTCCCAGCAGTGGGCTGGAGAGATGGCTCAGCAGTTAAGAGCACTGACTGCTCTTCCCAAGGTTCTGAGTTCAATTCCCAGCACCCACATGGTGGCTCACACCCATCTGTGATGGGATCCGATCTCTTCTGGGGTGTCTGAAGAGAGCCACAGGAGTCCCAGCAGTGCTCCTGCTAAGCCACTCCTTATCAGCTTTCAGCCAATCTTCACTGGACATCCACCCGTCCATCACGCTCAGCACGGGTGGGTCCCATCACAGGCATACTCCGACAGGTTTTCCTTGCTGCAGTAATAAATTTACTCCTCTTACCTTGCAACCCAGCCTTTGTGATTCTGGCCTTGCAACCAGGCTCCGTAAAACAAGGGTCCTTTATGATGGGCACCTCAAACATGCCCCTTCTACAGTGTTAACACTATCCCTGCACTGACTTTACTCAAGTCATTCTAAGACCAACTTAAAATCACCAACTTCCAAGACATCTTCACAGTTGCTGGTGACAACCATACCATGGGTTTTAGACCTAGTGTCTTGTGTTGAATATATCTTTTTTTTCATTACATAATATTTCTCTCCCTGTTGAAGTTGTAGGTGGCCCTCTTATATCCCACCTTACGCCCTATCCTATTCAAAGGCTGGTGCTGTATAAACAGCCTAGCTGCTAACTGATGAGACAGGGGTGAGTTTCCTAGGTGGCTCCTGTCATCCTCTGCCCACGTGCACGCCCCGCAGTTGTTACCAACACAGTCCACGGGTACCACCACACGTGATAAAACACTACCTGCAAGAAGCCTTTTAGTCTCAGCCTGTTATACTTTCTACTTAATGACATAAAGCTACAAATGAAAAAAGAACTTGGAGTAATAAGTGAAACGTCTCTGTTTTCCCTGAGAAGTTTGTCTGTGAGACACAGTGCCAAGGCCATCAGTGGGTCTGAGTAAGGAAGGACAGTTCCAGGAATATAAAGGCTAAGCACCTGTACCCGGCAGGTAGCCAGCGCATGGTTTCCAGGCTGGGGACTCTGGAGGCTGCACCAGCCCCTCCGGACTTCCTTGCTTTTCTGTTTTGTTCTGAATGCTAAATTCAAGTGCACTGGGTCCCTTTAGAGAAAGCCTGGCATTTGAGTTCATGTGTTTCGTTCACATGTTAGCCACACTTTCACAACTGTGACAAAATAACCCAGTAAAAAACAAAGGGGAGAGGCATTTGGGTTGTTTGTTTGTTTGTTTGTTTGTTTGTTTTGACTCATGGCTTCAAAGGTTCCGATCCATTGAGGCAGGGAGGGTTTGGAGGAGCAGACAGCTAACATCATGACATCTAGGGAGGGGGTGGGGACAGAGGGATGAGGCCAATGCTAATGAGATTTCCCTTCCAGCCCATTTATTATCCCACCCAGGCCCACAAGACTGGGAGTGGTGCTGTTCACAGTCAGGGAGGTGCTCTCCCAAAGGTAGCTAGCTGTCTCTGGAAACGCCTACCCCTCACCTCATAGACAGCTTCAGTCCAATCAAAATGACCCATCGCAATTTACAAATAATTAAAGAAGCATAGGAACCCTAAAATCCAAATACATTTAAAAATCAGAATTGGGGAAAATATAGATTAAGACTGAAATGTGATTTGAGGGCTAAGAATAGCATCCTAACTCAACGTGAGGTTCATTGGTGGTGGGTGGTAGATTTGCTAATGTTGACTGAATGACTACTCTGTTCTAGGAAGGCTCTCAGCACCTAACTAGTATTCTTGTGTTAACACTCACAGGGACACTATGAGAGAGGACACAGTGCTAACATGAGGGGCCATTAGCATGAATTTTCAAAGTATAAGCAGCAGTGCTTGTAATTTAGCCAAAGCACAGAGAATTTAAGTCACACAACTTACAAACTCTACAGCTGAACTGTAATCTGACTCCAAGGCAGTATTAGGAGGACTTCCTAGGACAAAAGCAGTGGCTGCTGCTCTGGCTTTGGGCTTCCTGCTCACCCAGGGAAAGTGGAGACTGTCAGAATGCCAGAGATGATGACAGAAATGGATAGTCTTGCAGAAACAACAGCCTCAGCTGCTGCTAAGATGGGGAGCCCTCCCCGCCTCCCCCTCTGCCTGCTTCCGGTCACAGAGAGAGTCCACAGGGTTGGATTAGTGCATTATCTACCCACAACAAAGCACCATTTAAGTCCATTGATTTCCTTTTTTTCTGGGGGCCTCTGAAACTGTGAGGCCCAGGATGCCTTCGCCAGGCTGATGTAAAATGCATTTGATAACTCTCATGGTAGAGTCCAGTAGAGAAGGACCTGCCTCCAGCCCTTCCCTCTCAGCCCTGAATAGGAGAAGTGACAGTCTGCCCTGGTGATAGGAAGTGGTTGTGGTCAGAAGAAGCAGCAGCCTTTGTCTGCCCTCCAGGGAGTATAACCCATTGCACAGCCGCCCCCCCCCCCCCAAGCTCATGAGGACTCTGGTGATCCCCGGGTGGCTGTAGGGTCTCCATGAAGAGTTTGGGAAGAATTAAAGCATGCTCCTTCCACAACCAGCAGCCTCTCTCCCTCAGCAGCTCAGAGAAAGGAGGAGCTTAGAACTCCTAGGTGGAGGAAAGGGCTACCTGGACTGTGCCTACAGGAACTTCAGGGAAGGTAATAATCTTATTACAGATGCTTCCAGGGCCCAGAGGGCACTCTGGGGTTTTCTGCAGCACTCACACTACTGGGAATACGTACTGCTGTAGTGTGACCCCTGGAGAAGGCACAGTCACTCACGGGAACATTAGTCTTCAGAATTCTCCTTGATGGGAGAAAAGAGGGGAGGGATAGACACACACACACACACACACACACACACACACACACACACACACTGCACACATCAGAGCCTTGCTCAAAACACTCACTTTTCATTTCTTCTTCACCTTATACCTGCCTGACTCCTCAAGCACCCCTTTCATCTAACCGAAGGTCCCGATGAGGCTGACTGTGAAGCCGCAGTAGAAAACTTTCTTGGAGTCGAGATTAAAAAACAACAAATGTCTAACTTTCTCAGAAGCATAACAAATCTTGCCTTGTTCAACATCCCCAGCATCCACAGCACAAAATTTATATGGTGTGCACCCAGGAGATCACATGAGTGAGGGCCAGTCCCTGGAGTCATTATGCTTAATATCTAGAGACACTGCAAGGATAATATTCTCAGCTGACCAAATGCAGGAACCACGAGAAGCCACTTGGCTCCCCAACCATCCAACATTACGACAAACAGAAATTGGACCCCTACAGATGAAAATACTAGCAGAAAGGAGATTGGATAACTAACTGCCAAGAAGATTCTCCCTGAGGGCTCTCCTGAAGCTTTGCCTGAGAAAACACCAAAAAGTGTGGTGGACTTGGGGCATGACTTCAGGGGAAGAAGCTCTCAACCAATCAGTAGTCATGGCAACAAGAAACTACCATTCCAATGAGTGATAGCTAGAAACTAGTACACAGGCTTCTGCATGTCTGTGTCACCTAGTGACCTGTCAGGAAACCAGTCGGCAACATACTCGCCCAGTAACCCCACCAATACCACTCACTCCCACTCTCAAAGCCAGACCAGGCCTTAACTCATGCTTCCTGAAATCAGACACAACATCTGCTTTCAGCTCTGCTGAGAGAAGCTGCCCACCACACAGAACTCACTCTCTTGCTTACATAAATAATAAATTCGTCGTGTTGTTTCAAACGCTGACCAGTGGCCTTGCTCTTGGACACGAAATATGAAAGTGTTCTCGCCTGCCTAAAGATGTGAAGAAGGTACTGCCTGCCCTGCCAGTACTTAGGAAATGCTGAGCCCAAACAAACAAACAAACAAACAAAACGCCAGATGAGAAAGTAGAGGGAAACTACTTGTGGTTTCCATAAGACCGGTCAGGTTTACTGGGTGCCAGTTTCAGACAAAGTGCTGATGCATTTATTAATTATTGGCGTGCTAAAGAATGAAAGCTGCAAACAGTCTGTGCAGAGGGATTGAGCAGGGGAGACCTGAAAAAGCTGAGCTACAAACTCATCCAGCTCCAGACTCAGCTCCACTTACTGCTCCACTAAGCTCCAGAAGGAATAGGAGGAGGAGGAGGAGGAGGAGGAGGAGGAGGAGGAGGAGGAGGAGGAGGAGGAGGAGGAGGAGGAGGAGGAGGAGGAGGAGGAAGAGGAGACTACCAGGAAAGCCAGGACAAAGATGCTTGGGACAGACAGACATAGCTCCCCAGAACACGGCCTTCTCTGCAGATCTCTGGGAAGCTGGCCCCAAGCTTGTGCAATGCTTCTCATGCAATGAGCTTTATTCTTCCCAGCTGAGGCAGGAATGAAAGGAAGCAACAGAATGCAAACTGTTTCCTTGTAGGCAAAGGGAAATGTCAGGGCAACTTCCCTCAACAACAACAACAAAGTCTGTTCCGTCAAGAAAAGTACGGAGGGATCTAAGTAGCAAACAAAAGAAGTAAAAGGGACAGAGCAAGTCCGTGCCTCTTGTCCGGCACAGCTGCACTGAATTAATTTCCATTGCTATTAAGTGGCCCTAATAAATATGAACATCGCATCTCATAACACATATTAAAAATGCGAGTTTGAAATGTCTGGAAGCATCTGGAACAACAAAGCCAGTAGCACAAGGAACAGAGGTGACTTCAAATGCATTGTTCTGCCCCCTCCCATTAGAAGGACAGCAAATTAGCAGACACCCATAAAGGGACCAGAGCGTTCTCAGAACTGCTTATTAGTAACACAGGCAGGAATATATTTTCCAGTGCGAACAAGAATGCATGGCTGTGAGTTTATTGCAAACCTGAGGCCTAAGCCAGGCTTCAGCAAAGCAGCTGCCTCCTAGGAACCATTTTTGCAGGGTCCTGTGATTTCCTTGGATAGCCTCTTACCTCTCAGCAAGCCAGGCTTTTCCTCTCTGCAGGAGAAGGTAAGAGGTTACTGACAGAATGGAAGCCACCAGAAGTTGCTACAGGCTTGGCTATTGCACTGAGAGAAAATAGCCACCTACGAGACTCTGTGCTCCAGCCTCCAGCCATCCCTCATGCCCCCATGAGCCTCCTGAAGGCTACGCTCAGAATCTGTAAGGAAAAGTTGATAGCATGGTGGAAAGGTGAAGAATAACTTTGATCTTGTATGTTGTCCACACCATAAGCAAGTATCAAGTTCTTACTGGCAACCTGGAAGCCCTTATGGGGCTCAGGATGATCCCCAAGGACATACAGAACCCCTCTGTCCTAGACTCAGGTATCAATACCTCAGAGTGAGGCTACTGCAGGATGAACAAGGCAGGACACGACAGATACTTCCTGGGATACCATGAGCTTATGCACTTCCAACCACTCCTGAAGATGCTGGCTCTTCTAAACCCATTTCCTGGAGCCTGGGGCATAATGGGGAGCCCCTCTGCTAAATTGTAGAGAGAAGAGACGGCAGCAAGGGCTGACGGTGCTATGTTGTTATCATGCTTAGCCCCTGTGTCACCTCCAAAGCCAAGAAGCTCAAGGGCCTGGAATGTAGAAAACAGAGCAGAGGGTGTTCTTTTCCATGCCCAATAACCAGACAGATTTCATCAAGGATGGAAGAAACCTTTATGGTCAATGGGATGAAGGCTCTCAGCTGCCATCAGAAGGAGCCCATCAGGGGGTATACAGACATGAAAAGGATCACCCAGATAGAACCATCCAAAAAACTGATACTAGCCTACAAAGAAAGGTGCTTGCTGGAATCAGCAGTCTACTGCTCAGACCAGAGAAACACAGGCAATGCTCAGTACACACTTAGACTCACAGCCCAAGATTGTTAAAGCCAAAGTTTCACTGGCTGATGTTGTTGTTGGGGTGAGTCTTTTGTTAGTAACCTAGCAAAGGCCCTGATCTAGTAACCTTCCTGCCCAGCCTGACTGTCTAGATTATAAGTGAACAGCTATCATACCTAGAAAAAAATGAGTGAGGTTGTTTTGGGGGGAGTGGTGGTATAAAGTGTTGAATCTAGAACGTTATACATGCTAGACAAACTCCCAACACAAGGAAAACATCTTAAAGCAATCAGCAAAACAACCAGACACACCACCTTGACATCGCCGGACCAGCTCACTCCTGTCTGCCCATTTTATTTCCACTATCCAATGTGCACTCATATAAAGATGGACACCACTATGTATTGACCTAAAATTTCTGGGGAGGCACAGGGAGGGGTGAGGTCAGGGGAGCTAGTTATATGCCCCCAGAGACAAAGAAGGAATGGGACAGGTGGCAACCTTTCTTCATAGATACAGTGGGCAGACTGACCTTGAGTGAGGACATTAGGCTCAGTCTCTTCATCTAGAAGACAGATGGTTCACAAGCACATGCTAACCCCTATACGTTAAGTGGAAAACACTCACTTCTGCCAGCTGTAAGACATAAACTCGAGTCCTCTCCTAGAAATACATTTTTGTATTAGCTAAAAATTTGTAATGATAAAGTAAAATCTCGTACTCATGTACTTTTATTAAACCAAACAATATCAAATCTGGCTCACAGCTTCTCGTTTTGGAGAGAGTATGTGCCACATTGAGCTAGACTGTCAGAGGTGTCTTATGGACATATGTCCTCTAAAATGTGTGATGAGACACATTAATGAAACATATATTTACGGGGGGGAGGTATTGTATGCCTAGAGGTATGCCAAAGGTTGGCCGAACATATTCAGACTTGTCCCTACTCAGGGATCTTGGATCTTGTAGAAGAACTAGACAGTGATCACAAATGGAACTCTTACAGGGCCTTATGGCTTTATCTCTGAGTCTCAGGTACTAATTCAATGAGTGTGAAAAGCTCTTAAAGTCTTCAGGTGGTCAATGATACAATGTAGATTTATGACGATTTCTTTGGTGATTCTCTAACTCTTCACTGCACCCAGATGAATTATCTGTTGCTAGCAGCTGCCTCCCCTTCCAAAACTTTCAACTTTACTTTTCTGGAAAAAGTCTCAACCTCTTTTGAAATGCCTTGTGCATTTCTCCCCTGAATTCTGATGTGATGTCAACCGCCTTTCCTCCATAAAGTGAGGAAATAAATCATCCTTGGCTCACTCTGTCTTCTTCTGGCACCTCATCTCACCTGCTCATTAGCATTTTGAAGACAGCTCAGTGCTTTAGCTGAAATCGCTGCATGCTAGGGTCTATGGGTTCAGTCTCGCTACATGCTAAGGTCTGTTCATACGCCCCTCCCCCATGACCCGGCCCACCTTGGGTTTCTGTGTCCCTGCTCACAGTAGCCCAGCTCTTGAGCTTGGCTGGGGGACCCATAGGCTCAGAACAGCAGCACACACAGTGGAAACTGCTGGAGCCAGGAACATGAATAGGCTTGGCACAGGAGGTGGGTTGTTTATGATAAGAAAGATCATAAAAATAAGGCTGAACAGTCAAACAGGTATAAAGGGAGGGTCTCAGTCCCATAGCATCAGGGGTCAGAAATAGGACTTACAAAGGCTGTAAAACCAAATTACAATGGCAAGCAATTTTACTTACCTTGTTCCTTATCTGGAACAAGTGGGATTGAACATTAACTTTTATATTTAGGACCATTACGGCACATCTTACAATCACAGATGGAATGCCTGGGTCTTTCTTATGTAAAATGATCTGCTCACTGGCTTTTTTTTTTTTTTTTTTTAATTAGGTCCCTCTTTTTCACCATCTATTTGACTCCTGATCTTCTACACCATTTTAAAACAACCATCAATGTACACTTGACATCATAGACTCCCTGTGTTACGTAGCTATTTCCTCCAGATTGGAAAATTATCTCCTAGATGGAAGCTGGGTGGGGTAAGATCACGGGCAACTTATAAGAAAACTATAAGACTCCCAGGCCCTTCCCCAAAGATATTACAGTAGTTAGTAGTTGCTGGTAAAGAGGAGATCCTTCCACGGAGCTGCCAGCAAACCAGGTGGGGAGCTCCAGAGATGGAGTATGATAACCACATCAGCCATACCTGTCAGTAATGCAGTCAGTAACTTTACTGGCTCAACACAATAAATTTGGGTGGAATCTTTTCTTCTATCTGTGCCTAGTCTAAGGTAAATTCACAGGAAAAGTCAAAGAATATGACAACCATTCTCAGAAATTCTTTCTTACCTAACTTCTGAGATATGCACTTGAATCCCAAGTGCCTATTGTCAGTCCTGTCTGCATGGCTGGCCTCTTGAATCTTTGTCTACACAGCAAACTCCAGCTATTATGTACTAAACAAGGCCAGCATGTGAGAGGCTTTGTCTGTAAATAAATAGGAAACCGGATGTCAGCAGATAGATCCTCTGGAGAGCTGGACAGTAGAGTAAGCCAGGTCGTCTCCTTCGTGACAAATGATGTGCCCAGCCCCAAATCATATTCCCATGATGGTCCTGAATCAAACGGGGATTTATTCAAGTAGCATGAACAAAGCTGGCCCCTTGAAGGAAAGTATCTGGCCTAGTGATATGATCTGCAATATTTTTTTGCCATGCATTAAAGAAATTTGTTTTATTTTACTTATTTTTGATAATTTCACTCACTAGTATCTCATTTATATTATTTCTACTGCTTCTTTTCCCCATCCACCTCCTTCTATCTCCCTAACCCACTCTTGAATTCACACACACACACACACACACACACACACACACACAAAAGACACACCCTAATCAGTCTGTGTGCATGTGTTTAAGGATGACCACTTAGGCTTGGCTAACCCATCACAGACTTGTCCCTTAAGAAACCTCATTCTTCCTCTCTCAGTACCCGATGACTGCCTTTTACTCCCCAGTAGACCTTGTGAAATTCCTCCCACTGAGGTCAGCGTGCCCAGTAGTATAGTTATTATTTAATGACCTAAAATCTTGCTCTTGTGTGCAACATACACTGACTGAAAACCTTCAAGGTCACCTTTGAAAGGTGTCCTCAGAAGTGTTTCTCCCCCCCCCCCCAAAAAAAAGAACCCTCAGAGGTGATAAAAGCAACTGTTCAGTCTCCACCTGGTCCGGCAGAGACCCTGACCTTCTGCCTGCTTGCTTTCCTCCCCAGCCTGACTCTAGTCTCTCCTCCCGCTGGACTTCTCTGCCCACTGCTCCCTGAACATCATGGCTCATGCAGCTTTCTTCCACCCCTCTAACATTTTTCTTCTTTTCTTCCCTGAAATGTCCTCCCTCCTTTCCTTCTGCCAACTTCATCATTCCCTCCTCCCCTAATTCTGCAGACATAAAACAAGCCATTGTACAACGGCTTGGGAGAGCTGGGCTAGACTCCTGGCCAACTCAGCCATGTACTACTGTGGAAATGCTTAGCCACACTGGGATTCATGACCCTCATCCACAAAGGATCACAAAGCCTGTTTCACAGAGCCATGACAAGGACAAAGTACCCACAGTGACACCGTGTTGGCCTACAGTCATATTCTTGCTCTTCCTGAACCTCGTCAGCCCTTCAAACCATTCTGAGACCAGAGTGCGACTCAATGATAGAACTTAGCAAGGCCCTAGGTTTAACCCCTAGGACCACAGAAAAGGGAAAGGGCAGATCATCCATATTCCAACAAATTAATATTGCTTATATTTCAGTCAACCTATTGCAAAGCTTTCCAAAGGATAACTTACTTGCGAAGAAATAATACGCATGTTGAAATCACTGGGTTTAAAAGAGGACACATGCCTTCTTTTCTAAGTTTCTTATAACTGCTCTACTCAAAATACTGTTTTGTTTCCAACTTGGGAAAATGGATGATAGAAACACAACTCTTATTTTCCTGTTCCTAGAAAGTGTTATGACTATACCTTCCACTGTGCTCTTTGGCGGAACTGCCAGGGAACCATCACCAAGAAGCTGACAGAGAAAATAAAAGACCTCAAACTACAGGCTGACATGGAGTTGATAAATGTCCCCCACACACACAGCAGCAAACAGTAATTCTCTTCACAGCACAGTGTGAACGCTTGGCTAGATGAGCAAGATGGAGAACACGAGTGCCACTCAGAGAAAGGGGGCGGGGCAGGTAGACAGACATCAGTGGAGGACGAGCAGGGCTTCTTGATGGATGTGACTGCCCACAGCAGAAGGAAGAAGGAGGGTTGACGTGGACTCAGGAGCTTTCAGTGGCTCTAAAAGGTTTGGCCACAGTCACGCACAAACCAGTCATACTGCACTATTCGGTGAGCAACATTTTAAAACTATTTACACATATAATACATTTTACTAGATTCATCCACATAAAGGCAGCATGGAAACATACATATCACAGCACTTTGGAAGCCGAATATGGAAACAATAAGGCAAACTCAAGTCATTTACAGATCTGTTGTGAATCGACCTGCTAGACTTTAGAGCCATCTTTTTACCACCACTTAGCTAAATGTGTAAATGTCTAAAAGGGAGTCTAGATGATAAAAACACTACAGAAAACATGCCTGACAGCCAGGGTATCTGCTGTTTCTTCTCTTTATGAAGACACTCTAAGCTGAATGAGGTGGTGCTCACAGGCAATCCTAGCACTCAGAAGCTGCCAATGAGACAGGAGTTAGCTTCTCACAGGGAGTGACAACAGGGGCCTGTGATAGACTAGAAGCTAGTCGAACTGTTATAGAATAGAAAGAGGAAGTGACCCAGTCAGTAGTTTATGACTTGAGAGAAAGCAGACAGAGATGACCATAACGCATGATGGGAGGAGCAATGCATGATGGGATCACCTCTTCATTTTGGCCTAGGATGATACAAAAGACATGTGGGCTCCTCACTGGTTAAGCTTTTGGTGCCTTCAAAAAATGATCAATTACCAATAAAGACTATGTCAGCCTCTATCCACTTCCCAAAAGGGCCCACTGAAAGTACGTGGTACCCCTCTCTTGGGACAGTACCTACTCAAGAGTTTTTCTTAATAAATCTACTTCCTCCTGTTCACTCCTTGTCCACATTTCTCATTCTTCCTGGGCATGAAACAATGAACCTGGAAGCCACTGCTCAAACGGCCTTGAGAACTGGGATCTTCAGGTGTCTCATGATGGGCCTTATATCATGACGGGTTTGAGACCACGCTGGGATATATAGTGAGTTTCAGATCAGCCTGGACTATATGAGGAGACCCTACCTTCAACAACAGGAAGAGAGAGAGAGAAGGAAGAAGGGAAGAGGGGAGAGTAGCAAGTAGAGAGACACTCAAGAATGCCATGGATAAAACAAGCAAACAAGACAACAACAACCAAAACAAAACAAAACGCATCCTCAGAAAGACGGGATACTGTGGGGAAGAGTGTACTGGCTGGTTGTGTGTGTCAACTTGACACAAGCTGGAGTTATCACAGAGAAAGGAGCTTCAGTTGAGGAAATGCCTCCATGAGATCCAGCTGTAAGGCATTTTCTCAATTAGTGATCAAGGGGGGAGGGCCCCTTGTGGGTGGTACCATCTGTGGGCTGGTACCATCTGTGGGCTGGTACCATCTGTGGGCTGGTACCATCTGTGGGCTGGTACCATCTGTGGGCTGGTAGTCTTGGGTTCTATAAGAAAGCAGGCTGAGCAAGCCAATAAGGAACACCCCTCCATGGCCTCTGCATCAGTTCCTGCTTCCTGACCTGCTTGAGTTCCAGTCCTGACTTCCTTTCGTGATAAACAGCATCATGGAAGTGTAAGCTCAATAAACCCTTTCTTCCCGAACTTGCATCTTGGTCATGATATTTGTGAAGGAATAGAAACCCTGACTAAGACAAATTGGTACCAGTGTAGTGGGGTATTCCTGTGACAACCTGATTATGTTTGGGGGAGGACTGTGGAAGGACTTTGGAACTTTGAGCTAGAAGAGCCATTGGGATGTTAAGAGCTCTGTGGGGTGTTTTGTAGGAGCTTGGAAGATACTGTTGAAAACAGTGCAGAAGATGGAGGCCTGGCTTGTGAAATTTCAGAGGGAAGATTAAAGACTCTTATCAGGGCCATTGCTAGTTTGATTTAAGATTCTGTGGCTTTGGTTAGCTGGGGCTGAAGAAATCAGCTGTGATTAACAAGTTACCAGAACTACTAAAGCAAAACCATTGTATTGCTGGGACTATTGATGCTGGTTAGCTGGAACTAAGAAACTGGTGGTGATTAAGAAGAGACCAGCATCATTGAGGTGACATCTTCTGAGAAGTGTTTTCTGAGAGCACAGAGGCTGCGTTCCAGAGATAGCCAGGGTTGTACCTTGTACTGTGACAGGACTTGGTAATGTGTAAGAGTCACCCAGGTGGTACTGGTTTTGAAGGCATGAAGGAGTCGTGAAGAGCAGCTGAAGCCTGGGCA
>CM052710.1:12715553-12832562 GCA_028551405.1 Uromys caudimaculatus | reverse complement strand
CCATGAAGAGAACCTATGAGAGGCTGTTGGTAAACCTAGTTGCAGCAGAAGACAGCAGTGTTTTGGAGATGCCAGTACCATGAGATGACCACCAAGAACAGCAGCAGCAGTGGAGTACAGGCATCTGGAGCCTAGAAGACAAGGTGTGTGCTACAAAGGGCAGAGCTGGAGAAGTGACTCAAGCCCTTGGAGGAATCCAGAAGATCGTGAGTAGATCCCAGACATTGAACGGTTGGAGTTTGATTTTGCTTTTGATTGTGACTGTGCCCTGATATTTTTCTCTCTTTAAGAAAGAAGGTATTTTAGTGGAGCCCACAGTTAAGAGACTTTGAATTTTTAAAAGACTGAATTTTAAGAGATTGGATGTTTAAAAGGAACTGAAATATTAATATGTAAGAATTTGCAAAGACTGTGGGACTTTTAAAGTTATTTAGATCTTGAGGATGAATAAGAAAGGAAGGGCTGAGCAAGCCAAGAGAAGCAAGCAAGCAAGCCAGTAAGGAACACCCCTCCATGGCCTCTGCATCAGCTCCTGATTCCTGACCTGCTTGAGTTCCAGTCCTGACTTCCTTTGGTGATAAACAGCAGCATGGAAGTGTAAGCTCAATAAACCCTTTCCTCCCCAACTTGCTTCTTGGTCATGATGTCTGTGCAGGAATAGAAAACCTGACTAAGACAAAGAGCAAGTCTCCTTTCCTTCTGGTAAGAGTTCAGGAGACACTCCACATCTGCTAAGGCAGCATTATCCTAATGCTACACAGTGCCAAAGAGAATTGTTTTAATAAACAGGGTTTCTTGTGCTCTTAAAAAGCTGAAGCACAAGCACTTGATTCTATCTGCTAAAATACACGGGGCCTGGGGAGGATCCGTGGTGGGGCAGCAGGCTGCTCTTTCAAAATCTGACATCAGCGGCACTTGAACGATTGAAATCTTAAAACACACTCAAACCAGACAAGTGCTCCCTGTGTAATTAGAGCCATCCACGGAAGATTCTAGAGTGGTAAGTGTGCTTAAAATTTTTTTTTCCTGCATAATATTATTGTGTGTCTCAACTGGGGATAGAACACTCCAATAAGACACAACTATAATTGCAGACTCCTGGGAAGAAACGAAGGATGCATTTAAAAGCCTCCATTATGATCTCCTCGAAGGTCTTCACACTGACCTGGACCAGCAGGTGAGTTCTTAGGAGACTCTATTCTGAGTCAGGTAAACAATTACCATATGTAAATGATGCTTCTGAAGATATCAGGAAGAAATCCAAGTCTCTCTTGATCATTTCATTCCATATTATTCTTTATGTTGGTAAATCTCTGGTTTATGAAGATTGAATCCAATCTCTTTGAATTATAAAAATTTCCAATCTGGAAATTCCCAATAACCTAAGGTTTCCAAATATGGGATCACAGAAATGTTAGGCATGGCTATTTACAAATGAACACAAAGGAACTGCTGCAGGCAGGAATCTCAGCCAAAAAAGAAAGTGCCTACTTGAAAAGTCCAGAGACAAAAGGCCCCATGCTCTCCTGTGAAACAGCATCACCTTGGTACCCTGAGTAAAATAGGTTCCAGCACTTTGGCTCACAGGATGTAGGGTTTTACCAGCCCCCTCCTCTGCGGCTATGCTTTATGTGAAGGAGAGGCAGCACTATCCCACTGTGTCTACTAAGTAAACGCATTTAACATGGCTGTAACTAGTCCAACCCCCATTTTAAAACTACAGTGTCAGGGTTGGAGAGGTCTTGTTTGCTAGCCTAAGGACTGGAATTAAATTCCCCGACACCTATGTAAAAGTTAGGCATGATGTGTGTGCCTGTGACTCCAGAACTGGGGACGCAGGAGCAGGAGCAGGAGTCAACCCCTGGATCTCACTGGCTAGCCAGTGCCTCTGGACATTTGCTACTTTGTGAGTGTTTCTTTCTTCCACCCTTCTCCACCCCCTCACAGTAGATAGGAGAGAAGGAAGGACTGCAGAGAAAGGGGGAGACTTTATCCTTAGACTGCTTCCTGCTGATAAGGGGCGCGGAGTTCCTTAGAGCAAGTTTGGTCTTCACCAACATGACATCTATGTTTTTTCTTCTTCTTGTTTCTTTTTGCACATAACTACTTAACAAACTGCAACCAACCAACAACCCACACATCACCTTTGCGACCCTAGCATTTATATATCTTCTGAAAAGTCCCCAGAATTCCTAATGTCACACACTTGTGGAAACCATCTGCAGCTGGCAAAACCACGCCCCTGCTAGAGCACAAGGCAAATCAGCTGCTGTGGACAATCCGAAGTAGCCTCATCTCCCACACCTGGGATTAAAATGAAAACACACTCTATTTCTTTGGTTTTTTTTAAAGAAACCAAAATTCTCACTATAAACCAGTCTAGCCAGAATTCCAAGCTTCAGGTACAGAGAGAGACCCTGCCTCAAGCGAATAAAAAGGAATTTGATAGAGAACAAAACCCAGCATCCTCCTCTGCCTCCCACAGTCACCTGCATGGGCATGCACACACATGCACGTAGACAGCCCCACATACACACAGTGCATGCATATGCATGAAACAATATAAATAACTAACAGTTAAAAATGCAGTCTCTCCCTCAATGACTTGACCTAAAATCTTTATGCCCTACTCTATCCCGTGATGCGGTAACCGAGGGATGGATGTACAGTTTGTCCTGCTGGGCTGTCTTAGCAGGAGATTTTCCACTTAGGAATATTGCTTCAAGCCTTAAAGCCAACAACCACCACCACACAGGATCATCCCTGCTTCCTCACCACTGAGAACATTTTGAAACACGTCCTTCTGTCATTCTTTGAACTTTCATATGTCTATGACATCTACCCAGCCAACAATGCTCCACAAATGTTCGCTGAGTTTATCAACTCTGTGCTGGCCTTGCTTGGATAGTTTTCATGAGCTCAGCAGAGCAAAGCCCTGCCTTACTTCAATTCTTGACACATCGAATAATTATAAGCTGAGATGTGCTGGGTTCTTGAAACACACAAATACAATTCAGGGGGTCTAGAACTACAGAGTTATGGTGAAAAGGTACAGTGGGCATCCATCTTGAGCTGAACTGTGTCACCTAGGACATCTGTGCTTTGATGCCTAACCTACTGTTCTAAAGAAGGTGACCTTATTTGGAGATAGGACCTTTTCAATCAAGAGGTAATCAGGCTAAATGAGATTAAATGAGGTCACGGGCATGGACCCTAATCTGATAGAGAGAGATTAGGAGAAACTTGCCCAGAGCACATGCAGAAGGCCTTGGACTCTGTCTGTAAACCACTGTGAAATCAATCTGCTCACAACCCCGGGCTTGGACTTCCAGGCTCTAGAACTGTAAAAAAATAAATTGCTCTGCTTGAAGACTTCAGTCTGTTCTGTATTACGATAGCCCAAGCAAATGAACCCAAAGTGCAAAGTAGGGGACAGAGGAAAGGGCAGTCCATGAATAGATTTCCCTGTGATGTTGAAAATAGTCCAACATAGCAAAAGGAGAGATGGGGGGGGGGGGAAGACCACCATGGCCAAGTTTTTTTTTTTTTAAATGAATGTAGTTGGGGGAGGGGGGGTGAGGTGTCTTTCATCATTAGCCTGAAGCTCACCCTGTACACTAGGTTGGCTAGCCTTTGAACCTCAGGGACCCTTCTGCCTCCACCTTCCCAGCACTGACATCACGAGTGTATGCCACCACACTGGACATTTTCACATGGGTGCGGGAGATCTCATTGAGGTTCCTCTGTTTGCTCCACAAGCACTTTCCTCACTGAGCTGTCTCTCCAGCTCCCACAGCTGAGTTGTGACATCTCCACAACAGAGACAAACAGAAAATAACAAAGGGAAAGAGCAGGCTTTAACTTCCAGAGCAGGGAGACTTGACTCCTCTGTATTGCAGCAAGAGCCTGCGAGTGCCTGAAACAAACCCCCACATCCCAGAGTCTCCTCAGCATTTCCCTCCATCTCTATTTGTCAGCCAGAAACTTTCACTTCCCTTTCTCTTATCTCATGAGTAAAAATAGGAGAGGGCCATCCATGGGACTAGGGTGGAGAGTCATGGCATTTAATATACCGATCCATGGGTGGTGAAGCTGTGTCACTAGACGGTCACCCGCCAGAATGTAAGATTTCCACTGTGAGTGGTAGCTACAAAGGTGACGTGTTACCGGGTATAGCAGTGCACATGTTTAACATCAGTGCTGAAGGCAGCCAATGGCAGGTGGATCTCTGAGAGCTCCAGGCTAGCCTGCTCTAGACAGGAAGCTAGGACAGCTGTGGCCACATAGTGAGACTTGTCTCCAAGAGAAGTGTCTTAGTCAGGGTTTCTATTCCTGCACAAACATCATGACCAAGATGCAAGTTGGGGAGGAAAGGGTTTACTCGGCTTACACTTCCACACTGCTGTTCATCACGAAAGGAAGTCAGGACTGGAACTCAAGCAGGTCAAGGAGCAGGAGCTGATGCAGAGGCCATGGAGGGATGCTGCTTACTGGCTTGCTTGCTTGTTTCTTCTGGCTTGCTCAGCCTACTTTCTTATAGAACCCAAGACTACCAGCCCAGGGATGGTACCACCCGCAAGGGCCCTCCCCCCTTGATCACTAATTGAGAAAATGCCTTACTGCTGGATCTCATGGAGGCATTTTCTCAACTGAAGCTCCTTTCTCTGTGATAACTCCAGCTTGTGTCAAGTTGACACATAAAACCTAGCCAGTACAAGACGAAATCCCTTGGGTGCTCTCTCTTTTTTAGGGCTAATTATTTCTCACTCCCACATCCTCCTCCCCCAGAGCTTAGGAAATCCCGTGTCTTATGGTCTCTGGGGTAGAGGGGCTCTTTCTCTTTACTCCTGCAATAGATCTGTTTGTTGTGCATTGCTTTAGCTCAGCACGTGTTAGAAACAAGGAAGGTATTATTAGCAGGTGACTAGAGGAGTAAACTGGACAGACCATCTCCTGAGAATCCTGCCTCAGTCTCTGGGCTGTATTAAAGCAGGCTCATTTGCAAATGGTCATTTTGCTTTCTGCATTTTCAAAGCTTCTGAGCACCTGGAAATCTGCAAGCCACCCTCTCCCCAATCAGGCAAGTCCCTTTGTCATCCTCCATCTTCCTTCCAAATGAGAGGACGCAGAGTCAGGAGACAGTAAAACTTCGGGTTCATTGACAATTCTCAGAAGCATGTGCTGAACCATCTGTGCCGTCTTCAAAGAGGACCGCAATAAGACGCAGCTGATTAGAGGAACAGAAAATATGTGTAGTCTGTAAGGTTAAGATGTTCTGAAATTCTGGGAGTTAATTAAGATGAGAGTTAAGTAGTTAAAAAAAGGAGGTCCTCTAAGCCTCGAGATAGGAGAGTCCACATAAAGAGTGGTCTGAGGTATCAGTGGAGTAGTGTGTGTGTGTGTGTGTGTGTGTGTGTGTGTGTGTGTGTGTGTGTGTACATCAGGAGGCAGCTGCCTTCTCAGTGACTCGGAGAGGGTGTAACTCCCCTTCCAGAGTGTGTAGTGAAGGAAAGCTGAAGCAACGTGGCCAGCACACTGGCTGAGTGCTTTCTCCACAGCAAACCTAAGTCCAGAACAATTACAGAAAGGGTCCACAGTCTCCTCCAGAGGGCATACCTGAAGCGACCCTTACAGCCAAAGAATGGACTGGCACACAGGCAACACACAACTCAAATCACCAGACAAGACAATGGGACAAAACACATTCCTCTGCAAAGCTGGCTAGGGGTTCTGCCAGCTCTCCAGATATTAAAGTTTTCCCTCAGTGCAGTATTGAGAGAGCTACATATCTGTCTTTATACTTAAGTCAAATGATACAATAATTCCAGCAAACCTCACTATGAGCTTCATGATGTTTAATTAACCTTTCTGTTGTCTTTGTTAGGAAAAGGGAAAGAGATTGAGTTCCAGGAGGGAATTCAGTTGATTTGTCACATAGGGATGGAGGGAAATCTCAAACACGAATCCCACAAGGAAATTCCTGGCTCTCAGAGCAGCAGTACACAGACTGGACAATGTCCCTCCAGGAACTGGGGAGAAAGAGGTCATGTAGACTTGAGGGTCAGCTGCTGGAGCCACACCCCAACACCTCCTTTTGCAGCCATCTGGTTTATTTGCTTCTCAGCGCTGGCTTCCACATCATCAAGTGAAGAGAACAGCAGTGTTCACTCAAGACTGCTGGACAGACTAAGTGAATTGATTTCCAAAAAGCAAAAATGCTTTGCACATGAGAAACACTTATTAACCATGGTTATAGTTCTGGTCAGTCCTTGACATGTCTCAGAAGAAACCAGGCAGACCACACTGGGTGGCTGTGTAGATAACTCTCCACCTGTCAGTCCAGTGTGTGTTCCAGAATTCCAGAGCTACCAAGCAGATGTGAAGGCACATCTGGTTTGTCACTGACAACATATAGACAAAGTCTCTGTCAGTCAACCTTCCAAGAGAAAGGGGCATCCCATCCCCTGGGTAGTCAGAGCTGGGCGGGGCTGGGAAGTTTCCAACTGTCTCTTTTCTGTCGAAGATAAACTTTCTCTACATCTCTAATATCAACCTAAAATCTCTGATGTTGGTCGGGAACAGAGGAAATGCTATGAAACACTGTCAGAAGTTGGCAGTGTGGTTTGAAGCCTCTGGCCTCTGCTATCGCGCCTGGGAATAAACAGCTCCCAACTCTCTCGGGGGCCACAGCTGCACCAAAAGTTCATTATTTACATCTCAGGGGCAGTATGTGGGTAAACGGCCTCTTCTTGGTGAGTCTCTCGTCTCGTCCAGATCACTGTGGCCAAGGAAGAAAGACATTCCTCAGCTCAGAACCAGCCCCTCCCCAGCCTGCACTTGACAGAGACTGTTTTCCAAAGAACACCTAGAAGATCCTTTGCTACTTTGTTATTTCCTGAATGATTGGTATCCTAACATTTAAACTCAGTGCCAGCCTCCGCTGCCTCAGTCAGCATTAAATGTACAATACTGATAAATTTGAAGTCAGCAGAGACCATATAGACTTCTACTACATAAATACAAAACTGTCTTCTTTCAAAGGTTTGTATGAATGACGACTATTTAGGTGCTCCATTTTAGGAAGCGTGGAAGACCTGGAAGAACGTGAGGGAAGCCTGCTGTGCCTGAACCCAGGGCACCTGTGATCATGTCGGGACACTTCTTTTCAGTTTTTTTCCCTCCAGAACTATTCAAGCGTATTCCCAACCTGCCTGCTGTACCCACAGACTTTTCTATGTTGCCATGTCTCATCATGGTAACTATATCACTAACAGACCTTCACATTATTTCTAGTGTCCCCTAGGAAACACTGCATCAGGAACCAGGAAGTGTTAATACATCCTCTGGGCTTTCTCTGTTTCCTTCCCTATCCTGCCTGCCGTCCGTGGACTTTAACATCTTCCTGATTTGCATAGTCAAACAGAAATAGAAACTGGTTAGGGGAAGCGCTGTTGCCAAGCTGGTCATGTTACTTAAGACATTCAAATTTTTGAAAATCCTACCCTGGCTCCATACATGTGTATGGCACAGGCTGTGATGCCCAGAAGATTCTTCACACCATACATATGTAGGAGCCTGTGATCCTGTAAGAAGAGACATTGCTGGTATCTGCTCTGTTTCTTGTACCATTTTAGCTGATATGAAAATCTTCTGCTCTAATATTTGACTTTTGACCCCAGTTCCTGCAGGGGACTCCTAAATCCTTTGGATTTTGTGAATGATGGGAGTATCTTTTGTTCTAAAGAGGTAACCTCTGTAGGCTATCTCTTTAGAACTTTGGAACTAGGCTATCAGAATAGAGACTGTTTGCCAAAAAGCCAAACATTTGATTTTTTTTTTTTTTTTGGTTTTCGAGACAGGGTTTCTCTGTGTAGCCCTGGCTGTCTGGGACTCACTCTGTAGACCAGGCTGTCCTCGAACTCAGAAATCCACCTGCCTCTGTCTCCCAAGTGCTGGGATTAAAGGCGTGCACCACCACTGCCTGGCAAACATTTGATTTAAGCTAGAAGTTTCAGCATCAACCTCTGTCCTCAGGGAGTGAAGAGGGCCTGAAGGTCAGCTGATCACTGATGGTAAGTGATACAACACGACGTGTCTATAAGATGAAGACTCATAATTCCCCAAAAGACAGGGTTTGGGGCTTCGTGGTTATGAGCACATGGCAGTGCCAGGTGGATGGTGTACTCAGAGAAGGCATGGGCTGTTGCCTGTGCCCTGGACGGCCCACTGCCTGACCCTTGTGACCCTTGGAGGTTGTAGGTAAGGGGTATGGAGTCAACAGCACAGACTCCAGGAGCAGGTGAGACACGCCGCAGCCAGCTTGGCTGAATGCCGCTGTAAGCTTCTGTGATACCATCCACCCGCGCCCCATTGGCCCCAAGAAAGCATCTCTTCTCAACAGCAGTTCTCAATTGGCTGGCACTGTCTGCATCAACAATCCTTGGTCTCTCAGGCAGTTCTCAATTAGGTCCTCCTGCAGGAGATGCCTTTGTGGCTGTACCCTCCCACCCCATGATTATACAGAGGAGGCTGCGCCTTTCCTCCCCCAATGGATGAACCATACCTCTCTGCATTTCTTCTGTCTGGCTACTCCCCTGGGACCCTATCACAGCCTTTATAATGAATTAGTAACTCTAAGCATGCGCCTGAGTTCTTGGCTAGCTGCTCTGTGGAGTGGTCTGTGAGTGATCGTCAGGTTTTCCTGCCCCTGATGGTTAGTGTCCTCTAGTAACTAGTTGCTGAGAGAGAAATCCCCCACACATTTAGCTGAATTGAGACTGAGAACAAGACACTGGACATAGGACACAGGACACAGATTCTTTGCCATCTCGTACAGCCAAAGAAAATGTTACCATACTTAGGATCACAGCCTATACCCCAATAGGTCAGGCTCAGCCATCTATCTTAAACTAACCAATCAAAAGAGCCAAATTGATTGTATAAATGCAAGGCCAGAAAGGTGGCTTAGGAGGAAAGGCATCTGTAAGCCCAAGGATCAGAGTTTGTTCCCAGGTCCCACATGGTGGAATGAGAAAATCTATTCCTCCAACTTGCCCTCTGATCTCCATAAGATACACACACACACACACACACACACACACACACACACACACACACATAATAGTGAGAAGCAGGAAAAAAGAGAAGGATTTAATCAATATTGGGAGGAGGGACAAAAAATCCACCCCTCCCTGGAAGTCCACCTTCAGGCCCTTGACATGAAATTAGCTTTAACTAGAAGGCCAGAGTTATGCATTTGAAGCAGTCTTGGCCAAGTTTTCTTCCCCAGCAAAGTGGGCTGACAGATTGCACATCTCTTTCCAGGAGGAAAGCATTCCTTTTGCAGGCCTGGACTGCAGGCTTCCTCTTCTCTCTCCGAGATAGTGCTGGGAGTCCTTTAATGTGGGGAAATACGGTGTTTCAATAATCTGAACTCTGGCTAAACTGAGGGACTGAAGCATCTCTTTAGAATAATGTCATCACTGCCAGGCCAGTTGCAGAAGGAGAGGGAAAGGTGGTGGTATGCTTTTGAGCAAGTATTGTTCCAAAAATTGCTACTAAAAATTGGGCGGAGTGCTTGGAGAGTGACAGAGTGGAGGCATCAGAGTCCATGCTGGCTAGGCCAAAATCCCTACAGGTGGACCCGGGCTTCCTTCCTCCTCCTCTTGCTGAGGCTCTCCCCAGTGTGACCTGAGCAGTACTTTGCAGGCTTAGTAAGCCTTCATAACTATGATCCAAGCAAACCCCAAGCAAAAAGGGTGGCAGGTAACAAAGTGGGCGGGGCTTCGTGGGCACTCCCCAGTTAAGGCAGACAAAAGCACTAAGTAATCTTTACTGCCTCATCAGGACCGTCTTCAAGAGAAACTGGCTTTTTTTCTCTCTATTTCTGCAACACCTGGGGAGTGGTAAGATCACATGACAGCTAGAGGTCAACATGGCTATGGCTTGGCTGGCCCAGGGCACTAGCAGCTGTCCATCAAGGCTTATCTACCAGTAGGGCAAACGTTCACACAGTGTGTGAAAGGAGCTAAGAACCCTGGAGACATTGTGAAGATAGGAATGACACTAAAGACTTTCTAAAAGGTTCTGGAGCCTGTGGGGGTCCAAAGGCCACACCTGCGGTGTACACACTCTTGGAAGGAAGGGAAAAGTACCAGTTAGGACAGCAAGTGCATGGGTCGACATGGTCATTTTAGAGTGTCTACAAAACAATACTCACTGTAGTGGCTATTCCTGATTGTCAACTTGACTATATCTGGAGTGAACTACAATCCAGAATTAGAAGGCTCACTTGAGATCTAGATCTTGGGTCTGGAAGACACAAGTTTCAGGTGTGGTGGTACGCACACCTCTAATCTAGGCCACACCTATTGCTGGAGATCTACATAAGGACATTGGAAGGAGGAAGAGTCACTCTTCTTCTCCTGTGTGCCTTGCAGGACTAAGTAATTGCTAGATCCTCGGGTTTTCATTCACAGCTGCTGCTGACCATTGTTGGAGAGTTGGACTACAGACTGTAAGTCATCAACAAATTCCCTTACTATATAGAGACTACCTATAAGTTCTGTGACTCTAGAGAGCCCTGACTAATACACCCAGCAATCAATCATAGAAAATACTAACTCTGTGGAAGGTTTGGCTCAGTGAAAGGTGGGAGAAACTTGAAGCCAAAACAAGCACAGCTCTCCAGCCCTGAGCCCGCATCTAAGGAAGTCATTGTGGGGTTCAAGAGTTCAACTACTTCACAATGTCAGTGAACTGGACTGCCAATTACACAGCTGTGCTCAGAAATCAGGAGTAACAATTTACCTTTTTTTTTAAGTTAAGCAATGACTTTCTTATACTAGAAATCCTTGGTAATTTTTAGCAGCTGCAAACTATCCTTTAAACTGGAATAACTGATCATTTAGTGCAAATTTCAGTGAAAAACAAGGAAGACTCTGGCCAAGCTTCCACCATGAACCCATTCATGAGTTAGTCAGTCCTACTAGATGTGTGTTTCCCTTGCTCACGGGCATGATATGCAAATATTCTTCATTCAAAGAGAATGATAATGAACATGTAAATAGTTTTCAGTGATTTAAAAAAACCCTCTTATCACGCCCTATAAAACAAAAGAAGAGGGATGAGGTTTGGCTTGGTGGTAGCATGTGCAAGGCTCAGCTCAATGCACATCATCATAAAAATAAATAAATAGATGAAAATTAGAGGCACCCAAGGCAGAAATCCATGAATACATTTGCCGTATATTTCAGTGAAAAGGGCCAGAGAGATGCCAGTCAGTCCTTACAACTTACTCCCACCTGACATTGCACCTGGTACCCGGGAAGGCACCATGTGACACTCACTGGAGAATGAATGATGAATGCAGGAAACAAAGTGTACTTATAGCAGATCAGTAGGGTCCATTCACCGAGTCCAATCTTCTCAAGGACTTGAGTTTAATCTATTTGAAATGGAGTATATAGCATGCATCTATCTAAGTACAGATCTCTTTGCAAGTACTGTTTTTACAAAAATATTCCCAATATACATGAGAGAGCTATTGGATATACTAATAGACTATTGCACAGAAATGCTGGATATGCCAATGCCAGCAAGGGCCAATCGCTCTCCTAAGTGTTCTTTCCCTAGAGGGTGGATAATCTTTACCCTCAATTATAACCCATCAGTGGAACAGACTCCATAAACAGGATTGCAAGAAGGGTGCTCCCCACATCACGAATAGCACAAGATCCACCCAGCACCCCAAGACCATCTGTAAGCACCCAAGACCAAAACAAACCCTGGGAGGAAGAGAAGGCAGACACTTTGCCCCGATTTCACCGACCCTCCCTCATGTTCACCACCCCACCTCACCTTCGAGTGTCCCACGGACTCTTGTGAGGTTTTAAAAACTCTCCCCGGTCCTCCACTCATCCCTTCTCAGCATTCAGTAAAAAAGCTTACCCCCAAAATTAAGATTTTTTTAAGATGCCCGACAAACACTATTTCAATTAAAAGTGACACATTTCCCACACACTAACCAACTAGCAAGCAGCAAAATTAATAGCTTTGCATTTGACCTTCTTGGTCTCTGTTCTTATTGCTTGTCAAGGTAAAATGAAATGAATACTTGTACTAAAAATGGATACACCAGGATGAGAGTTGTCCTTTTAAGACGACATTAATGAGCAAGTGCAAGCATCAAGTACTATGATGGGCTTGGGCCTTCCTACTGGCACCATCACAGGCTAACACACAGAGAGCTTTAATGCCCAAGCCAGATTTGCTTCATCACTGACATTACAAAGAATACAGGGATTCTCAAAATTTTAAGCTAGACAGAGTGGTGCGGTCCTGTAATCCCAGCACTTGGGATGTAAAGACAGGATCAGCTAGCTAGGGAGCGTGAGGCCAGCCTAGGCCAAACAAAAAACAAGAGCAAACGCAGCCTAGGTTTCCTCACTTTTATGAACTAGCTTTCAAACCTGAAGTTACAACATTACAATGTTTGACAACTTTCAGATTGAAAAAGATTCCTAAAATGCACCGATTTGAATAAATTATATAATTACAAAGGTAATAATTAACTCACAGTTGATGAAATAGTCAACACATTCCCACAGCTAGGTCTTTTTACACACTGGATAATCAGATTCAAAATCTTTTTTTCCTACAAATATTTTTGTTCTTGCATAATTTGAGTTTATCTGCAAACAATGTGTCACTGACCTATGCTTGCCTCCAACAGTCTATTTTGATTAATGATGTTTTTCCAGTGACTCTTTCTTAAGTTATATGTCATCCATCTCTCCAAAAGAGACAGAAAAAGTGAATTAGTGTTCTGAATTAGTGTCCATGCCAATTTTTATAATGTGTAATTGAGCATAACCTTCTTGAAGGCATGGATGGTTCTAATAACACATTACATAAATGCTCAAATCCCCATCCAAAGCATTTCAAAGAGATAAGTTTCAACTGTTAAAGTAACGATGAATTTAAATGACTCTTCCATTATCTATTTATAAGAAACACATATAAAAAAAGTGTATATTTACATTAAAGACAGACTTTAAATGGTGCCTGTAGCATTCAGTATGAACGCCATAATCCTTGCCAAGTAAAAATGTTGCAAAATTTTGCTAATGCATCATAAAATGTTGATATGCTAATTTAACCATAAGGAAAAAGAAATCTACTTTGTTTTCCTCCCAAGAAATGCAAAATATTCTTCGGAATGGCAGAATCACATAAATGCCTAATGTGAACATACAGGGGTTTGTTCGTAAAGCAAGTAGCAAGGCACGAGTTTAGATGCCCTGCAGCCACATAAAAGCCATCTGTGACAGGGTCCACCTATAACCATCACATTGGGGCAGGGAGTAGAGACATAAGGCTATTGGGGACTGGCTGGCCAGCCAGCCTCACCCAAATGGAGAGCTCCAAGTTCAGTGAGAAACATGTCTCAAAACTAAAAATAAAAAGGACTGATAAAGAAAACTACCCCAAGTCAACCTCTGACACGCCACCCCATATACAGAAACAGATTTTTTTTGTATGTGAACCTGCAGACTACACTCTCTTAGGCCAGCAGAATTCTTGAGCTGTGCATGCTCAGGTCTCAGTAGAGAACAAGCAGATAGGGATATAAAACAATCCAACGCCTGAAAAGACAAGTAGGGGTCAGCAGGGGTCAATTCATGCATTCAACTCACACCCCAATGAGATGTCCACAAAACACATGCAAAATTAATTTCTCCAGATCTCTGTAATCATGTGAAAGCATTCAAACAGAACTTTGGCCATCAAAGCAACAATGACTGACTTGATGTTACATAGCAAAGACTTTCACAAATGCAATCATTTCCTTGAAATGAGGTTTCCTGGAAGTGAAGTGTCTTCTACAGATGAAGACGCTGCCAAGAATTTGCAGTCCATTCGAAACAGACAGGCTCTCTTACTCAAAGGGACAAAACCCCAGCCTGACTTCACCGCCCTCTCCTCTGGCAGATGGTTCAGGGTCCAGCCAAGGATTTTAAAAGGATGAAAAGGGATGGTCTCTCACCTTGACCTTCATGGAGTTAGGCTCCAATCACCTTAAGTAATGAGCCCAAATGACTGAATTCTTTTTATTTTAATTTTAGGACCTAACCACTAGGTAGCCTTGGCGCAGCATATTCATATACCCCTACAACATTCAGCCTAGGACACTGAGACCCCAAGTATCTCTATGGCTGTGTAGACTTGGCAGCATGGACTCCTGGAAAGCCTGTTTTCCAGAGATCACACAGAAAGCAATCTTCTAGCTGCCTGGGAGCTCACTTGATTTGGGATTCAACAACACCCTTTTTGCTGGGACAAGACTTTCCATCACAGGAGGTTGTCCTAGGCTGTCTCCCCTGTGAGAGATATTTTTGCAAATACTTCTGAGAGTATTAGATAGATAGAAAGAAATAGAATGCAACTTGCCTTATAGAAACAAAACCCATAAAGAAATCACATTTTTAACTCAAAGCTACCAAAATGAGCAAGAAATCCATATACTGAAATTCACAGGTGGATCTCCACTACCCTGGTTTTGTAGACATCTGTATCCAGGGTTTTGGGGTGTGTTTGGCAGTGGGCAATCACTGTCATGGACAGCTTCCAGGCCTTGTCACTCAATCTACTAACTCAGCTTATGACAGAGCAAACTGGGGCAGGCATTCAAATCTGACAGCCACTGGAGAGGAGGGAAGGAAGCCACATTTTTTTTTAAAGAGGTGAGAATAATATAGTCTATTCCCCTACCACTCTAACTGCAATCACAGCCACGGGAAGCCCCCAAAGCCTGCTAATGGGAACACAGCCATGGGAAGCCTGGCAGATTCTGGCCAAGTACATTCTCCTACCAAAATGCTTGACTTTTTCATTCCTAATGAAGAGCACAGAGACTCATCTGCCAAATATTTTCAACCGTCTCCATTCAGGCATTAGAACCAACTGGGAAGGATTAATTCTACAAGTAAAAGAACAGGGCTTGAACTGTTAGATTACAAACCCTTGGTGAAACCCACTTCGCCTACCAAGAACTTCTAAATTTAGACTTTAAAGCCAACAAAATCTTTAAATGTCTGCCCTAACTGAACTGAGAGGCAAACGCAAATACATAGAGGGCTACATTGTTGCTGTTTCTTTTCTCCCAATTATTAATGAATATGAAGTAACAGCAGTAAGCTGATGCTGGGTGGCCCAGTGGGGACACTAAATATAGGTAGATGTTTTCCACATGAAGCAACAGCTGGCCCTGATCCAGAGAGCATCACAGGAGGGAGTGGACAGCCTGCGGGTAGACCCAAGGGAAGCAGGGAAACACTGCTGGCTTTGGGTCCTGGCTCAACATGACTATGTCTACATAGAAGTGAGTAGCAGTGTAACTAAGGGAATAATGGTATGCCTGAGGGCGGGCCCCTAGGATATGCTCCAGGGCTCCGCCCCTTCATCTGCAATCCCTGGGGCAGGGGTGGGGTGAAGACTCTATGCTGCCTTGGTGAAGTAAA
This sequence comes from Uromys caudimaculatus, assembly GCA_028551405.1. NCBI lineage: Eukaryota > Metazoa > Chordata > Mammalia > Rodentia > Muridae > Uromys > Uromys caudimaculatus. The sequence goes on along the minus strand of CM052710.1, from coordinate 12,817,041 downwards.
TAGGGGTCGTCCTGGGGCAACAGCTATGCTCTCTTCCCTCTCCTCACTGGGGAGATGCATGGACAGACAGCAAGCATGTTTCAGCGCCTCTTAACTGACTACTGCTGAGGGCTCCGGACATGCTTGCAACTTACTTCATGAAGAAGTGATCTGCCAAAAATAAACAGAAGCAAACAAGCAGGTCCAAGCACATACCGAGAGTATCACACAGTCACCCATGGCACACTGGTTGGCAGAATGTGTTATCAAAGGCTTGAGCTTTCGTTTGATGTTTGCTTGCTTGTTTGTTTTGTTTTATTTCCTGCTGGAGTTAAGAACAGGATGAGTTACCTTGCCAGGGTTACCTGAGAGCTGATATCCAGAGGACCATAGGCATTTGGTGAAGACACTCAACCGATACTTCCTGGGTCTCTCCTAGGGCAAGGTTCTGCATGGGTTATTGCTACTGTCGTCCTTGTCCTGGAGACTGCTGACAGATGGGGCATGGACAGTGGTGCTGAAGCAAATGACTATGGTGGATAAAAAGGGGCGACTGTCTGCAGCCTTGCTTCTCCCCACACAAATGAATAGCCAGAAGTCTGGGAAGATGGCTTGGTAGGCAAAGTACTTATTGTGGAAACATGAGGACCTGGGAAAGTGCACCCCTCCCCAAGCCAGTTGACCTCTATACTTCTCTACAAATCACAAAGTGTGCAAAGTGGAGGGCAATCTGCACCACGTCGGGCCATAAACCATGTCTTATAGTACTCTTCCTTGCCAATATGTCTCCTTGTCTATTTCAATAATTGTAATGAAACATGAGCAAGGGATAAAGGAAGGAGGGAATCTACTGGATCCACCAAAAAGTAACACTCACGTATTCAAATTTATAATGGCCCATGTCTCCACGAGCTTCATCCAAACCTCTGATTTCTCTTAAATGACAGCATGTCTGAGCACTAGCATTCCGCTGCAAGCTCCACGATTTTGATTGCTCATAAGTGGATTTGCGGCAGCTGCTGGGTTCCCTGAAAGGCTGCATTGTGGGCCTCCTCCCTCCACCTCACCCAGAGCATTCATAAAGGTATTCCCACATCTACATTTGCTCTCCTGTAGAAAGCTGGGTATTTATACCTGGGGGGAAAAAAACAACAACCCTGTACTTAAATTGCTTTAATGGGTTCTAAGTAAAACATTACTCCCACTGATTCACGTTTGCATTTGATTGGCCATAGATTTGAATTAGACCTCACAGGGTAAATTAATAAATAAATAGTATCCGCACCTTCCTTGAGAACTAAGTGGACTGCGGGTCTCAGTTTTTTGCTACCTCATCCCTAAGAACCTAGTACATTGCAGGGCTGTGCCCAAATGTGTACGTGTAAAGCCTCTCATGTAGGCATGGCTTTATCTCCTCCACTAATTCAGGGTCAGGAAAAACACCTCTTTGAGGGCTAAGCTGGAATGCTGGTCTCCGTGGATCGGTTGCATTCCTTGGTTGAATAAGAAACCATGGCACAATGAGTTCAGTGTGTCCTCATAGAGGCTTCTCAGTGATAGAGGCTTCTCAGTGCAATTCACGGTAAAAACATCCCTCGTTGTAGTGTTTAAGTTCCTAGACTCTGTGTGGTTGGTCACCAGCCTCCCTTTGGGTGGTGTAGCAGCAAAAGTATATACAAAATCTCAAACCACAAAGCTTTAACTGTGAAGAAAACTTTGATGTCCCCCTTCAGAACCCCATTGTGATGTCTGCTGTGGATGGGATTGGGGTTGTGAGGGGAGCGGGGGAGACGGGGAGGCACTGCTGGTTAGGCAGTGAAATGGGCGGCTTCAGTGGAGGACAATATGGGGACTCCTACAGCACTGAAACACAGAGCCACTCTGATTCACCAATCTCACGGGGGGGGGGGGGTCTGGCCAAAATAACTGAAAGCAAGAAGATATCTGCACACCCGTGTTTGTGGCAGGGCTACCCGTCATAGTGATGTGGAATACGCCGAAATCCCACCTGTGGATGAAGAAACAAAACTCAATATAGGCAAACAGAGAGCGGTGGTCAGTCTGAAGAAAACTGTGCACAGCTGCTGCGGGGCGTACACCAGGGCATGTGAAATAAGCCAGTCACAAAATGTTACCTACTGTGTGATCCTACTTTCAGGGACTTGAAGTAACCAGGTGATGGAAACAGAAAGCAAGCGGGTAGAGGCCAAGGGTGGGGGCAAGGGGAGATAATGGGAAGTGGTTTAAAGAGTTTCGGTTTTGCAGGGCGAGGTGGTCCTGGATGTCTGTCACCTGAGTGCTGTCTTCTCTAAGACTAGCTCCACAACTGCTCATCCAATGCCAAGAGGTCAGCCCTGAGACTGTACACATACAGATAACAAGATGCAGACTGAGCAGGTTGCATTTATATATTTAGGTGTGTGTGTGTGTGTGTGTGTGTGTGTGTATGTGTGTGTGTGTGTGTGTGTGTGTGTGTGTGCATGTGTCTGTGTGTCTGTATTAACAAATAATAGAAGCCATGAGTTTGATAGAAAACAAGGGAGGGTCCACAGGGAGAGTTGGAAGGAGAAAAGGGGGGAAATGCTGCAATTATATTTTAATTTCAAAAAAATTAAATAAAATAAGTAAGTTGTTAAATGGTTAAGTTGAGCTGGGTTTGGGAGAAACACACCTCTGATCGTAGCACTTGGGAGGCAAAGGCAGGTGGATCTCTGCAAGTTTGAAGCCAGCCTGGTCTACATAGCAAGTTCTAAGCCAGACAGGGCTACATAGTGAGACTCCATCTCAAAAAAAGAGTTAAGATGGTAAAGTCTATTATATGTCTTTTACCAAAATTTTAAAACTATATAATAGAATATTTGGAACTGTTAAAAGTAGCATCTTATATTTCGTCTACTGCTTTGAAGAAATATGATTTGGGTGAGGGCTGTAATAACACTCTCATCCTTATAAAACTCTGTAATTCCACATAAGAACACAGCCTGACAGGCACTCCTGTGTCCTACAGCCAAACTAGCCATATTTTCTTTAAATTGGATCCTAATCTATGCAAGAAAAATGCAAGAACCAGTAAACATAAAAATTGAGCATTAAATACAATTAAGTCTCTGGAAAGAGAACAAGTTTGATTTTTAAAGTAAACACCATAATTCTCTGCCTGGTGCACTAAAATCTCTGGAAGTTTTTATCAGCGGCAGGACCCTAATTGCATAGCATTCAATGAACGGGTGAAATTATGCCATAATTTTACTTATTAAATGGACAGACAAGTAGGATATCGCTACCCACCTCCCCATCATCCATTTGCTTCTGCACTGGCTAATTGCTTATGGTCCCCATTCTCTTCCTGGTTACCCTGAATACTAATACATAGTCTCCCAATGGGGAGCACTCCCTCTGTCCTGCCTACAGTTTGCCTGGGTGAACCATGTGACTTCCAGCTTCGGAATGGTCTCAGGCAACTTTCCCTGTTTTATGGCTCTCCCCATCCCACTTCCTCCTCATTCCAAATGACTCTCTGTCCATAGGAGCTTGTCTCATCCAGTCAGTCTTCCAACTTAGGCCAAGGCCAACTTTGATTTCTCTCTTTCGACTGCTTAGAGGCTCAGGCCACTATTCCCTTGGAAGGTGTGGTCAGGGTTCCAATTTACTTCACCGCTTCAGCCTCTCTGGGAGCAGATAGAATCTCTGGGCTGAAAGCCCACATTGGGCAGGAGTGTTTGTAGATATGTATATACACATTCATGTATAGGCAGGTACATCACACATGCACATAATGTACTTACAGAGGTCAACAACTTGTATCTGCCCAACTGTTCTTCACCTTCTCTGAGTGAAACAGGAGCTGGCGGATTTGGCTAGACTACCTGACCAGCAACCCCTCAGGGATGCCCTCCTGTAGCCACCCCACCTAGTGCTAAGATTATAGGTGCATACTGCTACACTCACATTTTCTTTTCTTGTAGGGATGCTGAGAGATTGAACTCAAGTCCTCATGTTTACATAGCAAAAGTTTGTTTTTTCTAGAAGATTACATTCATTTCATATATTAGATTAAACTTAGTAAACATATTTCTCCCATTATACTGATGAGGAAACTGAGTCATCAAGCAATTGCTATTTCGCTTGAATTAGGACTGAGAGCTAATGAGATAGAGTCAAGACTTCAGCGGAGGCATGTGATGCGGCTTCAGTGTCCACCCTGTTATCTGCAATTACATAGATGAGGGTAAAGTGGGTTTTAAATATTTTTAATTTAATTTGTTTACTTAGTCACTTTACATCCTGCTCACTGTCCCACCCCTGGTCACCCCTTCCTACAATCCTTCCCTCATCCCACTTTCCCTTCTCCTCCAAGCAGGTGGGGCACCCTTGTGTAGCTACAGCACTCCTGGGCATATATCCAAAAGATGCTCCAACATCCCAGAAAGACACTTACTCAACTCTGTTCATAGCAGCTTTATTTGTAATATCCAGCAACTGGAAACAACCTAGATGTCCCTCAACTGAAGAATGGATAAAGAAAATGTGGTACATCTACACGATAATATACTGTTCAGCTATTCAAAACAAAGACATCACGAATTTCGCAGGCAGATGGATGAAACTAGAGGATATCATCCTGAGTGTGGTAACACAGTCCCAGAAGGCCATGCATAGTATGTACTCACTTATAAGTGGGTATTAGCCATAAAATACAGGATACCCATGTTATACTTCACAGACCCAAAGAAGCTAAACAGGAAGGAAGGCCCAAGCAAGAAAGCTTGAAAGTAGCAAAAGTTCTACTGACTGAGCCATCTCCCCAGCTACTGAAAATTGTTAAATATCACTTTAATATTATTCTGATGTTTCTTTCCAGTTCTTAAAGATATGAGACTTGGGACTTGTGAACACGTGTTCTGGAACCGGTCCAGTTTCCAGCATTGTTCATTCCTAGCTGTGTCATCCCAAGGACATTATCCGAGCACTTGAAGGTTTAGCTGTATTACCCATAAAATAAAAACACTGATAGCATTTCCCTTGTATACTGACACAAATATAAATGATAGAAAGACCTGAGATTAAAGTAATGTGTGTCAATGGTAGAGCACCTGCCCATCATGCCTGGTTCAGTCCCTAGTACCAAAAAAAGAAAAGGAAAGGAAAGGAAAGGAAAGGAAAGGAAAGGAAAGGAAAGGAAAGGAAAGGAAAGGAAAGGAAAGGAAAGGAAAGGAAAGGAAAGGAAAGGGGAAAGGGAAAGGGAAAGGGAAAGGGAAAAGGAAAGGAAAGGAAAGAAAAGGGAAAGAGAAAGAGAAAGAGAAAAGGAGAGAGAGAGAGAGAGAGAGAGAGAGAGAGAGAGAGAGAGAGAGAGAGAGAGAGAGAGGAAGAGGAAGAGGAAGAGGAAGAGGAGAAAAAGTCCTGAGCTCCACATCCTGGTATAGTTAGAGTTTAAAACTGTCAGCAATGGTAGGTACTAGTTCTCTTGAAGAAGGAAATAGAAACACAATGACCCTATCCTTGGCATTTAGACGACATCACAGGGAACTCCTGCACTGTGAAGACCCCATAGAAGATGTGTAAAACACAGTCAGATTGCAGTGATGATGTCAGGATGCAGGCATTATTTCTGAATCATGAACAAAGGCACAAAGGAAAAGACTCTTCTTGAATGGGCCATTCTCCCACAGTGACAAACTACAGATCACCGGGCCTTAAGTTACAACAAAGCTCTGGAATTCACTGATAGATTCAAGTCTTCAGCATAAAGAACTATAAGGGAGGGAGGGTGTAGGAGGAAGAGGGAGACAGACAGACAGACAGACAGACAATCCACCTAGGAACCATTAAACTGAGCATTTCTCAAGAAAATATTTACTTTTAACAGAACAAGGACTTGGAGTGACTAAAGCAAGTAGAACTTTCATGCATTACCCTGTCTTCCTTATCTTGAAATCTCACAACAAAATGGCATGTCTATCATCTATCAAATTAATAAGTTCCATTGAAAGTATAATGAGTCCGGCTGTGAGGAGAAAGGCACTCAGCAAGAATAAAATTGTGCTGTTTGGGGAACGAAGCTTGGCAGCGTGTGCCAAACACCCTAAGAAATGCTCTACTGTTGGACCCAATAAACAACTTCACTTTTAATCATTTCTCCTGTGAAAATTAGATATTTCCGTAGATATTTATGCCAAGACATGTTCATCTCAGCCTTACTTGGGAAGAAGCAAAGGGAAATCTGCAATAGAGAGTGCTGAAAAGGGTTAAATAAATGACAGAAGAAAGCCGGGCATGGTGGCTCCTTTGTCTATACCCCAGCTACTCTGGACACTGAGGTGGGAGGCTCACTATTTCCACAGTTTAGAGATATACCTGGGCAATATGGCAAGATACATGCCCCCATTCAGGAAAAAAAGAAAGAAAGAAAGAAAAGAAAATTACAACAGAACATTTATCAAGTAAAAATATTATATATCCAACCCTTAATTTCTAAAAAAATCGTTAAGAAATCAAGAAGGTACTCATAAGTTAAAACAGAGGGGTGAAACTGCACACAGTTTCATTATGAAATAGATGTATAGGGGTGCCTAAAGAAAGTGAGGTGCGAGATTTTAAATGGCTTCTTCCCTTCTTTTAAACCTGCTCCACAGAATATACAGTCCTATCATACCTCCACACACAGGGGCAGGGAGGTTGGTTTTAAAACATTTGCCTTGTATTTGCCCTCACCTTCTGTCACACACCCCTCCCTAGAATCCTAATTCATTCTGCCACCCCCCCACACACACACATATACACACACACGTACACACAGGTGCACATAGGTACATATGTATACACAGATATGTACACACATGTGCACAGACATACATACGCATATACACACGGGCGCACACATGCAGATGTATACACACATCTATAAGCAGATACATATGTACACGCACACTCACGTTAGAATTTTTCAATTGGCTCCCAAGCTACTGCTGTGTTTAGGCTGCACCTGAAACCTTCAGATAGAAGGAACTTCCATTCTACTCAACAAGTAGGATCTCACCCAGCCAAAAGACTCCAAATGAGTGGGAGGGGAGCTACGCTAAGTAACCGTATCTTCACATCTTAAATGAATAGCTACCATATTCTATGAACTAACAGTTTAAACCTGAATTAAAATAATGTTAAAAATAGCCCTGCTCCCTGGGCCAATTATTTTTCCCAGTGGGAGACGTGGTTGGCAGGGTTCCTTCCTGTAGTTAAGGAGAGGGGCTGGGACACAGTAATCTACAACACCAAAGTTCCTGAGTGGGAAATGAGGTCCTGATAAAATGGGGCTCTGGAACCCCATTCCATGTAGTTCCATGGTTTATGGAACTACAGAGATCTTTCCATGGTTAGCTCTTGTAGCCTGTCTTTGGGGTCTCCCCCTTAGAGCACCCTCAGCAAGATTGGTAAAAAGGAAAATAAAAGAGAATCTGAAGGAGGTTGTAGTTTTTATTTTTGTTTGTTTCTGTGGTTTTGAGGCTAGCACCCTGAGTCCTGAGCATGCTAAGGGAAGGTTCTCCTGCTAAGCCATACTCCTGGTCTGAAAATTGTCTACTGTAAACTGCTAAACAATGGTAAAAATGACAATAACCCTGATTTATAGGCATACCAACAATAAATAAGAGGAGCCAAGGCTAACCTTTACCCCTCTGCCAGCTCCCTCCAGAGGCAGGGGTTGCAGACTGCACCACACCTGGCTTAGCAAACTCCAGGCTTCATGTATACTAAGCAAGCATATCTCTGATGCCAGAATTTGAAAATTGCATCGTATCTTAGTTCAATGACACTACTCTGAGCCATCACAAGGCTTGTTTTTCTTTAGAACGCCTTATAAATGGCCCTGTGCTCCTCTGGGGCTCACTGGCTTACCATGTGACTTACCTCCACCCACAGAACAGAAGTCTCATGAGAACAGTGCTCTCCTGCCCTGTTCACTGCTAAATACTCTGCACTTAGAACCCAGAGGTGCCTGCTGTCGCATACTGAGTATGACTGATGATTCAAAGACCAGCCGGACTTTAGTCACTTTCACCCCCATGGGGAAAGATTCTCTTCCAACGTAATAGTTTAGACATAAATCCTTCCTTGCAAAGTCATGCTGACCTCCCTAACTGCCCCTATGTCCCCTTCAGGTTCAAGGGTAGGATCTTGCCGGATGTGGGATGAGCCCAGCCTGCTTCCAAACTCACTGCAGAATGACTAAGAATTTCGCTCATGGTAAAATGCTAAGCTGAGACTCCTTGTGGATGAGCAAAGGCCTCATTTCTCTGCCTGCTTCCTCAGGTGTCACTGCAACCGACCCACTAAAAGCCCCACAGTGACCTCTGTCACCACAGTATAAAACACGTCTTCTAGGCCTCTTCACAATCCTCTCAGCCTCTCTGCCTGCAGACAGCCAGCTAGCCCTGGAGTCTCCTCCCCACAGGAGTCTCTTCTTACAGGGGCTTACCAGCCCTTACCAGTTCTCTGGAAAGTGTGTGTGTGTGTGTGTGTGTGTGTGTGTATGTGTGTGCAACCACACACTCTGCAGCACGCTGGGGGGCTTCCTGTGAGAAAGCATGACCACACTCTGCAGAAACCCAGGCTTAAGTACTTCCAACTCAAGGCGGTGACGGCCCATTCCTGAGTAGCAAAGGCCAGTGCCAGAGAACCCAGGAACTCGAAGCAGGGCTGCACCAAGCGACCATTCCCTGCACCTCCCCATTCAGCAGACCCACCATATGCCTTTCCCTAGTGACAGCACTACCTGTCAGAGTGGCTTTACGGAGTCTAGCTGGGGGGAGAACTTCAAAACCTGAACACAGTGCCTGGGTTTGTTAGGGGTTACCCATCACTTCTATAGCACCCCGAATCTTATAACATCATTGGCTCATGTTTCTGATTACCTCAGTCTGAAGCAAGCTGTTGTTATCACCACCTCACACCAGTATGTAATGTCCTGCACAACCCCCCCACTGTTTAGCCAACCAAGTGCCTAATGGGCCTGAAAGTGCCTGTCTCCTGCTGGTCTAGGGTGTGTGTCTTTCACTTGAGCCTCATATGCGTCTAGATAGATCAGAAAGCATGCTGTCATCAAAGTGCCTCAGTGGGCCCTTCCAGCATCTTTAAATTCAGCAAACCCCTCCACTACACAGTAGAAAGAGCTGAAGTTCTGGCTGCTTGGTATGGCCTGTACTTCCTCTTATATGTGGATGTACAGAATTCCTAAGTAGTTACAACATTAAGCCACAGCTATTAATATGCAAAAGTGTGTCTGTTTGTCATCCCAGGTCACTTAGCTCTTGTAAGCATTTCCCAGGCCCAGGAGGCCCTGCTGACTAAACATTTCCCAGACCTGCACAATCCCCTGCTTCTCTGCACATTAATAAAGCTGCTAGTGAATGCATGCAAAATTAAAGGCACTTTTTCAATGACAGCCCCTGAGAGGCTAAGGTAGTAATAAATGAGGTTAGCTCAGAACCACAGAGGACTCACACAGGACAAAGCCCCAAATATGGTAAAGCTGAGTGAGCACTCAGAAGACAGTGGCCCTGTCTCAGGACAGCACCTTTCCTGGTTGTTACAGGCTTGAACACGGCTAACTGCCACCTGTATGCATGGATGCACTCTGATGTCACCTTCTCACAGAAGCCAGTGCTAATTGCCTACTCTGTAAAAAAGCAGATTTCCTCGTTATTTCCCACGACAACACTTGGGTTGCTTTCTGCATTCAACATCGGAAGAGTACGGCTTACAGACCATCCCACCAGAGGAAGATCAGAATGTGTGCTTTACTTACACAAGGGAGAAAGAGAGAGGGGTGTGTGTGTGTGTGTGTGTGTGTGTGCGTGGTGTCGGGGGATGTGGGGCTGATGTGTGAGGTATGTGAGTGTGATGTAATTTGGGGTGTGTATGATGTATATATGTGGTGTGTGATGTGTGTCTGTATGGTGTGTGTGTATGTATGTGTGGTATGTGATATGTATGTGTGATATGTAGTATGTAGTGTGTGCATGTGAGCATATGTGCATATATATGTGTGGTGTGGTGTGTGTATGTGTGTGATGTGTCTTTGTGGTGTGTGTGTGTGTGTATGGTGTCTAGTGTGTGTGTACATATATGTGCATATGTATGGTGTGTGTAATATGTGTGTGTGGTGTCTAGTGTGCGTGTGTGCGCGTATGAGTAGGTGCGTGTGTATGTGTGTGATGTAGTGTGTGTATGTGTATAATGTGTGATATATGTATGTGTGTAATGTGTTGTGTGTGTGCATGGTGTGGGGCTGTGGGGGTGATGTGTGGGGTGTGTGTGTGTGGTGTGATGTGTAGTGTGTGTATGTGAGCATATGTGTGGTATGTGTGTATTTGTGTGATGTGTGTCTGTGTGGCGTGTGTGTATTATATACGGTGTCTAGTGTGTATGCACATGTGTGTATATGTGTTGTGTGTCTAATATATGTGTGTGGTGTCTAGTGTGTGTGTGTGTGTGTGTGTGTGTGTGTGTGTGTGTGTGTGTGTGTGTATGAGTAGATGTGCGTGTGTATGTGGGTTGTATGTGTGGGGGTATAGGAGCTTGTGAAGGCAGAGGTAGGAGGAACATGTAGTAAATCCTGAGAGAAGAATTGGAGGATTTGCTTCACTGTCCTTCTCAGTACATTTAGAAAATTTCTAAATAATTTAAAGTGAACTAACACAGAGTGGGTGCTTACAATGGCTAATTTTGATTGTCAACTCAATGGGATGTATAATCACCAATCACCATGGTAACCAGTGTCTGTGTAAGACCGTGAGAGATTATCTAGATAGGTCACCTGGGGTGGGAAGACACACTAAATGTGGGTGACCATTCCATGGGCTTGATAGGGTCTCAGATTGACTGAAAGGGGGAAAGTGAGCTGGGGTCCAATGGTCATTACTCTGCGCCCTGGGACTAGCTGCCTAATGTTCCTAGAACCACGCCTTCTTTGTCATGGTGGGCCGAAGTAAAACCCTCCTGCTTTAAAGAAGTTTGTCCAGGTATTTTTGTCACAGCAACAAGACAAGTACTAATACAGTGTTCCATCGTTAAATGGGTCAATAAATACCTGGGGTTTTGTGGTTGTATTTGTTTGCTTATTTGTTTGTATGTTTCATCAGCCTTGTGGCTGACAAAAATGGGCTATAGGGATTTTTCTTCCAGTTGCTACTGAGCACTTACGTGGGCACAGCCAAAGATACCATGAGCCTGCCCCACAGGTAGTAGGCAATATCCAGGCCATCTGAAAGGAGCAGATGGGATGCACAAGGAGGAAAAACGAAGCTTTCTTCTGCTCTTGGGGGAGGAGGAGGACACAAAGGACCATCCAAGAGACATGTCACACTCAACTGTTTACAAGATGAAAGAACGGGGCACAGAGCCCATGGAAGTAGCAAGGAGGCTTGCACCTGAGGACCTCTGCATGCGTGGGCTAGGAGAGCACCTTTGCAGCGTGAAAGCACACAAGCAACCCCAGTGGAAGGGATTACATGGCCCTCCCTCTCTGCTCTCGAAGCTCCTCCCAGGATGCACGCCATGAAAGCAACTGAACAGAGCTATGAGCGGCCACAATCAGATACCCCACGATGGGGAGTAAAGGCACCTACCTGGGGGTCCCCATAAGTATCTTCGGTTCCCAACTGAACACAGACCCATCTAACCCGCTGAGTGGGAAATCCCTTTCCGCCCCAGACTCAGACTCCACAAAAGCCTGTGGCAGGGGCTGCTTCCATGTCTGAGGGTTTCAGGGCTGCCGAGTTCCTTCAGCCACACTCCTGTGTTCCCGGCTTCACAGGCCTCTGGACTCCAGGACACCACTGGCATCCTCCCTCCAGAATGACATGGGAGGGGGCTCCTCTGGCTTAGCAACATATATGGCAGGATGGTAGGGAATATGAAAAGAGTCATCGGGATTAACAGATGGCAGAATCTATTTTCCAGAAAGCAACTAGAGGGGACAAGCCTGTGGAAATCACGATGAAGCCTTCTGGGGCCCTCACAAGAGTCATCTGAGCAACAAGGGGTCTATACCAAGGGTAAAGGGCATCACCGAAGACATGGACTTGATAACCACAGGGAAGTTCTGAAATCAAAGCTCACACAGCTTATCTCAGCCTTCTCGAGACCGCTATCAACCATGCAGACAATGCAGAGAGGATAAAACACTTGAAGAAACAGGTTCACTCTTTTTCTTAGATTTAAAAAAAAAAAAAAAAAGTCTTAAAGAGCTTACTGTGTAATCACAAGGACCTGCACTTTGTCCCCAGAACCCAGATTTAAAAAAAAAGAGAGAGTGAGAGAGTCTGATAGGGTAGTGCGTGCTTCTAAACCCAGTGCTGAAGAGGCAGGGACCAGTTCCTGGGACTCCCTGGCCAGTCTAGCCTAATCAGTGGACCCCAGACCAGTGACAGACCTATTCTCAAAATAGCTCCTAGGTAATGCTAGAAACCAACCATGCCTGTGACCCTACAGGAAGGTCAAAATTAAAGGCCTCTTTTACTGAGCTGTCAGGAGTCTCCACAAGTCCAGGGCTCTCCAAGTTATCTGCCAAGGGTACCTCTCACCCATTCACTTCTCTTTCTCCTAGTTTTGTTTCTCACTGTGGATGGCTATCTATTAGCCTTGGCCTGACCCTGTGGCAGGTCCTGCCTCACCAGGTACTGTCTGCAGAAACCTGTGTTACCGCCCACATAGTGGCCAAGCCGTCATTCATCAGACACTAAAAACTCATCTAAGCAGAGCTTAGCATTTCACTTGTGCCTAACCCCTAGCCTACTCAGAGAGAAGGAAAATTAATCTTGGAATGTTTTCCTACTTTCCTACATGCAGGTGTCAATCATCCTGCTGGCTTTTGACACTACTCATCAAACAGGATGTACATGCTATATGCAGATGTCAAGCCACATTAAACACGTAGGAGGTAACCTTTCTTCTCAGCCTAGATTCAAACAAAGGAGAAACTTGTAACCGCAGAGTGAAGGCCATTTAGAACTCTCATGCTGTCACCGATTCTTCCGTGGGAGAGCTTCTGGCAGAGCTGCCCCAGGCTTGTTTTCACACCAGCGTTTCCTAAGATGCATCATTCTGCACTGAGGTCAAATTTAAGATAAGTAGAAGGAAGTAAAGACCACACTTGTTTTTGAGACCCTAGTACTTCAAGAGTAAAACTGTTCCCAGTTACCACAAGAAGAGTCACTCCAGGCGACATGTGTGAAGAACTGCCAACACACTTCAAAATTAGCATTGCCCATGTCTTTAAGCTGAAATTACAGAAGTTCTGTATTTAGGAGTTTCTCTGACTGACAGCCTGTCTGTGTGCAGTGGCAAAGGAAGCTAGAGGCACGGACGGTGGTGGAGGAGCAATCTCTGTCCCAAGTACATCACTAGGCACGAACTATTTCACAACTCACACGCAACCCAGTAGAGAGGAGAGAAAGCGACAGACAGATTGAGCAATGCAGACAGAAAGGTAGGAAGTAGAGGGGACAGGATTTCAACCCAGGAGGGTAAGGATGCTGACACTAAAGGCCAAATGCAAGCATGTAACGTTGATGCCTGCCAGTCACGTCGACACAATGAAACTAAAGCTATTGTGCTTCTATGCACCAGGATGGAGAAAGGTCTGTGTTGTAGGGGAGACAAAACAACTTGCAGAACCACAGGAAAGCAGTCTTAGGAGGTAGGCAACCGACAAAGAGTGAGGTCAGGCAGGGAAAGAAATCAAAAGCAAGGTTTGGGACAAAATACGCAAGACCTTAACAGCTGTACCATTTGCAAAATGGTCCCTCGGTAAGGGAAAGGAAGTTTAAAAAAAAAAAAAAAAAAAAAGATTATGACTCCCTACCTGTTTGAATTTTTGAAGAACATGTGCATACTTAAGATATAAATATGGTATCTAAGGAAGAGGAACATAACTTCAGGCTCCATATAGTAACTGTATGCCTGATGGAGGTAACAACTAACTGAGCAGCAGAACTAGCCATTGGATGCACACGGCTGTTTTACCGACTCATTCCAGTAAAGTGATTAAGTCAGGGCCTGATTCCCATAAAGACGGCACGGAGCCACCCAGCAATTTAAGCGGCAGATTCACTGCCCCTTTCTACTCTGGCTCAGTGACCGGCTGAAGCTGGAAGGAGTGAAAAGTTCCAAAGAGTGTGACCAAGGGAGGTTGGAAAAGGACTGTCCCAGATTCAGTGCCTCCTGGGGACAGTGATGGCCCTGCCCGAATGGCTGCCAGACTCAGGCAAGCTTACCTGACCCTAGATACAAGAAAGAATTCCTAATCCAAGGACACCGTTGTACAAGAAATTATCAAGTTTTAAAAGTCAAGGACTCAAGTGGTAGAGGCCTCAAAAACTAGACTAGGCGTCAATTTGCACACGCAATTTCTAAGATAAGAGTAACTCAATAGGATGAAGTACAGACAGAAGAATTTCCAATGACAACAAATGATTTATAAGTGAGCAAGGGTTTCCCCAGGGACAAAAACCCTTAGGAAACATAACGTGAAATTCTGATATTTTAATATTAAAGAACCCAATCTTCAAAAATCAGAAGCTCACCACTGAAATGGGATGGAAGGTGGCGTTTCTTCCCGACCAAGTCTTCAGTGCCAAGCAAACTGTAACCCAGGCCAACCTTACATCAAAAGGTGAGAGTCAGCTACACCTTGCTGTCATTATTACAATGGAAAATTATACTCCGTGCCCATCGTGTGGGCACACATTTATTTATTCATGTTTAATACGTATTTATTGACCACTCTGTATGCCAAACATAGACACTATGTGTATGGAATGATGAAGAAAGCCAAGGGCTTCGCAAATAACTCAAATTGGGCAAGTAAATGGAGCCCTAACTTGTACCCGAGGTTTCTTTTTTCATTGTAACCTGAGTGGTTTCATTAAAAACAATAGATGTTCTTTCTTAGAATTTGACCAGATTTTCCACGATGCTTTGGATGACTCTGGTTCTCTTAAAAGCCCTTCTACAAAATTGAGGCTGTAATTTAGTTTTCTTAATAAATTTCTTTGTAGCAAGGCGAGGCATCCTTCTATGGATACAGATTTATTCTTCTAATAACCCCTGCTGAGTAGAAAGTCGGGGGTTTCGTAATGAGTTCTGATGGGCCTCGTGAAAATTATGAGGACAGTGGCTCTCCCAACAGAAAAGCATGACTGATCAAAGAGGCAACACATGTATTTGCCTGTTGAGTTAGCAAAATAAATAAGTAAATAAAAATTAATAAATTGGGTACTTTTTTTTTCTCCCCAAAACATGCTGTGCTCTGGCAAGGGCACAGAGAAACAGGAAGCTATTCACTATTATTGACACTGTAAAATTAGTCCCATGCCTTTGGGAAGCAACCAGAAATATTTACAAAAAAAAAAAAAGCACAATAACTTCATTCCTTCCTCAGAAAGAAAATGTGAACACTGGTAAACCCTATCCCCAAAAGACACAGAATTAAGAAAGGGGCACATGCTCAAAATTGTTCACTGTGGGCCAGTCACAACAACAGCCAGCTAGAGTGTCCATAGTACAGGGAACAACAAAAATTGTAAAATTCTGAATAATGTACAGCAACATCTTTAATTGGAATATAAGGTCTAATGAGTAGATCTAGACTTGAGGGCTATGCACATAATTATGTGTAGTACACAGGAAATGATGAAAGGCACCAATGAGCTGACACAATGAGGAGTGGGATCACCCGGCTCCTGTAGGATTTCTGTAGCGTGTCAACCTCAGCCCTGCCAGAATGCAGTCTGAATCGTTCTTGTGTGGTGTCTGTCTGTGTACATAGAATCCAGACTCTCATCTCTAACTTCCCAGCACTGTCAAAATGTCACTGGGAGTGGAGAGCAAAGCACTCTGGCTGACAACCACTAGGTTTAAGTTATCATTTTTTCTCTAGTCTGTAATATGTTTCTCTGTTTTATTGCATATTAAAGCAATTCATCTTGAAAGAACAGATAACAATGGTAATCACTGAGGCCAACATTTCATCGCTACTCAGAGCTGAAAACCCTTGTTTTATCTTTAGTGTGTGGGATGCCCTCCAGTCAAGAACGGAGAAGTGGACCTCTCTTGCATAGCATTAGGACACTCCTCTGCTCACCCTGAGACCATGTCTTGGAGGAAAGCCAGCTTTCTTCACCAGAGCAGCTTGCCTAGCAAACCCCTCCTTGTCTTTCCTCTGCAAAGAACTGGAGGAGAACAACACAAAACAGCTTCTCTCCTAACACCAGAGACTTTGTTCCCTGCCATGAGTCCAGAAGACTTGCCTTTCGGCTGGGAAACCACCAAATGTCTCCTCACGTCACAAAATTCTACATCAAATGGAGCTTCAGGTCCCTTCCTAACTACCGCCCAACTGGACACTCAGTGGTTAGGGTGCACGTCTTTAATCCCAGCACTCGGGAGGCAGAAGCAGGCAGATCTCTGAGTTCAAGGCCAGCCTGTCTACAGAGTGACTTCTAGGACAGCCAGGGCTACACACACACACACACACACAAAACTGTCTAAAAAAAAAAAAAAGGAAGGAGGAGGAAGAGAAGGAGAAGGAAGAAGAGGAAGGGGAAGAGGAGGAGGAAGAGGAGGAGGAGGAATGAAACAGTACTTTGGTCACATATTGTTGCTTTGACAACAGCGGGCCAGAGAAAAGACACATAATAACTAGAAAGTAAAGGGAAAATAAATTAAATTATCCCTAAGACTCCAATAAGCAAAGTAGTAAGATTAAAAAACTGAAAGTACAGTAATGCCTTCATTTGATTTCAGCATTGTATATTAGTAAATGTGTAATTCTGTTGCTGTGTGCTAAGTAAGGATGTCTCCTGGCAGTTCCTCTGAACACTTGTAGAATGGTCAAGATGAGGGAGGCTGAGGATGGTAAACAAACTGCCTTCAAACTACTTATGAACCTATGTGCTGTAAGACCTCAGCCTTGAGCTCCAGGGTCCCCACTTCTCTCCCTGCTCCCCTGCACCAAGGATGGAGACAGAAACCCAAGCTACGAAAACTGACTCTAAAATGACCAGAGTCATTTCCCACAATGCCTCAGGAGCTTGTCTCAAATCGTTTTGAAATTTCCTGTCACTCGGTGGTTCCTTTGCTTTCTAGAAAGCAGAGCAGCTGGGTTGGCAATCCTTTCCTGGCTGCCCTGTAAGAAATAACCCGGAAGTTCACACAAGGCTGCACTTCTACCCAAGTGGAAATGTACCCTGTTCATTGTTGACTATCATGAATGCCATTACCCACCACCCAGCAGCAGCTCAGCCCTGTTCTGCTCATCCATACTCCAGTCCACTTTACCACCAGAGCTACCACTGAGATTTGGAATCTACGTTTCTATAACTAATAGAGGAATGTAGTATTAGTCAATATAAAAGAACTGAACATGGCAATACGTTCTTGACATCCCAATATTCAGTATGCTGAAGCAGGGGAATCAAGACCAGCCTGGCTACACAGGAAGGCCTTATTCGAAAGCAAACAAAGACAAACAAGCAGTAAACAGTATCAGAATTATTCAACTATTCATAAAACCCACTGTGCTCATGGCTGAAATACATACAAGAAATATTAAGATAAATAAAGGAGATATTTAGTAATGAGTACTAAATAAGTATTTCCCAAGGGCTGGGCTCTATTCTAAACTGCCAGAACATACATCAGCTACCTAAACTTCCCGGGGACCTATGAGGTATACACTACTTTTTACCCGTCTTACACAAAGGAGCTCCCGGGGAAACTGGAAGGCCCGAACTAGCGACTCTCTGATTCAAACTATAGAAACTTATTTAAATATGGGGATCCCCATAAGTGCAGGCAGACATCTTAGTCATGTGATTTCAAATGTTTCTATGACAGACTTATAAAAGGTCCCCAGGAACAGCCCCAGAATGTTTGTTTCCTATGTTTCTTGAATTACTCACCGGGGCAATGTCAGACATTTCCCAGAATTGGATGTCTGAGCAGTTAGCTCAGTTTCAAAATAAAATTAATTTGAGATTGAACCTTTAACTTATTCTCTCAGAAAACTAAGCCTATAATTTTGGGATCCTGTGACTAGTAATTTTAGTGACAAAACAGGGCTGAATATTACAATCCAGTTTAGAAAATGTAAAGCTATTTTTGTCTATGTTTACGCTTCCATAACCCTGACAAAGATGACTTTAATGTTATTCTTTTATTTTTATTACATTGTGTGTGTGTGTGTGTGTGTGTGTGTGTGTGTGTGTGTGTGTGTGTGTGTGGTCATGCATATACCACAGTGTATATATGGAGCTTAGAGAGTGGAACCGTACCACAAGGGTTCCAAGAAATCAGACTAAGATCGCCTATACCTGCTCAGCTACCTCACAAGTCCAAGATGACTTTTAATAATAAAAATTAAACATACATCAACCATTAACTCAAAATGAATCACAGACACAAATATGACTGACAGCACTTTAAGATTCCTGGAGGGAAATAGTCAAACAAATCTCTGTGATTAGATTTGGTGATGATTGCTATATACGAAACCCAAAATGTGACCAAGAAAGTAGATGATTTAGGCTTCATCAAAGCATCACTTGAGAGTATTGGTAAATCAGGCATGGTGGCACCTGTCTGTGATCCCAGTACTCAGGAGGCAGAGGCAGGAAGATCTCTTAGAGTTCAAGGCCAGCCTGGTCTACATGGTGAGACATACACTGTAACACAAATAACCCAATTTTTAAGATGAGCATAGGTTTTTGAAGAAACCATTCTTTAAAAAACACACATGCAGAGAAACCGAAGAGATGGATCAGTGATTAAGAGCATTGGCTGTTCTTGCAGAGGTCTACAGTGTGGTTCTCAGCACCACATCATGGCTCACAGCTGCCTGAAACTCCAGATCCAGGGGATCTGATATCCTCTCTGGCCTCCTTCACTGGTACCAGGCACACACATGGTACACAGACATACATGCAAGTAAAATACCCATCTATATAAAAATGAAATTTAAAAATTTTAAAGAAAGACATGGCCATAAAGATACCCCCAGCCATTAGTCACTACAGAAATACAAGCTAAAGCCATGGCCAGTCAACACTCCCCACCTACTTTGAAGAGTAAATCACAAATGTAAAAAAAAAAAAAAATCAAACTACAGGTGAGGATCTGAAATAACTTTAATTCTTCTACACTGCTGGTAGTGTTAGAAAATGGGACAGCTTTAAATATATATCTTGGTGTCCCCTCAAAATATTAAACTGAGAGCTAACAAATGACTCAGCAATATCAGAGGCAGTGTAAACCGAAGACCAAGTCCAGACATTCATACAACGGTTGCACAAAAATGAATGCTCAGAGCCACGTGATTCCTAATAGCCAAAGATGAAAGCACACACACACACACACACACACACAAAGCTGACCAAGGAAGTGCCCCCCCTTCTCTGCCCTGCCCTCTCAGCACCTCCATTCACTATGCCCACCTTGAGGTGCCACCCTGTGCAGGTGAGGAAGAGTTAATGGCAGAAAGGATGCAGATTGTGCACATGGCAGGCGCCAGGCACTTAGCAGCCACTCAGGAGAGTGACAGTTGTAATTATGTCATCAGACCCCTTCCCAATGGCTCCCCACAGAGCGGGAATCTTGTTGCCCTTTAACAGGGTCAGCCAAGACCTGTCTGCGCACTTGCCTAATTGATTGGGGGTGGGAGACAGTGAGGTACTGAGGGACGGCAGCATGAGGGAGGAGATTAGATAGTGAGTCCCCTCCAGGCTGGATTGGTGCCATGGTAACCGGTAAGCGGTCCTGTGAGCGCCAGAGTCAGGGCATCACAACCCCACCCTAACTGGCTGATGCCAGCCCAAAGGCCAGAGCTACCCCTAGATAAATGATCTCTTGGGAGGAGACCACCCAAACACAGCTCCAAAGAGAGCCCAGAGCCATGCCGGTACTCTGCACCACTCAGTGCCAACGAGAGCTGATGAGGGGGTGGGAGAGCAGGCCCAGAGGGCTGGAAGGTTAAGTGGGAGGGTGGGGTACAGCTGAGATGGTGGGGATAGAAAACTTTCATGGGAATGCGGAAGTGCGCAGATCCTGGTAGGCAGCAGAGCTGAGGAGACTGGCCTGTGCCACCAACCTTGTTCTAGCTGAACAAGGATATCCCCAGACCTCAGCAGGTCTATCATTCACTAAGCTGCTTTCTGCTAAGGGTATGGAGTATCCTGATTCCACACTACAGACCTGAGCTCCCTTTCAACTGGCTTCTCACCTACATCCAAGCCTTCAGCCCTGTCTGTGTGTCCCACATCAGAGACAAACTCAAGGACGAAAGCTTATGAAAGCAGTAGCAACTTGTTAGGATTATCTGCTAGTTAATGATGTAACAACTAGGGGTTAGGAGAAAATTCAGAAAAAAAAATCACCAAACTCTTTCCATGTGCATAAATACTGTGGCTATTTTGGTATATATCCTATGGGTCTCTGAAAAAGCCATCATGCTATGTATGTTTTTACTGGTCTCTGACAAAGACAATGCATGACTGGCAACCCTGGAGGGGCACAGTATAACAGTGTGAGCATCAGACTGAGATGCTCAGAGGGCTCAACAGGGAGAAGTAGCTGCCACCTCGCTGACAACCTGAGTTCCATCCCCAGGTCTTACATGGTGGAAGGAGAGGAAAACTCCACCATCCATCCATCCTGTGGTCTCCATACATGCCCTGTGTAACATACCACATACCCAGAGACACACACACATACACACACTCACACAATACACACTCTCTCACACACATACACTCTCTCTTACACACAATACATACAAAAAAAAAAGTGAAACGAGATCCTAAAACCTTGCTGAGTTTTAGTCAAATGTAAAGAAGGATAAATGACATCTTTGATCACGTGCTAAGCTGGGGCAGAGGCGTTCAGGAGGTTGCCTTGCATCTGAAGAACCACGGTGAGGGAGCGGAGCGATGCCTTAGATGTTAGAAGCACTAGCCGCTCTTTCAGATGATCCTGGTTCCATCCCCGCCACTCACACAGCAGCCTATAGCTGCCTTTAACTCCAGTTCCAGGGGATCAGACCTTCTTCTGACCTTTGCAGGGACCAGGCATACACGCGGTACACAGACATACATGCAAACAGAATGATGATACACATAAAATATTTCTAAAATTATTTTTAAAGGAACTTTTTAAATTTTTTATTCTTTTCTCACATATTTACATCCCAACCATAATTTCCTCTCCCTCTCCTCTCACAGCCTCACCCTCCTGCAGACCCCACCACCTCCCCTTTCTCCCAGATCCACCCCTACCCCCAGAGAAGAGCAGACCTCCCAGGACCATCAACCAACATGACCTAACAAGCTACAATAAGACCAGGCATGTTCTATCCCATCAAAGCTGTACAAGTCAACCCGGTAGGAAGAAACAAGGGTCCCACAAGTAGGCAAAATAGTCAGGGGAAGCCCCCAACACAACACACACACACACACACACACACACACACACACACACACACACACACACACGCGCGCGCAGAGTTAAGATTTCCATGAGAACACCACGCTAGCCAACCAAAACATATATGCAGCGGATCTAGGTCAGATGCCTACAGGTTCCCTGATCTCTTCAAGTTCTCATGAGTCCTGGTCAGTTGTTTTAAAGAATCACTTTTATTATAAAATTTTAAATTAGCTTTCATTATAAAATTTTAAATTATATTATAATATCAGGTTTCATTATGGGATTTTCAAATAAAATTTTATTTTAGAAAAAAAAATATTTTTAGTGATTTTCCTGTCTTCCTGCCCTCCCCTTTATACCATTCCACCACCCATACTGCCTTTGCTCCTGGCATGTTATATGTGCCCTTTGGTAACACACACACACACATACACACACTCGAGCACATGCACCGCCCCCCACCCCTCAACACCTTTGGTCTTTCTCCTTTCTGGTTTTGTATCCCACATCCAGTTGCTCCAACTTACCCACTTTTAAAGGGGAATATCTAGCATCTGTTCCTTATTATTAACCGTTACCAGGAGTTGGCCATTAGAATGTGTTTCTTGCTCTACTAGATCACCTAGTGGCCTTTAAAGGGCAGTGAGCATGAAGCAGGTAAGGCAGCTCTAGGGCTGCTCCAGGCAGGACCTATTCTAGGGGCTTTGCACACAGTGCTCAGTTTCATTCATAGGATGGCCGGCCTTCACAGAGCTGGGGCTATTAACACCCATGTCTTTGCAGATAGAAACTGGAACAGACGGGGTGAATGACATACCAATGTCACAAGGTAAAAGTGGCAGAGCTTTTCCAGGCCAGTCCAAGACTGCAGATTAAGACCCCATCTCAAAACAAAACAGCAGCAGAATGTCTTTGCTGATCTGAACTTCAGGTTAGCCTGTGCAAAAGACTTTCTGAAGCTGACTGGAGCTCCTGAGAGACTGCGGGGTGAGTCAGACAGATGAAGGGAGAAATCTGGTTCCCTGCCGATGCTAACCTAAACTTTTCCTGAGTGTAAAATGTAATCTTTCTAACAAAGATAAGGAAGCCTTCAAAGAATAACTACATAAATGAATGAATCCATCACACACACACACATGCACACGCGCACGCACATGCACACACCACACACACACTGCACATGCATCCATACTGCACCTGCACACACACGGTGCACATACACCACACACACACACACACACACACACACACACACACACACACACACAGCGAAACACTTTTGCTCTACATTGTATCATCAGTTATAATCACACATTTGATAGTCTTGTTGGAAATCAACAGGAAGTAATTCCCTCCTGAGGCTCACCGGAAAAACATGTATTTGGGGCTACATACAAAAAGACCGTCTTACTTGCAATTAGCCACTCAGTCCCAGCCCAGTCTCCCGGTACTGCTCATAAAGGCAGAGCCCACGCAGCTGGGCTTGTGCCTGCAGCTCAGAGACTTTCCATCTGCCCTCAGACAAATTACTTAATCTCTGGGGTCCAGTATCTTCATTGAAAAGACAGAAAAACAGCACGGCTGAGGCTAAGCCATCAGAGTGCTTACCACACAAGCACAGCAACTTGAGGGTTATTCCCAGCACCCACATGACAAATAAGTGTGGTAGCACACACATGTAACCCCAGTACAGAGGAGGCCGAGACAGGAGGGTCCATGGAGCTGGCTAGTCTATCCAAATCAATGAGCTCTAGGTTCGGGGGAGATCCTACCCTAAGGTAGAAAATGATTGCAGAAGACAGACAACATTGACCTCTGTACCTCTGACCCCATGTTTACACACACACACACACACACACACACACACACACACACACACACAATAATTTTAAAAAACAGAGACGCTAACTATGATGGTATACATCTGTAATTCTGGGACCCTAAAGCCTGAGGTGGAAGGATTGAGGTTCCAGGTCAATCTGGAGTAATATTGAAAATAATGGTACATAGTCGAGCTCCTGTGAGGGCCACAGAATCGCTGAGGTGCCAAATTCAGTAGTTGGGAATTGCTAACCTCTTCAATTATTTACCAGCATGGTCCCTCAGGAAAGCCTAGCCAACTAATTGTTTTATCTATTGCTTCACCCAGTGAACTAGTTAGTTATGTCTGTATCATCACAGAAGCCAAAGAGTTATACTAGTGCCATCCTTACCATCAGAAAGGCTGTGATCAAGGACAGGTGACAAATCTGTTCCTGTTGTCCAGCCTTAATTACTAATGCTCTTCCCTGCTTCGCTTGGTGCTCATTGATTTGGCTAGACTAACTAGCCAGCTCCATCGTCCCTTTTGTCTCTGTCTAGTTTGTATTATGAACTGCATGTCCTCTAACTATAAGATGCCTGAGAAGACAACTCTGCTTTCTGACAGGATCTAACTGGTCCCTCCATAGTGATGCCTAAAGGCTGAGGGAGTCCTGGCGGGGGTGGGGTGCCCTTCAGTATGGGGAGAGCCAGAGAGCATTTGCAAGAGGCTGCCTGGAAGCCTGGCTGGTACAGTAGGGGATATTCAGAGAAGGGACAGAAGCCAGACATGAAGGGGTAGTGGCTGTCACTCCGCTCAGCCCCCTTTTCTCCTGGAAGAGAACAATTTTATAAAGCTGATAGATTGTTTATGGCTGAAAGATTTCATAAATGAGCCCATGGATATTATGGAGTAGCCGGGTCAATGTTTACAGATTAAATGAGGATCTCAAGGCTCCACGTTAAAATGTTTCTAGCTTATTAATCCTTTATCAGAGCATCCATTTCCTTAATCTGATCAGCATCCAGCAGGAGTCGGTTTCAGGGAGTTAATTTAAATAATAAGAGGAGGAGGGGAAGAAAAGGAAGCACCTGCAGGGCTGTGGGCACTGCTCAGCTCTCTGGCTCACATCCCATCTCTCTTGCTGCTCTGTGCAGATGTCTGCACATGACCCTCTTATAGACACACTTCGGAATCTTGCTCCCCAACGCCTTTAGGTGGAGGTAGTTACTGCAGCTCACTGAGGAGTGGGACCTTAGTGCTATGCAGCCGCATCAGGCTGACAGACCCCAACCCTGCACTAATGGGTCTCAGCTCATCCTTGCTCAGTGGGACTTCAGATTAATTCACAGTTCACATACAGGTGAGTTACAGGTACCATGGCTTTCTGAATGAACAGGCTTTCCTCAGCCACTCGGGAAGAACATGCAATCGAGAGTAAAATGAACCTGCTAGAACCTGCTAAGATGTCTGGGAGAAAAGGGCCCAAGAATTATGGAGTCAAAACCGTCATCTATCACATTGAGAAACTGAATCTAGAGGTGCTAGATACAGTTTTCTGGAGCAGATGTTTTGGGACAGGCTAAAGAGCAAGACTCAGTAAGACCTCCACCCGCCTGTTCTAAGGCCAACTAAACCAAGAAACTCAAAATGAATCCTCAAATTTTGCATTTATGCAAAATGAACTTATGAAAAGCTTAACCTTTTTCCATGCTGCATTTGTTTGTAGGCATCTCTCCTCATTTAAAGACGAGTCCTTCCTATCTTTATACTGCAAGCAAGAAACATGAAATATATGTAAGTTAAGAGATGCACTTTATCCCCAAAGTTATAAAACGAGTCAACAACTGAGCCTAGTAGTTTGAAATACCCAAATGGGCTCCAATAATTTAACTCAAAATGCACAGACTTTTGCAGGAAGCAAGAATAGACAGTATTTGGGAGCTTCATTACCCTCAGCGTGTTCTGACAGAAGCCACTGGCCCAGTGTCACTGGATGAATTTCTGAATTTCTTTTACTAACCAACTGCCCAGCCTGCTGAGTCTCTCAGGACAGTGCCATGATTCTGTGTTCCGAGTCCTGAAGTGCCCTGTAAACACAGGATGGTCATGGCTGGTGACTCCTTTAAGTGCTTGTTTAAGATTAGCAGGAACAGCTTACTGAATACCTACTATACATAAGCAGGCTAATTTTATGTCAACTTGACACAAGAGATAGTCATCTGAGAGGAAGGAAGCTCACTGTGGTAGAGCTATAGGCAAGACTATAGGGCATTTTCTTAATTAATGATGTGGGGGGGCCCAGCCCATTGTGGGTGGCACCACCTCTAGGCTGGTTGTCCTGGGTGCTATAAAAAAGTAGACCTATCAAGTCGTGGTCAACAAGCAGCACTCTTCCAAGGCCTCTGCATCGGCTCCTGCCTCCAGGTTCCTGCCCAGTTTGAGTTTCTGCCCTAATTGCATTCAATAATGAACTGTGGTGTAGAAGTTTGATTTTGCTTTCGGTCATGGTGTTTCATCACAGCAATAGAAACCCTAAGACAGGGCCTTTGGCATATGTATCACCATAGGCCTGTGGGTTCTATCTTGTAATTGGCTCTGTCCCGTATTTAGCAAACGGAGCACCTACTGAAGTTGAGTGAGGAAAATGTATGTGCCGTGCCCTGAGGTGAGCGGAACACAATCCAGATTTAAACCAGGTACTCACTGAGTTGCTGTTGCCTACAGCCTGGCTGTTTTCACTTAATCTAATCAGTCACTCACTCAGAAGGATAAAAGGTGGCAGAAAAAAAACAGATCTTACAGAACTACTTTATCCCATTTTCTTATGGTGATGTCTTTTAGAATCTTGGAGTAAATCCAGAGACGGGATGGGGGAGATGGTTCTGCTGGCAAAGTGTTTGTCATGTAAGAATGAGGACCTAAATTAGGATCCCCTCACCCACTCTTAACCACAGAGCCATCTCTCAGCCTCCCAGCACCCATAGAGAAAAGACCAATGCTGCAATACACACTTATCACCCTATTGCTGGGGGGGAGGGAGTAGGGTGGAGGCAGGGGGATTCCTGAGTCTTGCTGGTCAGCTCACACAAAATGGGGCTGGAGAGATGGCTCAGTGCCCAAGAGTATACTGGTTGCTCTTGCAAAGGACTCAGGTTTAAAATCCAGCATAACCCTACACACACACACACACACACACACACACACACACACACACACACAGAATGAGAAACAGTTGAGGCTCAGATTTCCATGACTCCAAGTTTTAACTATTGTAGATTGTTGTAGCTTTCACCAGGTGCCTGTCTCTCCCTTGTATCCCCAGTTAACAACCTCTGGCTTCCAGACCCTATTTTTTCACCTGCCTTGGGAGCTTTCATTAAGTCTTTATCCACCATATGCCCAGGGGCTTAGCCCAGGTTCCCAGTTAGGGAACTGTTGGCCAGTAGCCCAGACTCTTCTGCAGACTGAACAGCAGGTTTCTTTCTTTCTTGTTCTCTTTTTGTTTCCTTAAAAGAAATCAGATTCTATGAACTCAACATGGTCCTGTTAAAAACTTATCAAACTCTCAAACTGTTTGCAAATTGCAGCCATTTATGAATGCTCTGCTTCTGGCACCTTGAAAGCAATGTTTTCAAAAGGTTTTACCTCGGTCCTGACAACATAATTACCTGAAAACAGGAGAGGAAGGGAAGAGGGTATTCTGAGCAGATCACTCTGACATGGAAATGATGGTTCCATAAAGACCAACCCAGAATAAAAACCCCAAATGTACTTCTTAAATTATTTAATGATTTAGGGAATAATTTAAAATTTTGTTCGTGATGAAGTTCTATTTTAAAGACTGACTTCATAATTGCTAGGTATCTTATGTTTTCATATTAAATTATTGGAGTCAATGACAATTTCTACGAAGGACACATAGAAGAGTTCATACTCTCTATTCAAGATAATCACCAAAAGGGCAGGCTAACTCTGGCCAGTTCAGTGTTCCACCCAAAGTACAGTGGGCCTGGGAGTGAGGGCCTCTGATTCTTCTCTTTCTCCTCCCCATTTCTATCCTTCAGACTTTTGGCCATTATTCAACTTTGATTTTTTTTCTATAATTCAGTGAAAGGGTCAATTCAACCCTCTTCTGAGGTCAGCATTTATTGGATCTATAGAAAAGAGAACTGGGGGTGGGGCCAGTGCTAGAAGCCTTGCCTCATGCTCACCAGGACCTAAGCTTGAGCCTCAATAGTGCACAGAAAAAAAGAGTGTGCGGCTTAGAGCCAGATGTAGAGGGGCACATCTGTAATCCCAGCACTTGGGAGGCAGAAGCAGGACCATCCCTATAAGTTCTAGCCTAGGCTAGTCTTCATAGCTAGTTCCAGGCTAGTCAGGGCTATATACTGGGGTCATATCTTAAAATAACAGAAATGAGAGGAAGGAGAGAAGAGCAGGACCATACTGGTTCCAATTTTCAGTATCAAAGCCTGAAATTCAAATCTAGAGCCAAGTATGGAGTTGTGTTTTGGTTAGTTTGAGCACACTGTAGACAAGTACTTTACCATGTACAGTACTGGACTTGCAACCCTGGCCATTGATGTTTTTAGTGAGCTAGTCAGCTGCATATCCCTGTGAAAAGGCTCACTGATGTAGTTCTGGGGATGTAGCCCACTCTCAGCAAGAAGAAGAGAAAGGGGAAGTGAGGAAAGGAAAGAGGGATATCTTTGTTCCTTTTAGATAATTGTGATGGCACACTATGATCTAGCTTACAGAAAAGAAAGAGTTTATTTAGGGTTACAGCCTCAGAGGGTTAGAGTCCATGACCAACACAGCACAGAGCTCGGCATCAGGCAGGTAGGCATGGCACTGGAGCGGCAGCTGAAGGCTGACATCTTCAGATACAACCATGGGGTTTTGAAACCTCAATGCCTGGCCCTGGTGACACACCTCACCCAACAAGGCCACACTCCTAACTCTTCCCAAACTTATACCAACAAAGGATCAAGCACTCCCACATGTGAGCCCATGGGGCCATTCTCATTCAAACCATCACAGAGGAAAACAGAAGGGTGGGAGGAAGGAGGAAAGAGAGGAAGGAAGGGAGGGGAAAAGGAAGGGAGACCGGCAGGGAAGGAGGGAGGGAGGGAGGGAGGGAGGGAGGGAGGGAGGGAGGGAGGGAGGAGTAATTAAGTTTTCCTTTTAAAACACATTCCCACCAGTAGCAAGCTGTGTTTGTATTTATTGAACTGCTGATAAAATTTTTTGTATCAGATGGAAGTTTTTCCATTAAAAAACTATGTGTTCCATTATGAACAACGCTCGTGAAAAGATGGTCTAAACTGACATCTTAAGGGTCATGAATGTGAAAGTGACCTCGGGGGCCATGGACAAACAGACAAAGGATTTTTCCACTGAGAAGACACCTGAGAGCATGGGTTCAGCGGCAGACTTACAGTTACGAAAATCTTAAGAATAAAGTAGACTTCAAAAGCACAAGAATCTTGGTCATGATATGGACATGAAATTAATTACATAAAGATTTCCATTCATTTTTTTTTCTGGCCACTCAGGAAAGATGACACTTACCTACTTTGCAAACAATGAGAAGAAACTTAATGCTGTATTTCTGTCAACACTCAGTTCTCAGTGACAATAAAAGCCACAGTTCAGGTAGCATTAAATGCTGAATAAATCATGTATGGAAGGCTTCCGTGTGCATTTTATACCTCTGCTTAAATGAAAAGTTATGACGAGCAGAAAGTATTAAACATTTATAAGCCTGTTTGATTGGATCACGTACATTGAATACAATCAGTTATGTTATTAGGAGTGTCTTCCTTTCAGCACTTAGGGTAATATAGAATTTCCTCCAGAAACTACAGCATACGCAAAGAGCTAATCAAGATGGCTCAGTGCACAGAGTCACATTGTACATGCATAAGGGTGTGAGTTCAGATCGACAACACCCGTGTGAAAAGCCAGGGGTGGTGACATGTACCTGCAATCATGGAACCAGAAGAAGTCAAAGACCAGCAGATCCGATCCAGCCAAAATGTTGAGACAAAGAGGTCAATATGCAATGAGAGACTGTCTCAGAAATATAAGGTGCACAATGATAGAGGAAGGTATCCTAAATTGAACTCAGCCGCCACAGGCATCCTCACAGGTGAGAACCCCCAACACACACACACACAAAATTAATCAGATGGTAGAAGTAGATATGGCCATTTACAAATAACTCAATAAGGGCAAAGTAAAACCATCAGGAAAGAGAAACAGTATGCTAAGAGCACAGTATGTGAGCATGTGAGAGAAGCTGTCTACCATGCTCAGTTCCCTGTGAGGAAACGGGTGTTAACATAACTTCTGGGGTTTGGGTCAGCCATTCACACCCTCTCCTTCTTCTGCAGGAGTCTTTAGGAAGCCAACAAGACTCATGCTTTGTCCTTTCTCCATCTCTGATATCCTCAAGTCATACACAATGCCAAGGATTCTGAACTTCTTGCTCAAAAAATACTAAAACCCTACTGCAATAGGCTCTCCTGAAAAATCTGTCCTCTTAATTCTGATTGACCTCTTTCCCCCTACCGAAAAATAAATGCTCAAAGAATTCTATGCATAAGGAAGAATCTATTCTAGGAAAATCGAGATGTAAAGACAAATGCTACCTCTCTTTTCTTCTAATATTTGGGTTATGTTGGTTTTCTTAACACCCAACTAAAACTCTTCAGATGCCTGGTGTGATTGAATATAAACTTCTTCAAGTACAGAAAAATGCAAAAGCAGAAAATATTATCTGAGAGTATTCCTTGAGCTGTTCAGGTCAAGGGAAAACCACAACAGTTTGGCCTCAACTTATTAGAAGCTTTGCAGAAGACACATGGGGTGGGATGCAGAGATGAGAGAGGTATCAAAAGTATGTGTGCACATGAGAGTGGTCAGCAGCCAGGGAGAACCAGACACCGCAAGTCAGGGGAAAGCCACCCACTTTGAGTCCCACAGCAGGTGTCCAACAAACTTGCCCTGGGGAAGGCAAAGAAAAGACAGGGGACTTTAAAAGTCTACCACTAAAAGGCAACTGTTGAAAAGTACAATGAGGAAGACTGTGCGTAGAACACAAGCTCCTGGGGAGGGGAGGAAAGGACCATGGCACACACCTCTGTGAAGCAGCATAGGAAAGAGCCAGTCCAGTGACTGAGGAAGCAAGACTAGGCAAGGCTTGATGCCAAACGGCATGCAGATGTTTGGTTTTGCTCATGTCTACTGCCAGCTAACACACGGACAAGTCCACTCAGGCTTGATGGCCTTTGGGAACGCTCTTCCTCTTTACTGTCCAGAACCAGAGAGGCAGCATTTACAAGGGAACAATTCAATGAAACCAACATGGTCACAGATCACTGGGAGCCTTAAGCTCAACTCTCTCTCCTTCTTTCATTTCTGCTTTTAATCCTCATCCCAAGTGAACTAGAAAGCTAAACAAAGAAACAGACAGGGACTACCTTGGCATGGTCATCCCAGACAGAAGCAGGAGGACAGGGAGCTTGAGGCTAGGCTGGCTACCCAGCATATCCTACCTCAGAGAAGAAGATGACTGTATCTTTAAGTCCTTCAACTGAAGGGGGGGAGATTGTAGTGATAAAACTACCACTCTCTAAACTCACTCCTTAAATCTTCCTCTTCACGGCCCCTCCCTCCTGAGCTCCTCTGAGGTTGACCACTCTCCAGATCAACTACTGGGATACCCAGATTTGACCTGGTCCTAGAGGAGCCAAGAAGCTGTGTTATCCAGTGTAGGTGACAAGTGTGAGCTTGTGGACCTTTACACTTCCCACAATATATATGCAAGAAAGATCCTGCAAGCACAGCCCACTCCTCCCTTCCTCCTGCCTGCCTGCCCTCCGCTCCTCTCTAGCTTAAGTGGAGCGCTCCCAGTCTCTGTGCCCCCACCCCTAGCGGTCCCAAACAAACACAGAGCATCTCATTGTCCGAGGGAGGATTTCTTCCCATCCTCTGATCGGGTAGAGAACAAGGGGAGCATCCCAGAAGAGGGCCATGCCTGTCATACACACATCAGAGGTTACTGGGGCAATCCCCACACTAACATGCTGAGCACTTACTTTCACATATAGCTACCAAGGCCTGCAGACAGAAATCCGCTCAAAGGTCCTTCTGTACTCAGCCCTGAGGACTGAAAGGGGCCAGCCATCAAGTGACTCGCCTCTTGATATCTCTTCCAAACCCACTCTGAGACCTCGCTCATCCTGACAGATTCTCGTGGATAGCTGAATGGTTCAGCCAAGGCAGCTTTCCTCTCTGATTCCCAGTACACGATTAGCGATCTTAGTGACCAGGTCCAGTCGTACTGGACTAGGGCTACCACATTGAAATGACAGTTTTCTTGCTGGTTGAAAGTGATATGCAAATTCCCCATCTACATATCACTACAAATAGCCCCTCGTGGTCTTATTATATTCAAAGATGCTCTGAGCATCACTGCTATTATTTTTAGTCCAGAATTAAATGTAATGGATTTAAAAAAAAAAAAAAAACAACTGAGCTGTAAGACACTTATATAATACGCATGTCCTGGTCAGAGCTAAATGGTGAGAAGTACAAGGAACAATTATTTATGCCAGTTGTTTAAGGAGTAACAGCAACAAGCTTGCTCGAAGTTTTTTGATTTTTATGTGCTAGTTTGTGCCTTCTATAAATATTTCTATAATTGTTTTCTCTTCCCAACTATTCGAGTGAAGCCTTAAAAAATCTGAAATATTTCTGGTGCTGTCCTAGAGTGAGTTATTTGCATTTGAGGACACAGCTTTCCGAGCTGTCAGTAGTCTTCAACTTACCCACCTTAGGTGTTCAACCAAATAGGACCACTGAGTCTCTGCACTTGACAGTGAACTCCAGAGTGTCAGACCCATGTAGCCAGACTAGAGTCTTCTGCAAATAAGAGGAGGCCTTAATCGGGTCAATTCCCCATCTCCTGAAACGTTCGACTATTATAGGATGTGATGTGCTCATAAGCTGCCAGAGAACCAGCTTTCTGAGTCTCAAAGCCAATGCTGAGGAATATGAAGCTGTACTAACTTTTGGGTTTGTTTAACTTTTGATTTGGTTTCGTTTGTTGGTACATAGTCCTTGTCGGTAATTCACTATATAGGCCAGGCTGGCGTCAAATTGCACCAATCCTCTAGCTTCCAAGTGCTGGGATTACAGACATGTGTCACCACACCCAGCAGTGACAGCATTTTGAAAAGGAACTTGCAGCAGGAAGGCTTTCGAGCTCATTTATAACCTTATCATTCTGAGGAATTGAGTCCTCAGAGAATAAAAGTAAACCAAGCCGTGGGCTGCTCATGATGGAAGTTGCTGCCACTCAAGAACTTTCTGGAAATGCATTGTTGAGAACAATCTTAACTTGCTTCTCATCTAAACTCGGACTTTTAGGGCCCGGTGAACTGGCTCATCTGGTAAAGGTGCTTTACTGCAAGCTCGATGACCTGTGCTCAGTTCACAGAATGGACGTGGTAAAGAAGAACAACACCGCACCAGTGCTCACAAACTGTCCTCTGGTCTCCACCCAGGCCAGTGCCATGCACGTGTGCTATCACATGTGTGCCATGTACATGCCATGCACATACAAACTATATAAATGTTAAAAAAAATTCAAGTAACCAAATTCACATTTTTAAATTTACTGACTCTGAACAGGTTTTTCTGGGAATGATGATGAATTTTTAAAAGAATAAAATTCTTACATTGGATTTCCATTTTGGTTTTAAGGTAATTTGAATAGGTCTAGCCCCCATAGACTTATATGTTTGAATGCTTGGCCATAGGGAGCCACACTATTAGGAGGTGTGGCCTTGTTGGAGTAGGTGCGGCCTTGTTGGAAGAAGTGTTCCACTGTGGGGGTGGGCTTTGAGGTCTCCTATGTTCAAGCTCCGCCCACTGTGGAAAAAGGGCCTCCTCCTGGCTGCTTGTGGAAGACATATTCACCTCCTGGCTGCCTTCAGATCAAGATGTAGAACTCTTGGCTCCTCCAGCACTGTCTGCCTGCATGCTGCCATGCTTCCTACCATGATGATAACTGACTGAACCTCTGAAACTGTAAGCCAGCTCCAAATGAATGTTTGCCTTTATAAGAGTTGCCTTGGTCATGGTGTCTCTTCACAGCAATGGAACCCTAACTGAGACAGGTGAGTTCAGCTAAGATGAAAACAAAAACAACCAGCCAGAGGAAAACAAGGGCTGTGTTTATGTCATAATGAACTCACGACACATTTTAGACTTGTTTCCTCATACTCCAGGGTGAAACACTTCCTTCTCAGAATGTTTGTGTGGGAGATGTCCAACGGTCATCTCCCCTCATAGCCTATCATATTGCTTTACAGTTCCAAGATTGACACAATGTAATGTGTACCTATGGGAACCAAGCAGGAGAGTGTGCTGTTGGTGACATGTGAGATGCTTTCTTTGTGGGCAGGCCTATTGGGATTGTAATAGCTGATTGCATAACTCTATCAGAGCAGGTGCAGGATGCCAGCATCATTCTGGACATAGAAATGCTAAATTTAAAAGATAAATAAAAAGGGACTGTTAGTAGTTTTTATGTTGATGAATAAATGAACAAAAACCATAGTGCAATGAACTGTATGGCAAAGAGTAAGACAGCTGTGTGTGTGTGTTTTGAGTGTGTGTGCGCGTGCCTTGTGTGTGTGTGTGTGTGTTCTTAATATCACATCAACTTTAGTCTAGAATCTTTAAGAAGGGAATTATATAATTTACATTCATTAATACAAATCATCAGTGAAAACAAGTCATTAAATCCAGCTAATAGCCAAAAATGACCTGGCCTCTTCTTATTAAAGAGTTCCTTAAACTCATTCCTCAAACCATATTTTAAATATTTACTTCCTTGTTCAGGGAAAACCCTAAGGCACCTTCTAGCCTTAAAGCTCTGGGTGCACGTCCGTGGAAACAGACCCACACTCAATACCAACAAATATATTTTCCTCAACTTCCTTTTTTCAAAATGCTCAAGAGAATCCATTACAAATTGTAAAGTATTAAATGAAGGAGACCAAAACAAAAGATAATTAGTTTAGAGCTCTGCAGTTCTAATTAATGTCATTAGGCTCTATAATGCCTGTTACTATTTTCTCTGCTTTGGGGTTCAGCAGAAAGAACAGCTTACCAGGTAGCTCGGCTCCTAGAGCTCTACTGTCCTCTCAGAGGCTTAAGACAGAATTTCTCTTCCACGCTGGGACATGATATACTGTGGTCCGTGGCAAAGTGCCCAGTGGGGTTTTACGTAAGACTGCTTCCTTTAACAGTCCCTCATGACAACCATCATCCACCAAGTCCACACCACAACATGCAACAAACGAGAAGCCTGCATGTTCATCATCTCTCATTCAATAGCCACAAGCCACTGTGAGAGCAACTCTTGGTTCTAGCATTCCCCATTTCTAGATGAGGAAAGTTTGACTTTCACAGATTTGCAGCTTATGAACAGCAGAGGCAGTAATCACTCCTGCTCTATCTGCACAGCCCATAGTGATTGCACACTTCCCGTCTTTGTGGTTATAAGCCTAGCCCTCAATGGCTGAGCCATCTCTCCAGGCCTCCTGCACTGTCCACACAGCTAAGTGCATCCCTGTAACCTCAGCACTCGGGAGGCAGAGGCAGGATGATCATGAATTCAAGGTTACCTAATGAGTTCAAATCCAGTTGGGGGATACATGAGATCCTTTCTCAGAAACAAGCAAACAAACAAACAACAACAGCAACAAAACAAACAAACAACACCAAAAACAAACAAATGTAAAAGATGAAAAAGAATTCAGAATCTACTTGTTCCAAAAAGATCTTTGTAAGTCATTCAAAAAGAAATATAAAACTGCATCTTCCATTGTTACCTACTGTGGTTTGTTTACAACCCTTATTGCCTTTATTATGGGGGCGGATTACTTAAGTATTCTAGGTTAGCTTTGCATCTACAGATATCTAAAAGATAACATGAGTGACAGAGACAGCAAGGACTGTCCAGAGACCCAGTAACTTAGATCATTGTTGTTCTGGGCCCTCCGCCTACTTTCCTTAGCCCCTCCCAGAACCCTTCAGACCCCCACACACTACCATCAGTTTCTGCACTTCTACTTTAGGGCTGACTCTTAAAAGCTGAGAACAGAAAGGAGAAGAGTTAGTCGGAAATCCTGTCACCTTTTAGCAACCCTGCTCCAAGAAAATCTTCACAAAGGCTAGTAACTCTAGATCCAAAGGGTTGTATTTTTAAGCAGAACTTTTTTATTGTCACAGAAACCACTCTTAGCTTTCCAAGTCTCTGGCACTTTTTAAATGTTCAACTGTACGGTATTTGTTATACAAAGAAAGTTAATCCCTCCAAATATATATATATATAAAATACGTGATGGTGCAGATTCATGTGGTCTTTGTGAGATTCTCCCATAGTGTCCCTGACCAGAGTCAGGAGATGCAGAAGGTGACCGCACAGCCCACCAATCTCATCTTCAGACACTTGCAAAATCGATCTCAGATTCAGGTGTGGCTCTGTGGATATTTGTGGCAGGTGAATATGTGGACAGAGACTATTGGTTTTGGTGAACAGATAAACCTCACCTTGGACGACGCAGAAAAGAATCTTTCTCAAACAAAGCCAAAAACCAATTGGGTCAGATCACGCTAAAAGGAGAGAGCGCCCTACCACGAAGTGCTTCTAAGTAAAAATGGTCAGGAAGTAAGAAACCAAGAAGGCAATACAGTTTGTTTCTTTAAGGTGTCTTCTGCTGAGAGTACAGTTCTGAAGCATTCAGTCACATTGCTTTGTCCACCCTTATGCTATTGTCAGGCAACAATAAATGCTGTGAGATCATTTTGCTTAAAAAACACATGTATTGAACAGTTCAGAAAATTAGAGAAAACAACAAAAATAAAAAGTCTTCCATCATTCCATTGCTTTCAGGTTCTTCCTGTGTATAAGATCTTTTTTTTTAATAGCTGTAATCATACTGGGAATGTAATTTACTCTCCTGAATGACGGGGTGCATCTTCATGAGCCCATTTCCATATTCATCTGTTTGTCTCACCAAGACATAGGGCTGGTCGTGTCTTAATCTTTTCACCTTCAACCAGACATAAAGAAAGCTTCTGGCATTCGGGCCTTTGTTTTTAAAAGTGAGCAACAGGTAGGTTTAACAAGCAATTACTCCTCTTCAAATTTTAAAATATGTTGCTTAGGACTCATCTTCAGAAACAGAGGACAAAATAATGCCGGGAGCCGCCAGCAGGGACACGGTGCTTCAGACACACAGGAAGTTCCAAGAATGATGGGTGTGCCTGCACACTCTCTAAGACAGAGGCATCTACCAGCAGAAATTCAAACCCAGCCACAAACGTGGGGGGCATAGGGAAGCCCCCCTATGGCTGGACAGTATGCTCTGAAGAACCTGGGAAGGTTCTGGTTAAATCTTCCTGACTGAGGAGGAGCTACCCCACCTCCCTTTCATTAGCACTTCCTGGGCCTTCATTAGCACATACAGCAGGACATAAAAGCATCAGGACTGGCTGCCTGTTTACAAGTGGATAGTGATGGGCTCAGCCTTGGTGCAGCCCTTTCTGTAGTACCTGTAAACTACAGAGAAATAAAATCAATAAGAAAGTTTGACCTGCAGGAATCCAGACAAGACTGTGGTAAGCAAATACCATGAAACACGTCCATCTCAAACTAACCTAGTTGTTTATTTGGAAAATAGCACAAACCAAAGGTGGCTTCATTTTTACTGTTTTCTCCCCTTCTAGCAACTATGGTCCATAATGTGCTGGTGAGATGTGAGCAAGCATAGGAAAGCAAGTTTCCTGTGGTTATGATGTTGAAAATCAATATAATTAGCAATGGCTACGATAAAAAAAAAAAAAAAAAAAAAAAAAAAAAAAAAGCCTGTTCCTCTCCTGACTATACTAGAAGAAATGTCACAGAAAGATAAAAAGTATAAATGAATATTAAATTTCTTCTTAATCATCCTTTTGCAGGGAAAAAGATAAGTACTTTTTGTGTGTGCAAGGCGATATCATCTTTTAGTAGCTGTGGGACAAGGTTACTATCGTCCTGCTGCCTCTCAGCTGGGGAAATAGGATTAGTGGTCTAACTGGGAAGAGCTTAAACTGATTAGGTAAGTAGGCAGTCCTGAGGGCAACTATGCCAGAGTAAAACAGCAGCCCAGTCTCCTGTGAGCCACTGTCCTGGAGAGGAAGAGACCTGAGCCATCCGTTCCATGACCTGAGTCTGCAATTTATAAGACAGCTCTCAATCTTCTGTATTCAAAATAGACTCCAAATGGCAGCTGCCAGCCTTAGCTTGGCTAAAAAACACATTCTGCACCCTACAAAGCCAGTTCAGAATATGTACCACTCAACTATCCATTCACGGACAAAAGCAAAACTGCTTATAAAGTACCTGCTATATTAGGCAGAGTGTATACAGCAATGGAGGACCTGGAGGTCTGTGGGAAGATTAGCTTACAGAATTCATTATTCAGCCCACAAGGTAGGTTTGTAACTTATAACAATAGACAACTGAATTTCCCAACCTTGAGTCCCGATATTGGGATGGATTGATTGAAGCAGCAGACCAATACACAGATGAAACGGAACTCCAGAGAGGCACACTGAGTAACTTAGGCACAGGGCCTGAGAACACGTGCTCATGCCCATAACCCTGATCAAGAACTCTCTGGAAAAATAGATGCTACAGTTTCACTGGAGAGATTACATGCTGAGATAGAAGAACTGCTCAGGAAGGATTTCACGCGTTCAATGGTGAGCTTGCCTAGCTCAGTCACAAGGAACCCACCTGTATGTACTGAACATCGAGCTTCCTGATTCAGTGTAAAAAAGCCAATCACGGAAGCTGGGAGGGCAACATCAGTTCAGACAGACAGACACACACACAGAGAGGTCGCAGCAACTGAGGACAGCTAGAGGGCTAAAGCGAGATGCTACCATCTGTTTCAAGTGGTCCGCCAGTGATACCTAACTCACAGCGATCTGTGGACTGGACACCGCCTTAACCCCTTCACTTCCAGATACTTTCCTTGCTCTGTTTATGCCAAGGCTTCAACTGTCAACGTGATACAATCCAGAGCCTCCTAGGAAGAGGAAAGTCCAACTGAGGGATTGTCTAGATCAGACTGGCCTGCAGCCTCGTCCAGGAGATATTTTCTTGATTGCAAATTGATGTAGAAGGCCATCCTCCTGTGGGTGGTACCATCCCAAGGCAGGAGGGCCTGGGCTGTGTGAAAAGACAGTCTGGGCAGGCCATGGGGAACAAGCTAGTAAGCAGCACTCCTCCAAGGCTTCTGCTTCAGTTCTGGCCTTGAGCTTCTGCCCTGACTTCCCTCAGTGGTGAACTATAACCTGTAAACTGAAACAAACCGTTTCCTTGCCAAACGGTTTTTGGATATGTTTATCACAGCAATAGAAAGCTAACCAGACCAGTTTCTATAAGGGAATTCCTCGGCGTTTATGGAACAAGAGTCAGGAGGGAACACAAGCCCCTTTTCTGAATCAAATGACCCCATTGTAGGATTATGCTGGTTGGGTTATGGACGCAATACCTGTCACTGAAGTTGGCAGTAGGCCTAAATGGAAGATCACTGAGAGCAATCAGAAAAATTAAAATAAAAAGCATGATCAACAGTGAATTGTCAAATGCTTAAGCCACAGTAAAAGGCACAGAGAGATCTGATGTACTAAATGAGAATTTCAGTTGTGCCATGTAGGACATCGGCACTGAAGCAGGGGACTTAGCTAGTTTATGCGGTTAAAGCTCCCAGCTGCTCTCTGCACTGCAAACAGGTAGGGGACAACGATGAACAACCATCTTCCACAGGCTAAAATGCCTGAGAAGAGACTAAGAACCCATCACTGAAGGGCCACACACAAGAAATACGAGGGGCCTGATGAAAACTTCTCATCTGTAAGAGAGTAGCCTGGAGCACCCCTCATTGGCTCACTCGCTCCCATTTCCCTTCACCACAAAACCTTGACAACACGGCTGGAGGAAGGGCGCGAGCCAGATGTTCCTAGTTTTCCGTTTTGCTCACTCTGGCCCTGTCCATGGAGGTCCCGCTACTTTGGCAGACTTACTGTCTAGACACCCTGCAGCAGAGACCTCTTGGGCCATCTGCAGAGCCCACGCCTCACTAAAGAGTCTTGTTCATACACACAGATGAGTCCCTCGAGATGGCTTCAGGAAGACGCCCAGAGTTTCCCAGAAAGAAACAGGAAAATAATGAGAACCAAGAAAGGTAGCAGCAAGATGTTCATTTGGAGCCATGCTGTCCTAGTAGGCTATCTCCAGACTCCTGAAACAATTTCCACACTGGAATCCTACAACAGCCCTCTGGGCTTCATTCATTCCTCTGGCTCCTCCTGTGTAGGTTGCATTCATTGGACCAGGGCAGGAGTCTCAACTTGAAGTCTCTCTCAGGAACCTGAACTGAGACTTGTGGCTGTTAGTACTAGAACTTGGCATCCAGCTACTAGAGAGCCGGTATTGCCATTTTAGACCTTAAGTAGAGGGAGAAGGCCGAGTGCTGCCATAGAGAAGAAAGAGGCTGAGAGAGAGGCAGAAGCTGGCAGGCCCCGGGCCAGCAGGGCTCTGTCCTCTGTGCCATGAGACACCCCCACAGTCTGGCACCAGGCCCTGCCCTTGTTCCCATCAACCACCCTGGGTATCCTTAAATGAATTCTGATTATGCTGGCTTAAGTAGGCATTTATTAGTTGTAATTAACAAGACATGGTCATAAGTTTAATAATTTAAAACCTAGCTTCTAATGGTCTAGAACCCTAGTAGAATGGCTTCTAATGCACATCTCTCCAGCATCCTATACTAAAATACACATATTGACAGTTTCAAAGTATGTGCTGTGGTCCCCACAATCCCTTCTAAACTCAATCACATGTATTAGGGTAGGGGGTGGACTCAGAGAGCACCCATACTGTCTCCCTGCCCAAAGTGATGGTCCATAAAATCTGACTTTGAGTAAAGGCTTTCACTTCTAATCCTCCCACTCAGGGGGCATCTTATAGGCTGGAAGTACAGACACATGGAACCAGTATGTGGTAAGAAAGTACTCAGAAGCAGGACCAGTTGAACTCAGCTGGCATTTAGGTAATACACAGCTTCTAGGGACTGCCACCTCTATCCTGTTAGCTGGCACACACCCGTAGCCGGGGGGGGGGGGGGGCAGCAATAAAAATAAGAACAGTGCTGACACTCTGAACTTTTCCTGGCCAGGAAAACTTAGCTGTACTCATTCAAACAGCCGTCTACCTAATAGTCACCACCTACCCACACCCACCAAGTACCAGCTTCATCCCCATATCTTGGGGGGTTCTAGATGCTATGATAACCTTGGCGACTCTGAGTTCCTTCCATCAAAGTAACACTTTAGCAAGTGAGAAGAAATGGATACACATACAATGTTGCTCTAGAGTCTGCAACCCGGCTGATTGAAAGGCTAGAAAGAAAGGACACTGTCGGCTCCATGCACTTGATAGAGAGTAACCAGAACAAGCCTGCAGTCTAGAAGCTGATGCAATCTCATTTAACTCTAACGATTATCAAACAACTGGCCAGAATCACAAGTGTTCAGTCTCCCCAAGATGAAAAATCAGGAAGTTAATGCTTCATCTAGGTTTCTGTTTCTCTTCAGAAACAAAGAACCACCTGCTGTCCATTCGGTCTACCTTCCCCCCTCCTCGCCTCACAACCCTCTTGAGGGAACACAGATCCCTGCCTCCTCAGTGGGCCCTGGGGTGGGCTGAGCCCACTGGGCATGCCAACATGCAGTGGTGACCCTTGGAGCCCTTCCTCTTAGATAAGAAACGATAGGGGGGGGGGGGTGTCCACTGAGTATCTAGACTCATTCCTGAGCCTCCTGAATCATGGGATCAGAAGTCCCCGAAGGACAGAGAAGAGCGAATAACTAAGTAGAGCTGTCACAATGTATCATGGCTGAGCTGTAAGGAGATTCCTGCCAGCACCTGAAAGGCCATAGCCCTGGGACACTGGCCCAAGCTTTAGTTACAATATCTTCTTTCACAGCCTACAATGCACACCCCAAGCTCTGATCCCCATACCCTTCTGCCAGCCCATTGACAGGCCCCTGGGGTGGAGGTTTTTGGTTTGTTTGTTGTTTATTTTTTTAAACCTCTGTAACTAAAGAAGCTGATGGACCCACATGATAAGAGCACAGTGGCCTCAAAACCCCAAGGTTCCAATTCCAGCAGCCACGGCTCCGTTTTCATGTTTCACGCGTAGCAGACATTAACGAAGGCCCTAAAAATAAGAGGCCATGGAGGCAGCCAAAGAGACACGTAATACTCAATCAGAGCCTCTGTGAGAGGCAGAGGGAGGACTGCAGCAGGCTGGGGGAGCCAGCCACACATTTTTTCTGTGGGAGGTATGAGTTCAGTGACCCTGGAAATCAATAACCTAAAGAAACTGCAGGCAAATGGGAGGCTCCAGGAAAGGACTCCATCCTCGAAGAGCTACCCACAGAAGCAGTGTTTGCAGCTGGGGGAGGCTCTAGAAGGATGGATGGCTTCTCTCTCTATGATGCCAGAAGGATAATAAAATCCAGGAGATGGAAGCCAGGTTCTTGGCAAAGTGCTGCAATAGAACAGCTCTGTATCTCCAAGATGAGTCCACCTGATGGGGTCTGGATTAAGGCTGGCTACTTCTTCAGCCATGCCAGCTGCAGGAGTGATTCCGGCCTTCCTGGGACAGGCAGCACCCAGCTGGAACTTGAACTTGTCCCCTCTTTTAAAATGGAGGTCTCCGCTAGATGTGATGGCTCATGCCTGCACTTCTACTATGTGGGAAGCCGAGGCAGGCAGGTAGGCAGGCATTCAAGACCAGCCTGAGCGGCAGAGTAAGACTGTATCTCAAAAACAGACATCACTAGGGAGGTGGCTCAATGGGGGAGGGGGCGTTTAGAGTTTACTATATAGCCCGAGTAATTACAGAAGCCAGGGATATAGAGGCCACTGTGGGGAGCTTAGAGAGTAGAATAGGAGAATGTAGGTGCTATGACAAGGGAAAGGGGGAAATGGAGTGGAGGAAGGAAATACGGTGGGAGACAGAGGGAAGAAGAGATGAATGAGACTGGGTGTATTTAAAAAGCAATAAGGAGACACATTATTTTATAAGATTATAATATATGTGTTATATATGTCATATATTACATTATAATATATATCACATGTAATATATTAAATATAATTATGTAACACAGGAAGTCTGTTCTCTCCTCCACAATGAAGGTCCCAGGATTGAACTCAGGTTGTCACCTTGGTTCTTAGCTTAGCCAGTCTTCACATGAAAGGCAGAAATGAAATGTTTGCCACATGTCCACTGCCACAGACATGAGATACTTGTTGTTAGAAGACCGTCTGCAAGAAGTCAGAGTGACTCTCCAATTGTAGGAAGAAGGCAGTTTACTGTTCCCTGTGGGCGGGTGCTTTCTAGGGTGGCAACTTCAA
The DNA here is from genome assembly GCA_028551405.1 of Uromys caudimaculatus. NCBI lineage: Eukaryota > Metazoa > Chordata > Mammalia > Rodentia > Muridae > Uromys > Uromys caudimaculatus. Next base: position 12,774,226 of record CM052710.1, on the reverse strand, counting down.
CACATGACGGTCCACTCAGTGCCTGATGAGTTTGTACCATTTTGTCGGGGAAATCGCCATGCCTTAACTCAGGAAGTGGTCATCAGGAACACGTAAGCAAACCCAGGACACACTCTCAGCTAAGCGCCATGTTAAAGGTTCTCACCCACTATCTATTTGAGGGGGGTTTTCAAATGTACGTTTCCTTGGCTAATGTGCTGACTAAAGTCTGATCATTTTACAGCTCCATCATCCATAGGCAGATGATTCATTCATTAGATGACCCTAACCTCAAGCTGCCTTCCCCCTCTGCGGTTCAACCCACTTCCAGATACCATCCCCATGCCTTCTGTCCCAGGATGGAGGGATGCAAGCCAGTGAACACACAGGAGCGACTGGCAGTCCTAGAAGAGCGGGGATGATGTACTCTCCTGGGCAATTGCTACCCAACCGCTATAGTGAGATTGCCAGTGCCTTGCCTGAGTGTGCTTCAAGGACTGAGTGTGCATTCATAAAAAGGAGTTCGCCTAGCATGGGAAAGGCCCTGAATTCTATATTTGATTTCAGGACTTCAAAATATGTAAAAATTTAGAAGAAAAAAATGTGTTTCTAAGTTTGACCCAGAGATCATTGCAGTTCCTCTTGAGCTGATTCTTTTGTGGATTTTATTATATTTGATGTCTATGCTCGCACCTGCGTGCGCGCACACACACTCTCACACACATGCACACACGCGCCACATTGCATGTCTGAAGATCAAAGGACAATGTGGGTCCTAGCATCAAACTTAGGTCACCAGCCTTGGTTGTTAAGATTTGGCCGTGCACACCTTCAGCGCTGAGCCATCTCACCAGCCCCCAGCAGACCCTTCAGGAGAATCTGCCTTTTCCCATCTGAACACTACACTGCTGCTGCAGAAGGCAATGGGATTGAGACAGTAGGATCTTCAGCAGGAACTCACCAGCACCCTGTGAACTGGGAGGCTTTTCCTTTCCTACTGTGGACGCCTGGCTTGGTTTTATTTGTAATGCTAGTTTCATGTAAGGTCTTTATTTCTTTTTGTATTTATTAATTGTTTTATTTTATTTGTATGAGTAGTTTGCCTGCATGTATGTGTATGTCCAAGTAAAAGTAGATTTCTGGTCATGGGGGATACAAAATGATATGCCTAATCAGCTTGGCTTTTGAAAATGAATGCTCTGGACTGGAAATGTGGCTAGGTGACAGGAGGGCTTTGCCTAGCAAGAGCAAGGCCCTGAGGTCAGTCCCCAGAACAGGGAGGGGGGAGAAGTATTGGAAGTAAAATGCATGTAGGACTGGGGAGATGGTTCAGTAGGCCAAGTGCCTGCACCGTAAATATGAGAATGTAAGTTGGATTTCTAGACCCATGGAAAAAGGTGGATGTGGTGGCATGTCTCAATAAAACCCAATCCTGGTGTTAAAGAGACAAGATATGGATCCCTAGAGCTTGCTGGCCAATCTGCCTCATCCACTCCAAGAGCCTCAGGTCCCAGCCAATGAGAGGCACTGTCTTAGTTTTGTTTTTCTTTTGAAAAACAACATCCTAGGTTGGTCTCGGACCTCCATGTAAATATGCATATATGTGCAGATGCACCCAACACACACAACCCCGCCCTGCACCAGACAGGAGTCAGGAGTCAGCTTTGTAGGTTCCACACAAAGCCAGTCCACGGATACTTCTCTAACATTCATCACCCATTTACTCATGGAATACTCCGAGAACCTTCCAGACGGTACTGAAGAGTCAGCAGCTCTGCCCCCGCAAGCATTATAACCCAGGGCATCCGTCTATCCACTTCTTCATGGACTCACACGACTCAGTAAGATCAGCTAGCCACCCAGCCCAAGCCACGCACCATGCCTCGATTCCCTCTTGGGCTTAAAACTGCTGATACTAGTCTATAATTTCATCTGGCTTGTGAATTTTATATTCGTGTTTTCTCAATACTTCAGCCCAATTTCCAGTTTTCTTGAAGTTAAAAGATTCCTTCATCCTCACTCTAAAGGCTATCGACTAATTAGCTACAATTATTTAATAAAAATAACGAAAATCAATGGTAAGAATTTTGCCTCCGGGGGATGGGGGCTAACAGTTGTTTGCCCTGGGAATGTGAAGACCGAAATTCAATCCCCAAAAACCACATAAAAACAAAAACAAACAAACAAAAAACTGGGCACCATGGCACATACTAATCTCAGTGTTGGGGAGGCAGAGTGAGGCAAATCACTTGAGCCAACCAGTCCAACTTCATCAACAACCTAGGTCCACTGAACCTCGGTCTCAGAAAATAAGATCGATGGCTATTCTAAAGACCAATGCCAGAGACAAAGCCCTTGCCTACTCCCTCTCTCTTCTCTCTCTTCTCCTCCCTCCCTCTGTGTGTGTGCATATGTATGCAGGTACATACACAGATGTACACACACACACACACACACATACACACGAACACATACAAAGAAAGAAATCTACCAATGAACACCAAGCTGCCTTATTTCTATTTCTTCCATGGTTTACAAACAAACAAAACAATAAACAAAAACAAAAAACAAAAAAACAAGACAGTGTTTCAGCCAGGAGCTCTGGGAGGGCCGGCCTCTAGCATCAGAAGGGGACCTGAGACCACCCTCAGAGGCTCCTGTTAGCAGGATAACCTAAGACTGATGGCTTCCTTGTAACATTCACTAGGTGAGAGATGGCACACATCCACAGTGCGCTGAAAATCATTAGAGCAGACTCGAGAGGAAACGGAGATGGCTGCCCATTGGTCACACAGGCCAGGCATGAATGACCACTTTCAGACTTGGCTTCCTAACTCGATTGCACAACTTACACACACACAGCACATAGAGCGAGACGGGAAAGTCCGAGAACTGTGGTGTGGGAGGTGAAGATGCTCACAAGGATAACAATCTCAAATCTGTGAACTGGGTTTAATCATTCTGAAATTCTGCGTAGCTTTATAAATTTCAAAGCAAGACCAGGCATAAGGGTTCCTAGGGAAATCCATTGTCTTAGTCAGGGCCTCTATTCCTGCACAAGCATCATGACCAAGAAGCAAGTTGGGGAGGAAAGGGTTTATTCAGCTTACACTTCCACACTGCTGTTCATCACTAAAGGAAGCCAGGACTGGAACTCAAGCAGGTCAGGAAGCAGGAGCTGATGCAGAGGCCATGGAGGGATGTTTCTTACTAGCTTGCTTCTCCTGGCTTACTCAGCTGGCTTTCTTATAGAACCCAAGACTACCACCCCAGGGATGGCACCACCCACAAGGGGCCCTCCCCCCTTGATCACTAATTGAGAAAATGCCTTACAGCTGGGTCTCATGGAGGCATTTGCTCAAGGGAGGCTCCTTTCTCTGTGATAACTTCAGCTTGTGTCAAGTTGACACAAAACCAGCCGGTACATCCATCTACTCTGAGGCAGAAAGGCATTTAATTTACAGCATGACTGAGAGACAGAGGAGGAAGACAGAGCAGGTTACTTAGCCAGGCATATGAGAGGCCCTTTCATACGACAGGCTCAGGCACACTGCAGTATGTTGCTCTCTGTTTCTTTCTTCTTCACTTTCTTAGGGTTGGGGGGGACGGGGGGCTCTCATGTAGCCCAGGCTGGCCTCAAACTTACTATATAGCAGAGGACCTTGGACTTCAGATCCTCCACCCAGTGTCTCCTAAGTGCTGCTAGGATGACAAGGGTGTGCCACTGTGCCTACTAGGTATAAAAGAGAGGTGTGACCTGGGAACTGAAACTCCTGGAAGGAGCTAATTGCAATTTATCTCGGGCTACCTTTTTAGCCCCATTACTAGATATTGCCTAACTCTGCCTGACCTAACATCCTTGTGATTATCAGGGGAAACCTTTGGAATCTATTACCTTAGCGGACCACTGACCTCTGCCAACTGTAGGCTAAGAGTGCATCAGAGAACATTTGAGGCATGAAACAGAGCTTCCCCACAGAGATGCACCCTACCTACCCAACATCCCCACTAATGTGTTTGAAAGATCTTGATTTATGGCTTTCTTCATTCTGTTACCATTAAAATGTCATAAAATCTTACCAGGCTAACAGGGCACTGGGGGTGTACACCTTTAATCCCAGCACTCAGGGATTTGAGGCCAGCCTGGTCTACAGAGTGAGTTTCAGGACAGCCAGGGTTACACAGAGAAACCCTGTCTAGAAAAAAACAAAAGGCAACCAACCAACCAAACCGAAGTCACCAGGTTAGAACCTGGAATTTCAAGTAACCTAAGTCTGTGCTCCATTTGGAGCTTGTGTGGGCCATGGCTGTTCACATTTGGCTCCAGAATAAACTAACTCTTAGTCCCTTTAAAGGGACAGGTCCATTTGTTTGTTCCTTGTTTTTGTTTGCTTGATTTTTAAGGAAGGAACTCAGTCCCCTCCCAACCAGTAGAACTAGTATCCTCCAGGAAAACAGTATGACTTCACTCAATAACTCTGGCTGCAAGGCCAAGTTCTGACACTTGATAGCTGGCACTTACTCAGACTTGGCTCCCTCAACTGAGGTGGGGACACTAACACTGAGCTCATGGGTAAGTGGTCTGGTGGTATACTAAGACCGTAACCATCTACCTCTACCAGAAAGCTTAAGCTTTGGGCCAGTGAGATGGCTCAGCCGCTTAAAGACACTTGCCAACGACCCTGATACTCTGATTCCTGGAACCCACTCAGTGGGAGAACTGACTTCCATAAGTTGTCCCCCCCACACACACATTTATCAAATAAATGTTAAAAAATATTAAAAGCTAATGTGTGTATAATAATTGCTAGAGAAACAAAGCCCATGGAAGCTGCTTTGGGCGATGAGTGATGCCCCGGGGAAGCAGCGCCAGGGAGAGGATCAAACTCTCTTTTCTGGGGCTGACTAGGAAATTTCCATCCATCAGTGTTGTTCCTTGGCAATGCGAGTATTTATTGAGCGGTTTCTGCGAGGGAACAGAATTAGTCAGTGGTTCTTAACCTTTCCTGAGTCATAGCACTCCCTGAGAAATACCAAAGGCACCTCTTCCTAGAAAATGCCGTTGAAAAATTAACAGAAAAAAATAAATAAAATCAGGGCACGATAGGGCCCCAAGAAGCCCATCCCTAAGCACCTGCTAAAGGCACACCATGCCAGACATTATAATGCTATTAATTTTGAAATGAAAGCCAAGGTCACCTGGTCAGGCATGATTCAGATGTACCAACAGCAAGCTCTTCTTGTCTGTCCCTTATCTCAGTGGACAGCAGTTCCATTCATCCTGCTGCTCATGACAGAACCTAGGAGTCACCGAGGGCATGCCCTCCCTCTTCCTCAGTCGCCTCCATATCCAGCTTTTCACTGAGTCAGGTCCAGTTTTAGGTCCAGCCTCTTTTTTTTTTTTTTTTTTTTTTTTTTTTTCGAGACAGGGTTTCTCTGTGTAGCCCTGGCTGTCCTGGAACTCACTCTATAGACCAGGCTGGCCTCGAACTCAGAAATCTGCCTGCCTCTGCCTCTGCCTCTGCCTCCCAAGTGCTGGGATTAAAGGCGTGCGCCACCATTGCCAACCTCTTACATCCACCTCCTCTGCCCAGGCTGCCCTCCTGCAGGCAGGAATGATTTGTTAGCATCTGACTGGTAGACTCACAGACACAGCAAGAGCCTCTAATGGCTCTTGCACAAGAAGTAGCTAAGCCAGAAACTCCTTCCCTTCAGGCACTGCTTCGAAAGCAATACAGAGACTTTTCCTGTTAAAAGGAAGTTACAGCATTCCACCATTGATAACAAGGAGAGATGTGGTCCTGGAATGGCTAAGAAGTTACAAACACAAGATGCTGAGGCCGAGCCTGGCAAAGAAGTGGTGAGAAGCCAGCAAAGCATCCACAGCCCCCTCTGCATCCATCAGTCACTTCAGAAGCCAGGGCTGGGTGTACAACGGATGTCACCAGTATTCAGGACAGCAAACATAATATTCACTCCCTTCCCTCCTTGCCTCTAATTTTAAAAATTATTAAGACTAAGAAAAAAATGGGCTAGGGGAAAAAATGGTTCAGTGGGTAAAGTGATTTCCATACAAGCATGAGGACCTGAGTTCAAATCCCAGCACATACATAAAAGCCAGTGAAAAATAGCCATGCTATGTTTCAACCTCATTGCTGAAAGGCAGATGAGTGGATACCGAGGACTTGCTGATCAGCCAGTCCAGGCCATATGATGAGCTTCAGGCTCAGTAAGAGGCCCTGTTCCACAAAAATAGGTGGACAGCAACAGAGAAAGACATCTGGCATTGACTTCTGACCTCCATAGGCATACACACACGTACATACATGTGCACAACATATGCAAACACTAAAAGGATAGTAAAAAAACCTTTGCTCCTCCCAATAATCAAAATCACCTTCGTTCAACATCGTCACATGTTTACGTCATTAAAAATTTAAATATTTACAAGGAGTTACAGCACAAAGCAGGAAGACAAGTGCAAAAAAAAAGTCACCTCTAATGACAGCACACAGATATCAATCAACACGGGGCAGAAGCCACTCTAGACATTCCTGCAGAGGTGGCTGCACAGGTAAGCAGGGTCACTTATGAAAATAGTATCTCCCACCGCTTCATTTGTTAAGATATCTAACTTATTTACTTTATTAATATATCTGATATATTATTGTACTGGACATAAATATTCTTGACTCTGGTGAATCAGAACTAATGAAACTTAAGACTGAGAATGTGCAGCAAACATGACAAACTGGGGGAAAGCCCATCAGGTCTCAGCCTTACATAAAGAACCACAGACAGCTGAGAAAAGCTGGGGGCAGGAGAGGTGGTCCTCCCCAGCAAGGAGCACACCATCAACTGTTCAGTGCCACACAGCCCTGAAAGCGTACACACAAGTGACATTATATGTACTCACCAGGTTATAGTGAGAGCTATAGATATCTACACAAACACAGGTGTGCAATAATATTTAATGTAAAGAGAGGCCATGAACTTGACGGGGAGTGCGGAGAGGTATATGTGGCTTTTGGAGGGAGGGAAGGGAAGGGAGAAATGTAGTTAATCTCAAAACTAAACAACACCAATAAAAAGATTGAGGAGTGTTGGGTCAGGTGTGTAGCTCAGTGGTAAAGGGCATAGCTCCACACCAAAGAAAGAGAAAGAGGGGGACAAGGGGAAGGAAGGAAGGAAGGAAGGAAGGAAGGAAGGAAGGAAGGAAGGAAGGAAGGAAGGAAGGAAGGAAGGAAGGAAGGAAGGAAGGAAGCTGGTTGATTGATTGACTGATTGGTTGACTGAAGGGAGGAAGGCAAGCAGGCAGGCTCCTGGTTGGTTGGTTGATTGACTAACGGACTGATGGATTGGCAGAGTGGATGGACCACTTTAGGAGGTGTGCGGACAATGGCATCCTAGCCCCTGTTCTTTCCCCCTGCCTGCTTCTACACTTTTCTACATGGACACTACATCATCTTGGCTCCTAACATTCACACTCTGACCCTCTCCTTAATGCCCAATGCCTGGCACCTCCACATGAGGAAGCCCCAGTGCCCACCCAGCTCCAAAATCCTTGTCGCCGGAATTCCTTACTTTGATCGAGCTTTAAATTGGACTGAGCTCAACTCTCTCTCAAAATAGGGAGCATGGCCGATTTAGTCACTGCTGAGCCCTTAGTGTCGGTGAACAGCAGGTGCTCCCAAGAGCTTTGCCGAATGGCTGAGTTTATCACTGCAAAACAGTGTCAAAATAGCTTGCAACCTTCGGAGCCATGTACAGCACATCTGCGGCCCATGTAAAATTACCCTGTACAAAAGCTCTAAGAAAATAATTCTCTTGAAATCTTTATCGCAGTTTTACGAGCTGCCTTCCTGCTTGATTATTTTTCCTCGGTAAATTGTAGAGATCTGCAAGGTGGGTTTTTAAGGACAAATGTCTAGGTCAGCACGCAATAAAAATGGATGCAGATACATAAGAGAAAGGGAGACTCAACAGAGGATAGCAGGTTCAAGTTCATCTTAAACCACAGCGGTTACCACCATGGGCTGGAACCTCACAGGCACGGTCAAGTTCCGAGTTAATTATTCATGGCTGATGACCATTTATAACTCAGGTCCCGAGTCCAGCTCCTTGTATGTGACTACTGCCCATAAAGCGCACACTCCAGGTGGCTTATGCGGTGCTTTTCCCACCTTAGCAAACTTCCTTCAAGGTGGGGTCTTCCCAACAGGTAAATACAATGCACGGCACACCCCTCTACGCCTGCGCGCGCATTTCAGAAGATGACTCACTTAACTGTGTAGGTAAGAAGTGCGTCGTAGCAAAACCAAGACATTAGATGTATTTTAATATGCAAGACTTTGTGCCTCAGATATTAAATGCAGGGGGGGGGGGAAATGTCACCTTGAGTTGACATAATGAAACTGAATTTGAAGAACTTGGTGAACATTTACTGTCTGCGAAGTTTGCTGGATCCCAAAACTTCTACATTAAAGAGTAGAAAAGGATCAGCTTTCTAGACAAAGATCTGTCACAAGCCAAAGCTTGAGTTTAGCATGGTATCAATCTGCGCGCACGCACGCGTGCGCGCGCGCGCACACACACACACACACACACACACACACACACACACACACACACACAGATCATTTTCAGATCTCTGGTATTTATCCTGTCTGCAGGCATAAGAAACCTCAGGACCTCACTGGTCTGCACACTTCTGATTATCACAAGACTCCTCTGAGGCTTTTCCTGATTCCACAATTCCAAACGCTGTACCACCTTCAATAATAAGAACTCACTACTATCAAGCTGACAGGACCCCCACCAGTTCACTCCACCTTCTTCTATTGCTTAGTTCTTGTCTGTTTTGAGATGCAGTGTCATGTAGACCAGGCTGGTCTTGAACTCCCTGTGTAGCTGAGGATGACCTTGAACTTCTAATCCCCCAGCCTCCGCCTCCCAAGTGCTAGTATTGCAGGCCTGCACCATCACGTCTGGTTTTTGTGGTACTCGGAATGGAACCTAGGACTTATGTGTGCTAGCTAAGTGTTCTACCAACTGAACTACACACACCCCTACCTTCTTAATTGCCAAATGATTTTAGCAAGATCATTGTTTCTGAGGCAAGAAGGGACTATAGCCATGTGAACAACTTCTGAATAGAGGATTTCTGAGGGTCCATATTCAGATAAGCTTAGATGATTTAGAACTCTTTTCTCTCAATCATTTCAAATACCTGAACAGTTTTGTTCTAATGTTTAACCCAAAGTTTATACTTTCTCACAAGAGAAAAAAAAAAAAAAGCAAGCAGCCATGGTCATGCTTGCAGAAAATTACTATCCTGAAAGAACACCCCTATCTGCATGGCAGAATCAGTAAGTTCCTGCTGACCCTGTCTACTGTGAGGCCTTCCTGAGCATGCAAAACCTAAGGCAAACTGAGGCCATGTTCTAAAAGCAAGCTGACTGTCCAGATACCACCAAGCCCACCATGATCCACCATCCTAAACCCAGTCCCCCAAGGCCTCCCAAACTGTCTGCCATCACTGAGAGTGTCACCCACCAAAAGTCCCCTGGACTTGGCTAAGCAATGTCTAAAACAAAGCACAAGGCCCTGCCTGTCACATGACCACAGAATGGGCCACCGGTCCTTCCAGCAGCACCAGGGCTGCCAGTGCTCATCCACTGTAAACCAGTCTCCTTCCCCAACATATCCCAACCCAGATTTCAATGAATGTCTGGGAAGAGTGTCAAGAGAAGCTAAAACTTGAGTTAAGGCTTCAGTAATGAACCTTTTATACGGATGGAGCTTGTCTGTATGGCTTAACTCTCTTTTTATCTGTTCCCCCAAGAGCCTAATGCAATGAATAAACAAGATGAAGCCGTTTAGCACAGAACTAATCCACATTGTGTTTTCACTCAAAAAAAAAAAATAATCCCTCTGCAAAGTGCACGTCAGATGGTAGGGCTTACATGTCATAGCCCTACCATAGCAATAGGACAATGCGATTAGACCTTTCACGTCCACCTCGATTGTATAATTTTGGAGACAATATTTCAAAATCTGACTAAGCTCACAACTCCACAACTAGCAAACTTCTTAACATTAGGCTATTTTGTTGCCATTTCCATGAATCATTGAGGTCTTTCCTGGTGGCCTTCAGAAGAAGCTGCCACTCAGCTCCACAACTGAAGATATCAGATAGGGTTTGGGGTCAATGTGGTAAAAGGAAGCAGCTTCTATTTAAAGGTCTTTGGGGTAGGGAGAGCCAAGGGGGAAAAACCAACAGATTCTGGAGTTTCAGTCTCTAAATGTACTCCCAAACAGCTGTTTGCTTCTTTGTAAGTTCCCTTCAAGTAGTAAGGACAAAACAAAACAATATTAAGGGCTGAAGCTGAATCCCAGCCCAGAAACTCGTCTCCTTTATGGGAATGGTTATCCAGAAAACAGCCGGAGGTGTGTATGAGAAGTGTAGTGCATGCTACAATAAGCTTGTTAACTTCAACACAGCTCATTTTTTAAAAATCATAAATAATTATCCTTGCAGTGGGTGAGAGGTTTCTGACCCCGGGGAGGCTGAAGAAGTTTGAGCTGCTTTCTTTCCAGACTGCCTCATTTTAAAGGAAAGATGGATCAGGTTCCAGATCAAAGCAAAAGCAGCCCCAGAGTGCTGAGGGAGGAGACACTGGAAACTGCAGAAACTGTAAGGAAAGAGCTCCAGCCGGGGCAGGGTTGCTATCAGCACACAGCCTTGCTGCTGCCTGCCGCACTAAGGGCTGCCAGCATCCAAATGCCCATCCACTCGGTAACTGGTCTCCCTCCCCAACACACACCAAACCACACTTCAGTAACTGAGGAGTGGCACAAGAAAAGCTAGGACTCAGTCAGGGCTTTGAAGATGAACATTTATAAAGAAAAACACAAACCAGAAAGTCGGAGAGCAGGTGATGACTATGATTCCATCTGCCCTGAGCTCAGGAAGTACCCTTCTTCCAAGTGAGATGATCCAACTTTCTGCTGAATGCTGTTACAATCCACAAAAATCGCTTACCATAAATAGTTGTCAGTGTCCCAGAGAAACAGCTGTATGAAACTTCTGCCAGGAAGAGCCAATTAAAATAACAAAAGCGCCTTATTTGTTAGTTACAATCCTGTGCCACAAATGTAACCTTTTCTCTCTCTTCCCCGACAGCTCCATTGAATCACACCTCTCAGAGTACACAGGGAACCACAGAATCTTGATCGTGTATAGTCTTCAAGTTTAGTCTGAAAGACTAGAGAGGTAGTTTGGACAGTGGTGGGTTTGGCTGTCATGTGCAGCACCCTAGGTTCAATACCCAGAACTACATAAAAATCGTATGTGGTGGCACATGGCTGCAGTGCCAGAGCCTGGAGGTGGAGTAAAGATCCGAATTCAAGGTCACCCTGGCTAGTTGCAGAACTGAAGACTAGCCTATGCTAGGGAACAGTACTTCCACCTAACAATTTTTTTCTTTGATCTATAAAACAGCAGCAACCCAAAAAGCGTCTATGTTTAAAACTAGTGGGAGGAAACATGGTGTCCACTCCGGTTGTTAGACAGCTGTGTAAGGAAAATAGTCAGAAAGACTAACACAAGGGAAATAAATATCCAGCCCTGGCTTACACTCGGTACTGGCCTACCTTACCACTTCAACTTGACAATCACCATTTAGTAAAGCCACAGTAGGGGCTTAGGCTAACGTTCAGGGTGTGGTTCCCTGGCAGGAAGGGCTTTCTGCACAGTGAGGCAAAAGCAGATGATTCTGAAAACTGGACTGAGTTCTTCCTTCCAGAGCCAGGGAGTAAGAAGCTTGGTCAGTGACCAAAGAAAACCAATGTTTTCTGGTGACTGCAATAGGACATGGCAGCCTCGGGAGTCGCATCAAACCCACATACTCCAGAAGAGAGGAAAATAAAGGGTGAAGATGAGACTAAGTTGGAAAGAGTAGTCAAGAGAATTAAAATGTCTTAGGAGGGGCCAGTGAGATGGCACAGTGGGTCAAGGTTCTTATCGCCAAGCCTGATGATCTCAGGACAATCCTCTAGACCCACACAGTGGAAGGAGAAAACCAACTCTTGCTAGTTGTCCTCTGATCTCCACACACGAGAACCAGAGAAGAGTAAAGAAGAAACTGCCATCCTGAAAGGCACAAAGGGTTATCTAGGCTAGCATGCCTAGGGATCAACCTCTTTTACCACTCAAAGTCGAAAGACCAGCACCAGTTTCCTGATACTTTTTATAAAAAATAAATAACACTGAGGTCATCAGAAAAAAAGATGGGATTGGCTCAACCAAGCTTAAATGTCCCATCCACAGCAAACGATGGCTACCTTTCTGAGCTCTGGTAAGGTGGAGGGAGATATTTACTGTTAAGGACAGAGAGATGAAAAGCCGTTTGGTCACAGGGGGGCAGCTGCTGGTTTCTGTTCCTTCCCTAAAGTCCCTCAGCTGTCACCCTTTCTCTCAGACACTGCCAGGTTCCCTGTGGCCTCCATGTTCACTCTCTCCTGCTACCTTTCAGGAGTCTGAGTGGGACTCTGTGGAGGAAATGAAAACTAGAAGCCCCTCTCACAAAACAGTCAAGGGGGAACAGGAGCAGCTAGTCTGAGGATGGAGGTGAATGACTGCTCCTATCCCTGCTCTCACTGAGGAACCCATGGGGAATCTGATTCCCAGAGCACACAGCTGCTATGAAGACATGAGTCTGGTGAACTTGGGAAGTGGAGGGAAACTACCTTTGCTGCTGAGCTGGGAGATTTCAGGTCTTTAGCACACAAGCCCTGGCAAAAAGGCAAAAAGAAGGATAGGGACCTGTGATACAGGCGTGGCCTGCCCTTGACACTCGCCCTAGTCTACAGGCTAGGCTCCACTTGTGAGAGATGAGACAGCCAGTAGGGCCACTCTCTTCTCTGCTGCCTTTTAGGTGCAGTGTGCTTCCTATCCACTATGATGTAAAAACACACACAGACAGGAAAGCTGCTTGTGGGGTGCTGGGCTTTGGGAAAGCTCAGGGGATGAAGAGTAAATTAACCAGAAAAAGGTAAATACTTACAACAAACATTAATACTAAAGGTTAATAATATACTGCACACAGCCTACTTTAAAAATAGTATTTATGATGGTTATGTAGCTGAGTTTGAAGAATATTACACATACTCTGGTTTCAATCTCAAGTACGTATGAACTAGGTTTGGTGATATATGCCCTCAACACTCAAGAGGTAGAGACAGGAGGATCAGAAGTTCAAAGTCATCCTTTGACTATCTAGTGAGTTCAAGGCTAGCCTGGATAAAACCCTGCTTTTAAAAAAGGCCTAGAAATGGATACACTAATTGGAAAGATAATAATAACAACAACAATAATAATAATAACAATAAAAATAATAAATTTTAAAGTGGTCCTGGAGGAATGGCTAAGTGGTTAAGAGCACTTGGTACTCTTGCAAAGGTCCAGGATCAGTTCCCAGCCTCCATATGGAGGTTCCCAACCATCTGTAACTCCAGTTCCAGAGAATTCGATATGCTCTTCTGGCCTTTGAGGATATAACACACACACACAGTGTGCATATATACATGAAGGAAATATAATCATATATGAGAAATAAATCTAAAAATAAATTAAGATAGCAAAAGGTAATAGATGGCAAAATTCTAAAAGAAGAAATACAAATGGTCAACATCACAGTCCCTTTAGTTCCCAGGAAGCTCCGGTGTACCCTATGCACACTCTCACTACCTGAAGGACCCCTCTGGTGCGCCTCCATACAGTAAGTCTTGGCTTACAGACTGTGTCCCTACACGGAGCTCTGTATCCCACATACTAAGGTTAGGTATTCCCAATGTTTGTCTCCACGGCAGCAGGCTCGCTTCTCACCTGATATCTATCTGCCCTTTAACTGACTCTGCCCCTAGACCAGAGGGTTCTCAATCTGTGGGTTTCATGGGAGTCACATATCAGATGTTTGCACTATGATTCATGACAAGAGCAAAAATTACAATTATGAAGTAGTAACAAAATAATTGTATGGTTGAGGTCACCACAACACGAGGAACTGTACTAAAGGGTCACAGCACTGGGAAGGTTGAGGACCACTGCCCTAGACCATGAGTATAACCAGGAAGTATAATGTGCATCCAATTTTGTTGGGTATTATGGTCTGCATATCTAAAGGAGAATATAGTGTCTAGTAGACTTTCAGAAAGCCCTAGTTGTACTTCAGGCATTATTAATAAAGTGAGGAAATATTTACCATTACCAGTGGGTGTGAGCTCGGTGGCTGAGTACATGCTCAGCGTGCTCAACGCCCTGGGCTACAACACAGACATGTCAAATACTGATGATGGGGAAGTTTTTGGTACAAACTGGAGATGACATACGACTCCGAGGCTTGGACAGCAATTTGCCTGCTGTGTCGGCACAGAGATACTAGGGTGGTGTAACTACTTCCACGTCTGCTGCCGAGGAAGTGCTTGGTTGAGATGGAATTTAATAATCTGAAAGTATTGTGATGATACGGATCGAGAGCCTTAAAACCATCCGAGCTTGGTAGCCCAGGGATCTCACACCAAGGAATCTCTCCTGAAGTACTCAGTACGGAAGTGTGCGCGTCCCGGTATTTCTCCCAAGCGAAAAATTAAAATCTGGCGATGTCTGATAGCAGATAAAACAGTAAAGGATTTCATACAATGCAACGGTGCACGCATGTTTTCAAAGATGGGCTAGCAAGGAGAGAGGTGGTGAACATGTGTGTGCAATGCGTACTGTAACATGTTCAAGTGTGCATGCCTGCAAACACCATCACTCATCTCCAGGACATTCGTCACCTTCCTGGATTAAAGCTACCATTAAAACAGAGTTTCTCATTTCTTCTTCCTCTCCCAGCCCCAGCATCACCATGCCGCTTTGTCGCTATGCATCTGACAACCTCGGTACCTTGTATAAACAGGATCGCATGCACGCCTTTTCACAAGTGCCTCACATCACGAGTAGCATGCTTTATGGGCTCATTCATGTTGTTGTGTGTGCCAGAATGTCTTTCCTTTAAAAGCTGAATAGCACTTCACACCTTATGTGTTAAGGCTTATCTCTCCACCCACCCACTGTGGAGACTTGATATGCTCTGCCTGCTGGATCCTGTGGATGTCACCATGGATATGGGAATACAGATATTCACACAAGCCTCTGCTTTCAGTTCTTTCAGGTACATGCCCACACGCATGACTGGATCACAGAGTACGTCTGCTTAACTCCGTGAAGAGCCCGCACTCCTGACTTTGCTGCTGTTGTTCCCAGCTTTTGCTTTGCTCTTATTTCTTTTCAAATGGCCATCCCAACGAGTGTGAAGTGCCTCCTCCTGGGGTCTCCATCTCCATCTCCCTCACTGTCAATCATGTGGGCATCTGGTCTTGTGCTCACTGTCACTTTGTATACCTTCTTTGCAGAGATGGCTATACAAGTCTTTCATCCAGATTTTAATCAAATTGTAGCATAACGTATTCTTAACTAATTAAAAACAGAATCTAAAATACATTTTAACAAATATAAATATATATTAATATATAAAAATAAAACACACACACACACACACGCACACACACCCCAGGAAAGAAGTACAAGAAGTGATTGACACAGCTTGCGGCTGAGCGGGGAGACCAGGTGTGACTTCGTTTCCTTTTAGAGCTTCATCTGCAGCTTTTCTAAAGTGAGCACACATGGCCGGTTTAATCAGCGGGATAGGGTACATAAACAAATTTTTAAAACCTCAGCCCAACCACAAAGTGAAGGTTGCAACAGACTGAAGCCTTTTTCAATTATGAACACCACAGTGCAGTATCTGGAGTTACCTCCAACAGGAAGAAAGATTCGCTTGACTTCCGCTTGTCCTGGGCCAGGGCCAGAACAGGTGCACTCCAGACGTTAATCCTTGGAGGATCCCACCACGAGGGAGCTCCGCCCACTTCACGCGCTGTCACTCACCCCCCACCCAGGCTCCTTGTCTCAGGCCACAAACAAGAACAAGGCACTGGGAGTAAGTAACAGGTCTCCTCTCTCCTTGTAGAACTTGAAAACTACTGCCAAGGGACAAAGAATTATGTAGAATTGAGCAGTCAAACAAGGATGTGCCCCGGGGTGCAAGGATATTGGATCCAATCCTGGTGAGGCAAACATAAAAAAGAAACAATGTGTTTAAAAGATGCCCAGAAAAATATATTTAAAATACTAACGACAAGGGGAGTGGCGAGGTGGATGGCTGAGGGTTTAGGAGAACTCGCTGATCTTACAGACCGCCCAGTGTCAGGTCTCAGTAGCCACATCAGGCTTCTCACAATAATCTGTAACTGCAGCTACAGGGATCCAAAGCTCTCTTCCAGCCTCCATAGGCACAAGGCATACATGAGGTGCACACAATGCACACAGGCAAAACCCTGACAGAAATAAAATAAGAATAAATATATCTTTAAAACATAAAAGATAGTGAGGGCATCTCCAGAATTACCAGTCTCTTCTGAGAGATACTCTATTTATATTATATACCTTGATATAGATGAAATAGAGGGACTTTCTTTTCCCTGATATATTGTGAATAAAAAGATAATTGCTTTGCTATTGTTGAATTCAAAAGGAAAACACTGATCAAACCTTCAACTATAAGAGGAAAAAATAAGCAATAAAAATAAGTGCTTTAACAAAACAGCGATGATTGTGTCTATATCGCATTGTGTTTGGAGACAGTTCCCACTACAGAAAAGCAGCAACCAGGCAGCTGTGCAGGGAACACGGTTGTCAAAACAACAGAGAGAACGATGACACAGAGGTAGCACGGAGGAGAGCCGTCTCCTCAAATACCCCAGCGCTTCCCCAGGATCCAACCCTTGCTACACACTACCCCTGAGAAGGTCACATGACTTGCTCCAGCCAATGAGTGACAGATGCACTTGAGCGCTTAAGAGCCCAAGGGTGACCCTCCAGTCTCTCTTTCTCAGGGCTCCTGAAAGATTCTGCCTCAAGCTCCTGTCACAAGATTCTTTACATTTGTGTAGAGAAGCTGCCAGCATAAATTCACAAATGCACCCGGGCAGCAAGATGGAAGCAACCAGCCGGTGTGCTGAACCTCCGAAAATTGAGGGTGCGTGTTATCACGTCACAGAACTTTGTTATCCCCAAGAAACAGGACAGAAGCAAAAGGACATTCGATTCATTAAGCGGCATCAGTCACATGTGAGGGCACAGCAAGCGCGTATCAGAGTCCAGGGAGGACAGATCCAGAGGGCCCTGTTTATGCCTGAACGTGGAAGCCAGGCCACGGGAGAAACTGCAGGGGACAAGAAGCCTTGGATGCACAGGCTGTCCATCCAAAACACCGAGAGTAGGTTATCAGAAGACTAGGACAGTCACAAACCCAAGGCCCCTTTTCTGATAGCAGGAATCTGAGAAACAGGCAGTTGAAATTCCAAATTCTTGTTGACCACAGTGGCCCTATCTGGAACCCCACCACTGAAGAGACCCAAGTGGGAGGATCACACATTTAAGGGTAGCCTGGGCTACATAGCAAAGTCCTATCTTACCTTGCCCCTACCAAACACATACATCACACACACACACACACACACACACACACACACACACACACACACACACACACACCACATACACACACACACACAGAGCTTCTAAATCATCCTTAACCCCTATCTACACATCACCACAACACACTAAAGCTTCTGTTCAGGCCATCTAGACACAGCCACTTGTTAATTTATGGTACTTCTCCAGGGATTTGAAATATGGAGCAATTACTAACACAGACAAAATTCTTGCTGAGCAAAACCCCAAATAAATGGTCTATCTGACAGCAGAAAGAGTGGAAGCACCTTCTGCTTTGTTCCTACCCTGACACCAGAGTGGAAACCTAGCCAGGCTCCCACCAGCCCTGGAGACAGGTTGAGTCCCAAACTGCTTTTCCTGTTGCTATTTCGCATTCACCTCAATTTATAAAATTCTGTAATCTAGTTAATATCCAAGGACATAACCCCTCCAAATACATCCTCCTACAATCACCCAGAGACCTTCTTAACAAAATACTTGAAAATGGGGTTGAGTCTCTAATGCAATATTCTAGCTTAACAAAATCTCCCAAATGCGGGCAAATGCTTACATGCCTCGCGTTTTATCCAGCTGGTCTCTCCTGGTGGGATGAGTAGATATTAAAAGCATATAACTAAAAAAAATAAAAAATAGTAATTAAAAAATCCTTTTATGGAAAGACACAAATGTCAGAGCTGAACGAATAAAGGAAGAAGGCAATAGCTGGATGGGTCACTTCCTCAGTTACATACAAAGGCCTCATCCCTGGGAAAAATGGCCTGTAGCACTAGCTACTTCCTTCTGTGTTGATAGCTAAAGGCATGCAGAGAGAACAGGTTTAGTGAAACCCAGCTCAGCCTGGGTGTGGAATGTATGCAAAGACAAGATCTCAACCTGATCTCTTTCTTTCTAAAGAGTGAGGACCAGGGTCCCACCCTTTCCAAGGGGCCAGACATTCCTGGGAGTCAGTGACTTCTGATGGACACTGTTTAGCTGAGCCTTCTTCAGTAACTGACCAGAGAACTGCCACCCAGATAGTTCCCATAACCGCTGCTTTTTCTGTGTCTGGCCACAGTAAAGCTCCAACCCCCAGGGATCATGGGAACAGCTCCGGTCTCCCAAACCCCTGCTACTACAGCCCCTCCTCCCTGCTTCCTAACTTCACAGCCCACGGTTTTAGTCCTGCCTCAGTGGCCACGCCCACCCTCTCTTGCAGACTCATTTCCACCCAAAGGCAGGGAGCTAGCCCTCTCCCCTTTCCCTCCAGGTCTCTCCTAAACACTCCATCCTTTGAGTAGATGACTCCGCCTGGTACAAACATGAGTGCCCTTCTCAGTTCCAGAACTTAACTCTAGCAGCCTTTGGAGACCTCTGAAGCCCTCTCCTTCCACAAGATGAAGGCTACTGCTCTGTCATACTACATTGCAATCCCGACCTTGGACCTTGACTTCTCCTCCCCATAGCTTCATCTCCAACTGATTCTACCTTGTAATAGAGGCTGGATTTGTTTCTCCATCACCATCTTTCCGGCTTCATAAATCAAGTGTCTCAAAGGAGCAAAAAATGGCCCCACAGTAGGTCACAGCATCCACTCTTACCCACTGAAATTTAGCTCTTCATAGAGAAATAGTGTATAGTCTTTTCCAGAGCAATTCTGATCATGCCATCTCGTTGCTGAAAGCCCTGTGGAGAATTCCCAGAGCTCACGAGCTGAGGGGCTGGAGCAAGCTCTCCCACCTGTAAGGTGGGTGCTGCCAACCCAGGAGCCTTCCCCCACTCAGAGCATCCCTGTAACACAGAGCTGCTTCCCACCCCTCATTTGGGAACTTTGCGAAGTGCCTGCTGCTCTCCCCGCAAGGTCCCCCCTTTCTTCTTCAGTGGTCACACCTTGCCAGTTTTTGGAGTTCACCCAAAGACTGTTTCCTTGTGTAAGGTTTTCCTGATCTCAGACTCAGCCTGCTTCCTTTGTCATACTCCACCAACCCCATACAGAGCCTTCAGCTATTTGTCCAACTAATTATTAAATTTATGGTTGGGTACATTCCCTAAAGGATAACGGCAGAGTCTCAGCTTTACTTACTCTGTATCCAGCATCTAGCCCAATGCCTTACTGATGGGACAATTTTGAAAGCAGATAGACAGATAGTCTTCTGGGATCTTAGACTTCATTCTGTAAGATAAGGCCCCTGCAAACATGCCACGTTGAAGCTAAAATATAAGCCCGCTGAGGACTTCAGATTTGAAAGTCCGAGATGTTAGTGGAGGCACGGTCAAAACCGGAAGAATAAATTCAGAGGAGGAACCTAAGCAGTACAGAAAAGAGACTTACAGAGATTTAAGGATGTGAGTTATCTGAAAGTTACAGAAGTAGTGACAAAAACATCCAGTAGATTTTCAAGTATGGGAAAAGACTGTGGCAGCCTGACTGTAAGTTCTGCAAGTTTGGAGGACAGACAGACAGACCACCACAGCACACATGCAGTAAGGAGCTATCTCGAGAACACACAGAACCCTCCAAACTCAAGCAGAAAACAAGAGATTCTCCTGGAAAGGAAAGTGTTGAGACTGAGTTAGCCTTTGATTAAATACAAACTCCCCCCACTCTCCCCGTGTGCCATTGAAGCCATCGGTCTAAGATCTGCCGGGCATGACTACACTTGCTGTACACTACATCCTATACGCCAGGACTCAAGACAGGAAATTAAAAAGCACATTCCTACAGAAGATCTCACACATTTTATTATGTGTGTTGGATATGGAAAGATAACATCTAGACTCAAGCTGTCAGGATGGGGAATTTGCTTTTAAAAAAAATACACTAATCCATGAGGAATTTATCTTTAAGATTTTTTTTTAAGGAAATGTAGCAAAATCCTTATGACGAGAAGAACAAAATAAAATTCATGATCAAGAACTATTTCAGATCAACTGGCATGGTGGTACATACCTTTAATCCCTGCACTTGGGAGGCAGAGGCTAAAGCATCTTTGTGAGTTTGAGGCCATCTTGGTCTACAAAGAAGTTCCAGGAGAGCCAGGACTATTATGCAGAGAAACTCTGACATGGCGGGGGGGGGGGGAGTCTATTTCAGAGCCACATGGGATGTAATCCTGGAGCATGAGGCAGGAAGATCTCAAGCTTAAGGCCAACATGGGATACCCATCTCAAAACAAAACAAAAAACCACCTCCAATCTCTAAGATAGGCACTTAGTTGTATGTGATTCAGGTGTTGAGGGCCATGGCTGAACACTTATGGCCTCCGTGCAGAAGTCGGAGGACAGCTTCCTAGAACCACTTCTCTCCTCCAACGGTAGGGTTCTTGTGTTTGAACTCAGGTCGTCAGACTTGCACAACTAGAACTTCTGCTCACTTAGCCATCTACAGGCAAACTCAGGCACATTTCATCTCTCTGAGGCACATCCGTGAAATGACCCACCCCAATCTGGTTGTAAAATTAAATTAGGGAAAAAATGTTAAGTATTTAACACTGAGCCATATACAAGGGGGTTCTCAATAAACGCCGGGTACTATAATTATTCCCCATAGCATGAGTGATCCCTGGTGAATAACACTGGGAGGTATGCAGATGGATGACAGATGATGGATGGTAGCAGCCCCAGATGGTCTCAGGACCTTAACATCACACATGAGACTAAGAATGTTGCACAAAAGGCTGGCTTTAGGATAGGAGAAAGGACACGGATGGGAAGAGTGAATGGAAATCATTTTAAAGGTCAAATTTGCACAAATAGGATTTGCGCATGCAAAAGCATGCTGTCCTATAAACTCAAAGTAATCCTCGTGCTCTCTTAGCTAGCTCAAAGGATTGTAAGCAGGCTTTCAATAAATCACAACTACCCACCCCTTAGGCATCTCTCCCCTCCCTGCACTCAGTCTTAGGAACACTGGCATCCATACTGGCTATTTCCAACCTCTCTCTCTCTCTCTCTCTCTCTCTCTCTCTCTCTCTCTCTCACACACACACACACACACACACACACACACACACACACACACACACGGATGGATCCCAGAGTGTCACACATGTTGAACAAACATCTGCCATGAGGTACACCTCAGTCCTTCCACATATTTGTAGAAAAAGCCATCTATGCTCCAACCATCCACCATCCCCAGGGTCCCTGCCGTAAGGACACTATTACTTTATCCTCTCTTGTCCCCCTTAAAACAATCAGAAAAGTCTATTGCTGGTAATTACTTTATTATTTGTGGCCCAAAGTTTTTAGTGAGGTCTAGAATAACTTAAGAGACAAAGTTCTGTAAAAGACCACAACCCAGTACACAGTTCAAATACACATTTCAGCTGCAAGGGACTCACTCACACAAACCTGAGTGATAAACATCGGCTTGGACCCAACATGTTGTTAGAAAACTCTACATTTAACATGGTGCTTGCAAACAAAGATAACATGCAGAAATGAGCAGGTGCTTTGTTTGGCTTTTTTGTTGGTGGTTGGTTGGTTAGTTGTTAGGTTGTTTGTTTGAATTTTCATCTTAAACTAATTCAATTCTGGCCAATACACAACTGCAACCGTGTGTTAAAATGAAATTTTCAGAATTTCAATGATAACATATTTATGTGTTTGTGTGTGTGTGTGTGTGTGTGTGTGTGTGTGTGTGTGTGTGTGTATGTATGCCTGCATGTGTATGTATGCCTGCATGTGTATGTGTGTATGCGTGTGTGGTCTGTATGTGTTTGGTATATGTGTATGTCTGTGTGTGTCGTGTGTGTGTGTGTATATACGTGTGTATTCAGTGTAGGCTCACATATACAAATGTATAAGTTCATGTGGTGGCCAGAGAACAACCTTGAGTGTCATTTCTCAGAATCCATGCACTCCGTTTTTGAGACACAGTCTCTCACTAGCTTATAACTTGGTAGCATAGGCTAGACAGTTTGGCCTGGAGCCTTAGGCATCTGCCTGCGTGTGCTTCCCTAGTGCTGGGATTATAAGAATACACCAATAACACTGAGTCTATTATTTTTAAATGTGGGTTTTGAGGATCTAACTCAAAACAGTGTCCTCACACTTGCAGGGAAAGTGCTTTCCAGCTGCAATTTCTCCCTAGCCTGAGTGATAATATTTTTAGAAAAAGAAATTCAATACCATAGATTTGTGTGAGAGAGATTCTACATTCCTATGAAGAACTGAGAAAAATGGAGGAGAAGCAGGTAAGCTGGAGTGTCTGGGCTCTTTCCTGCCTTCAGAGGAGATCACAGCCAGGGCAGAGCTCGGAAAGAATATTCCAGGGAGGACAGAGCCTCTTCTATCTGCCAGTGCCTAGAACATAACATTGAGAGGAAATCTGAAATTGATGGAGGAACAGCAATGACTAATGAGCGAGATCTGCCACAGGTGCAGGCAAGAGCAGCCATAGCTGTGCCCTAACGGAGGCCAAATTCCCCACTTGTGAATAATGTGAGGGACGAGGCCTGAACGGAAGCCAAGACTGTTTTATTTCCAGTGTGGACTTCACTTCTCGCGTTAGAAAAAAAAGTTCATTGTTTAATAGGTTAACACACGTTGGCATTTCTTTATATTAAACAACAACAAACTAAAACAAAACTCTAGTGCTCTATGAAGCTCAAACTTCCCTAGCCACACATTAAACTACCAACAAGAGGGCACAGACAGCCTCTTAGAAACCCCACTCCAATCCCACAGCTAAGAGGGTCTGTACACAGCAGGTCTAAGCTGCTGAGCCTCCGACCCAGGAGCAATCCACACTTCATCCCCCCACCCCCCATGTGCGTTCCCTTTGCCTCCAGATGTCTCCACACACAAAAGTAACTCTAAAGTCCAATTTGGATCTTGTGTTGGAAATGAAAAGACAAGAGCATTAAAGACGACAGTGCATACAGTCATGTGGGTGATGTTTGGACAAATAAGTGGCTATGTAACAATTTGATTCCAATTTTTTCACCACCCCAGACACGGACATGCCTTTTACCCACAGACACACTAAATTTTGCAGAGAAGTCAAATGCATGTATTTGCATGTATTTAGAAAGAACCTTGAGCATTTGTGTTTCCTCAAGCAGCACACAGTAGGTACCTCACTGGCAGGCTTACCATAAACCACTTTAACTTTATGAACTGCCCTCAATTGGGTATGCTTCATGGGATGGAAAGTGTCCTATTGATGCTCTTTCCACATTAATAATACACATATAACTAACAGGCGAGGGCGTTATAAAGGCATCTTTAAAACTGTATGACCCAGCTTGACCCGAGCCTGACCAATGGAACGTCTGGATCAAGTTGCAACTTGCAGACAATACAGAGGAGTCTCACAAACCGGGAGGCAAAGGAGCATGGCCAGCTCTCCCTGAGGTGTGCAAAGGTAAACTTTTGAAGGTAGGGAAATCTACAGGTCCCAAGGTCTAGTCACACATTACTTCCCAAAGTATTGCAAGGGAAAGGAAGGCACTGCTGATTAAGAGAGATATGAGGACATTTCCCATTGTTTTCAAATGCCTAAGATTAAAACGGCAGCGCAGGGATATGTACTCAGGTGATAAAAGGAAACAAGAAAATAATGATTCCCCAAGCCTTATACCTCCAAGCTCCTCAAGCAGGATGGGTCAGATGTGAGTCCTCTATTCAGCCTAGATAGGGGTCACCAGAATGTCAACCTTACAATCCATCCTTAAACCGTGCATTTGTGTTGTATGGCTTTCTCCGTCTGTGTTACATTGTATAGTGAAAGGTTTAAATTATGATCCAACGTTGCTCCCCAAGGAAACACTAAAGCTGAAAACTCCAATACACATGTAGCCATTTAACTTTAAATTTTAATGAATTAAAATTAAATAATAAAAAATTCAGCTCCTCATTTCAAGGGTTTACTAGCCAGATGGTATCTGTGGCTACTGCATTGCAATAATACACAATATGGATTTTCCCAGTGGCACAAAGTCCTATGGGGCAGTCAGTGGTCATCTAGGCAAAGGGGGCTTTCCAGATTGCCAGAGATCCAGGGGTTCCTAGGTCATCTCTGCCAGCAAGTCCAGGCAATCCCTAGGTCAGTGGCTTACATTCCTATTAATCCTTGCTTACAAAAAGGATTCCTGCCCATGACAACCAGCATAAACTCACAGTGACACCCACCCAGCAACCACATGGACAACAAGCTGACCTCACCCAGAGTAACATTACTCTGGTGCAGCCAACAGTGAGGTAGGGACAAAGGACAAGTCTGAATCGTCATCAACGAAAGCATCTGGCTCCTGCCCAGATGTACCTCACCCATACAACACTGATAGCAAACTGTGGCCTCCAAGACTAGGAGAAAATTGGCTAAGAGGGAGTCTAGGAGAAAAGATGTGGGATTTGAAATAGGATCCTAGAAAAGAAAACAGATATTTATGGAAATTTTGAGAAAAATTCAAGGAAGGTCTATAACGTAGTGACACGGCTGTGCTACCATTAAGTTCCTGGTTTTCATCATTGTACAATGACTATATCAATGTTGACACTGGGGGAAGTACCAGGAGGTGCAGAAACTCTCTGCCTTCTCTATAATAAAAATGTGTGTGTGTGTGTGTGTGTGTGTGTGTGTGTGTGTGTGTGTGTGCATGTATGTGTGTATGAGACGGGGGGGGGGAGAAAATTAAATTAGTTTAGAAAAAGAATCCTATTTCTTCTAAAGTAAACAAAGAATTGCAAATGGTGGCCCACACCTGTAATTACAGAACTTTGACGTTTAGATGCAGGAAGAACATGCTTTCGAGGCCAGCCTAGACAACAATGTGAGACCCAGTTCCCCAAAATTAATTAATAACCCATGTAATTAAAACAGAGGCTGGCTGTAGTGGCTATTTCTGAGTGTCAACCTGACTATATCTGGGGTGAATTACAATCTAGAATTAGAAGGCTCACCTGTGATCTAGATCTTGGGTCTGGAAGACACAAGTTTCAGGTGTGGTGGTGCGCACACCTCTAATCTGGGCCACACCTGCTGCTGGAGATCTACATAAGGACATTGGAAGGAGGAAGATTCACTCTTCTTCGCCTGCGAGCCTTGTGGGACTAAGCGACTGCTAGATCCTCGGGTTTTCATTCACAGCTGCTGCTGACCATTGTTGGGGAGTTTGACTACAGACTGTAAGTCATCAACAAATTCCCTTACTATATAGAGACTACCTATAAGTTCTGTGACTCTAGAGAGCCCTGACTAATACACTGGCATAAGAACTCCAGTTAGAACTAGACACAGCTGGACCACTTTGAGACAAGATGTGCTTGACACAACCAGAGCTCATGAAATAAATAAAGGTAAGTCCCCTCTCACCAAGAAACACCTAGGGATTTCCCTCCAGCAGAGTTAGCTGGGTTACTGGAAAGGGAAGCATGCTGGGGGGGGGGGCACCCCAGAGGGACAATGGAGAACCAGTGAGAGTGAAGGTCCAGTCAAAGCTTTCACAATCATTCATGCACACCTCCTGTAGATCATTTCAAACTGTCTTTACAATATCTTCAATACAACCTTCCTGTTTCAGGTCTTGAATATGTTTTAAAGACTGTGGGAGTGATACGGAATGCCCAAGAGGATACCCAGAGAACTCTCCAATGAAAAAGAAAGAACTATCCTTTGGGAGTCATTTTTTAAATTATTTATTACGTTTTACTTGAGAGAGAGAGAGAGAGAGAGAGAGAGAGAGCGCAATGGCACACATGTGAAGGTCAGAGGACAGTCAGTGAAAGTCAGTTTTTTCGTTCTACCAGGTAGATACTGGGGATTGTACTTAGGTTCTAAGACTTTGCAGCAAGTGCCTTTATATCCACTGAGCCATCTTGCCAACCCAGGGGCTAATTTTTAATGCAACTTGGAAATAAATCTAGCACATGGGAAACATTTTTTCCTGGAGAATATTTACAAGACTTTAGTGCTGTACTCGGCTTTGGCCAGAAAATAAATATTGGGAAATGGCGTGAATAAACACTGTTGTTTCATTTATCATTAGATCTGCCACTTTGTTTATTTTATGTGGTTATTAGCTGCATCCACAGTTCTGAGATCAGAACCTCAAATCTACAACACAGAAACTGTAGGAAACAAAGGCTTAACTCTGCATCTGGCTTGGACTGTTGTCTAGAAATAACTTCCATTCTAAAAGTGGGGTAACTTGGAATACTGCGAGCAAAGCAACCAAATATAAACACAGCAGTCTGTATCAGCCTGAGCCTTGCTCAGAGAATGACTAAAAATATGTGCATCCAAAGATTAAGAGAACAAAACCAATTAATTAATTAATTAATTAATTAATTAAAATGCAATATCAGTTCTGGTGGAAGATCAAGGCAAGGTCAAGGGCATGCTAAGAAACAAAGGTATATAATTCCAAAAGAAGTCTTTTCCTTGCCCATGAACTCTCAATATAATACAAATTCGAAGGTCTCAGTATTTTTAATGAGTTATTTTAAATAGATCTTTATATATAATTGTCAGACTGTTTATCTATAAATTATCAAAGTTAAACATACCATCCTAATTTACTTGGAACTCCTAGAGTTAAATGAAAGCTGTGATTCTGTTCCTAGAAGGAACTGTTATTTTCCAAAAATAGCTAGAGGAACCTGGGGCCTGCTCCGCAAACATCCCTCGGGCTGCTGGATGTGGTACAGATGTTGCTGGGTGGGCACCTGCACTCATAGCAGCAGAGTTCCTGACTCGAGTCCATGGTGCGCAATACAGAAACGCATGAGCTGCCCAGAGGTAGGAGGACAACACAGTGAGTACCAGAAAAGGCATGGTGCAAAGACTAGGCACTAAAGTATTCACCCCATGAGCTTAGGCTCTCAGAAAGCTACTTACCTCACAGAGCCAAGCACCTGGGCGAGCATCCATGGCCCTTTTCTTGCTGTTGCTGCTTTGGTTTGTTTTGATACAAAGTCTCATGTATTCACATAGTCCATGCTGGCCTCTAACTCACTATGCAGTCAAGCATACCTTGAGCCTGCTATTCTTTTGCTTTTGTCTTCCAGGTGTTGGGATTATAGAAGTGTACCACCATAACTGATCCACGGGGATGGGGGACAAACGTAGGGTTTTGTGCAGTAGCCAAGCAGTCAAGCCATATCTCCAGCCCTACACTCCTTTCTTGATCTAAATTCTGTAAACTTGGCTCTCTCTGACCCCACGACTACCAGAATGGCCAAGGAGGTTCGGAGTCATCTTCTATGATGCATATGAATATAGACAGCTAACCTATACCACACAGGCATGATTTCATTGCCTTTGACTCTATCCTAACTTAAGCAATATGAAAAACCCCATGGTTTCATCCAATTATTTCATAGTGAACAAAAGTTTAATTCATCTGATACGAATATATTTAGGGGAAAAAAATCCAGGTATAGTAGTACATGTCTTTAATCCTAGACTCGGGAGGCAGAGACAAGTGGTTTTATATGAGATCAAGATCAGCCTGTTCTACACAGCAAGTACCAGGCCAGCCCCTGGCTACACAGTGATACCCTGTTGGGGATGGAGCAGAGTTGAAGATCTAAGATAAAGTCACCACATGGCTTCAAAACGGTACAACAAAATGTAATATAACTTTGCATTAAAAAAAGGGGGGGGAAGAGAGAGAGAGAGAGAGAGACAGGTGGGAAATGCATAAAAAAAGCCCAAGTTAATGATGCATTTCCTGACGAGGAGATAAAACTGAGGCCATCAAACTACTCTCACCAATGGTCAAGTCTGCCAAAAGCATCTTATGCACAGGGAGGCAATCAAAATTACTATCATAAATAGATTATGCTTCCAGAGTATACATATAT
Organism: Uromys caudimaculatus; assembly: GCA_028551405.1. Classification (NCBI taxonomy): domain Eukaryota; kingdom Metazoa; phylum Chordata; class Mammalia; order Rodentia; family Muridae; genus Uromys; species Uromys caudimaculatus. Next base: position 12,745,839 of record CM052710.1, on the reverse strand, counting down.
GTATGTGTGTCTGCGTGTGGTGCATGCACATGTATGTGCAACCCACTCATGCATGAACATGTGAGAACAGAGGTGGCTACCTGTCTTCCTCCATCACTCTTCATCTTTGTTGTTTTTGTGTCTTTGTTTGAAACAACATCTCTCACTGAACCTACAGCTTGCTGCTCCAACTAGATTGGAGGGCTGACCAATGAGCCCCTGGAATCTGCTTGTCTTCAGCACTCAGCACCAAGGTGACAGGCAGGAGCCTCTATACCAGCTTTTACATGGGTACTGAGTATCTGAACTCAGGATCTCACACTTGCTCAGAAAGCACTTACTTGCTGAGCAATCTCTCCAGACCCAGGGTTTAAATTAAAAAGAAGAAGAAAAAGAAAAAGAGGAGGAGGAGGAGGAGGAGGAGGAGGAGGAGGAGGAGGAGGAGAAGGAGGAGGAGGAGGAGGGGGAAACCAAAGCAATCACAAAGCATTAGCAATGTATCTCGTTATCATAATAAATGCAAAGTTGAAGCAAAGGGCTCAAAGCTTCTGTATTCCTGCCATGCAGCCTTGCACTGGATTCATTTAGTTCACCAAACTGAATTCTCAGCATATCAACTGTCCCTGCCCTAGTCCAGGAATTAATCTTCATATGTGATGATTTTGCAAGTTAAACTGCATGACCTGGACATTAGACAGCTCTGTTGTCCATCCCCATACTAACTGGTACAGGTCTCTGGCTACACAATTAAGCAAACTAAGAGTGGAACACATGTCAGCTTTAGGCAGTAAACTTTAATTTGGTTCTAAAAAGTAAATAAATAAATAAAATAAATTATGCATGTTTCTAAACTATTTATAACTACTAACCATTTTATTTTTTTTAAATCACATATATGTAGTATAGAGAAATAAAATAATATGAAAGCCACTTTAAAATTGAAATCAACTGTCTGCCAACTGAGTTGTCAGATGGATGCCACCGGTGTGAAACTGGAGGGACAGAGCACATTTAGTGACTGAACTTAGCACACGGAAAACTAGATTCACTCCAAAGACAAGTTTAGGATTATTACTGGACAATGACTCCCAACATGATTGCTGTAGTTTGCACTTGACCTATGGAATGCGAAATATGCTTTGAGGAATGGTTATGATTATAACAACTGAATTGAGAGGTACTTGAATTTTCAAGACAGAACAGGAAGCACTTTAAGGTCTTCTATATATTATAGTTAGGAATCAATATTTACACTGTTTTCAATAGTAAAGTCCCCTTCTTCTATGTAAAGACATTCTGTCTATGGGCCATGTTAGTTATGTCAGTTATATAGTTATGTGAATCCACCTACCAGAGCCTCACGTATTAACATAAAATATGAAAAAGAATTTAAGCTGAGTTCTGGCATTTAACTTCATAGTAAATGCTTTGGTTTGGTTTGGGCCAGGGTTGAGACCCAGGTCCCATGTTTGCCAGGCAAGTACTCCACCTCTAAGCCAGATGCCTGGCTGCAGAGGTAGGTCTGGATGTGAACTAAGCAAAGCCTCCATGAGTATGAGCCAAGCTTTCTCCAGTCCCTGGGCCCTTGTGTCTACTGCCATGAACAGCACCACAAATCAAACTTCACTTAAAAACCTGAAGGAAAAGCAAATGCAGTGAGGTGAGTAAAAGGGACAGGCTACAGTCTGTGTGGCTTCAGCTGCAAAGAAAACACTGCCCTGGAAACCCACACTGTCACTCAATCTGCCTGGTTTCAAGTCCCAGCTCCACCACTCCCTGCTGGCATGGTGGAGGGTGAGCTGTTTAACTTCTCTTTGCTCCAATGTCCCTGCTGCTGGGCAGGGGTGGCACTGCCAGCTCTCCACAGGAGGAGCACAATAGGCACACATTGTAAGCACACATGAGCTCAGGAGTAGTATTGTGCAAACTGCCATTTCTCCCTTGGGAGATCGGATAAAAGTCCAGGTGAAAACCCATCTTATATTTCAACTCGGAGCCCCAGAGCTCAGGGGTATCTCTTGCAAAGTTCTCTGGTATGCTGAAAACGCATCAGACTGTGAGTAATAAAGCAATAGCCAATGATAATGAACAGGAAAAAAATCTAAATGAACAGCTAGCTTCTAAAGCAATGCTGCCTGTTTTAAATATGTAAATGTTCTAATTATATTTTCCCTCCCATATCTAATATAACTGAGTGCATCATATCCAGACCTAATTTCCATGGACCAAGAACCGTCGACTTCTAAAGTGACTCTGTAATCAGTCTTTCAGGCTTCCTTCGAGCCAGCAACAATGTGAAGGCCGGAGCAAGGGTCTTTCCTACTTCCATACAATGTATCTTTCACAAGAAGCTACAATGCCTAATCTCCCCCACTGTAACATTTTCCTGAAACAAGAACAAGACACAATAAGAACACAAAGAAGACACACGAGGAAATAATGTATCCTTGCAAAAGAGCCATTGTGCACCTAGTCAGCAGGCACCAACAACCCCATAAACAGTTCTCCAATCTGCTCTAGGACTTGGCAGTTGGGACTGGTAACACCTTAATACAGCTTCCCATCCTGCTCTGTTTTGCTATTAGAACACAAAAGTTACACTCACCTACCATGCTTCCTGCTACTATTTCCTAACCTTAGAATGTCTGCCTCATCATCCCAAAGAAAGAAAATTCCACACATCCTCTAAGCCCACATCTAAAGCCATCATCTAGTATGTACAAACAATATGTGCTGCCTTCCCACATGCTTCCACAATTAACTCATCCAGACTGGAATATAATATTATGCGCACACTAGATGTAAAGTATGATTTGATGCTCTCACGGAAGGCTTCTCGGGCTCCATGCTAAGTTCCTGGTACAAGCTTATTGTGCTGAGCGCTGAACCGCTGGAATGGTGCAGATGCAAAGGATAGTCCATGCATTTAAAGGACACTCCTGCTATATTGGCTCTTGATCCTTCAACACCTCCACAATCAAGTGTGGTCAATAAATTACAGAAACATCGCTAAATGGACACTTGTGAGAGGCAGCACAGCCCATGGCTTAATAACACAGCATAGAGACCCGGGTTTGAGTCCCAGCTCCACCACAATCAAACTATAAACGTGTATCAAAACCTTCTCCTCTGGCATATCTGAGAAATAGATGCAATGCAGCTTACCTCTTTACAATTGTTGAGGCCACCTAATGTTCAAATTAAGAGAAGTACGTGGAACCATGCTTAATGTTGAAAACACTATATGGGAGGAGGTGGGAGACATTGTCCTTCAAGCACAAGAAAATGTCCCTCTGTGGACCATGGGCAAAAAATACTCCACAGGAGTGATGAGATACATAAGAAGAGTCATGGCTGGGACTGGGGTGCAACTCAGTGGTAGAACATTTGCATACATGCCACACGGGAAAAAAAACAAACTTTGCTCAAGTCAGACCTAAACAGATCTATAAGATACCTTCAGGTCTCATATTCAAATCATTAGTGATTTCTCAATTCCTTATTAAAGTGGCCCAGACAAGACAGATGGACCTTGCATTTCTTATAATACCAAAAATAGAAATGTGTAGATATGGGGTGCGGGGAGACAGCGGGGGAAGGCGGCATGAAAGATGGACTGTCCTTACACTGATCTTACTTTGTGGACTTGCTCCTAAATAATTCCAGCTTTGCGCTGACAATTAATCAAGTCATTCCCCTCGGTTCCATTCTTCACAAAAACCTATTTCCACAAGTCATTTTCCCCCCTTGTATAATTTAATAGGGAGGGTTTTTTTTTTTAATTTGGTTTTAGCAATTTAAACTCACTCTTTAATACTGTGTCCCCACCTCTGTGCTGTGGCTTAACTTCATGTCTCCCATGAGCTTCACGGGTTGGTGGAAAACAAGAGTTGAAATGAAGGGTTGCTGTGGAAAGTCTGAGAAGGGTGAGGACCGCACAGGCCGAGCAAGCGTCGTCCTGGAGAGGCGCTCGGCGTTTCCCTTAATGGTGTCATTCTTTCCTCTCCCCTACAAATCCAGGCTTCACAAGCACAGACGGAAATGGTTTCCAGTTGGTGGGAGGAATGTGTCTTCAAAAATAATTGCAACGTGAACCCAGGCCCCTACCCCAGGCTGGAGGTGTTCTCAACTTTCTCCTTCTGCACAGGAGATTCTAGGGTGCTTTTAAAACAAAATCGCCTGAAATGGGAAATCCGTGATAGTGAATAGCACCTAACAACGTTAGCTTTTTCTTCTATTTGAATAAAACCTTTAAAGCTGTCGCAATTCAATTACGGACATTTTATACCATCATTCTCACCCCTCCTTCTCACCTTGAGGCTTAAAAAGCCTTTCAAATTTAGGAAGTTTAAAAATAACAGGATCAATGTGGTTGGGCATGACGATGTGGGGTCAGCTATTAGCGATCTCAAAGTAAAACAGAACATTGAAGGGACGGGGCAAACGTGCCCTGAAGAGTGGCTTCAATTTTTCACCCTGGATTCAACACATCTTGCCTTCCTGATACAGCTCATAAGATGTCCTTGTTTTATTTGTGGCGGTAAGATTTATTCCTGGTGCCTGCATACTTCTCACAGGCGAGAAGGAATGTATGTTGCACTCCCACTGTGCTAATTTATTAGGGTCAGTACTACACACAACTCTTTAGAGATGCAGACTGGATTTTTCTGTTTTGCCTAGCTGCTGAGACCTCTGAAGGCTGATATACCTTTAGATGAAAAGCTAGCTTTAAAAAAAAATTAAATAAATAAATAAATAAATAAATAAATAAATAAATAAATAAATAAATAAAAGGACACTCAGCCAAAAGTCACTATCTTTCTGGTTGTGAGCATTTGTATCATAATTTCTCTAATATTTATATAATCACACACCCAACAAGTATTTACATAGTGTCTATAAAGTACCAGGCACTGCACTAACCACTGGAGACACACACAGAAAGAAGTCTCAATCCTGCACTCTGTCAGCAGAGGAAGAGTGAGGCAGAGAGATGTAGTGACAAGCTCCCACCATGGGCATAAATACGCAGAAGGGCTGGCAGCTTGGGACAGGCCTAAGCTACACTGCAGCTAAGACTTAAAGACACAGATGTCACTTGGTTAACTGCAACTTATGATGGCCAGAGGGTCAGAGGACGAAGCTTCCTATATGAAGGCGGGAAGCATCCCCTGGGAAGTCTGAAGAGGCAGGGGAAGGGCTGGGGACACTGACAAGCCCTTGGACAGGCTGCTGAGGTCTGAACCAGATCAGGGCAGCTCAGAAATCAATGCTGCTGAAACTGGTCTGACTCTGTAAAGGAAATATGCACAAGCTAATGGCTGCTGTGTCTAACAACTTCAGTTTGGGTGATAGTATCTGGGAGGGTAGAACTGCCATCAGAGAGCATAAAATCAAAAAACCATAAAACGAAAGAAAGGAGCCTGCTTGTCAAACTCCTCTGCAAAAGTAAACATCTGTTAGGTCTCCCCTGCTTGTGAAGGAAGGAAGCACTCCACACTACAGCTCTGGCTTCTGGTGGGGAGGAAGTGTGTTAATAAAACAAGAGAGCACCCTCACTCCCCAAGTGAAAGAGAGCTACTCAGCCATTAATCAGAACTCTCTTAAGAGGGGACACAGTAGGAATAGCTGACACCAGTTCCAGCCTGGAACCCCTACTGATAACAAACAGTAGAAATCTTTACTGGGGGGGAGGCGGTAGCTGAGAAGAGCCTGGGCTGCACTTGCCCGCCCCCCTCCCCAACTTCTAAGTGCCTGGTATTGCAAGCAGTGTGGCCTTTGACATTGACACGATACTTTGTACACTGTTACAAACTCTCCAGAGTTCCAAGTTAACACCGAGAGTTCCTCTACAGGGGACTAAGGAGACGCCTCAGTAGGTAAAATGTGTACCACACGACCATGAAGACCTGAGTTGAAGCAGTATGGTGCATATATGTAATCCTGATGCTCCTGCAGGGAGTTAGGATGCAGAGGCAGCAGAATCTCCAGTAGTTCATAAGCCAACTACCCTGGAAGAAAACAGACTGTCTCAACAAGGTGGAAACAAGGACCACTTCCTGAGTTCATTCTCCTGTCTCTACATGCATGCTACGGCATGTGCACGGCTCCGTTCACAAACAAATGTTCACACATAGATGTGCATGCACGAAGAGGCTTTTAAAACGAGTTTGGTTATGGTTATCATCTGGGAGTGAGGAACCGGTCAGAAAGGGGATGTCACAGGGCGAGTCTCTGCTTTATAGACAGAGGATTACAGAAACCTCTGGCACAAGTGTGAAGTCCATGGGCAGCTAGAGCTCACTCTAAGTTTTAGGCGGTTGAGTTTTTGTGCGCTACCTCTAAGATGTGCATCCTTCAAACCTTGTGCTGGGATTACAACTTAGTGGTCTTAGGTTTAACTCCAAGCAGCACAAAACAAACAAACAGAGGCAGAGATTCCAGAGCATGAGAAGAACAAATATTCCATTCAAGTTGACCAAGCTCACCATGGTGCTCAGCTTGGCCCTCAGCCCTTGCCTATCTCCTGGCACCTGGTACCCACATTACTTGGCAGATGAGGACAACTGGACATCCCTTTCCTACAAGGCTGCCAACACAATCCCCACTGCCCCATTTCTGTTTAAAGGTCAGTCTCAGCCTGGGCAAATAGCTAAGCTGGTAGAGAGCTTGCCTAGTATTTAATCCCCAGTACATAAAAAGTACAGTGTACACACCTGTGATGCCAGCACCTGACAGACAGAAGCAAGGAGACTGGAAGTCTGAGGTCATCCTCAGCTACATTGCAAGTTCAAGGCCAGCTTAGTCTATACACTGTCTCAAAAAAGGGTCAGCCTCCATTAAGTGAATCTCTCTTGGGAATCCCTCAGCTTGCATTGCAGAGAAGTATTCTTTCTTCCCCCCCTCCCACCCCCCAATCAAACATCAATTTTCACTTTCTTGAGGGAATGCAAAACCCATCCTGGTCAGGTATGTTAACAGGGCTTTAAAATAAAATGTCACCAGCACAAAAGAAGAAAAGCTGACTTTTATTACTGAAAAGCTGGAGCTTCAGTGGAGTCACAAGTAAAGTACAGAATATGATATGCATGTCCCTAGCAAGAGACCTTCAAGATTCCTAACTGCTGTGCAGTGAAGAAATGCAGATTCATTCCTACAGCGCTCTGAGAACCCAGGGTTGATCCCACAGGGTCATGGATTCCTATAGTTACAGGCAGAGCTGACTTCCAGTGCTACCTCAGGGATATTTCAACCAAACAGCCTGGGCTGAAAGTTCATTTTAATGTGTGATACTAAACCAAAGAGAGAGAATAAGAAAAGAAAAGAAGGAAATTTTCAGAGGCCAGCTACATGCAACAAACTCCAAGAGTAACTGCCTGGCACTTCAAATAAGCAGGTCACGTTTTCTCAGAGGCTGCTTCCACCGCTGTAACTAGAGATGGGCAGGGCTGTTGCTAACTCTGAGAAGGGAAAAAAAATGACTTGGCTCAGTCCGGTTTCCAGTAGTGAAAGTAGCAGATGGCCCCAGAGGACCAGGCTCTGTGAGAGCAGCACCCAGGACCACTCGGTCCTAGACACATGCTTTTGGAAGCAGCTGATACAAGATAGAAATCCTGCCTGGACACAGACCTCCTTACCCAACAGACTCAAACTTAGTGTCATCAATGCCTAGGCCACACAAGTCTACTTCCTTTTCTCTTCCTTTCTCTGAAAAAAGAAAAAAGAAAAGAAAGAAAATGTGAATGAGGACTGACTATCTGCTCATATTAGAGGGATGAAAAGAGTCCTGGAGTCACCAAGTAAAAATACAGGAAACAGTAAGCAAAAATTCAAAAGGCAGCTCTGAGCCTCACAGTCAACCTTTAAGAGCTACAAAAAGACAAGGTTGTCTTGATCTCTGACGACCTTAAGAAAGCTGTTTCATGGCTTCGGGGCTCACTGTGAGCTTTTCTTCTTCTCCCTAGTATTTAAGGCTCTTGGTTTCATCTCCATCTAGACGGTAGACTCCCATATAGGACCCTCCTGGTTATCAGTCCTGGTGACGTCACTGTGTACCCACAATGCAATATAAATAAGAACAGTACAACGTCCACTTTAGGAGAGTGCAAATAACTCAACACTTCTCTGCAAGTTTCTCTGATTCCATTTATGTTGAATCTTGGGCCAAGGAAATAAACTTAAGTATTCCACGTGTCGATAGAATCCTTTCTTAGTAACATAGATTCAGCTTTTAGGGCTGAAATTCATTTATTAATTTAGTATCATAATTCTTATTCACCAAGCAAAATTACAACAAAGCTATATTACTTGCGACATGGATATGTGACTCTAATTTACAACATATGCAAAGAAAGAAGAGGAAGAGAGAGAAGAAAGGCAGAGAAGAGAGGGAGGGAAGGCAGGAGAAGGAGGGGGAGGAAGGGGGGAAGGCAGGGGAAGGAGAGGAGTAGGGTAGACTTGCTACAACTATTTAACCTATTTACCAAATCAACAAACTGTTTCTATAGCTAGAAAGTATTGCCATCAGCTAAGAAAACCTAATGTACCAAGAATATTAAAAGCTCCAGGGCTAGGCATGGTGCCATATACCTTTAATCCCTGCTCTAGGAGAAAGAAGCAGAAAGATCTCTGAGGGTTCAAGGCCAACCCAGGCTTACATAATGAGACCGTTTTTTCCCCAAACTTGGGCTGCTATTTGGAAGAAAGGGTTGTCTAATGGTGTGGATAAGGATGAGTTAGTCTCCTGAATAGGAATAACTTTCTAAAAACCAGAACCAAAGGAGAGAAAGTCAGGACATTAAGATGAAATGCATTCCAAGATGGTCAGGTACACAGAGAAACACTGAATTTAAGGAGGCATTAAAAGCAAGGCAGGCGGGTGGCATAAGTACTGCTTGCGGGGTAAAAGCACTGCCCCAGGCAGAGCATCTTTCTTAATTAAGTTACTGCAACAAGATACAATATGGCCACAAGAAGTCAAGCACAGATGATACACACTAAACAAGATGTAAAAGCAGATAGCACTTCTAAAAACCGTCATCCTTGAAAAGGTTACTGGGAATTAAAATGTGTGTTTGCACTAGGGGAATTCATTACTTAAAGCAATCAAAAGGTAAATTCTTTAAAGCCAAGGACTGGACAGAAAGCATTCTTCTCTAATTAGTGTTGTTTGTAAATCCGTTTGTCCATGTATTATTGTAAATCTAGTAAAGAAATTCACAGAAGAAATACAAATGTCTATTGCACATGGGGCGGGGTCTTTGACCTCACTAATAACTCGGGAGACAGAAGTTAAAAGTAAGGTCCTCTTCCCCTCTGACATTAGCAAAAGATGAAGCTGATTTCTACAGCAATCTCTCTACCCAGCTTGAAGGGAAGGACAAGCACACTTTACATTCATAGTGAACTGTACATTGGAGCCTTTCTAAACAACAACTCTACAGTTCCCATTAAAACTTAAAATGCACACCTCCACACTTCTAGGTATCCATTCTAGAAACACCTACACTGGTTCCTAGGGATGCTATCTATAGTTTGTCTGGGTGAACTCAGTAGCAACTGACATCCCTAGTGGTGGAGATAAGGGTGAATAACTACTGTGTAGAATCAGACAGAGCTGAGGCTGGCTCAGACTCAGCTGTTTAGCATCCACTGAGGGAAAACAACGCACCCTGCACAGATAACATACGAGTTCAATCTCTTACAACTAAGTATGTGCAAACAGAGACTAAATGGCTGTTTTTAAAAAGACATTATCCCTGGAGGAGGTAGAAAGAGAAAGGGGTGTACTGTTTTACGTTTTAAACATTTCGTGAGTATATTTTTAAAAAAAGAAATCATATAAAAGGGAGCTATGAAGCCATGAGGCTATTAATCCAAGAATCCACTGGAAGCTCAGCATACACTGTGTAGGGAATCTCACAGAACTGGTGACCTCGAATCACGGTTACCCTGTGACTTCACCAACAATACCTGTTCTGACCAATGAGCTGACAGAGACCCCATGACTCTAAATCATTTTCACGGGGGAAAAAAGATATGGTTTCAAAATAACCTATCTACTTTCTCCTGGACAAGCTGAGGAAATTCAGTAACTATTTTTCTTGTAAGTTTCCATAGGCTCTGACTCAAAGTGAAGCCAAAATCAAAATAGTAACAGACTTAGATCTCACTTGCATCTTTAAACTACCTAAAATCACATTCAAACCTAGACCCAAACCTAACCTATAAAATTCAGACCTGGAACTTTGAGAACCAAAGTCTTTCTTTCACCTGATATAAAGGCTGACGAAACATGCTTTCCTCTTTGTTTAAAAGGGATATCCATTCATCTACAAATGGAGTTCTCAAAACGACTCATTCAATCAGAGCTTTATGCACATCATGGAATTAAGAAAGGTACAGTATTGATGATCATTATGCTATAAAAGGACCCCTCTCTGATATGTGTATTAGAAACAAGGTCACCAAATGGAAGTTTACAAAAAGATAATCAACTTAATAATACACCATCACTTGTAAAATAGAAAAGCACACGCAGTGTCTTTCTCTAATGCACTTAGGAAGAGACAGTCTTAGGATGATATTTTCCAGGCTAGAATGTTCTTTCCACTTGCCCTAATAATAAACCTATGCCCAGATGGGAAATATAACTAAATAAACATGCTATAGACGATAATAAGCAGACCAGCCAGCAGGCAAGCCAGGGAACTTGAAATGCCTTCAAAGATATAAAGGAGAATATAAAAAGTTAGGTAGTTGATGGCCGCACGATGGTGGCTGTGGTGAGCACAGTGCAGTTGTAGGTGAGGGAGGGAAACCATGGAGCCTGCCACAGGAGAGCATGCATGAAGTGTGCACCCAAGCTGGAAGAAAGGCACACCACCCAGTGATACTAGATGTCAGTCACCCTTGCATCACTGATGTAATGTCAAAGGGTGCATCCTTTGTTCCTGGTGACAATGGGGGAGCTACACAACTTTCTTGGAATTATGTATAGCCTAAAACTAATTGCCTCTAGTATCCAATGTATAGGGGGGAGGGGGAAGTTGAGGAAAGACAGGGAAAGAAATGCCACACAAATACAAAGTGATTCCTAAACACCCACACAAAGGCAGCAGTTTCTAACAGGAATGTTCTCAGCAAAAAAGTAAAATTACAGGAAGGCTTTGTTGTTTTTTTTTTCAATGAAAAAAAAAAAGGCAGTTCTATGTGCAGATTATTAGGCAATACTATGAGTTTTTTTTTTTTTCTTTTCTTAAAAGGAACACACTAACATCACTTGTGTTTTGAAAATGTTATCTAAGTAACATATCTTTCGGATCACAGAGCAGTGTTGAGAAGAAGTACAGTTCCCATGTGCGGCGCTCACTTCTGGATATACTTGGAAATGAAGCCCACCGAGGCAGCTTACCTTGGCACTGGAAGCCTTGTTTCCCAAACCCCCTGGAAAACAGAAAACAAGAACAAACATCTTAGCATCCTTTCCCCTGAGTTCACATTGTAACAAGTTACTTGAACAGTTATTCTATAGGGTTTAAAAGTCTACTTGAAACCCGAGCACCCCATAAGAAAAAGCACCCCTAAGTATCTAACTATTATGCATTCCTCTTTTAAAAATAACCAAGCAAATCTGCCTATAAAGGACCACTGAACTGTTACCAAGTTTCTATCTGTCTTCTGGCCTTTTCTGCCTTGTGATTTCTATTTAAACTTCAAAACAAGAACATGACTTCAGACTTAAAATTGTTGGTTACAATACTCAGATGACAAAAGGGAGCTTATGGGTTTAAACTGGGGAGGGGCTCTTGCTTTTTAGTCCTGAAAACAATGTAACTTTTTCTCCCTAAAGACAACCAAAGAGTAGCTTGTTAGAAGTTTGTTTTAAATAGTACCACTGCTTACATTTCATCTGGGCTGAAGGAATCCCATTTGATGTAACATGGCTGCTATCGCTTGCACTTGAGATTATCTGTGGTCTAATTTTCACTGAGAACCAAAGGCGTTCAAAGTCTATGCTGAGACCACTCTGCTCTTGTAAAATCATTTTAGAGAATTGACTCTGTAAGCACAGAGCCCTGACGTGGATATTTGACTACAAACACTGTTCCAACAGAACGAACTGCACCAAAATGTTCTCAGAGGTGGCTCATAATCTCTTGCTTTGCATAGCATTTTAAACTTACAAAGCACTCTACATTCCTTTATAATTATCTTAATGTCATCACCCTACCAAAAAAATCTAAGTTCAAATATTTAGCTTTAAAATACAAGTGCTTAAATACTGAAATTAAATCGTAAACCAAAGACTCATGGAAGCCATAATGAAGGAAAACACAGACATTAAATCCGCTGCAAGATGATCTTGGTGGGGGTTCCCTAGCCATCCAGCTGGCTGCTTTCAGATTAAGTGAAGCTCTTGTTCTTGTGTGGGACTACTCAGAGTGGAAGGGAAAGGGAAACTTTCCCTTCACATCACAGTGAACCTGGTGCCCTGAGTACCTCAGCAGTTGGCCGCAGGACTGAGCCTCTGGGCAGTGATAGTGGAGACCGGTTAGTTAGTGTGGTAAAAATGTAAGTCCTTTTTCTAACGTATCTACTTCCTATAGAAGTAATTATAACTCTGTTCCCTTTGAATAGAATCTCTCCGTTAACATGGGAGGCTGCAACCTGCCTAATGCAATATCCTCCCTTTACCCTGATGCTAAAGACTTATCTTGAGTAGCCTTATCTACAGTCACCCACTCATTGAAAGTTCGATTGCTTCAGATGCTAACTACCCTATGGAAACTGTAAAGTGGTTGTGTTGTTCACCAAGGTGCACTTCTGAATGGTTTCTTAAAAGGAAGGAGAAATCAGGCATCTTATTGGCACCCTGATGATGGGGTTCTCCCTTTTAAGTCTCTTCTCTGGGTGGCATGGATTCAGCGCCATCCGTCCTATAGCCACTAGGATACCCCAATATGTATAATGCTAGCCCGATGACTGCTTGGTGTCTAGGTGCACTTCACCCCTTGCAGCTCCCCACCCAGGAGGGAGCTAAGGAGCCCCAGCCATAGCTCTTGCTTATAAGGAACTTCTTACTTCAAATTCATGAAGAAGAGTCGGGGTATCCTGAGAGAAAGCTGACACTGGTGTTCAAAGTGATGGGGGGAGGGACTGGGAGTTCCCTTAATTCCAGATTTCTAACATTGGGATTGCGGGGGGGGGGGGTGACATTTTGAAAAATCTGATGAAAGCTGTAATTCTCTCACCAAAAAAATAAAATAAAAAACAATAAATCTGCATAAACACAATTTTACCTAATTTCACAGGCTCCAGAGAGAGAAATCCCTGAATCTCTCCTTCTATCAAGCCTCTCAGTTACCAGTGCTTGGCGTTCAGTGGAAATCACCTGAGCGCGGACACCTTTAGCCATTACAGTATTTTTCTTAAATAAACCCTCTGTCCTCATCAGCTGGGTTACAGGTCTAATCTCCTGTTGACAGGGTCTATTTTAAATGACTCCTTCTGCCCTCTGCCATTTGCCTGCTGGGTTAGCCCTCCTCCCCCACGGCAAGCTTTCAACAGTTTGCTGCCTTCCATCTCTCTCCCTCCCCACCCTCCCCCCTTTTCTGGGCTCACCCAGAAAAGTCAAAGTCTCCGTGCCCAGTAGAAACAGCCTACAGTAGGCAGGGACCCAAGGTTCCAGCGGAGTCCCAGCCCGACGCGAGGCACAAACACTCCCCGGAACGCGCCCAGCCTGGCTCGCCAGCAACTTGGAGCGGCGCGCGGCGGCTCCCCGCTACTCTGGGGCGTGTTTCTTGCGCGTCCCGGGGCCATTCTGCCACCAGCATTCTCTCTTCCCTGTCCCTTCGCTCCCACCGGGCCTCATTGGCCGCTCCGCTGGGAGACCGGGAAGACCCGTGCGCCCCAGGAGAGGCGAGGGGACCTTCCCCCTCATCCTAGTCACCCGTGCCGAGCCAACAGTCCCTCCAGGGCAGCAAGGCATGCGTGGCAGCGCCGGGCCACTTCCCAGAGAGTGTCCCGCGTGGGTGCGCGCCTGTCACTCCTGGCGAGAGTTCGGACTCCGGCCCGGCACTCTAAGTTCTCGGAGGAGTCCTGGCCGTGAGAGTGAGGACGCGCCGGGGCTCAGAGACGTCCCCGAGACGTCCCCGAGCCCAAGTCCCCGGGACAAGGAGACCTGAGCTCCGGGCAAAGGTGGCTCCCGGGTCCCCCGGGCTGCCGCGCGCACCTACCAGATGAAGTCGGTGCAGTGGCTGCAGAAGGTGGGTTGCTTGAAGAAGCGGGCGATGAATTTGTGGTCTTTCACCTCATGCACGTTCTTCTGCCTCAGCGCCCCTTTGCGGGCGAAGCGGTTGGCCACGTCCTGAGACGCCGTGGAGTCGTTGGCCGGGTAAACGTCAGCCATGGTCCCCCCCAACCACCTCTTGCCTCCGCCGGGGAGCAGCAACCGGGGAGGGCCGGGGTGGGCGGGGGCGGCGGCCGAGGTGACGGTGCTGAGGTGCGGTGGTGGCGGCGGTGGCCGGGGAGAGCCGGGCGGGCGCTGCGCTGCTCGGAGCTAGGAGCCGAGCCGTTCTCTCTGGCTCTCTCTGGCTCTCTCCGGCTCTCTCGCTCGCTGGCTGGCCCCACGCTCACTGACAGCCCGGCGCCCGGCGCTCGCGCTTCCTACTCGCGGCGGCAAGAGGCGGCCCGGAGCGGCGCCGCCCATTGCGCATGCCCGGAGAGCTAGCGTGTGTATGTGTGCACGCGCGCGCGCGGGCTGGAGTAGGAGCGCGCGGGACGGGGACGCGCGTGGTGCGAACCTGGGGCCTCTGCGCTGCGCTGCGCTGCACAGAGCTGGACACGCGTGGCGGGCGGGGGGGAACCCTGTGAGCCTGGCCAACAACCGAGGGCGGCGGTCGGGGAGAGGCCCTGGAGATGCCCAGCCCAGGAAGAAGCTGGGAGGGGCGGGTCCTTCTCCTCTACCGCCCGCTTCTTTTTCCTCCCTTTTCCTCTGCTTCCTCCTCCCTCCTTTTTCTCCTCCTCTCCTTCCGCTCGTCGTGCCGGGCCTCCTCCTCTCCCCACCTTCCTCCACCCACTCACGCTTCCCTGCTCATGCTTTTCTCTTTCTGGGATGGAAGTTGTGCCCCGGAGGAACCGGGCACGGGGCAACCCCCGATGCCACCCTCCTTAGCAGGTACAGAGGTAGCTTCTTGTCTAGCTACCTGGACCCACCGGCATTTCGGGGTTTGCTGGCGTTTTATCAGTCTCTTACCCGTTTAACCTTTCACCTGACCAAAATGTCGTTCTAGTCGTTTATGCCACTAAAATGCCCAAACCCTAACCCTCTCTCAGTTCAGAGTCGGTAAAAGGGAGCGGTTTTGAATAACTGATCGCAGGCCCTCTTACCTACCTTCGATCTTTGACCTGCAGTTCACCTGCTTATTAGACAGATGTGTTTAACAGTCTTAACCACCCGGTAAGATGCCAGAGTTCTTGCCCTGGTTTTTGATGTTATTCATTGGTTATCAGGGCTGTGGTGCCGACGATGATCGGGCTCTCTTGATTTTACATGTCCAGATCCTTAATTTAGAAATCCTTTTGCATCCTAAGCTAATTGCTGAGCTACTGGCAGGTGTAGAGTTCAGCCAGAACATTTGTAAATTACCAAGTAAAACTGCCTGTGAAGGAGTAGTTGGAACGGAGAGGTGTGCAAAGGGTGCACATGGGGCTGGGCCGCCAGGGCGCCTGCTGAATATTTATTAGGTCGGCCTGGAGGATTCTAAACCTGGGACAGAAGCAACCATCCCCCAGCAAGAAGTTCATTGTCCCAATCTGCCTAGGGTGGTCTCATTACTCGAGGTAATACTCCTGAGTGCTGGAATTACAGGGATAAGCCATCACATCAGCTTCGTTGATTGTTGAGTACAAATCCATCAAGACAATGTGCATACTTTAACTTGGACAGGGTAACACAGCAGCCAGTGATCCTAAGAGAATCAGGAATTTAAGATTTCAGGTAAAGATTTTAAAAGAAGAAAATTGTCTGAGACACTAGCTGGGAAGCATATCCCATCAACCATGAAGGA
This sequence comes from Uromys caudimaculatus, assembly GCA_028551405.1. Classification (NCBI taxonomy): domain Eukaryota; kingdom Metazoa; phylum Chordata; class Mammalia; order Rodentia; family Muridae; genus Uromys; species Uromys caudimaculatus. Next base: position 12,729,790 of record CM052710.1, on the reverse strand, counting down.
CTATTCTCTTTTGAGATTGCCTAATTGTGACTCTTGATGAAAAGATAGCTCTTACATTTAAACAAGTGTAGGCTACTGATTGGCCATCAGTAGAAATAGGCTCTTCACTGACCCATTTACAATCTGGTGAGCAAGTGTCTTAGGGTTACTATTGCTGTGATGATACACCGTGACCAAAGGCAACTTGAACAGGAAAGGGTTTATTTGTCTTACATATCCTGAATCACAGTTCACTGAGAGAAGCCAAGCCAGGAGAGAACCTGAGGGCAGGAGCTGATGCAGAGGCCATGGAAGATTGCTGCTTACTGGTTTGCTCAACCAGGATCACCGGCACAGGAATAGCACCACTCACAATGGGCTGGGCCCTCCTCCATCAATCACTAATTAAGAAAATGCCCTACAAGCGTACCTACAGCCCACTCATATGGAGGTATTTTCTCAACTGGTACCAGCTTGTGTCAAGTTGGCAGGGCTAGCCAGCACAGCCAATACTGTTGGTGCTCGGTGATACTCTATCTGGAAAGTGAATTTCAGCACTTCCAGGCCAAGGAGGCAAGAAGGGAAGAGGCAGGAGAAGAATGAAGAGCAAAACACACCAGGAAAATGGATCAAATTCTCCAAAAAAACATTATGAGTATCTCAAACCATCCATGTTTGGTTGATAATTGTAATTGAAATGGGGCATGGTAGAAGGAAGCCACAGCCCCTCACCCACCCATGTTTATCTAAGACAGGGGTCTTCCTCAAATGTTTAATAAAGACAAGCTTCTTTCTATTTCCCTGAGGCATTGAGGGAGAGAGAAATGGAGGGTGGGGTTGCTCGTGCATTCTTGAATACAAACAAGAACCAGACAGGCTGGGCAGCAGCCTGGCATCTTCTGTGTAGAGAGAAGTGATTGCTTTTAACTGTGCATAGTTAGGAGAGAGGCCATGTCTCTTTCCTTTTGAGATGCAGCTCTGCTCGCTTGTTCCTTTCCTGTGGGTGTGACGAGCAATGGCTAACTGAAAGCCCATTGATTGCTAGCTGGGCTGAGTGTGATTACATCAACTACCTTCATTTAAGCTCACTTGGCCCAGAGAGAGTGGTGCACCCAGAGTGGAGAATTGTCTCTTACTGAGCAATACACCTGCACCTCCAGCATGGAGACAGATAGGAACGCTTGGTCACCGCTCACTCATGCTGGCCACCTGAGAAGACTCCTTCCCCTGTGGTGTGGCTCAGTGGAGAAGACTAAGGAAGTGACCTCCTGGGGAGGCAGTGCTCAGTGCTGAGGATTGTTTTTAATCTGTTGTTTTGTGGAGAAGGTACCAGAAAGAACTGAAGATAATGGTGGGACACAGCATCCATGTCTACCCTGATGTTGGAGAGTAAAGTCAGTACTCCTTGGAGAGGTGTCGTCTACACCATGGTGACATAGCAGCTTGGTGCTGGGGTCAAAGTCAGGGTCTTGAATCAATGGTTTCAAACGCGAATGGTTTACTTAATGTTGGTAGCCTTGACTTGCAGGATACAACTTGTTCTGTGAAACCACCTGCTCTGAATTCCATGTGGGCCATTTTTAAACTGGGCGGTAGGAACTGCTTAAGTATTGAAAAAGTCCGTCGCAAGATGAATTCATCACTTGGGCTTTTTCAACGTCCTGTGTAGAAAGCTTGGGAAAAGGTAAGATGGAAGAATAGAGTATATAATCCAGCTGATGTTTAGGTTTACAGTGACTAGGAGATCTGGAAATAAATAGACTAAGGTCCAAATGACAAGGAGACTGTAAGGACCAGGGGCCATCGTCAGACAAGCTTCGGGAGCCGGCGAGTTAGAAGTCCCCATCAGAGATGAATGCCAAGCCTTCCAGACACAGTAGAATGGAAAGCAGCTAAAATCCAGGCCACATACTCCTCAACAAGTCATAGGCCTCTGTCTTCTCTGAAGGAGTGCCTTTTTTTTTTTTTTTTTTTTTTTAACTCACTGAAAAATATCATGGAGGTAAGTTGAGATCCCAGTATCATTCTACTTAATTCTAGTTTATGGCACTCGACCTGAAAGAACCTTAGGGTCTGGCCTTTAAAAGCAAGCCTTTACCCAACACCTCTCTCAGCATCCTGTCTCACAGTACCACTATTACCCTGTGGCTCAAGCTGAAGACCAAAGCACCTTCCCATTCATCCCTTCAGTCTGTCCCCTCATCCAGACTACGAGGTGTCCTGTGTGCTCCTCATCCTGGGCGATCTCCTTGGTTGATGGACCACACTCTAGTACCTGTCCAACATCAGCTCTTTCCTGGACCACTGCAGAATCGCTGATCTGATCTTGCTTCTGTTCTGGTCCCTTGTACGTTTAAGCTTCACAAGCAATCATCCTTTATCAGATGCCTCTCTTCATTTGTGTGTGTGTGTGTATGTGATTGTGTATATGGTATGTGTGCACATGCACAGGGCACATGGATGAAAGCCAAAGGAAAGGTTAGGCATTCTGCTCCATCATTCTCCACCTTCTCAAGAGACAGGGTCTCTTACCCAACCTGGAGAGAGGCTGCCAGCCAGGAAGCCCCAGCAATCCTCCTGCCTCCACCCCACACAGTGCTGTAGTTACAGACACACCTGGTTTATTCATGGGTTCTGCCATTCAAACTCAGGTCCTCATGCTTGGACTGCAAGCATTCCTAGTACTAAGCCATCTCCCACCTACTGAATGCACCTGTTGAAAAACTACTTTTTATTTTGAATATGTGTAAAGATGTTCTTTATGTATGGAGGAAGAAACAGAGCTGCTGATTTCCCTTAAATTAAGTCATAAATAACTTGGTCAAATGAAATAGGATGTTTTCTGAGGAAGTTTCTCATGGTTTAAATGTGGTTTGTTCCTGAGGGGTTGCGTGCAGGAAGCTTGTTTCTGAGAGTGGCAATGTTGAGAGGCAGTGGGACCTTTAAAAGGCGGGGCTTAGCGGAAGGCAGATATTAAGTCATGGGTCCCACCCTGAAAAAGGATTAACAGAGTTCTTCTTAGATGGCATTATTACTTGTCTGAGCAGGTTATTATAAACTGAGAACACCACATGTGTGTGATCCTTCTACACACAGCTGTTTCTTTTTGTGTTTTTCCACCACCTTGTGACATATTCAGCAGGCTTCTCACCAGATGAAGCCATCCAACATGAACTGTTAGCCTTGAAGACTAAGCCAGGAAAACTATCTTTCTTTGTAATGTATTTGACCTCAGGTATTTTGCTACAGCTACATAGAATTAATATGCAGCCAATAGACTTAAAAATGATGTGTGAGCTAACTCAAAAGTCCAAATAAAGAAAGAAGCAAGAAATCATATCCTAGAGGTAAATGTCTTGGCCAGAGAGTTCTCAAGCAAGATTTCAAGTATCTGGGACGATGGCTCAGTTAGGAGAGTACTTGCCTAGGGAGGATAAGGGCATGAGTTCAATCCCCAGAATCCACAGACGAAATGCTGGGTGTGGTAGCCTGTGCCTTTGTGATCCGGGAACTGCAGACAGTGGGATCCCTGGAGTTCACTGGCCAGGCAGCCTAGGCAAATGAGTGAATCTCAGGCCAATGAGAAGTCCTGTCTCAAAAATACTTCGTGGTGGACAACGTCTGAAAACCAACACTAAGCTAGACATCTAACCTCCAAACACATACATCCTGGTTCATGCTAATAGGCTTGCACACACAAAGAAGTGTGTACAGGAAGATCCCCAATCTGTTTCATAATGAGATAAATGCAAATTAAGGCCATATAAAAATCACCCTGTGACTTAAGATTTGGACGTAGTTTTAAAATGTGAGGAACACACTGACTCAGTAAAGGATACTTCGTGGTGGACAACGTCTGAAAACCAACACTAAGCTAGGGGTAAGCAAGTATATCATCTGTCATTGGTAAGCCACAAAACTGACTCTTACAGATGCTCCCTTAGCTTTTGTTTTCTGTTGCTGTGGTAAAATACTCTGGCCACAGCAACTTCAGGGAATAAAAAAAAATCTTTATTCAAGTTCACATTTCAAGGGCAGAGTCCACTGTGGCAACAGAAGCTTGGAGCAGCTGGACACGTCCCACCCAAACTCAGGAAGCAGAGATTGCATGCGTGCATGCTGCTCACTTTACCCGTTTATACAAGCCAGGATCCCAGCCAGGAATGACACCATGCCAACAATCAGTCTTCCCACCTTACTTAAGGAAATCAAGACAACCCCCACAGGCATGCCCAGAGGCTCATCTCCCAGGAGACTCTAAATCCTGTCAATCGGGCAATTAACCATCCTAGATATAATAAAGAGAAATGTGGCGATGACTCCCAGAATCTAAAATACACCAAACACTTTGGCCCAGCATCTCCACTTCTAAATGGGTGTCTGCATGTGTACAAACAGGCACCAGAGAGGCAGCATTGACATCAATATCAACTTAGGAGACTAGTTAGATCAGCTATGATGAATTCATATGCCGGGGATGAATTGCAGCTATTTAAAAATAAGATCAATTATACACCCAGATGCAGAAATAACTTCCAGATACATGAGTGGAGAGGCAAAACCAGAAGTGTGTATGCTGGCACTTTTTAAAGGATCTATCTAGGACTGAGGGTGTATTTTAGGGATTTCAGAGGCAGGGCTATACTTAACACATGCAAGGTACATACAGACACACACACACACACACACACACACACACACACACACACGGAAAGTGGTAAAATAGAAAAGGGAAATGCATAAGCACATACATATATAAATATAATTTAAAAAATTAATGAGGCATTTACGATAAAGAAAAATCAAGCTAGAAATGATTGAGGAATCCTGAGGTTCTACCCTGCTAGCTAGTTTTCATAATGCCAGAAGTTTCCCTAGAACAGCTAGGGAAGCAAAGTCACCAATAAGCTCACCTAGCTCTGAGTCCTGTGAGCTATAGTAGCAACCTGCCAGCAAGATGTGCCCACTGTTGCCATAGTGGCATGCTTATATCGGGGTAACCAATCACTTCCTGGTTGGACTTGAGGCTCACCATAGAAAGACATGCCTGGTGCTCTAAACCTCATTAAAGGTCCATGGATGAGGAGGTCATGGGCTCCAGGGGAGAGCCTACTGCTATTGTTTTGCCAAATGGATATGGTGTCAAACCACCTGCAACATATGTGTGTTTATTCTTGTACATTTGTTAGCATTGCTCTTTACCTTGATCTGAGAGGCTTCTGTCGGTTGCAGGTGAGAGTTAATGCAGTACTTACAACTGCTCAGAGTGCTGAGAATGCATGTCTGTTGGTACTGAGCCTTAAACAGGACATGTATAGTACTTCCTACCTAGGAAGGTTCAGGAAACATTGGGCTGAAGTGTGGAAGGGCTGGAGGGGTGGAGAGGAGCGCTGGGAAGCGCTGCCTTCTGGACATGGCACCTCCATTGCATTCACGAACCCATAATGCTTAGCTGCATGAGACCTGCTCAAGATGGGCACGTGACATGTAGAGGTCATAGGACAGCTTTGTGGAGTTGTTCTCTTTTTTCATCCTTATAGGGGTTCTAGGGATTGAACTTAGATCACCAAGCTTGTGTGTTGGGCACTTACCTGCTGAGCCATCATGTTGGTCCCACAAGTTCCTACTGCCAGAATTATTTTGTCTCACACCATAGGGAGCCTTGACTCATTTGAGTGCAGAACACTGAGAAGTCTAGTTTAAAACATTACCCCTTGCCCCTCTCCACCCTAGAGTTTCTTGGTGGCTGTGGCCTCAACTTCTTTCTTATAGGTTGTGGGGTGTGAGTTTCCTATCTTTCCTTCTTGTTTCCCCACACAGCCAAGTCATGGAAGTCAGTCAGAGAACCTGGATTCAAGTACCATCATCTCCTGCAGTTACTGGGTTGGGTAATCCACATAAATCCATTTTTCCAGGTCTCTATTTCCCCATCTAAAAGTAGAGATCTCTATAGCCAGCCCAGAATTTTTCCAATAGAAAGATAACCAAGTGACATATATGCATGTTTATTAAGCACTCAGAAAAATGTCGTAGAAATTCAAGGTCAGTCATCCCCAACCTTCCTGTGTCTAGGATTTAAGTCAGTTCAGAGCTCCCCTCAATAAGTCCATTCTGCCCCCCAAGCGTCTTTCCTTCCACGACACTCCCAGTGATAGCCAATTGGAAACAAGGGGAGGTCACATGGGTGGAATCTAAAAAGACTTTCAGTTCTCATTATAAAGTGACAGGGCTCATCGTCTCTCCCACAGGACCCCAGTGATTTCCTCAGGTTTCCATTCACTCCTAATTTAGCAGAATGGAAATACCTACTTAAGTTATCTACTGTGCCTTCCTGGGCTTCCTGGGTGAGAAGTACCTGCCCTTGCATGACACTTGAATCCTCTAGCCTGAGCCAGTAGCCTCTGTCCTCAAAAGAAGTATCATAATCAACAAATTAACATTTTAATTTGCTTGTTGGTTTGTTTGAGACAGGGACTCAGGATGTAAACAGACTGGCCTCAAACTTGCTGTGTAGGCTGGTCTTGAACTCCTGGCAGTTTGACTGCCTCAGGCTTTCTGAATGCTGGCATTACACATGTACTATGATGCCAGCTAAAAAATTTTAATGATTTTTTAAGTATATATAAAAAGCAGTTTAAGACTGCAAACACTATCTGGTTGTGCTCTACCTCCAACAATGACTAACTCGTTATGACTCCTCAGAACATTTTTCACCTCATCTCTTCATCTCTACCTAATAAAACCTGACACAAACAAAAACATGCCAGCCTGAAGTGCTGGCAACCACCTGTGATCCTAGCCCTAGGGAGTTGTAGGATCAGGAGTTCAAAGTCATCTATGACAAATTTGAGGCCAGCCTGGGCACATGAGACTCTATCTCAAACAACAACAATAATTAAACAAACAAACCCCATGTTTTTTGAAGCTTGGTTTAGTTTGTTGTGTTGTGTTGGTATGGTGGCTAAGTTTTTCCTGTGTCAATTAGCCACAACTTAGAATTAACCAAGAAATGAGTCTTAATTGAGGAATTATCTAGATCAGATTGACCTATCAGCATCTTTGTGGGGAATTGTCTTGTTAACTGATATTGGAAGACCCAGTCCCATTCGGGTGTCACCATTCCCTAAGTAGGGGGCCTGAACTGTATAAGACAGGAGAAATCTAGATGAGAGAAAGCAGGCAGTATGAATGCCTTCGTTTCTCTTTGCTGGGGATGTGATGACACTATCTGCTTGAGCTCCTGCCTTGACTTTGCTCAATAATGGTCTGTAATCTGGGAGTATGAGCCAAATAAATCCATTCTTCTCTTAAGTTGCTTTTGGTCAGAATGTTTATCATAGCAACAGAGAAAAAACTAGAATGTTGAGTACAGAAAGGGCAAATACAGAACAACTTCTACCGAGGAACATAAGACAGAGTCAATTGAAACTTGGTGAAGTGGCTCACCAGGTATGTTTGTCCACAGTGACACACAAGAACAGCCTTCCCTTGGGGCCATTTCACATCAATCAATGGGATAGTCACAGGCTCGTTCCTCTGCTAGATGTGTGATCTTACTTGGCATACTGTACACTGTACAGTCCTGTCTCTGGATGGCATGACCTTTGAACTAGAATGATAACGCCTATCACAGCCTTGGAATCTGTTCTAATGTTGCAGGAAGTGTGATTCTAACAAGGAGGAAGAACACAAATTGTTTGCAGAGACAGTGTCTATTAAAAGCAATAACTGAGCCTCACTCTGCCCTCTGAGGCAATGCTAGACGCTGGACATGAACAGTGATCAGAACACTTTCAGGGTGGGGCTGTCCCAGCTTGCCAGGAGGAACTGGGAGTTAGGAGGGCTGGGAAAGTGGCTTCCTTGGTACAGTGCCTGCCAAGTAAGCATGAAGAACTGGGTTCAGATCCCCAGTCCGGTGGAAGGCCTGATGTGGTGATGCGTATCCATAGCACCACCCTTTGAGGGGTGGAGGGTAATGGCAACAGGCAGATCCCAGATCCATGGGAGACTTTGTCTCAAAAAATAAAGTGGAGAGCAAGAGAAGAGCACACAGGGCCTTGACCTCTGGCTTCCATGTGCACACATGCTCAAAACATAAACCTACGCTACACACACACACACACACACACACACACACACACACACACACACACACACACGAGGAAAACTGAAGCCAGACAGTATACTACTGTTGCCAAAAGTTGACTGGGATAGCTAAGGAGACCAAAGTAAAACTTTGTGTGTGTATCTGTGTGTGTGTGTCTGTCTATGTGTGTGGGTAACTATGTATATGTGTGTGTGTGTATGTATCTGTATGTGTCTGTCTGTATCTGTGTGTGTAACTATGTGTATGTGTGTGTGTATGTGTGTATGTCTGTCTGTATCTCTGTGTATCTATGTATGTGTGTAACTATGTGTATGTGTGTAACTATGTGTATGTGTGTGTGTGTGTATCTGTGGGTATAGAGTCCCAGGAGACTCAAGATTGTGACAATGTGACAGTAAAAACTAACCAGCACACAAGTGTTCTAAGCTTAATTAAAAGTTGGAGATTTTACTTAAGTTCTAATGCTTCTAAGTTGTAAGGATCGCTCAGTGGTAGAGCACTTGGGCAAAGTTCTGGGTTCCATCCCCAATAGTTTACAAAAAAAAAGGCTTTAATTCTTTGTATCTGATACACAAATATATAATATGTAAAGAACACAGGATACATTATTAATTATTATTATGCTGATAGATGTGATTATAAGTCATAGAATTGTTTATGTATATGTTTGTTTTCACATAAGCCTTAGCAGCTGTATCTCTGACTGTGAATTGGAAAATAGCAAGAATAGTACTAGCCAACTGTAGTTCATCTGTGACTATGGTCTACCACGAAGAATCGTTTCTGGAGTCAGCAATATGGCTTTGTGGATAAGGGAGCTTGTTGCCAAGTGGACAACTCGAGTCCAATCTCCAGGATCCACATGGTAGAAGGAGGGAACCAGTTCCCACAGGTTGTCCTCTGACCTCCGTATGCACACCAGGGTATGTGTGCATGTGATCACTCACCCCCCCTCTTTCTCTCTCTCTCTCTTTCTCTCTCTCACACACATATGCACACATACAAATATATATATCAGGTTGTGGATTTTGCTCAGTTGGTAGAGAAAGCCTTGGGTTTTATTCCTAGTGCCAAACAAACCATAAATACAAGATAATTGAGCACACCTGAAATCCCAGCATTTGGGAGATAAGCAGGAATATCTTACCTTGACCAGCATTGGATATATGAAATACTGTGTCCAAAGAATTATTTTATTGGGCTAAGGGTATAGAGCTCCGTGGTCGACAGGGTGAACAACTTGCCTAGTATGTCTGAGGTCCTAAATACAACTCCAATCACTGAAGAAAAAAAAAAAGAGAGAAAATTAAAAATTATTTTATTTCAAATACCATTATTATTTCCCCCAGAAAATTATGTTTTTGTATGGTGTATGTACAGGTTCATTCATGAGGATACACATGTGCCGTGACATGTATGTAGAAGTCAGAAGACAGCCTTGGGTATCAATCTGCACCTCTCCCTCCCCCGTTTTGAGGCAGAGTCTCTCTTGTTCTGCTGTTATTCCTACTTTAGACTAGCTGGCCCGGGAGCTTCTGGGAGATTCGTCTGACTCTCCCATCCATCCAACAGTATGTGGTGGTCACCATTCCCAGTGCCCACGCACTGTCTCCCACTCGTGGGTGAAGATGTGAGTCCTCAGCTGCTCCCGTCTCCAAGCCTTAGGTCTATCATCATGGAACCTTCATGGACTCTAACCCTCTAAACTGTAAGCCCAGTTGCGTACTCTCTGTGTATAAGTGGCTGGAATGACAGATGCAATCTGCGGCACCTGGCTTTTACATGGTTCTGGGAGTCTAAACTCAAGTCACCAGGCTGGTGTGGCAAGGTCCTTTGCTTGGTGAGCCATCTTCTTGGGCCCTCCACCAACTTGTTTTAAATGACCACGCATGAATTGTGCATATTAATGGGACTCACTGATATGTTTCAGCACATACATGCAGCATACATGGATCAAGTCCGACCTCTCATGTCTGTCCTTCTGAACCAAGTCCTTCCCAAAATTTTGCAACCACTGTACTTAAGTCATTTGTCTTTTTAGCTTCTGCAGATGAGAGGGAACACACAGTACTTGTTTTTTTATGTCTGGTTTATTCCACTTAACATAATACCCTCCAGTTCCATCCATCTTGCTTCAAATGACAGGATTGTATTCTTAATGAGGAGAACTTGTTAGATAGTTGACGATGTTTTTATTGCTTGTTGTTATTTTGCTCAAAGATCTCTAATGTAATTTGGGAAGAACAACTTGCAAGCTGAGCTTTAAACCTTACAAAGTGAAGACTTTTAAATGACTTGCTTGTGTTGTTGTTGTTGTTGCTGCTGTTGTTGCTGTTTTAGGACACAGTTCTCTGTGCACGGTACCCAGTCTGGCCGTGAACTCACCATGGAGCTCAGGGTAGCCTTCACCTCTCTATTCTCTACCTCAGTCTCCCAAGTACTAGGTGGTCATAAGTGTTCTCTTACACAATGGTTCTCAACCCATGGCTGCAACTCCTTTGGCAAACTTCTGTCTCCAAAAATATTTATATTATGATTCATAATATTAGCAAATTACATGATGAAGTAGCAACAAAAATAATTTTATGGTTAGAGAGCTGTATTAAAGGGCTGCAGGGTTAGGAAGGTTGAGACCCACGGGGTTATGATAAGAGAATCTGTGACAAAAACCCGGTTTGAGTTCTGACGGGGCTCAAGTGGTAGAGTGCCTGCTTGGCATGCAGAAGGCCCTCCAGCCTCACAGAAACCAGGCAGAGTGCCGCACATAATTGTAACCCCAGCACGTGGGAGGTAGAGGCAGGAGAACCAAAGGTTCGAGGCCAGCCTGGGCCACATAGCAAGAGTCTAGCCTGTCTCAAATCATACTAAACAAAACAAAAGGTTTGATTTTTTTTTTAATTAAAAGATAAAGCAATGAAAATCTAATATCTAAAAAAAATCTGGTTCACCAAATTGCTTCATAGCATTGAACAAAACTAGAAAATGGGTAACCTAGCTGGGTGCAGGGTAAGCACAGTATCTAACATAAACTCCTCTTGCTCAGAAACAGTGGCATCCGGGGATTGTTAGTGGAAGCCAAGTCTGGCTAGATAAGCTATTTGCCCATCTGGACCAGTAAAGTATAGCTTCCAAATTTATAAATACTGTCTTGACAAATACCTTTTGCTGATGTCAGCTGCTTTAGCTCTCTATAGCTCACTAACTAAATTAGTTTTAAAGTATAGCAAGAGAGAAACTATGTAAAAGAATAACATGTATCAGATGCTTAACTATGTTCCAGGAATTGTTCTTACTCTCTTTAAGCCTATTGAAGTCAATCTACTATTACCTCTTATGTGGTAGGTGAGAATGCTGTCCCTTTTGACTGGTGAAAAAATTGGGGTACCATTAGGTCACAGAGAATATGCCAGCAGAGCTGAGATTGAACCCCCACAACCATGCCACAAAACCATCCACTAAACTGGCTTGCCATCTTCAGCTGACACCATCGTGCATGCAGAACCTCCATAGCTTGACAAGAGTTCTTTACCCAAGTTGGTCCTGTCAGAGCAGGACAGATGATCTCCCCTCTCCAAGTTCAGGCGAGCCATTGGTTAAATGTAAAAGCCACTGCTGACAAGATGTAAATACTGAGTTGGAGAGCTGAGCCTTCCATCTCTCCGTTCGAGGACGGCTCGTGGTGATTGACTGAGCAGCTCTGAGAAAGAACAAACAGATACTTCCATGTGCCTTCTGAGTCACCCCCTATTTGCCAGCTCCTTCTTTGTTTGATACAGTGTGTAATTTACTTCAGAACAATTGGATGAGGCAAAGATGATAAAAGTGAACAGAGACTCCAATAAGTCATCATTTGTTTTTCCACAATGTTTTAAACCTGGGGCTTCTCGAAGCAAAGAATCCTTAGTGAAGAAAAATATAATTTCTTGGGTTAGGCTGGGGTCTAGTGGTAGAGCACTAGCCCGGCATCCGTGAGGATGTGGACTCCATCCCTAGCACCAGGAAGAGGACAGAGGAAGAAAGGGAGAAGACGAAGAGGGTACTATGTGCACCGTTAGAATCGGTGGCAATTCTTCTGAGTGAGAACTGTCTTAGTCAGGGTTTCTATTCCTGCACAAACATCATGACTGAGAAGCAAGTTGGGGAGGGGAGGGTTTATTCAGCTTACACTTTTTTTTTGAGACAGGGTTTCTCTGTGTAGCCTTGGCTGTCCTGGAACTCACTCTGTAGACCAGGCTGGCCTGGAACTCAGAAATCCGCCTGCCTCTGCCTCCCAAGTACTGGGATTAAAGGCTTGCACCACCACTGCCCAGCTCAGCTTACACTTTCACATTGCTGTTCATCACCAAAGGAAGTCAGGACTGGAACTCAAGCAGGTCAGGAAGCAGGAGCTGATGCAGAGGCCATGGAGGGATGTTTCTTACTAGCTTGCTTCTCCTGGCTTGCTCAGCTTGCTTTCTTATAGAACCCAAGACTACCAGCCCAGGGATGGCACCACCCACAAGGGGCCCTCCCCCCTTGATCACTAATTGAGAAAATGCCTTACAGCTGGGTCTCATGGAGGCATTTGCTCAAGGGAGGCTCCTTTCTCTGTGATAACTTCAGCTTGTGTCAAGTTGACACACAAAACCAGCCAGTACACTAACCCTCTGTGCTGTCTTCTGTCGTCATGCTGCTCCCAGAAGGATCCTGATTTTCCTTCCCATAGTTGAACTTACAGATAGATCATGGTAAAGATAGATATTATTATAAACAGTATCACAGGTTGGTTAAGTGCATATACTGTACTTGCAGAGGCCCTGAGTTCAATTCCCAGTACACATGCCAAGTGGCTCCCAAACACCTATAACCCCAGCTCCAGAAGATGGTGTGCTCCCTCATCTGGAATCGACAAGCACCTACGTCCGTGTGTGTGTGTGTGTGTGTGTGTGTGTGTGTGTGTGTGTGTGTGTGTGTCTGTGTCTGTGTGTCTGTGTGTCTGTGTGTACATGTCATTTGCATTTAAATTTGTTTTGGACAGTCCTTAAACTATCTATCTTTCTGGCTATATTTATTTATTTATTTTGGATTTATTTTGAAATAAGATCTCACTATGTAGCCTAAGTTAGCTTCAAACTTGTTATGTAGCCCAGACTGCCCTAAAATTCCATACCTCTGCCTCTGGGCTCTGGCATTCCATGTACTTGCCAGTGTATACTAGGCTTCTTCTAGCTTTTTGCAGAACTCCCCAGCACACACAGGAAAGTGGGGGAGACCTGGGAGGGCAAAGTTGCCTCTCTGCCCTCTCATCCTTCTGGATTTAATGAGGGTCTTGGGGGCAAATTCCATTTTGGTTCCTGTGAAATTGGAGGTTGTCAGCCTGGCTATTAATCAGTCTCTGTTCCCTTCCCACCCACATGTAGAGTCTCTTAAAATAAGTGTACCTATATCCATCGCTGTCTACTCCAGTATCTAGAAAATGTTAGGTTAGATTGAAGTGTCAAACACCATTTAAAAACAACCCTTTGATAATATAAAATTACCTAACAATCACCAGCGTGCCTTGTGTTGCTTCCTATGAAAAATTACATGTGTAATTTTAAGGAAGGGTTTGTAGAATGGGGGGGGGACCATCTCATGCTCTCTCTGAATACTGCAGCTCCATCGTCTTCGAGAATATGCAAAAATAGATTCCTATTTATTAGACGATACGTACCAGGACATCAGATGATCCAGTCGGGGCCGGAGTTCTTGTACATTTGCCAAGCATGGGTCCTGGGTTTTAAGTCTCTATATTAGAAACATCTTTGCTTTACAAATGGGGATGCTGAGTCTGGAACCTCTCAGACAAGAGTGCAGAATTAAAGTCCATGTGGCTTTTGCCCTAAACATCCAGATACTTAGGGGGAAAAAAGGTTTCTCTAAGTTATTTTAGGACTGTTACCTTATCATTCCCCTTCATCTTTCATGCATACCTGTGGCATAGAGAGGTGAGCAGAGTAACTCATAAGTCAGAAGCAAAGCCAGGAACCCTCTGATCCCCTTCCTACTTCACTGGTCCTAATGACTGAGGTGCACATGCATGTGGGGAGCAGAGGTCAGTTTTGAGCATCATTTCACGCTCTGTGTGTGTGTGTGTGTGTGTGTGTGTGTGTGTGTGTGTGTGTGTGTGTGT